>CM053599.1:156786248-156842275 GCA_028646575.1 Pseudocheirus occidentalis | reverse complement strand
TCATCCAGTCCTCAAAGGAAAAACAGCTCCCAGTTCCTTGTCCTCTGCAAACATCAGTCTCTTCCAAGGGGAAGCCTTTTCTTCATTTTGACTCTGGGTGGTCTCTCTAATTCCCTGGATCCTCTTCCCTTGTCCCAGCTCCCTTCTGAATCTGCCAGACACTCACCTAGATTCAGGAGCTGAAAGCCACCAGGCTCTTGTCCAGTCCTCAGAGATGAACAGTTCCCAGGTCCTTGTCCAGTCCTCAGTGCAATCCCCGGCACATCTTGCAGTTCACAAGGTTCAGCACACCTCAAACCCTTCAGGACTTCTCTTGCCTGGAACTCAAGGATCAGCCAGGCCACCAACAAACAAAGTCCCATCCTGTTCATGTCTTCAGTCAGCATCACTGAGGAGACAAATCCAAAATCTGTCTGTCTCTAAAATTCTCCTGCTTATAAGCACTGGCCTTTTCCCAAGTCAACAGGGAAGTTTCTCAGCCAATAACATTCTTTCACGTCAGCAGGGGAATTCACACCTTTTCACCAATGGACAGAGTTCTATACTTAGCCCTAAGTTACTAGGATCTACTTAGCCCTAAGTATCTGATTACTTAGCCCTAAATATCAAACAAATTGATTACCATTACATTTATACACACACACAGAAACACACACATACACACACTTCTAAAAATTAAAAAAAACACATCTGGGTCCCAGAAATGCTTTATACCTACTTCCTGTCTACTAAAGGATCCACATATTCACTGATTGGATTAGATTCAGTTACAAGGATCCAGACCTTTAGTGAGAAAGATCAACCTCCTTTTCTCAGACTCCAGGTTTTGATACTTCACTCACCACCACTTTAGGGAAGAAATTTGTTGAAGACTTATTTTTAACTCACATCTAGTATCTCTTCAAAGGTTGGGGTGTGTGGAAAGGTACTTAGTGTACAGTATGAAAGGTACAGATAGGAATTTACTCCCTACTCATAAAAAAATTCACAAAGCATTCATGAGTATAAATTCATTTAAAATAGGATTCATTAAATAAATTATAGTTACTATTATACTGACCTGGGAGGTTCAGGCTTAACCTCATTGGAAACAGAGTAATTTTCAAGACTTCTAAATCATTGTTATATTTCATCTTAACTTTGACCTGTCCCTTTAATAATGCCCATGTCTTCTGTCCAGGCAGGTCAATTTTGGCTTTTCCCTCCTTTCAGCAGTCATCTTCTCTAATGCCAAACTTCCCCCTGATACCTGTTTGCTCTGACAAAAGATGTCCAGACCTCATAAAATTGCCAAGTTGCCTTCAGACCTGGACATGCTCATCTAGTTGTAAATATTTGGTCATCTATGTTCAGGAAAAGAATACAACACAAGAGAGGCAGTCAGAAGCACAGGTTCACATTTGCCTAGCTGATTCCTCCTCTTCTAGTTGCTATACATAAGCAGCCTCCATATAATCATTGTGGGGAAAGGGCAACTGCTTGCTTGCTCCTACCTCTCCACCAGGAGGTTAAAGGAAATTCTATAGCTAGGAAGACAAAAAGAAGAGAATGATCAAGGATGGTACATTTCCTTTGAAAGATTTATTGAGTCTTTGGATCTTCTTGCTGATTAGTCAATAATCAGATTTCTTCATAATTTCAAAAGTTCAATTCACTTTCATCACTGATAAAACTTGATGAACCAGAATCATGAAGTAAGTCATTTCCAAGGAATCAAGTACTGACCCAGCAAATATGGATGACCAGAATCAGGCATGGAAACCGTGAATGCTCAATTCTCTGTTACATAATATTGCTGTAAAAAAATCAAGTTGTAATTTTCTTTTGACCTTTAAATTTTCCTTTATATATGTATATAAAGATAATATGTATTATTTATTTATATTAATTATTGTTATTTTTATATTTCATATATATATACATATATTTATATGTATGAAAGAATGTGTTTTGTGTGTGTACAGACATATACCCACATTTCATTGTTTTTACTGATGATTTTTTCATCACTTTAATATATTGAAAGTTATATGACCTTAGCTTTTTGATGAAATCTGTCTCTCCTCTCTCCTATTCCCCATCTGTAACACTACCACATGCCAAGCAATAAAGATGAGGCCCAGATTGGCATGGGTTCATCCATCTTCCTCTAGGCTTAGGTGGTATGGAAGTGAAGTTGTATTTAGGCTGAGTTGGAGAGATAAGTTATTTGAGGCAATGAGACTTCTGAGGTAATTCACAGAGATTTAAAGTCCACAATTTATGGCTAGGACTATTGCTTCTATTACTGACCACTGATTCCCTCTCCTGCTTCCTTGAAATCTCTGTAGTTTCTCTCCACCCAAGGCCTGGTCCCAGCAAAATATATGAAAGCAGCTACAATTCCTGTTTCTACTTCACAGTTTTATTTTCCTACCCCAGTGAGTGGATGTACACATGTACATTGATGGGAGGTGATACTTATTATCAGTGCTAGAACAACTATAAAGAGCTCTGATTTTTTCTCTTTTGTTAGCTCTCATGAGTACTTTATCCCTCTTTAACATGGATTATTTTTCTAATGCAATATCTATGATTTCCCATTCTATGAGAATCATTAACAAGTATTCTCATCAATACACAACAGTGGGTTTTTTCTACCATATCTAAGCTCTCCTCTTGGAATGTTTTTTTTTCCAAATTTTTATGTACCTCTCAGTGCTTTGTCTGTCCATCACTTATCCTTAACTTTTACCTTTTGTTGGCTTTTCTCCTCTTCCATTGCTTAATTTCCTTGATGACATGCTAGCACCCCTTCTCCAGCATTACTCAGTATTCAAGGAAGTAACAAGGAGGTAACTTCATGCCATTCATATTAGAGAGGGATTCTATCTATTTCATTGGTATAGAAAATTCTAAGATGAAGAAACTGCCTCCACAAATCAATCCTAGTGAGCATCTTCTCAATAATGTATAGTTTGGGAGGTTTACCGCAATTGACCGATATTATTTTTCTAGAGTTTTGAGTGTCACGTATTCAAACAATGTGAGATTTCACAATGTAATTATTTTCTTTATTTATGTACATATTTATGTATGTATGTATATAAAGGTATTTTGTATTCACCCCTTAAAGAGAAACTCTGAGGGCCTTCTCCTTTGAGACTGATTCTTTGGTGAAGGGAAATTAGACCATCTTTTGACTCAATTCTTACTTAGCCTTTAACACTGAATTGGCATTGTCTTCAGAAAAACTGATACCTGGGAAAGACCTTAGCCCCGAAAGGTCAATATTTCCCACTGCTCCAGGGCCATTGCCAGTCATCTTGACCTATGTCTTGCCACTGGACCCCAGTGACTCTGAAGGAGAGAGTGAAGCAGATGACTCTGCAAAGTTCTGCCTCACTAAGATGCAATTCACCTGAAAATCAAGGCATCACTTTGCTGATGCCATTGGTCTTCTTCAAGAACAAAGGATAAACAACAACAGTTTGGAAACTGGGAAGAGCACTAACAGGAAGAAGTGATTTGCCCCAAGTTACACAGTGTGTATCAAAGGTGGGGCTTGAACCTAGGTCTTCATGGCATGCTTTGCAAATCTTAGAGAGATGTATAAAAGTTAGCTAGAATGATTATCATTTGTCAGTGAATATTATTTGATCTTAATATATGTATGTACAATTTCTTATTGGAATACATCTGTGTTTTCTGTTGTCAGTTTTTTTTTGTTTTGTTTGTTTTTATAATGAACAAAATGGAGGATGTTCTGTTTTCTACATCTTTTGGACAATAGTTTTACTGAACTTTTGTGTAGGTATCTTTGGAAGTCTTTTTATTCCCTTTTTATTTTCATTAGGGAGACCCTCAAGATGTGATTATCTCATTTCTCCCCACCCAAAAATAATTTATGAAGCAAGATTTTGGGTCATTTAATGTTCTCTTGATACCTCTTTTTTGTAATGGTAATCTATCCATGAATTTTTTCATCCTTTCAATATTTTCCCTAACCTGTAATATTTTCTTTTGGCTTTTGTTTTGTTTTTAATGATCTCCTAGTGCAGTGGTTCTCAACCTTCCTAATGCTATAACCCTTTAATACTCATATCTGGGTGTATCTGCATGTGGGCAGACTCACCTGGAGACCGATAGAGGAGTGATATCTTGGTTCCTAAGACCACCAGAAATATGTGTTTTCTGATGGTCTTTGGCACCCCTGTGAAAGGGTCGTTAGACCCCCAAAAGGGTCACAGCCCACAGGTTGAGAACTGCTGTCTTAATCCTTTCATTGCTTTGCCTTCAGCATGGATTCTCTTGGTGCATATGGGGTGTGGTCAAGAATATCTTCTCAAGCTAATATTATATAGTGCCATTTCCATTTGTTCCTATAATACGTGAGGAACTGAGTTCTGGGGGTTGAAATATGAAAATATCTCTGTTGCCATTGAAAAATAACTCATAGAGATTCTTATGACCATTCCATTTTCCTTTTCCTCCTAAAATCTTCATTTATGAATGATTTGGGAATAATCACTTTGCTGAATCTTGTTCTCAAATCAAACTTCACATACAAATTATTTTTGTTTCCACTGATCTTTTTTTCTTTTATAAGGTAGTATTGTATGTAATTAGCCATTCTCTTCTTTCTTTGTTTTACAACAGACTCTTTAACAAGTATTGCTCTCTTTCCTCTTGACAAAATCAAACAATTGCTTTTTTATGATGGCTTCTGGACCCTTTAATTCTGTGATGTGTGTGTATGTGTGTTTCAAGATTAATATACTTTTCAATTTTCACGTTTGTATAAACATATTGTTTGAATTTGCCAGATTGAATATGTAGAGGTTGTTTTGCTTACAATATCTTTTCACCATTATCTTTTTTTTTAATTTGCTGTTTGTTTAGACACTTGTTGTTTCTATCTATTGGCATGGCTATATTAGATTTTGTATTACTCCCACAACAATAAATAATCGTTTCTTGTCCATGATGAGAAGATAAATTTTATTTTTTCATGTTGTTTGGTGCTTACTGTTTCATTTCCTTCTTCTTGATGAAAGAATTGAGGATTTTTACACACATACCTTCTAAGTAATCTAGTAGTCTTCTGTGCATCTGTACCTAAAAATATATTTTCCAATTATTTTGGCCATCCTCCCCTCAGCCTTTCTTTATATGGGAGTTAATAATGAGAATTTTAAGGTCTCCTTCATTTTTTGTAGAAGATTTTGATTGATAAGCTGAAATTATTATTGTGGTTCTCTATTCACACATGATTATCATGAGCTCATCAAGATGAGATGGCCATACATCATAAAATTATTATTCCTACTACCTCTTCAAGAAGTTTTGAGCCATCCATTTTTCTTTTTTCTTTAATCCTTCACTTACTTTTAAAATTGATTTTATCTATTATTTATTTTTTAAAATTTATTTTAGTTCTCAGTATTACTTACCATAAGATTGAGTTCCAAAATTTTCTTCCCGTCTTTCCCCTACCCCTTACACAAAGATAGCAAGCATACTGATTACCCCTTCCCCAAGTCTGCTCTCTCTTCTATCTCCTCTTATACCCATTACCCACCACCACCACCACCACTTTCTTGTAGGGCAAGATGAATTTCTATATCCCATTGTATGTATATCTTATTTCCATGTTGCATGTAGAAACAATTTTTTAACTATTGTTTTCAAAACTTTGAGTTACATATTCTCTCCCTACTTCTTTTCTCATCCACCCCTATTAATGAGATGAGAAATTCAAAATAGGCTACACATGTGTAGTTGTGCAAAACATTTTATAGTAGTTATATTGTAAAGATTCATTATATTACCCCCCATCCAATCCCACCACTCATTTATTCTATTTTTTTCCTTTGACCCTTTCCCTTTTCAAAAGTGTTTGCCTCTGATTACACCCTCCCCTAAATCTTCCCTCCCTTCCTCTCACCCTCTTATACTCTTTCACCCTTCTTTCATGTAGGGTAAGATCCCCAATTGAGTGTGTAAGTCACCTCCCCACTTAAGTCAAATCCAATTATAATAAGGTTGACTCATTCACTTTCATCTCCCTGCTCTTCCCCTCTATTGTAACAAATTTCACTTGCATTTTTAATGTAAGATAATTTATTTTAATCTATCTCTTCCTTTCTCCTCCCTCTATGTTGCTCTCTCACCTCTTGATTTTATTTTTTAGAAATCATCCCTTCATATTCAACTCATCCTCTGCCCCCTGCCTATGTATAAATATACACAAATATGCACACACATAGACATATATACATTAATACATACAATCACATATACATACATAAACACATATAGATGTATGTGTGTGCATATATGTGCATAAATATACATGTGTGTGTATGTTTCCTTCAACTATCCTAATACTAAGAAAAGTCTCATGAGTTACAAATATTTTCTTTCCATGTAGGAATTCAAACAGATCAGCTTTAGTGAATTCCTTATGATTTTTCTTTCCTGTTTGCCTTTTCATGATTCTCTTGATTCTTGTGCTTTAAAGTCAAATTTTCTGTTCAGCTCTGGTGTTTCATCAAGATTTCTTGAAATTCCTCTATTTCATTGAAAGTCCATATTTTCACCTGGAGCATTATACTCAGTTTTGCTAGGTAGTTGATTCTTGGTTTCAATCCTAGTTCCTTTGACCTCCAGGATACCATTTTCTAAGCCCTTTGATCCCTCAATGCAAAAGCTATTAGATTTTGTGTTATCCTAATTGTGTTTCAACAATATTAGAATTGTTTCTTCTGGACTGCCTGTAATATTTTCTCTTTGACCTGGTAACTCTAGAATTTTACTATAATATTCCTAGGAGTTTTTTTTTGGCATCTTTTTCAAGAGGTAATCAGTAGATTCTTTCAGTTTCTATTTTACCCTCTGGTTTAAGATACCAGGACAGTTGTCTCTGATAATTTCTTGAAAGATGATGTCTAGAATCTTTTATCATGGTTTTCAGATAGTCCAATTATTTTAAAATTATCTTTCCTGGTCAGTCATTTTTCCCATGAGATATTTTACATTGTCTTTTATTTTTCATTCTTTTGCATCTGATTTATAAAATCTTGATTTCTTATAAATTCTTTATCTTCCATTTGAGTCATTCTAATTTTCAAGGAATTATTTTCTTCAACAAACTTTTGGATTTCTTTTTCCATTTGGCCGATTCTGACATTCTTCTCTTTGTTGACATTTTGGACCTCTTTTGCCATTTGGGTTAGTTTATTGTTGAAGGTATTACTTTCTTCAATATTTTGAGTTTGTCTCCTTTATCAAACTGATGACTCATTTTTCATGATTTTCCTTCATCACTCATTTCTCTTTCCAATTTTTCCTCTCCTTCTCTTCCTTGATGTTCAAAATCCTTCTGGATCTCCTCCATGGCCTGTGATCTATTTTTATTTTTCTTGGAGATTTTTGATCCAGGAGTTTGGCTTTGTTGTCTCCTTCTGGTTCTATGTTTTTCTTCTCTTTTTCATCTAAGAATGATTCTATATTCTGATTTCTCTTCCTCTGTTTTCTCATTTTTCCAGACAATTGTTTGACTTTTAAGCTCTTTGCAATGTTAGGACTTGCTTCCAGAGTGGGGAATGTTGCGTCCCAAATTTCTGGAGTCTTGCACAGCTGTTGTCAGAGCTAATTCTAGGCACCTGCCTCAGAATTGTGAGGAAGGGTCCCTCTTCACAGTCAGCACAAGCTCTGCCACACTAATGCTCCTCCTCACCCAGGACCATCACCCAATATTGTGACCCAGATCCAAGCAAGGCATAGCAAAAGAATGTTGCCTCACTGTAAGCAAAGAGATTCCTGCAATTGGCCTCTGATCAGCTAAGCATACACCCTGCTGCCACCTCCACCACCCCAGAGACAGGGATCCAACCATGCTTTTCTCTCACCCAAGTCCAACAGAGTTTCCCCACTGACCTTATGCTTTCTTTGGCATTTATGAATTGAGAAGTCTGGAAACCACAATGGCTGCCAGTGATTCACTGTCCTGAGGTCTGCTCTAGTCAATCTTTGCTGAGGTCTATGTCAGTCACCTGGGACTGTGCTCCTTTCCCAACTTGTGTGATAGACTGTTCCTTTCAGCTTGGCAAACTGACTTCAGCTGGAGATATATTCCTCTCTGTCATTGTGTGTATTCTGTAGTTTTTCAGTTTGTTTAGAGTCATTTTTACAGGAATTAGTTGTGGTTGGGGCACGAGCTTGAGTAAGTACCTGCTTTTCCTCCACCATCTTAGCTCTGCCCCCCCATCCATTGTTTCAATAGTAGCTCCTTTTTGTCTTATGTTGTTTACCTGAAAAATCCTAATATTGATGAATGAATTGTTGTATTAGTATCTCCAACAGATAATACAATGCCAAAATTTAGTAGGCACTTGTTAAAATACACACACACACACACACACACACACACATACACACACACATCTTTTACCAAGGATGAAGAGGAAGAAAAAAATTCATGTGAAAGACTTGATAAGAACCAACAAATTAAATCAACATAAAGTATACTGTCAAAACAAAAATAGGAAAGTAAGGTTAAAAAATATTGGAAACATGGTTAAAAAGGATTTATAGGTCATAGTATTCTATATGAGACATAAAACTTCCATCCATACATCATGAGAATTTTCATCATTAAAAAAAGAGTCCAGAGGTAACAGAAAGATCAAGCACTGAATAGTCATACAAAAAATATTAATTTTAATTTAAAATGCCTTCCCTTCACTCTATTATCCAGCCAAGTTGACCTTCTTATTCTTACAGATACACAACCTTCTCTTGGCTCTGTGTCTTTGGAGCATGTAATTTATTTGTAGACTATCTCTTCATCCCTGATGTATTCTCCCTACATATTTTAACACAAATACATCCAAATATATAAGTGTATGTGTGTGTGTGTATACATGTATGTGTGTATATATGTATGTTGTGCATACATATAACCACTAACACACACACATATAAATATATACATAAACACATATAAGATACACATTGCTAGATTATAATTATTTTGTGCTATACTATGTAGAAATATGTGATGATGGTGGTGGTGGTAGTGGTAGTGGTGGTGACATATTCATTCATAAAAGCTATGTGTAGACAGGAACTATTCCATTTTATTTTATATCTCTAGGACCTAGGCTGGAAAACAGTTTGTTCTCATACATAGGTTAAACATACCACTCTTACCTACAATCTTATTCCCACCATTCACCTATGTATACTATAAATATGGCATCAACTTATATATGATTTAATCTAGCCTTTGTACTAATTTATCATATAGCTACAAGTAGAAAAGAAGCCACATTAATGAGTTTCTACCATAAAGTTTCCATGAGAATAATCATGGTCCAATATTTTCTCTTTTATTCTTCTCTATACTGTGAACCTAATCGACAGCAGCCCATTAAAAGGATATAAAAGGTACCGCCTAACTAATTCATCTTTCAAACTTTGTGAGGAATTTTCCCTCAAATCATGTATACCTTCCTCCTTTATTCTTTTCTCAAATAATGATTTCTTTAAACTTTTCCTCAAAGCTCATTTTGGCTTGAATGGGAGCTTCATTCACCCTTAGTTCTCCTTTAGGGGAAAAATAACTTAAGCATTATCGCTGCTTGGGGGAAGAGAAAACTTTAGTATCTAAGATGTAAAACACAAATGACAGATGTACAATTAAATACAGATTTTGAATACATGGGTGATTATACAAGCTACATTTTTGAAGGCTCTTAAGAACCTTTCCCATGATGATTTAAATCATTTAACTCTAGCTTTACCATTCCTATGCAACATATACATATGAAAGGATTATGCTTATCTAAAGTAATACTTCTGCAAGGAACAAAAGGCTTATCAAGGGCATATCTTAGTGGAGATGAAATATAATGATTTGTTTCTGAATATTGATACTACTTAAAAATAAAATAGAATATTGGATTGGATTAAGAATATTTTAATTCAATCACAACAAAATTCTGTCTGAAATATCAAGATACTTGAAACAAGAATAACTTTGTAGGGCAGGGACTATATTCTATGAATGATTTTCGTAATCCTTCAGCTGACTTTGAACTTATAAAGTCATAGTTATTTTACTATGAGGTAAACTTGTACCCCCAAATTTAAAGGAAAAGTAGGTTGAATTTTTGTCATTGGTATTATGCATCATGATTTCTCTAACTGATTAAAACACTAAAGGAGTAAGGTCATTTCTAAATCAAGGGCTATTGCAAAGTTCAGTACAGGGGCTATAGTAAACTATCGTTCCTATAGTAAGTTTAGCTAGAATGAAGCATATGTACATAGAAGCAAACGTGATAATGCAAGAAGAGTAGTATTGTGTCAATTTGTGATGTACTAGGATTCTATGCTAAGAAATATTAATATTATATATTGATAATAAGGAATAATTGAAGTTCCGTGACCACAGAGATTATATGATCAGATCTGTCTGTAAGATAAATGAGCAGTATGGAAGAAAGGTCAGAGTGAGGATAGAAAATAGATGAGAAGATCAGGTGAGGCTAAATATATTTACTTGGCAGGAGGTAAATAAGAGTCAATATTAGGGTAGGAGGAGGAGGAGGAAAAAAAAGGACAGGGTACAGTTGAGCAACATTTTGGAAGTAGAATAAAAGGACTTGATAACTGACTAGATATGGGGGATGAGAGAGAAGAAAAGTCTAAGATAATACCAAGGTTTCAAACGCAGGTGATTAGATGAATTATGGTGCCACTAATAGAGATCAGGATGGGCATTCAGTTTCTAAAAGAAGATATTACTTGTATCATTCCATGTGTAGTAATGGTACACACAAAACATAGAATGTAAGCACAGCGAGGGATAAGTTTAGTCAGTGTATTAATCAACAAAAGAGGCATGCAGAGGCCCAAACAACATGGTGCATGGAGGCCCAGAGGATGCGGCAGCAAGCTGATACACTAACTACAAAAGTCATTCCCAGGCCTATTGCCACAGTGCTGGCATCTGTCAGAGATGGGCAAGAGACAAATATAGGGCCCTTGGCAGTGGCAGCAGCTACTCCTGGGGCTATCAGCCCACAGCCTGGAAATTTTAAAAGCAGCTATATGAAATTCCAGGGACCAGGAAGACAAAGTAAACCCTGGCTGCTCCAATCCCTCCCTCTGACCCTGAAAACACAGAAATCAATGCTCCAGAGGAACATTTTAAATAGTCAAGGCTTGGGAGTCCTAGAGGTAGGGTGTGGCTAAGACTCTGCCTCAATGTGGGTTAAAAAAACAGATTGCAAAGACAAAGACTCTAGAATCCTATTATTGTGAGTTGAGAGAACCAAATTCAGAAGGAGACAGCATTGACTCCATACCCACAGCTGAAGCCTCAACAGGGAAGGTGAATTGATCTCAAGCCCAGAAAGCATTCTTAGAAGAGCTCAAGAAGGTCTTTGAAAACCAAATTATAGAGGTAGAAGATAAAATAACTAATTCTTTTAAAATCAAAATTACAAAAATAGAAAAACATTTCAATGAAGAAAGTAGCTCCTTAAAAAGAAAAAATGTGTGAACTAAAAATGAAATCAGAACATATGGAAAAGAGCTTCAAAAATTGAGGAAAATAATTTGCTAAAAATTAGATTCAACCACATTGAAGCTAGTAAATCTATGAGGCACCAATAATCAGTCAAACAAAATATCAAGAATGAAAAATTAGAAAAAGAGGTAAAATATCCCAAAGGAAAAATAACTGACCTGGAAAATAGATCAAGGAGAGATAATCTTAAAGTTATTGGTCTATTGGAAAATCATGATGAAACAATGAGCTCATCAAGGGAAACTGCCCTGAGATCCTAGAACCAGAGGGTAAAGTAGATATCAAAAGAATCCACTGGACACCTCCTGAAAGAAATCCCAAATTGAAAACTCTCCAAAATGTTATAGCCAAATTCCAGAACAATCAAGTACAGAAGAAAATACTATAAACAGCCAGAAAGAAACAATTCAAATATTGCAGAACTACAGTGAGGATCACACAGGATCTGGCAGCTTCTACACTGAAAGATAAGAGGGACTGGAATATGATATTTTGCAAAGCAAAAGAGCTTGGGTTACAAACAAAGATCAGCTAAACAACGAAACTTACCATAATCTTTCAAGGAAGGAGATAGTCATTCAAAAATATAAGGGACTTCCTGATCTTCCTGATGAAAAAGCCAGAGATCAAGGAAAATTCAGTTTCCAATTACAAAACTGAAGGGAGACACAGAAAGGTATATAGGGAAACACACACACAAACACATACACACATAACTTGTTATTTAATAAGAGCAAACTGTTTATATCCCTATGGAAAGCTGATACCTGTTAATATTGGCAACATCTTAAAGAGAGATAAATAGCGGGTGTGTGTACAAATTAAACAAAATGATGAAATACTAATGCACTGTTGCTGGAGTTGTGAATTGATGCAACCATTCTGGAGAGGAATCTAGATCTTTGTCCAAAGGGCAAAGTGCATACCCTTTGACCCAGCAATACCACTTCTGGTGTTGTATCCCAAAGAGATCATACAAGTGGGAGGAAGACCCATATGTACAAAAATATTTATCGCAGCTCTTGTTGTGGTAGCAAAGAATTGGAAATCAAGGACATTCCCATCAATTGAGGAATGGCTGAACAAGTTGTGGTATATGAATGTAATGGAATACTATTGTGCTATAAGAAATTAGGAGCAAACAGACTTCACAATAACCTGGAGAGACTTCTATAAACTGATGCTGGGTGAGAAGAGCAGAATCAGCAGAAATCTGTACACAATCACAGACACAACATATGTGTGAGGACTAACTTCAATAGACTGGGTTTCTCTCAGCAATGTAACATTATAAGACAGCTCCAAAAGACTGATGATCAAAAGAGGTATCCACATCCAGAGAAAGAGTTGTGGAGTCTGAATGCAGATCAGAACAAATTTACTTGCTCTGTTTCTTTTTCTTGTTTTGTTTCATTTCTTCTTTCTCAAGTATCATTCCATCAGTTATAGTCCTTCTTTACAACCTGAGTAATCACTAATGTAAAGATATTTGTAAAGCCTATATTTGAGTGCATGCTGTCATGAGGGTGGCGGAGAGGAGGAAAGAGAGGGTTGGGGGAGAAATTTGAAATTCAAGGGACTGTGGAACTGAATGTTGTAAACTAAAGGTAAATAAACAAATTATTTTTTTCAAATCAACACAAGAAATTGAGACTAATTCTCTAAGATGTCCCTAACTCCATTAAGGATTATCATAGATGTTTTTGTCCTGAAAGGACATAACCTTCAAATGTATCTTTAGTACTGATTTGGTCCAGCTTGACTCCAACACCAGAAGTAGTTTGGTATTTCTAGAGATATCACAAACAAAAACAACTTCCTCTCTTCCAGACCCAGATGTGTTTCTGAACATGGACATTTGTATTGTTCACTCCAGATTTACCTAAGTCAGTGTCTTCTGGTAGGTGTGGTGGAGAAGCTGCTTTTCACAGTTACAGGCAGGGGAAGAAGGTGAACAAGGATTGGCAGAAATGAAAAGAAGAGCCTGGGCTTATTGACTTTCCAATGAGGCAGAGGCAAAAAAAAATAGTGTCCTGAGGTTGTCCTTCAGAGTAAGGCTTAGGCTAAATCAGGGTCAGGGTACAGAGTGACAAAGTGACAGATCAATGTCCAGGAGACAGAGTACAGGATCAAAGGGTAAAGATCACTGAATTCTGCAGGCTTTGGTGCTATTCTCTGTTCATTTAGTAGCTCCAGATGGATCTTTTTGGTCATAAGCTGTTAGTAGTCACACCTCCCCATCTTGTTGGATGAGCTGCAGCTGTTATTAAGGGCAGGCTTGGAGAAGACCTTGGCCTAAGCATTCATTGTTGTGTATTTACCTCATTGCTGGACCTGAACTGGAGGGCTAGATTGTTCCTAGGTCCACTCTAGTATTAGGTATTGATTCTATTCACTGAGGGGGGTGGAGGAAAATAATACAATATTCTATTTTCTACTAGAGTTCTTTCTTTAAAAGAAAGTATCAATTTCCTTTTCCCCTTTGAACAGGGAACTAAAGCTCTTACCTAAAAAGGCACCTTTTTGAATCTCAGATCTCTTCAGCAATCTTCACCTAAGTATGACTTTATCCCCAGGGAGGCCCATAAATCTTTTAATGGGGGCTTTAAAGCCCTGTATTTTTTCCCATTAGTAGCTACTCTCTTAACTTGCTGAATTAGAGTTTGCTGATTACTCGGCCTGTAAGGCAATTGTCATCGCCTCTTTCCCAATCCTAATAAATAAATTAGGGAATATTGGAGCCTTTAAATTAACAAAAGGTTAAATAAAATTTTATGATCTCCCTTGCTGATTTTCTGGCTCTCACCACATTTTGAGTAATACATCATTATATAAATAGCCCTCTGATGCATTATTGTAATATTATTATGAGAGAGTTGTTGCTTGGAGGCATCTACTTAAATAAGACTACCAGGCCCCAAGAGGCTCAAAACAGCCATTTAAATTGTGTGTTTTTCAGGCTTGCTCTACAAGAGGCCACAGTAGTTGAAACAAAGCAGGTGACTTTAGGGATGCTTTTTCATTGACTTACCAAGCCTGAGGCATCAAAAACAAGTCCTTGGAATGTCAGGTCATATCATTATTGCTAGTCAATGTATTTTAATGGAGGTGGTATGGTTAAAGTTCTTAATTGTCACTACTCATCACTGTTGGAACTAGGGATTACAAGAATAGAGAGGAAAAAATGGAGATGCATGATTTAAGTCAAAGCACTTTTAATATTTAGAGATGAAATTCAATATAAAGAACCAGTAGACTCATTTTCCAGCTTGGTTTCTTCTCAGTAAAAATCCCAAACTATTCTTGAAAACTTAGTTTAAAGTTTTGATTGCATTAGCATAGGCAAAATGAAAAGTCCAAGAAGCTAACAGTCAAAGGTGAGAGGAACATTCTAGAAATAGGGGACAGCAAGTGCAAAAGCACAGAGATGGGAGATGGATTATGACTTTTGAAGGACAACAACTTGGCCACTGTATCTGGATTATAGAATGAATAGAGGAAAGTATAAAAAGAATGGAAAGGTAGAAAAGGTCCATGTGGGGTGGCTGGGTGGCACAGTGGATAGAGCACTGGCCCTGGAGTCAGAAGGACCTAAATTCAAATCGGGCCTCTGATGCTTGACACACTTACTAGCCATGTGACTTTGGACAAATCACTTAACCCAAACTGCCCTCCAAAAAGGGGGGTCCATGTTAGGGATATCCTTAAATGTCAAACAGAGGAGTTTATATCTGATAACAGAGGGAATATGGAACCACTGGAGTTTACTGAGTAGAGACTTGACATGGTCAGACTTCTGCTTTGGGGTGTGGGGTAAAGGAGACAATTGAGGGGAGGATAGATTGGAGAGGGAAAAGACAAGGGAAGATGATTAATTAGAAAGCCATTTCAGTAATCCAGGAGAAACCCGATAAGGACCTAAACTAGGATGGTGGTTGAGTAAATAAAGAGAAGGAGATTATTATGAGAAAAGTCGTGAAGATAGAAATCACATTTTGGCAATTAATGAACTATGTTGCATGAGAGAAAAGAGTTAAAGATGGCACCAGTGTTGGGAGCTCAACAGCTCAAAAGAGTGCAAGGCTTAGGGAAAAACATGAGTTCTGCTTCAGACATAGTGAGTTTGAGATTCCTAAAGTTATATATGCATACATCCATATATGTATATGCATATAGATAGATAGAGATTAATATAGATATATACATACAACACATACACATGCATATGTGTGTACACAATATATACACACATATATGTATATCCATGTGTGGGTCTTGTATATATGGGTGTGCACAAACACATATACATAAGCACATGTGCATATATGCATACATATATACATTTGTGTGTATAACTTTAAAAATTCTTTGTAGCCATTTTAACCACTCTCTACTTGTAAGGAAAAGGAACTCTATAGAACTGAGCATAGTATAGTGGAAAGAACACTTCAAGTCAGATGGTCTTGATACAAAAAACTTCTCTCTTTTTCTACTTTGTCACTTGACTTCTATGTCCTCATCTATAAAATGAGCATGGTTGACTAAATGACCTCTGAAGTTTGTTCCAACTATAAATCTACAATTCTAAGTTAAATGTCTTCCCTTATGCCATAAAAACAACAGTCTAGGAAATCCTCAAAATTTCTAGTGTGCTGCCCTAAAGATTCCTAAACATATTAAATGTTGAAATGAAGGTCCCCTTCCAATATGGAAGTTGTATCTCAAGTAGCATGCATGTGTTTCACACTGAAACTCCCTAGGAGTAGTGTGAGAAAGAGCGTATACTTTGTTTGCTATAGTGACTTTTATTTGGCCCAGAAGACTTAATTAAGACCACAAAACATTCTAAAGACAATGACTCTCCTGCATCAATAGAATTGCAAGACAATTTAATTCCTAGCTTAAGATCAGTTAGAATTGTTTGGCTTCATAGAGGCAAAAAAGGATATTTAATGTTATACATCCAATCTACCCTATTTTTAGTACTGCTTTTGCTAAGAACTCTACCAACAACAAAGCACTGATGAATTACAGAATCCCACATGCCATTTTTATAGTACTTGTATCTTGTTTCACATTCAGAAACCAAGAGAAATGGGATTGAGGGAAATCAAAATGGAGGGCTTGCAGAATAGGGGAAGAGTGTGCATAGAAGACTATATTTAACACGTAGTATGTTATATATGAGACCCAATAATACTTTAAGTATTTAGAGAAAAAAGCCTTCTTTTTCCAGGTCAGATTAGTCTTATCCATGCCCTTCTCTTCTGCTCTGGCATTATTTTATTATTCACTATTATCACCAAAAGGAGAGGTAAAAGAGAGTTCACCCACCCTCCCAGAGAAAAAAGAGAAATGGAAAAGTATTGAGTCCAGGTTGAAATGGATTTGATGAGATATCTAATTGATTAGGGGAGGACTACATTTTTAGGAGTCAAATTCTCCCATGCTCTCAATCCCTTCTTCAAGAGACTATAAGAATAAGGAAACCAGTAGAGTATGCAATTTAAATTTGTATAAACTGAACAAAAGGCTCTTTTTTAACGGACAAGTTCAAACTTTATTTTAAAACTACATTTAAGTTTTAAGTTTAAATAAACAAATTCTTTTCCTCTTTCTTTGTATTCTTAAAGTATCTGAGTGGAATAACTCTCACCACCCCACATGCTTGTTATTTTAATTTTATACCACATTGTTAGCTACATTTTTAATATAGTTTTTCTTTTTGTGAACTTTACAAACGTCAATAGGCATGAACATTTCAATATACAAAGACCAGAAAAGAGGACTTTATATGAAACAATAAATCTTTCAAATGAAGTTTTAAAATACATATATTAAATGTTATGGCAGCCAAAAACTTACCTACTTGACTGTATCCTCTCCTCTAACAACCTTCTGCTCTCTTTTTCAATGTTCCACTGATGTATCTTTTTCACCTTTTTCTTCATCACATCTACCCACCAATACCTGCTTACATTCCACTAGAAGCTCTCTATTAAAACAAACAAATGTAATCAAACAAAATAAATAAGCACTTTGGCTAAATTGGAAAATGTTTGATTCATTATTCATCTGTATTCTATCATCTTTCTACCAAGAAGCTTGAAGACATTCTGAAGTCATAACTGATCACTTCATTTTTCAAAGTTCTGAAATCTTTCAGTTATTTTCTTTTATATACTTGTGCTCATTTTGTAAATTGTTTTCCTGGTTCCACTCATTTCTCTATATATCAATTCTTGAAACTCTTCTCAGGTTTCTCTGTTATAGCCATCTTTTCTTTTATCACAATAATATTTATGTACATTCATATACTATAAGATGTGCAGCCATTCTCCAAGTGATTGGTTTTGTTTCTTCTTTTTTGAAGAAAATAACTTGATACTTCTTTGCTGTGAATGCATATGGAGATCATTGAATATTTTGTATGAAGGGATTAGCATCTCCTGGTGACATTTAATCATTCTAAATTAAGAACAGCAATTTAACTTGGGTACCAAGGTTGAAAGAGATAATCTCTGGATACTGGATCAAGGATTTTATATAGGACTAGGGCATATAGTATATTAAGAACATTATATATGACTAATGTTCATTGTAATAAATTAGTTGAATAAGTCAGCTACTGAGTATTTGTGCTTTAATATTAACTGAAGAAAATGAACACTGTCACTGAATGACAAGATTAGTCTGTAATGCATTTTTGGCAATTATTCAGGACTTTCAATTATCACAATCACCAATTTCCATCATCTTAACACTAATATTATTCTAATGGTGACATAGGTTTGTGAAGTTTAGAGTCAAGTCAAGAAGCATTTTTTTAATGTCCCACACTATGTACCGTCTTTCATCTACGCTAGATGAAAGACAGTCACTACTCTTGAGGAAAAACAAAAAGTACATATGACAGAAAAAGCAACTAAAAGGAACAATTGTGGTTATGAATAGGTTGTAGCATAATACTAAGAGGTAGGTGGCACAATGGATAGGGCACTATAGTGGAAGTCAAGAAGATCTACTTGGCCTTAGAAACTTACCATGTATGGGACCCCTGGGCAAATCATTTAACAGCTGTCTGTCAACATTCTCTAAATTGTAAAATAGGGACAAAAATGCCTATTTCACAAGTTTTTTCTGAGGATCAAACTAAATTACATACATATGTATGCATGTATGAAGAGGGGGAGAGAGAGACACACACAGAGAGACAGAGACAGAGACAGAGACAGACATAGAGAGAGAGAGAGAGTGAAAAAAACACACATCACCCAGCATATAGTAATTATCTAACAAATGCTTATTCCCATCCTGTCTCAGGAATTACTGGAGTAGAAGCGTGTCAGTGGAAAAGGTTGTTCATATGGCAAGAATTAGGAATAACAGAGAACTCAGGCACTATATTATTTTCCAAACAATTAGAATCAAAGTTCTCCAAGAAATTGAATGGATACTTTATGGAATATTCATGCATTGATAGGAATTATTGGGATGAGAATGTAGCATGGAGGAAGGATTAGCCATACCAACAGAGTCATAAACTTACTGAAGTACCAAAGAAATATTTGTGTCTTAAGTTATATGACAGAAAACACACACATAAACAGTAAGCAGAAAATGATGATTAGGCATTCAATGTTCTCCTGCAACCTAACACTTACTTTCTAGAACTATTTTTATTTCATTTGTAACTTCTCTGGAAATAAACTTTTATCTAGAATTCTATGAAGAATACCTCTTAATATAATTCATGTTCCTATCTTAGACTCAAAATTCAGTATGAGGGTATTATTAATGCGATGAGCATAATATTAGAAACAAAATCCAGAGAGTTGTCAATAAAAGGTCATGACTTTAGTATTCTACCTTTATTTGATTCCTGTCATTGCATTTCTGTGCACTGTTCACTGGACATGAGTTATTGTCTACCTGAAAATTACAAGAAGGACAAAATTACACTGTGCCTAATAGAGTGGAGTAGATGAGACTTCTCCACCCCTCTGCTTGAAAACTGGTTTCATGCTTCAAATATATTTTCTGATTGAAGATAATCCACCTGAGAGGTGAGATGACAAAGCGATTTTTATAAAATGTGTCCAGTGGATGCACTGTATTAATTCCCACTGTATTTATCATTTACTGACTACCACATTCTAGAGTATAATCTACTGTAAATGATCAAGTCTTCCATCAATATAAGCTCTTGCAAACTCTGTTTGGCGTCAAACTAAATCTTGACATTTCAAGGTTCTCAAATCCATGGTAAGCAGTGTTTTAACGACTCCTAAATGTCTGAAGCCTGCTCAGCTTTTGAAAAATGCAGGTGTTTACAGTCTTGAAATAGAAATGGGCAGCTGTACCTGAGACACTTAGGGCAAAGTTCCATGTTTCCTGCACAGATTTTGGCCCTGGCAAGGAAACATTGCATTCAGGGTATAATGGATATCAAACTATTTTCCTTTTGGTTCTACCAAAGCAATGCAAAGTTTGTTAATAAAGTAAAGCAAGAACAGCAACAATGATAGTAACAGTCCAGTGGCTGTTGCCACGAGATTAGGTATCAGTGGTTAGGTACCAGGAGATAACAATTTATGGAACCAGATGCCAGGAACTCCTAAAATATATAGAATTATAGGAAAAAAGGGACTTAGAAAGGTCATCTGGCCCATTTCTCTAATGTTAATAACTGGCAGTGTGACCTAGAGCAACTTCTGTAGCGATTTTGAGCTTCCTTTCCCTCCTAGCAAATATCAGGGAGCTGGACTATATAAATAGACTCTAAAATTCTTCCATTTTGGTTAAAATTGCATTAAAAAGGCAGCTAGGTGGCACAGTGAATAGAGCACCAGCTCTGGAGTCAGAAGGACATACACTTACCAGCTGTGTGACCTTGGGTAAGTCATTTAACCCCAATTGCCCTGTCTTCCCCCTCCAAAAACAAACCAAAAAAAAAAACAAGAATGCTAGATAAAGGTGCATCTGAGGGAAAAAAGGTCTCTGTGAGGCAACAAACAAGACTGTATAGAGAGGTGTTTGCACTAACCGTGTAAAGACTTCCCTTGATGCATGGGGTAGAAGAAAACAATTTTTTCCAATGGCCATGGAGGTAACAAGGAGGCATAGCAAAATACTTAGAACTTGCTCAGAAGCTGGAGAGGCCAAGATCATCTGTCACATCCCAGCAGTCCTGACTTTCTTCTAGCCCCTTGACTTCCATGACTGGAAGAGAGGGTGATGCTGAATACTTTGTACAACTCTGCCCCTCTTAAATCCAATTCACGAGCAAGTCAAGACATCACCTTATAATATCATTGGTCCCCTTGAAAAGGGAATTGAATTATTTTTTCATTATTTCATTGTATCCACAATTCTGTTATGAGGACAAATCTTTTCTTCTATAATTAGGGTAAAAGCTTAAAATACAATTGTGCTTGTAGAAGGAATAATGATGACTGGGGGGGGGGAGACAAGAGGGCAGTGTAAAAGCAGCATAGTTTTGCAGCTCCCACACAGCCACCCTAAATGCTCATAAAATATGAAGCTAAACAAATTTTAGGGCTCCCAAACTCACAAAAATACAGAAAACACATTTCTTGCTGAAGGCAGCTTGGCAGAAGGGGCTTATCACAGCAGGCTGGGAGCCAAGGCCAGTCCAGCCCAAAACCAAAACCTCACTCAGGCCACAGGGTGGTCAGGAGGAGGCAAGCCTCAGCATGAGTCTACCATAGGAACAGATCTACAGCACCTGAAGGAATCTTCACATCTATCAAGCTAAGAAAAAGAAAGATTAGAGAAAGGTCAATGAAAGCTAACCTTTCAAGTTAAATTTGGGGGAGGAAAAGCAGTCTGGCCGATCTGCACCCAGGGCAAGAAAGCAGTGGGGAAACGGCAGGGTCTGCTGCAATCAGCAACTTTCTCCACTGGGCTGCTTCAGAACTCCTGGCCTGCCAATTGCAGGGGGGCTGAGACAATAGATCAGGGCCAAGGGCTCTTGCATTGAGCAGCCCGGATCTGGATCATGGTTTTGGGTGGTGATCCTGGGGTGAGCTTTCAGCCAGCCAAAACTGGTGGGGGCTACAGCACCCCCTAATACCTCCAGCAGCTGTGAATACCCCAGCGATTTGGGACAGAGCTTTCCCCCTGGAAGCAGACTTCCACAGACCTAAAAAAAATCAACCAATTAATTTACTGGCCAACATAAGGAAAAGGAAGCAAGATAAGAACAGCAATAAAATTCTAGAATCCTTTTTTGTGGACAAAAAGGATCAAAGCATAGAGCAGGAGGAAGATAACACAGTCAGAACTCCCACACCAAATGCTTCCAAGACACTGGAAGAATGCCTGCAAGCTATGGATCTACTTATAAAGGACTTCAAAAACCAAATAAGAGATGTGGAGGAAAAATTGGAAAGAGAAATGAGAATGATGCTAGAAAATCATGAAGAGAGAGTCAACAACCTGACTGAAAAACAACACTTTAAAAAATAGATTAACTCAGATGGCAGAGGAGGATCAGAAGGCCAATAAGGAGAAGAATGCCTTAAAAAGTCAAATTTACCAGATGGAAAAAGAATTTCAAAAGCATTCTGAAGAGTGTAATTCCTTCAGAATTAGAGTGGAGCAAGTGGAAGCTAATGACTTTATGGGAAACCAGGATACTATTAAACAGTTACAAAGAAATGAAAAAAATAGAAAGCAGTGTGAAATATCTCCTTGAAAAAACACTGACCTGGAAAATAGATCCAGGAGAGACAATTTGAAAATTATTGGTCTACCTGAAAGCCATGATCAAAAAAAGAACTTGAAAAGCATCCTTCAAGAAATTCTCAAGGAAAATTGCCCCAATGTTTTAGATTCAGATGGCAAAATAGAACTTGAAAGAATTCACTGATCACCTCTTGAAGAGGATCCCCAAAAGAAAACTCCTAGAAATGTTATTGCCAGGTTCCAGAAGCCCCAGTTAAAGGAGAAAATATTACAGGCTGCCAAGAGGAAACAATTTGAATACTGGGAAAACACAATTAAGATAACCCAGGATCTGGCAGCTTTTACACTGAAGGATCAAAGGGCCTAGAATATGATATTTTGAAGATCAAGGGAACTGGGATTGAAGCCGAGAATCACCTACCCAGCAAAATTGAGTATAATGTTCCAGGGGAAAATATGGTCATTCAATGAGGTGGAGGACTTTTAGGCATTCTTGCTGAAAAACCCAGAACTGAACAGAAAATTTGACAATCAAACACAAGAAGCACAAGAAGGTAAACACGGGAAAGAAATCATAAGGAATTTATCAGAGTTGAACTATTTACATGCCAATATGAAAAAACAATAATAGTAACCTATGGAACTTTCCTTAGTGTGAGGATAGGTGAAGGGAAGACAAATGTGTGTGTGTATACTTACATATAGACATATATGTGTGTGTATACTTACACATATGTCTATATAGGAGGATATAAATGCATATGAACACATATCTGAGCATGTGTGTATAGAGGGCATAGGATCAATTGAATACGAAGGGATGATACTTTAAAAGGTGAAATTCTTTGGTGGGAGAGGACTAGGATGCGAGGAGACAGGGAGAGACAAAATGGGGTTAATCATCCCATATAGAAGAGGCAAGGGATAACTGTTACAACTTTACTCTCCTTTACTCTCATTGAATTTGGCTTAGGGAAGCAATGACATAAACTCTAAACTGGGCATCATGCCACACAGGAGATTAGGGTGCATGGGAATGAGAGGCACAATGACAGAGGGGAGGGAAGGGTCTGGGGGAGGGTTGCTGGAAGCACACACTTCAGTACAGGGACAAGAACATGGTAGAGAACAGAATAAGGGGGGGGAGGGATAGGAAGGAGGGACATATGATCAGTCTGTCACAATATGTCCACTGTGAAGATGTCCTGGGTAATTACTCATCCACAGCCTATATTGAATTGCTTGTCCTTCTGCTGGGGGTGGGTGACAAGGGAGCAACTGAAAGAATCTAGAATTTAAAACTCTGCAATACGTGCAACTAGGAATTAAGAAATACAGGGGCTGTGGTAGGGAGACCCTCCCTGCCCTACCAGAAAGTTAGAGGGGTGTTGGAGGAGGGTACAGAAGAGAGCAGATCAGGGGAGGGGCATTACACTGGGATCACTGTTTTGGGCTTGTGGAAGGGGAAAGATGCAGAGAAAATTTGTAACTCAAAAATCTCATGGAAATGAATGATGTAAACAAGAAAACAAATTAAAATTTATTTTTTAAAAAAGGAATAATGACATAAGAAAAACAAATTAACAGTAGGTAACATTTCTAAATGGCTAACCCAAACAGTGTTTGGGAGGGAAAGAAGGGGAATCATCTGATTAACAGTCATTAAGTACCTGCTATATTCCAGGTACTTTGCTAGCGTTGGGGATGCAAATACCACATTTTTAAAAATGTGTTCTGGAGGTGCTTATATTCAAAATTTACATGCATGTATGTGTGTACATATATATGTATACATATATGCTTATATAGAGAAATATGATAAATATAAACATAACAAATAGAAAACAAATTCAATGTAGAGAAATATGTTAGAGAGGCAAGGGCATTGTAGTTGGGAGGAATAACGAAGGCTCCACATAAAAGAAAAAAAACTTCTTGATTTGGGGAGAGAATGTGGGAGAGGAGAAGTGGATGGTAAAGGGGGAGGGAGAAAAACAGAAATGCATCCTACACCATTTTGTACTTTGTCCAGTTTTGGGCCTTGGATAAGATGACCACTACTGAGAGGCAATGGGTCCAGGGTGAATTTTGCCTTCTCATTAAAACTTAGGGTGGCACATTGTTTTTCAAGGAGACTATACTACATTTGCAAGAGTTGCCTATTATCCTGAAAGAGTTTATGCCCTTTACAATCAAGAATGAACTCAAATTGCTGATAATCAAGCTCATTATCTGATTAAACTTGACAACACATCTGTGAAAGTGACTAAGAAGCAAGAATAATTATTCTCATTTTATGAACAGGTGACCCTGAAAGATGGGACAGGTTAATTTTATTGAGTCTAAAACATTTAAGCACTAGCTTTTTAAATTGATGCGAATACTTTTCCCATCCAGGGTTGACAAGAGTCAAGAGAACATGCCATGATCCCAACAAATCTGGGATTATTTGCTACTAAGAAAATGTTTCAGCTTCTCACTTTTCCTTTAAAGATCTGCTTTTTCAATACTCTTCAAATTATTCTAATGACAACAGAGACAGGTTTAATTAGGTCCTGATATATCTGTCACACCTCTCCCACCATATGCCTGAACAGAAGGCAACAGAATTATTATCAACAGTAGTAGCAGTTGCAACCCAGAGGCTGGTAGGGAATTAGACAAAGGAGTGACATGGAGCAAGATACAGTTGAAAATATTGAGTCATAGTGAATATTAGAAACCCAAGTCTTGGATCCTCGAAAACAAACTACTTCCTACATGAAGTAATCTGTAAAAAACTTCATGTTCAGTGATCAAAATTTATTCAACCAAATTCTCTCTTTTTAGATAGTGAGTGTATACATAACTATTAAACAATTAGCTAACATTGATATAGTGACTTCTATTAACCAGGCACTATGTTAAATACTTTCCAAATATTAGCCATTTATTTATCTTCATAAATAACTGTGGAGGTAGGTGCTATTATCCTCATTTTCCAGATGAAGAAATTTGGGCAGATTTAGAGGTTAATTTGCTCAGGGTTACAAAGCTACAAAGTATCTCAGATTGGATTTGAACTCAGGTCTTCTTGACTCCAGGCTCAGGACTGGATTGGCAATGGATAGTCATTGTTCTCTGTCTGTCTGTCTGTCTGTCTGTCTGTCTCTCTCTCTCTCTCTCTCTGTCTCTGTCTCCATCCCTGTCTCTGTGTGTGTTTTTCTCTCTGTGTGTCTCTTTCCCTTTCTGTGGCTCTCTCTGTCTTTGTCATTCTCTGTTCCTCTGTCTCTTTCTCTCTGTCTCTGTCTCCCTGTCTCTGTCTCTCTTGTTGTCTCTGTCTCTCTGTCTCTGTCTCTGTCTCTCTTTCTCTCTCTCTCTCTCTCTCTCTCTCTCTCTCTCTCTCTCTCTCTCTCTCTCTCTCTCTCCTCTGACCTCCTTAGCACCATAGTCTTTTGTGTATCCTTCACATAGTTCTTCAAATATCCTTTATTTTGCACAGATATGACTTTTGGTCATTCCCTATTGTTCACAGATAAAATTATAGACTCTATTAAACTGGCATTTAAGGTCTTCCCCAGAAGGGATTTCACCTACGTTTCTGACCTTATTTCATATGATTTCAAAAAACTTTATATTACAGGCAAATGATGATTAACCACAATTAACCATCCACTGTTCTCAATACCCATTCTCCTACTACTATATTATTATGCAGACATTCTCTCAACATCTCAGCTTGTTGAGATATTTTATCTTCAAGGTCAATATCAGTTGAAGACTCCTTTGATTCCCCAAAACTGAAAATGATCTTTCCAATTTTTATCTGACAACTGATCCCAGATGATTCCTGAGGAGAAAGTGAGATTGGTGACTTTGCAAAACCCTCCCTCACTTAAATCCAGTCCACTTGCAAGTTATGGTATCATCTTCCTGATGTCATGCTCCTCTTTGAGAACGAAGGACAAATCACTAGAACATCACTACCACAGATTCTCTGAGTTTTCATCATAAGCTGCCTTGTAAGCATATTTTTTAAACAACATGACATATCTATCTTTCTAATTAGACTATAAGTTACTTGAATATATGAAGTAGGAAATAGGGAGTGCAGTGGATAGTGTCTGGCCAGGAATCAGGAAGACTTGAGTTCAAATCCAACCCTAGGCACCTATGACCATGGGCAAGTCACTTAAGCCCTCTATGCCCTAGTTTTCTCCACTGTAAAATGTGGATAATAATAGAAACTACTTCTTAGAGTTTTTGTCAGGATCAAAAGAAATCATATTTGTAAAGTACTAAGCACCATGTTGGGTTCATAGTAGGAGCTTAATAGATGGATGTTTCTCCCCCTTTTTCTTCATCTTTGCAACACTTATAAGTTGCAGAGAAGAAGTGTATCTACAGTTGTAGAAACAGTTTCTTATATCAATAAAATCATACATTTACACTCCTCCTCTTTCTCCTAACTCACCCCCCCAAAAAAAATCCCCAGCATCATTCAGAGTCCGTTCATTTATTTTTTCTTCTAAATTTGTAGAAACATTTTTGTAGGAAATCATAAATTTCCTCAAAATTTTCAGCATGTAAAAGAATCTGTTCATATATATATATGTATGCATATATATATATATATATGTATATATAATTTTGTTAATTTGACTTTCTTCCCTCTTCTTTTTGAGCAGATTAGCTAAAGGCTATCATTTTGTTAGGCTTTTTAAAAGATTAGCTTTTTTGCATTTTAAGTTTCTTTGTTTTAGTTTTCAACATAGATTTCCACAAGATTTTGAGCTCCAATTTTTCTTCCCATCTTTCCCCTACCCCACCTCAAAATAGAAAGTCTACTGAAAACCCCTTCCCCCAATCTGTTGTCTCTTACATCTCTCCCATCACCCCACCCCAACATTCTAGTAGGGCAAGATGGATTTCTATACCCAGGTGCGTGTATATCTTATTTCCCAGTTTCATATAAAATTTTTTTAATATTTGTTTTTAAAACTTTGAGTTCCAGATTTCCCTCCCTTCTTCTCTCCTCACCCACCCTCATTGGGAAGATAAGCAATTCAATATAGGTTGTACATGTGGAGTTAACCAAATCATTTCCATAGTAGTTATATTGTTAAAGACTAACTGTATTTCCCTCCATCCTATTCCACACCCCACTTATTCTATTTTCTCCTTTGACCCAATCCCTTTTCAAAAATGTATGCTTCTAACTACCCTCTCCCCCAATCAGCCCTCCTCTCATTCTCTCCTCTTATCTCCTGCCCGCCTATTTTCCTGTAGAATAAGATACCCAATTGAGTATATATGTTATTCCCTCCTTGAGTCAAATCCAATGAGAGTAAGTTGGACTCATTCAATTTCACCTCCCTGCTCTTCAATTACATTGTAATTGCTTTCTCTTGCTTCTTTTATGTGAGGTAAATAACCCTATTCTATATCTTCATTTCTCCTTCACCCAATATATTCCTCTCTTGCCCCTTAATTTTATTTTTTTAATATCATCCCTTCATATTAAACTCACCTTGTACCTTCTCTCTCTCTCTCTCTCTCTCTCTCTCTCTCTCTCTCTCTCTCTCTCTTTCTCTCTCTCTCTCTCTCTCTCCCTCTCTGTATATATTTGTGTGTATGCATGTATGTATACATGTATATACCCACGCTCACATGTATACATATACACATATATACATGCATTCTTACACATACATAAATATTCCCTTCAACCATCCTAATAATGGGAAAAGTTTCATGAGTTATAATGATCATCTTTCCAAGTAGGAATGTAAACAGCTCAAGTTTTATAAGTTACTTATGGTTTCTCTTTCCTGTTTACCTTTTCATGCTTTTCAAGCTTTTCCTTCTGAAAAGACCAGAGCTGAAAAGAAAATATGACTCAAATACAAGTGAAGAGAACCATATATATATATATATATATATATATATATATATATATATATATATATATATGTGTGTGTGTGTGTTCAAGAAAAGCAAATACACTGGACAAGTATAGGATGGGGAAAACCTTTCTTTGACAAAAATTAATTAATTAATTAATTTGAGAAAAAAGGTTGGAGATTTTAGTCTGCCACAACCTCCAACTGGGTCAGTAGGATAATTTAAAAAACAAATAAAATAAAAAGTAAATACTCCTTTGGGATATACTAATAGAAATAGGACATCCAGATAAAAGGGGATAATGGTTCCACTGCATTCTAGGCTGATTTAAATACATTTGAAGTACTATCTTCAGTATGGAGAAGGTGGTCATTAGCACTGTTAACTACCTAATTTGGGTCTTGAGACAAGAATATAAAATTGCACAAAACATGGACATGTCCAGAGGCATTGAGATAGGTGAATAAGTGAAGGAAGTGGATTAGAATAGCTCCGAATTATATTAGAGAGTTTTCCTAAATAATCCCATAGCAAATAATAAAGTATGCACCTCCCCCCCAAAAAATACCATAAAAACATTGGAATCAATCTGAAATAACCATATATTGGTTGTTGGATGAACATGACTGACTAAGGATCAGCCATTATACTGATGTCCTTTAAAAACTGGAAAATAAAGGAGTGTGCATCAATTATACAAGGTCT
Source organism: Pseudocheirus occidentalis (assembly GCA_028646575.1). Taxonomy (NCBI): domain Eukaryota; kingdom Metazoa; phylum Chordata; class Mammalia; order Diprotodontia; family Pseudocheiridae; genus Pseudocheirus; species Pseudocheirus occidentalis. The sequence goes on along the minus strand of CM053599.1, from coordinate 156,813,396 downwards.
AAAAAATTATGGTATAACAATATAAATACTATTTTGATTTCAGAAATTATAAAGGGAATGGTTTCAGAAAATCTGAGAATTGACTGAACTACTTCAGAATGATGTTTTTAGCAAAGACAAAGAGCTTTGAGTTAACTGTTTCTTTTATTTTTTTTATTTTGTTAATTAACTTTTGTTTATTTTAGTTTACATCATTCATTTCCAGGAGATTTTGAGTTACATTTTTTCTCTCTATCTTTCTCCTATCCACCACCCCAAAACATCAGTCCCACTGTATACCCCCTCTCCCAATCTCTTCTCTCCAATGTCTCCCCTCATGATCCCTCTGACTTTCCAGGAGGGCAAGATGGATCTCCCTACCCCAGTTCCTGTATATCCCAATTCTCAGTTGCATGTAGTTCATAACAATAATAAAAATAATACATACATATATATCTAAACACATATTTAACATTTGATTATAGAACTTTAAATTCTAGATTCTTACCTTTACTCCCTCATCTCCCATCCCCACTGGAAAGACAAGCAATTCAATATATGCTGTACATGTGTAATTACACAGAACATCTCCACAATTGACATAATTATAAAAGACTGACTATATTTATCTCCTTTCTATCCTGCCTCCACCCCTTCTTCCTTCCTCTACTTTGTCCCTGTCTCTTTACACAAGTGTGTGCTTCTAACAACACTTCCCCCTACCGTGCCCATCCCTCCATCATCCCCCCTCTCATCCCTATTCCCCCCTATTCTCCTATACGGCAAGATACTCAGTTTAGAGCATATGTCATTCCTTCCTTAAGCCAAATTCAACTAGCATAAGGTTGACTAATTCCCTTTTGCCTTCCTACTCTTCCCCTCCATTGTTACAGTTATCCCTTGCCTCTTCTATATGAGATGCTTAACAGAGAAAGCATTCTGTCTTTCCCTGTCTCTCTTATTCTATTCCTCTCCCACCTCTCAACTTCACCTTTTAAAATATCATCCCTTCCCATTCAATTGATCCTGTGTCCTCTGTTTATGTACACATATTTACATACACTCAGATTGTTACGGTTTGGGGGTCAGGCTGTATAGGTTTCACCTATACCCTTCCTCAACAACCCTTCAGGCATCCCGGGCTCCCGGCTTCGACTTTCTCCGGGAGAAACAGCTGCACGGAAAAACTCAGGGCACAGGACTTGCTTCTAGCTACATTCTCTAAGCTTGGCATGGCTGGAACTTTCTCTTCTTCAGAACACAACACTTGCTTCTAGCTCTCTAAGCCTGGCGTGGCTGGAACTCTCTCTCATTCTCTAAGCTTGGCATGGCTGGAACTCTCTCTCATTCTCTAAGCTTGGCGTGGCTGGAACTCTCTCTCATTCTCCAAGCTTGACGTGGCTAGACTTTCTCTTCTTCAGAACACAACACTTGCTTCCAGCTCTCCAAGTCTGGTGTGGCTGGAACTCCCTCTGCCTCTCTAAGCTTGGCGTGGCTGGACTTCCCTTCGCCTCCGGGTAGCCTGTATTTAAGTCCTTTCTCCAGGGCCCCTTAGGGCCCCTCCCCTGGCCTTGCCCTCGCCACAGCAAGCCAATTGTGCATCACCCCAAAGGCGGAGAGATAATCCTGCTTATTGCAAACAGGTGCAACCTTTGCATTCTGCCCCCAGGTGATCACGGCCTCCTATTAGCTGAGGACCAGTTCAATCCATTACCAACAAGAGCCCCAACATCAGATATGTATTCATTTGCATATATATATATACACACACATATGCATATATAAACACACATATACACCCTCCTATATAGATGTATGTGTATGTATATATATATTTAAATAAATATACATATATGTGTGTGTATGTATGTGTGTGTGCATATATATATATATATATATATACATTTACATTCCCTTCACATGTAGTCGTACTAAGAAGAGTTTCACAAGTTACAATTATCATTTTTTCATGTTGGCATGTAACTAGGTCAACTTTGATAATTTCCTTATGATTTCTTTTCCATGTTTACCTTCTCATGCTACTTATATTTGTTTTTTTTCTTTTTTTCACTCTGAATTAATTTATTTATTTTCTTCTTTACATCACTCATTTCCATGAGATTTTGAGTTACAAATTTTCTCCCCATATTTCCCCTACCCCACCCCAAAACAGTGAACCCACTCTAAAGCCCCTCCCCTAATCTGATCCCTCTTATGTCCTCACTCATAGCCCCTCTAACTTTCCGGTAGGGCAGCATGGGTCTCCCTATCCCAGTGCCTGTATATCTTAATTCCCAGTTGCATGTAGTTAATACTAATAATAACCTTTACACTTGCATATTTTTAACATTTGATTATAGAACTTTGAATTCTAGAATCTTTCCCTTTCTCTCTTGTCACCCACCCCCACTGGAAGGACAAGCAATTCAATACAGGCTGGACATATTGTGAGAGACTGCTTATATGTCTCTCCTTCCAATCCTGTCCCCACCCTTGTCCTATTCTCTACCCTGTCCCTGTCCATTTACAGAAGTGTGCACTTCCAGCAACCTTTCTCCCCATCCTTCCCTCCCCTCCATCCTCCCACCTCTCATCCCCATGCCCCCTTCTCTTCTGTGTGGCAAGATACTCAGTTTAGAGTTCATATTATTCCTTCCCTAAGACAAATTCAATGAGAGTAAAGTTGACACTTTCCCTTTTGCCTTCCTGTTCTTCCTCTCCATTGTAACAATTATCCCTTGCCTCTTCTACATGAAATCAATAACCCCATTCTGTCTCCCCTATCTCCTCTCATACTAATCCTCTCCCACCTCAGAATTTCACCTGTTAAAGTATCGTCCCTTCCTATTAAGTTGATTCTGTGCCATCTATAGTCCAATAATTTTTAAATTGTCTCTCCTGGATCTATTTTCCAGGTCTGTGGTTCTTTCAATGAGATATTTCTCATTACCTTCTATTTATTCATTTGTTTAGATCTGTTTAATTAGTGTCTTGATTTCTCATAAAGTCATTTGCTTCCATTTGCTCCACTCTAATTCTGAAGGAACTCTTCAGAATGCTTTTGAGATTCTTTTTCCATGTGTCAAATTCAACTTTTTAAGGCATTCTTCTCCTCATTGGCCATTTGGGCCTCTTTTGCTATTTGAGTTAATCTGTTTTTTAAGGTGTTATTTTCTTCAGTCAAGTTGTTGACTCTCTTTTCATGATTTTCTTGCATCATTCTCATTTCTCTTCCCAATTTTTCCTCCACTTCTTTTTTCTGGTTTTCAAAATCCTTAAGCTGATCTATGGCTTCTAGACAGTCTTCATGTTTCTTGGAAGCTTTTCGTGTGGGAGGTTTGACTGTGTTGTCTTCCTCCCATTCCATGCTTTGATCTTTTTTTTATCCCCCCAAAAGCATTCTATAGTGTGATTGCTGTTCTTACATTGCTTCCTTTGCCTGCTCATGTTGCCAGTGAACTACTCGATTCTTTAGCTCTGTGGAATTCTGCTTCCAGGGAGGAAATCTGTGTCCCAAATCGCTGGGGTTTTTGCAGCTGCCAGAGCTATTAGGAGCCTGGTGAAGCCGCCACCAGCTTTGGTTCACTGAAAACACACCCCCAGATCATCACCTAAGACCACGATCCAGATCCAGGTTGCTCAACACAAGAATATTGGTCTCTGAATGATTGATTGGTCCCCCTGAAGTCTTCAGGCCAGGAGCTCTTAAGTAGCCAGATGGAAGCCACTGCTGAGCCACCAATAATGCTGCTTCCTTGCCCTGGAGGCAGTTTGGAGGACTGCTTTTCTCCCCCAAATTTAGTTTGTGTTCCATGGACCTTTCACTTAGCCCTTATTTCTTCTGTCTTGATAAATCTGGAAACTGCCACAGGTGCCACTGATATGCTCTCCTGAAGGCTCCAGCTGCACCTTGTCCTGTTCATCTTGCTTGCCCGGGGGCCAAGTCGTGGTTTTGGGCCTGGCTATTTTGAGCTCCCCTCATTGTGATGAACCCCACCTGTTGAGCTGCCTTCATTAGGAGGTGTATTTTTTGAGTTTTGAAGTCCTAAAATTTGTTTTGAGCCATATTTTATTGTTATTTGAGGTGGCCATGAGAGAGCTGCAGAGTTTTCCTGTTTCTATACCACCATATTGGCTCCCCCCACCTCCCCGTGCAACTTATATTTGAATGTCAAATTTTCTATTCAGTTCTAGTTATTTCCTGAAGAATGCTTGAAAGTCCTCCCCCTCATTGAACGACCATATTTTCCCCTGGAGCATTATACTACATTTTTCTGGGTAGGTGATTCTTGGTTTTAATTCTAGTTCCTTTGATCTCTGGAATATCATATTCCAGGCCCTTTGATCCCTTAATGTAGAAGCTGCTGGATCCTCCGTTATCCCAATTGTGTTTCCACAGTATTCAAATTGTTTCTTCTTGGCAGCTTTTAATATTTTCTCCTTGATCTGGGAACTATAGAACCTGGTTATGACATTCCTAGGAGTTTTCTTTTGGGGATCTTTTTTCAAGAGGTGATTGGTGAATTCTTTCAAGTTCTATTTTGCCCTCTTGTTCTAAAATATCAGGGCAGAAAGAAAAAGAAAGAAAGAAAGAAAGAAAGAAAGAAAGAAAGAAAGAAAGAAAGAAAGAAAGAAAGAAAGAAAGATCTTTCTTAAGCTGATCTATGGCCTGTTACCAATTTTCGTTTTTCTTGAAAGCTTTTGGTGCAGGAGTTCTGATTGTGTTGTCTTCCTCCCATTCCATGCTTTGATACTTTTTGTCCCCCAAAAAGGAATCTAAAGTTGGGTTACTGAGCTTGGTTTGCTTCCTTATCCTGCTCATGTTACCAGTCAATTAACTTGATTTTTGATCCCCAGTAGATCTCTGCTTCCCTGGGGGGTGGGGGGGAGAGCTTTGTCCCAAATTGCTGGGGTTTTTGCAGCTGCCAGGGATATTGGGGGTGTGCCATCTTTGCAGTGCCCACCAGCTTTGGCTCACTGTTCACCTCAGGACCACAACCCAAGACCAAGATCCCAATCCAGGCAGGTTAAGGTTAAGTGTGCTTAGGCTCTGAACGTTCGCTTGCCCACCTCCCCACCCCCCACAATTTGCAGGCCCAGAACTCTAGCGCAGCCACATGGAGCTGCTGCAGGGCCAACTTTTGCTGCTTTCTTGCATTGGGGGCAGTCGGACTGACCTGCTTCTCTCCCTCAAATTTAGCTGAGTTCCACTCACCTTTCACTTTGTCCTTGTTTCTTATGGTTTCATAATTCTGGAAACAGCCACAGCTGCCAGTGATCCACTCTCCCGATTGCTCTAGTCACAGCTTGTCCTGGCCAAACCAGGGCCAAACCTGGGTTTCAGGCTAGGCTGACTTTGGTTCTTAGTGCACTGTGATGGATTCATCCTGTCTGCCTGATGGGCTGCCTTCAGCCAGGGCTGCGTTTCTCTGTAATTTAGTTGAGTTCTGCAGCTCTAAAATTTGTTTAGAGTCATAGTTATAGATATTTGGAGTGTTTATGGGGGGAGCAGCAGAGTTCTCCTGCTTCTATCCACCTTCTTGACTCCACTCCAAGAGTTGAGCATTTTCTTATCCATACCTTAATTTCAGTCACTACCACCAACAATGATTTCAGAGGGGCAATGATGGTTATAAATGGAGATATGCATGCATGTGTGTTTATGTATATATGCATATACATGCATATACATGTACATATACATATATACACACTTATTTTATTATAGTATATTACATATTGCTACCAACATTGCCACTCATGTCAGATATATCTTGCCATTATAGAGATGATATGTGGGCACAAAAAAAAAAAAATCAAAGAACCAGCAAGTTGGTTTGAAAATACCATTCACATTTATTCCCCATGTGGACAGCTTTCAGGATCAGTCTCTATATTTTATCACTTTTCCCTTTGATGGTATATATTTTGGGTAGAATATGCCGTAAGTTTATAAAGGAATATCCTAATATGTCTTCCAACTATGCTTCTGTAGCAAATACCTTTACTCTAATTTTACCTTCTGACTTACTGTTGGTATATAAACCTGTTATTGGGGGTTCGTTGCCTATAGTTACAGGAGTATGGATAGAGAGAGTATCAGAAAGCACCTTAAACTTGAGGCAGTCATCCTTAAGTTGATTCAACTTCAACCAGTTGATGCAAGGTGAGGATTGTGTCATTCAGAAAGGTTTCACATAATTAATCTGAAATGTACAGTGTTAGAAACTTCCCTAGGTCACTGAAAGATTGAGTCAACTGTGCCCACAGTGATGACACAGCTCTCACATGTCAGAGGTGTAACTTGAACCCAGGTTTTCTTGACTTAAAGGAAGATTCTGCATCCACTCCATCAATCAGCATTACACATTCACACCCATTTGTAATTATGCATATATGCATACATGCATATAGTCATACATGTACACACATGCATATGCATGGGCATTTACACAGCAATGCACATGTTACACATGTGGTTTCATATAAACACATGCATTTGTTCATCTGTGTCCATATACATGTACACATATATGTTTATGTATATAGATGCATTTTCTGTGCTCTTCAGTTTTGTACAACCCATTCAAGTGAACCCTTCCTATGTGGTTCTGTTGGGCTCTAAATTCCAATACGATCACCAGAAGTCAAGTGAGTGGTCAGAGTATAACCAATGGTCACCCATCTTGAAAGTATGTCATGAGAGCAATAATTGAGGAGAAGTAGAATATATTTAGCCTTGGTGTTAGGTGGGGAGAGAGCAGGATCAAAGTACAGAAGACATGACTGTGGAATTTTCCTTAACTGAGAACTTAAATGGGATGTATGTACAAGGGCAGCTTCTCTCTAAGTCACATCTTATGTAACATTTATCTAACATGTCTCCACAGAGATTTAAGGAAAAGTTTCACTGTTGTCTTAAACTCCTTTTATAACTCAAATGTTTTCCTCTGCACTAAGCTATTTACAATAAAGAGAAAACTAAAGTGCATTAAACAGCAGATAACCATTATGTAAGCAAGCTAGGAATAGGAAACAGACAAAATACACCCAGTCATCAGGACAAACAATCAGATAATGACAACAATTAAGAGAAGTAAATAAAAGGTTTGTTGCCTATAAAAGCTGGGCAAACAGTTTTTCTGGCCTGGGAGCTGCAGTTCTGTCAAACAGGATCCTGTGAAGTAAATTAATAAATACATTTCTTTTTATGTGATGCCTAAGGCTCTACAGGATTAATCTCTAGTATATCTAAAATGTTTAGCCAAATACCAGAAATGTGTCCCCTAAGCCCCAAATAGAGGTATCTAATCTATTTTTGTGTAAAATACTTTAGAAAACAACATTCTTTATTAATGTCCTATTCATTTTAATTTGTTTCTCTATCCACCAAAAAGCACATTAATTCAAAAGACAACATTTTCAATAGAATATGGTAAATGATCAGAGATATTGGACTGTGGTTCTACAAATGGACAAAAAGCTTTATTTTTAAAGAGAGAAGAGACATCCTTAAAGAACAACCCCACTGTTTTAGTGTACCAACTTTATATACTCTTTCAATGCTTTATTTAGAATAAGTGACTTTTATTAAAAGATCTGATTTACCAGAGTAGATGTATCATACTCTATAGCTTGAGCATCATATTTATAAGCTTAAAACGTTTTTGGAAAAATGACAAAAAGCCATTACTGGCTCAGGCAAGATTGCTACCTCTACACATTTAGAAAGCAAGCTTCCTAAGATGCCGCGTACAGCCTTAGCCCTTTACAATGCTCCCACTTTTCTTTCACTCCTAACTTGTGCAGTTACCCTTCATGCCTATATACCATGGGCCTTTGAACCTTTTCCTTAGGAAACACAAAGAATACTCTGGGTAATCATTTTTCAAGACCATTTCAAGGACTGGTAATGGGAATTGCTGAAAACATAAACTAATAAAATTCCTCTCTCTTGTTCTATGAAGGCTATCTGGAATTACAGTTATGTTCATTAAATAATTCTTATTTTATCTACAAAGGAACAATTTAATTCTTTTTAAGACTTCATCACTACTGAGCAATATTTACAAGTCACATATTTTAACATGACCAAAATTTGTGAGGTGCTTTTGAGACCTAAACAGGCTGTATTACTTAATCATGGGTAATATATGCACATACTCCATAGGCAATATACACAAATACTCCAATATTGTCTTTAGAGCTATGTAGGGAAAGAAAATAGGGAATGCAAACTTTGGAAGCCACTGATTCACTTCGTGGTTTTATAGTTTCTAATAAAGAATAACTAAAAAGTTTCTCCTATACTGTTTTGGATGCACATATACATAAATTATGTGTTTAAATTTTTACTGAAATATAATTCTAATTGAAATACCATTATTAGTAGCAGAAGAGAAGAAAGGTAGAGTCATGAGAAGAAGATAAATCAATAAACAAAAATTTGTGTCTTTTGTGTGCCAGGCACATAAATGGGGAGTATATGAAAAAAGACAAAAAATTCTGGCCCTTAAGCAGTTTAGTATATGATGGGGAGACAACATGTAACTATATACATACACACACACACACACACACACACACATATATATACATATATACACATATAAGTGCATGTATATGTAAATACATATACTGAATAAAAAGGAAATAATCAACATAGGGAAGGCGCTAAAATTAAGAGGGTTTGGGAAATTATTTCTATAGAAGATTAAATTTTAGTTGGGACTTAAAGAAAGCCAAGAGAGGTAGTAGGCATAAATGAGGAAGGAGATCATTCTCAACATGGGAAATAGCCAGAGAAAATACCTGGACCTGAGTGATTAGGCAGGGGTGGGGAACCTGCAGCCTCGAGGTCACATGTGGCCTTCTGGGTCTTCAAGCTTGGCCCCTTGTATGAAGCCAAACTTAAATCCTTTATAAAAGGATTTGTTCTGTGAAGTTTGGATTCTGTCAAAGGGATGCACTTGAGGATTTGGACCACCACATGTGCCCTTGAGGTTGCAGATTCCACATCCCTATATTAGAGTGTCTTGTTTGTGGAACAACATGAGGCCAATGTCATCAGTGTCAAAAAAGTATATAGCAAGGAGTAAGGTGCAAGAAGGCTGGAAACAAATGAGGGTGCTATGTTATAAAAAAAAATTTGAATGCCGAGAAGAGCATTATTTGATCATGGGGGGTGACAGAGAGGCCCTAGAGCTTATTGAGTAAAGAAGTGATATGGTCATACCTTTGCTTTAGGAAAATCACTTTTTTCTGAATGGAGGATAGATTGGAGCAGGTATGTGACTTGAGGCATGAAGTGAAGTGAAGTGAAGTGAAGTGAAGTGAAGTGAAGGCCAACACTAAAATGATAGCAGTATCAGAGGAAAGAAGTGGGTGTCTTATGAGAAATGTTGCAGAAGTGAAATCAGCAGGCCTTGGCAGCATGTTGAATATGGGGTTTGGGGAGGGAAGAGAGCTAATGATTTAAGGGTGACTTGTAGTTTGCAAGCCTGAGTGACTGGGAGGATGTTGGTGTCCTCTACAGTAATAAGGGAGGTTGGAAAAAGGAAGACTTTAAGGGAAAAGTTAGTGAGTTCCATTTTGACCATTTTGAGTTTAAGGATGAGTCTAAAAGTCAATGAGACCTGGGTTTAAGCCCTGTTTTTGATAGGTGCTAGCTCCATGTCTTTGGGAAATCATTTAACTCTGTGATCCCAAGAGGACCTCTTTAAAAATATGTGTTTCAGTCAAGTTACTGATCTTAATCAGAAGAGGGTATTTCCACACTGGGGATTCCCATAACATTAAAATTACCCATCTGAACCAAAATAAATATCGTACCTCCTTCTTGCCTGTTAAAGGACATTTCTTTGTGCTTAAGTTGTAGTGAAATAGTATTACAGAGACTTAGCAATAGTTTCATTTGATCATTTTTATTCTAATGCACTGAATTAAGGAATATAAAGGAAACCAATTTGTGGTAGAGCATTATTATCCATATTTCATTTATTCATTCATTCATCCATTCAAGCAAGCGCTTATTGTCTGCCATGCTCAAGGCACAAAAGGCACAAAGATAAAAATGAAAATATCTCTGCCTTCAAAGAGCTTATATTCTACTAATGGCATGAGGAGACAATGGGCATATATATGTATATATGTATAGTATATACTAGTATATACTATACATATATCCATATATATGTATACTAATTTGAAGAGAAGTCAAAACATGAACAACTGAAGGATGAGGAAGGTCAGGAAAGGCCTCACATAAGAGATTAACTTTGAGCTGAGCATTAAAGGGCCTAGAGATTTGCATTTTTTTCCCCTCTCATTGCATTTCACCATAATAAGACTCTATTCATCTTCTCTACCCTTTACCTTGCTACCCAGGGAAATTTTTTTCTCTTTCTTTATTCTTTTGACTGCTTTATTGTTTCATTGTTATTATTCCTATGACCCTAATAACAACCAAATATTTATTGAACATCAATAACTAGCAACAGTTTCTATAGTATTAGTACTAATTAGCTTTAAAAATAAGGCTTAGGTTATTATAAATGATAAAGTCATCATTAATATTGATTACCTTACTAATTAGTCCTACTAGTAAAAGTAAATTATTTGAGCTATTGCAATTAATACTCTGCCCACTGAAATTACATGAAGCTTCATTTTAGCATGATGTTGAGATAAACCATATTTCTAAAATTTGTATTTTTTTCTTTTATAATTCAAGTCAGTCTGCTCTAGACTCATTAAAATGGTTGGATGCTATTTGTTAAGTATATTGTTCAGAAAGAAACTTTCTAGTGATGCAGCAAGTATCTGGAAGCAAATATTGCTGTCTTCATTAATAGAAATCATGACATAGCCCCTCAGTTGAGGGCCCTTTTCAGTCAAAGTTATTATATGATAATCATAATACCTAAATACATCAGGCCATTATGTTCTTGTCCAAAAGAAAATTGAGCTAAGTGGAAATCATCAATCTTCTGAACTGAAGTGAATCTCTCATTGTTGAAGTGACAATGAGAACATCATTCACTTTCCAATTGGTTTTGTTATTGTTCAGTCCTTTCAGTTCTGTCTGACTTTTCGTGATCCCACTTGGGATTTTCTTGACAAAGATACTGGAGTAGTCTGCATGTTCTTCTCCTACTCATTTTACACATTAAGAAATGAGACAAACATGGTTAAGTGACTTACACAGGGTCTCACAGCTAGTAAGTGCCTGAGTTCATATTTGAACTTAGGTCTTTTTGATTCGAGGCTCAGTACTCTCTACTTTGTGCCACCTAGCTTCCTCTTTACAACTGATAAATGTAGGATAATTGATTGAGAGACCAAAGTTTAATTCTCCCATTTTATAGGTGAGAAACTGGGACAACAAGAGGTTAAGTGACTTAGTGCCAAATAGCTAGCAAGTGTCCTAAATTCAAGTTTTTCTGACTCTAAGTGCAGCATTTGAGCCACAACTTCAAAAGGACCCTAAATTAGCATCATTTAGTACAATCCCATTATTCAAAACCCACAGGTTTTGAAACTGAAACTCAGGTCACTTGGCCAAAGTTAGAAATAAATATGGTTAAGTCAGGGCTCCAATCCAGGTCTTGACACCAAACAGAACTTTTTTTTCTTCCTGGAGCATACACAAGAAACATTTTGTACTGCTACCTTTTGTTATGTTACCATACACTTTTCTTGCCCTTCCCCTGGTCAGGAATAATAAAGCAATTAGTGAGTAGGGATACAATTCAATATGTTTATTATCTACGGTTGTCCATAAATTTAATGGTTGATGCAGGCATTTAAAAACTTTCACAATGAAGCTCCAACGTAGGTTTCCAAGCTTATTATACATTCCCTTTCAAACATGCACTCTTTGGACCAGGCAAGCTGACCTTCTCACTGTTACCTATGTGTAAGATTCCATCCATGTGCCCAATCTTCACTTGTATGTCTTAAAATTCCTAGTTTCCTTCAAAGTCAAGGCCAATTTCCAGTTCCCAAGTGAGACCTTTCCTGATCCTCCCCAACTGCTATCACATTATCTTTTACTTATTTATTCTATTTATACTTATTTGTAGACAGGTCTCTCTCCCAGTAGAGCATAAGGTCTATGATGACCAAGACCATTTCATTTTTGTCTTTGTCTTCCCAGTCCCTAGCACAATGCTTGGCATATAAAAGATATATAACAAATGCATATTTATTGATCTTTGTAGCACAATATTTTTAATAATCCTATCTTTTTTCTTGCTGGCATCCTGATTTTCATTGTGGTTGACTTAGTGGTATGGTACGATAGGATGCTTCTGAGGCACCATTCTTATTTTTGAACTTCCCTAATAAATACCATAGCTCATTTAGTGGTAGGAACCAAGTAACTATATCTAGATCAGTCTTTTTCATTTGAAATGACAGCTGAGTAAGATGAATCCCTACTTTATTATTCATGGATCTTCTCAAAGTTATTGGTTGATTGCAGCTCTGTATGATGAGATTGAAACACCTGCCATGGTAATCTGTGAGGCCAGTTAAAATAATTAAGCTGATTGTTTTTACATAAGTATAGAACTCAGACTCAATCACAATTCCTTTTCCTTGAGACTGTTTGACTTGGCTGATCTCTTGAGTTCTCAAAGTTCCTATAACTCATACTCCAAGTTCAGAGTTAAGAAAAGCTCCAGAATACCTTTAATCAGCATTCACTTTTAAAGGATAGAATAACTAACATCACATGCAGCATTCCAGAAGATATAGCTGGTCCTTAGGAGCTCAGGCATAACATAAGGATGTACTAAAGCTTACTAGTGTTCAGTGAGTATCACATACAGAAACCACAAAATCTGGACAAGCAATAAAACCAAGTAAGAAATTATTGACAAAGTCCCATCATCATAGGTTCATGGCTGAAAGGAGCAAGGTTGTAGACACAAAAAATCCTGAACAACTAGGTCCACAGCTAGGTGGTGGGTTTTAGTCTTACGAAGGTGTAACTTCATATTCTACCTCAGATACTTCCTACCTGTATGACACTAGACAAGTCACTTAATTTTTCTCAGTGCTTGCTAAACTCATCTTTAAGATTGTTATAATAATAGGATCTATATTACAAGCATTTTATGGAAGATCAAATGAAATGACATGTAAAGTGCTACACACACCTTAGAGTATTATTATTTCACTAACAATTCATACATATAGTCCAGTGTTTCCCATTAACTACCAACCATGTCTAATCAGAAACAATTTGATTAGCAGCACTATGCAATAATGGATAAAGAGTTAAACTAAGAAGTAAAAGATCTAGGTTTGACTCACTGTTAGTAATGTGATCCTAGGCAAGTAATTTAACCTCTGAGAGCCTCAGTTTCCCCATTTGTAAAATAACTAAAATAGTAGCACCTGACTGCTGAAGAGTATTGATTTTTTGTGAAGATCAAATGAGATATTGCGCATATATATACATATATATACTTATGTAGTATCTTGAACATCTTAAAGCATTTTTTCTAAGTAGCAGGCATCACCATCATTAAATAAGTTTTACTCAACCTTAGGAAAGAATCTGACACTGGTAATATCTTTCCCTTTCTTCTCTCCTCTTCCCAAAGTCTTTTACCAGATTGATGAGAAGTATATTCTTACTAAAGTGATAGGTCAGTATGGTTCTATGGTATTTATGCAAAGATTTGGACCCTGATTACCAAGGAGTTACATCACTACACAGTTTAGGGTTCTTGCTTCAGTTGAAACTTGGCTTTAGTTTATGTGTGTCCCTCTAAGTCAATGCCTTAAACTATTCCCAAAGAGAGATGGGAGGTACTATTGTTTCCATGGATCCCTGAGAGTTTGTACCCCTAAGGGTTAGGAGAGTGGTGATGCTAGTTTGTGTCTAAGGCAGTGGTTCTCAACCTTCCTAATGCTACAACCCTTTAATATTTGTATTTGGGCATATCTGCATGTGGGCGGACCTGCCTGGAGACAGATAGAGGAGTGGTGTCTTGGTTCCTAAGACCATTGGAAATATGTGTTTTCCTATGGTCTTGAGCGACCCCTGTGAAAGGGTCATTAGACCCCCAAAGGGGTTAGGGCCCACAGGTTGAGAACCGCTGGTCTAAGGGTTATCAGAGGTACTGGTAAGACTGGCAAATTGTTGGTTTGTGAGAACAGGAAAGATAGGGGGAAAGAATAAGCATTTACTAAGTGTCTAGAAGGTGCTAGTTACCCTGCTAAGCTTTTAAACAAATATCTAAAATGATTATTGAAAAGTGGATTTTGCTATAAATGATTGGTTCCACATGATAAAAATTAAATTCTCATCTAAACAGGTGATTCTGAGGCCTCTCTTTCCTATAAATGAAGGGCACCTGGGAAATATGCTCATACCCTCTCAGGCAGCACTTACTTAGAGAAAACTTTCTCACTATTTCTTTTCAATGCTTTTAAATAGTCCAGTGGGATGTCTGGCATTTTGGAAAGATGATAAAATTTATACACCAAACATTTTACACCCTGGTTCTATTTTTGCTGCCATAGCCCAGGGCAATCTATATTTCAGTCCTTGAAAGCTTTCAGTTCTACTGCTGCTAACTGATCTATGTGTCTATTCTGTACAGCGTTTAGCTGAATTAGCTGTCTAAACAAAACTGATGTATATTAGTAAATGATAAATGTATGTGGAAGCTACAGCATCCAATCAAGTGAGTTAGCAAAATATAGACAGATGGCAATAGATTAACTAAAACCAAAATAAGACTCTTTGAGACTTCTTCACCATACCCATTTGAAAGAGAATTTTAGTCAATTTCTCTTCTACAGTTATTCATGTGGTGCTAGGTCAGCTAACAAGCAATTATAATCCTATATGTATACATTTACTGTGGACTTATCTCAAAACCATAAAATACTCTTTCTGAAACAATGGTAAAGGAAATCTTTAGTATTCAACCATCTCATTAATAACCCTTTTACTAGGAAAAGTAATTTATGGAGATTGTGATCACTCTCCAATTATATTCATAATTCTGTACCTGAAGGGAGATAAAAGATCAATTATTTTTATGGTCAAGAAATTGCAGGACATTTATTTGTGAGACTGACTAGGAGTTTATTTAAGCTTTGGACAAAGTCATACATTTGAGGAAAATTCTTAACTTACAGCAAGTTATTTTGGTACTTTAGAAGCTCATGAATTACCTGACAACCACGTCCCTTTTTGAATGACTTCTGCCTTCTCTCTTCTACTTATTCTTGTTTAGCTAATTCCATTTAGACAAGAAAGCTACTGAGATAAAATAATTATGGGAGCAGGGGATTAAAAAATTGTCATTTTTTTTAAGTCAAGGTTTCTTTTTCTTATTTTTATTCTTTTTGGAGGAGGAAGGGCAGGGTAAACTTGGGTTAAGTAACTTGTCCAAGGTCACACAGATAGTAAGTGTTAAGTGTCTGAGGCCAGATTTGAACTCAGGTCCTCCTGAATCCAAGGCTGGTGCTCTATTCACTGTGCCATGTAGCTGCCCCCAAAGTCAAACTTTCTTAATATTTGACTTGTTGTTCATCCTTTTCAGTTTCTTGAAACTCATGGACCTCTTCAAAGGATAATGTTTTAAATAATTGAAGGAAATGCTAAATTTAAGTTAGAGTTAAGTGAAAATAACTCTATAATGTTTTCTCCATTTAAGCTCACTCACTCTGAAATCTGTCTAGATCAAGAACTCCTGTTTTAAGGGATCACAGAGAATAATTATAACCTGCTTTTTAAGTGAATTGTGTATTTTAAAACAACAACAACAAAAAGCATTTCTCTCCAAAACATTGCCCCTGTTTCCACTGGGAAATATAATAAAATAAAAATAGAACTCCAAAATAAGTATGCATAATCAAGGAAAGTAAATTTACATATTAGACAAGTTCCAAAGACTCAGTCTGCATTTTGAATTCACCTCTCTCTCAGGAGGTGGGAAACATGATTCATCTTAGGTCTCCTGGAATTATAGTTTCTCATATTGATCTCAAATTCTCAAGGTTTTCAAAGTTTTTTTCCCTTTTTAATGTTATTTAAAAATTGTTCTCCCAATTGTGCTCACTTCACTCTCTACCAGTTTATGTACAAGTCTTCACAATCTTCTCTAAAACCATCTGTAAAGCCAAGCACAAGCAGCTCCCCAAAGGACTTCTACTGTGAATAGCTTTAAGGTTCTGATCATGTAGTATAGTGAAGTCTCTATTTATTCAGCAATAAACTACAGCAAAACATTCACAGAAATCCAAGTAGAGCACTCACAATTATATAACATAACAACTTATCACTAAAGTGACCACATAGTTTTAAACAAAAGTTATCATTCAGTAAGTCCTTAAATCAATCATCCTTAAGGATCAATCCTCTTTAAGGGACACAAAGTACAAAGGTCAAAGTTTCCCCACCCCTAGGTCACATTGTCTTAGTCTCTCAGTCAAAAAGGCTTTTTTCTTCTTGATTGGAGATTAGTTTTCAATCATTCTTAAAGCCTTAAAGGTAAAATATACAAAGTTCACCCACCCCTAGGTCACAGTAAATATTGATCTTCTCAGCACTAAGTACCCAGGGAGAGGTCTTTTCATTTTGGCTCAAGACTGGCTCCCAAATTCCGTGGTTCCTCTTCCATGAGTCCAGCTCTTGCCTGAATCTACCCAAATGTCACCTGGATTCACAGGTAGGCAGCTCTCAGCTCTTCATCCAGTTCCTTATGCAGTTCCCTTTCCATATTGAGGCTCACAGTTTCCAGGCCACCTCAAGTCCTTCACTGTTTCTGTTTTTGGGAAGACAAAGTTTAACACAGCCAAAACAACATTCATTTACATTGCCCGTACCATCATCAATTCACTATTTGTGAAATCAACACAGACCCACAAACAAGGTCTGAGAATTCAATACAAAGCATCAGTATATTCCCAGGACCTCTGAAACCCTCTTCCAGGACTTCTTTAAACAAACAATAAGAAAATCCTCTTTCAGGGGTTCCAGTAAGGTCTCAGGGCTTCTCTACAAAGTATTAAAAAAACCAAATCTACACAGACAGAATTCCAGCCACCACAAGTGCTCCCTTTTCAGTTCTACTTTCTCCCAGTTTATGCTTCTGCTTTTATATGGCCACTAGCTCCTCTGTTTCACACACCTCTTTGTATGAAACACACCCTGTCTTTGGCAAATCCCTCCCACTATAGGTTTCATAAGTTCTGTTTCTTACCAAAGTCTTGATATAATCACAGGCAAGGTTCAAGTGAAACAAGGTGTTAAGTACTTGTTTGCTTGTCATTACACCATCCATTTATTCTTTTGCTGTTTCTTTGTCATATGCTTTATGCACTTGTTTTTTGCTCTCTTTTTAAAATGACAAAAACAGGAAACCTCTGAAATCAAAATAGGAAGGCTAATAGCAAATGAGACGAGTAAGATCTTCACTAGTAAAATAGGATTGAGATATGAGTCAACTGCTGAAATCCGTCAGAGTGAAGAATGGACCTCAGTTCTTCATTTTGTTTTTCTTTGTGTGTGTGTGTGTGTGTGTGTGTGTGTGTTTTGTGAAGTAACTGTCTACTAAAAGAAAGAAAGTCATAGTTTTATTAGTCCACAAAACCTAGATTCCAAACTGAATTGTTAATTACTTATTCTTGGATACCCAACTAACCTTAACTGCTATCATATTCCCCCAATGTTGATTTTGCTCCTGGTTAAAATACTTCTGTCTTTTCCAACTAATCTACTTGACATATGGTTTCTAGTCCCATCAACATTCGCTTCACTTTCCTCTGAACCAACTCCAATTTGTAACATCTTTTCTAAAGTGAGTTGCCCTAAAGATAACTCAATATTCCAGATGTGGCTTGAGAAGAACAGAGCATAATAAAAGTATTCTTTTTCTAATCCTGGAAAATGTCTTGCTTGATACAGATGATGATAATGAGGAGGAGGAGAAGGCTATAGCCAATATTTACACAGTATTTACATAGCATTTATAAAGCACTTACTATGTTAAAGACACCATGCTAAACACTTTATAGTTGTTATCTTATTTGATCCTCACAATTACCCTGGGTGAGAGTTTATATAATTAATCAGATTTACAGATTTTGCATATGAGGAAACTGAGGCAAACAGCTTAAATGATTGTAGCGCCATGCAATATTACAGCATCCATGATCACTATAAATATATCTGAATGGTGCTTGATTAAAAAATAAAAATCATTCTCCATAGAGAAGGCAGAAGAGAAAGATTTATTCAGACACCAGGAAAATAAATCTCAAAACCAGTAAGCTGAGTCCATCATAGTAGCAAAGAAGTTAATTAGCCATAACAGCACAGAGACTCACATCTTTTTTTAACCTTCCCACAAGCCAATATTTTTACTCATAAGCCCTAACTTACCAAATCCCTGGGACACGTTCTTTCCTCCTCCCAATCTAGCAATCTCTGACTCCCATTTTCCTGTGGGCTCTGCTCTTTCAGCAAACTCCTCCTACCACAGGTTCCATATGTCTACATTCAACCTAATAGGGAGGGGGCAGAGTTCATTTTCAAAGCAGGGAAGGTCTTCAAATTCCTTTAGGTTTATTAAGGGGCAGGAAGACCTTCAAATTCCCATTCTCATTACAATGACTTGCTCAGAGCCACACAGCTTGTGTCTGAGAACAAATTTGAACTCAGGTCTTCATCATTCTAGGTCTAGCAAGCTATACACTGTATGACTTAGCTGCCCCATTAGTTGCCTTTTCACACTATTTTCTCACATTCAGGTGCCTACAATTCCCCAACATTTTTCACATGAGCTCTTAACTTGAATTGTCTTCCCCATCCTACATGTATGGCAGTTAAATTTTTTAACCTAATAATAGGATTTTCCCCTTAACTTTCTTAAATTTCATATATCAGATTTATTTGATCTTTATAAGCTATACAGATCTTTCTGGAACCTGACATATCACATTGCATGTTAGCTATTGCTCTCAACCTTATATCACATGCAGATTTGTTAAGAATGCAGCCTTAGGAGGCTCACTGAAGTCTATTAAGAGGAACACTAGATGTATTTCTTCAAGAAAAAGCTGAGTGATCTCAGAAATTTTATAAAATGAACTCTTCTTTGAAATAGACTAGATTCAATTGCTTCTGAGAACTACTGAAAGTCTGAGGGACTGTGATTCTATGACTGCCAATTGATATAAAACAATTTAGAAACACAGTGTCATGCAATGGAAAAAGACTGACTTCAGAATCATGAAACATGAGTTTGAATCCTCTATCTGTACCTTCTTCATCCATAAAGAAAAGAGTTCAGAATATGAGAGTGTCTACAATCTTTTGTAGCTTGGAAAATAAGTGGGATGCTAGAATTACTAGAACAAATCATTTTATAGATGAAGGGAAGATGAGTTACTTGTGAGCATAAAGCTCATATAGCATATAGCAAGTAAGTAATTAGGATGGATTCAAACACAGGTATCCTAAATGCCATATGCAGTGTCCTATAGACCATGCTACACACACATTCCTATACTGAGATTGTAAAATCTATGAACTATTATTACTTGTCAGAGAAATTCTACCCTATAATTTTCACAGTTGTCAGAATATTTAGCTATGGCAATAATGTACGTACAGTGTTTTGCAAACCTTGAAGATCTATATAAATATAAATTATTATTGTAATTATTATTAAAACATACACTAAAATTAAGAGGTTCATCACTCCTTAAGACTCAGATGCTTTGATGGGACAATAAATGTCCATTGAAAAGGACAGCTAATAAATCACCTTCGTTATAGTTGTAAATCTTTTTCTTTTTTATTATTAATTAATTTATTTACTTTTATTATTTTATTTTTTATTATTCAGTTCCACAGTCTATTAAGTTTAAAATTTTTTCCCCTTCACTTTCCTTCTACCACCATCTCCAAGGCAGCATGAAATCAAATAGAGGATCTACAAAAACCTCTTTGTGGCATAATTTACCATATGCTGTCTCAACTTTTCCTTTTCTCCCATTACAATCCCTTTCTTCTCTTTAATTGTTGTTATTCTTAAATCTTCAGATTAGTTTACTTATACTCACACCCTCTATATATGTACATCCTTTTAAATACTGCTATACTTATACAAATTTCAATATTGACAGGTATTTGCTTCTCATATAGGGATGTAAATGGTTTGTTCTTATTGAGTCCCATGTTATGTGCATGTGTGAGTATCGGTATGTGTATTTACATGTGTGAGTGTGTTTTCCTTGTTTACCTTTTTATGTCTTTCTTCTGTCTTGTAAGTAGAGATAGAATTTTCTATTGAGCTCTGGTTTTTCATAAGGAATGTCTGGAAGTCTTTTATTTAATTAAATGACCATCTCCTTGCATGAAATATTATGCTCATTCTTGCCTGGTAGTTGATCCTTGGCTGCAGTCTTAGCTCTTTTGCTTTACGAGATATCAAATTCCAATCCCTCAGATCTTTTAATGTAGCAGCTACTAAGGCCTGTATAATCCTGAATGTAGTTCTACAATATTTTAATTGTTTATTTTTGGCTGCATTCAGTATTTTCTCCTTGAACTTGTAGCTCTGGAATTTGGCTACTATATTTCTTGGAGTTTTCAGTTTGGGATATCTTTCAGGAGGAGATTGGTGAATTCTTTCAATAACCATTTTACCTTCTGATTCTAGGACCTCAAGACAGTTTTCTTTGATAATCTCTTGGAAGATGCTGTCCAGGCTCCTTTTTTAATCATGACTTTCTGGTAGGCCAATAATTCTTAGGTTATCACTCCTGGATCTGTTTTCCAGGTCTGTTTTTTTCCAGTGATATATTTTGCACATTCTTCTAATTTTTCAGTCTTTATGTTTTGTTTGATTGACTCTTGCTGCATCATAGAGTCCTTAGCTTCAGTTTTACTGATTTTCATTTTTAGTTAATTATTTTCCTTAATTGGTTTGTGAAGCTCCTTTTCCATATGTTCAGTCTTCATTTTTAGGGAGGTATTTTCTCCAGTTAGATTTTGGACCCCCTGTCCTAGTTCTCCAATTCTACTTTTTGAGGATTTGTTTTCTTCAGTGAGGTTTTTTTTCCAGTTTGGTCATTGTAGATTTAAATTTATCTCCTACCTCTCTAATTTCATTTTTAAAATCGCTTTTGATGTCCTCCAAGAATGCTTGTTGGGCTTGAGACCAATTCACATTTTCTTCTGTGGTCTACAATATGAGTATACAGTCTGTGTTGTCTTCTGAATTTGGTTGTTCTTGCTCAATATGAAAAAGATTTGATGGTCCAAGCCTTTGCAGTTTCCTTCTTGCCTGTCAATATTGCCTACGTCCTGAATTTTTAAAGAGGCTCTCTGCTTCTGGGGTGCAGAGGTATTGAGCTTCTCAGGCTGGGAGGTAAGGGTTTGGTTGTTCACTTCATGATCTGTAGAGTGAGGCCAAGGCCAGGACTCTCAATGTTTCCCCTGAGGTACCATGAGGCTTTCAAAGTAACCTGTGGCAGTGGGGTGGTCTGGTTCCTTCAGGTTTCCAACTTTGTGTCTCAGGCTACAGCTCCTGCAGGCTCAGAATCAGGAGGCTAGCAGCAGAGCAGGGCTGCAGTTTGCTGACTGGCAAGGTCAGTCAGCAAACTAAAACATATCTGGGCTTTTGTTGTTAGTGTTTGCTGACTCCACCCTCCTGGACTCTGGTACTGTCTCACTTCCCCCTTTATCAGTAACACCCAAACCTGAGGCTCTTTCCACTAATTAAGGATTTTACTTTGGGTGGAGAATTTAACTGTGGACTTTTCTAGGTCAGGGAGGTGGGATCAGAGCAACTAAGTTTTATTCCTCTGTCTTGAATTCTGGAAGTTTGGGTATGTAATTTTTAAACATCCAAGCTGTGGGCTGGTAGCCCAAGGAGAAGCTGATGACCCTGTTGTGGGCCCTGCATTTTCTCTTACACAGCTCCAACAATCTTCTGTCCTGTGGTAAGGTGGCTACAAATTGCCCTTGGAGTGAGTTAGTCTGCTGGCTGGCTGGAGCTTCTCCATCTGCCATACTCTAATCCCAGATCCATGCTGGTGCAGTTCCTGTGTGCTCTGCATTCACCCTGCCCAAACATGAGTAGGCACTTTCCAGGGCTGGGAATCTTCCATTCTCTGTCTCCCAATGGATTCTGTCACTCTTAAATCCATTCAAATTAACTCTTTAGCTTTTAGCAACAGAATTCTTGGAGAAGCTTGGAAAAGCTACTGTTTCCTTTCTGCCATCTTAGCTCCACCCCTCCAAATACTATTTTTTAATACACATTTGTGTTTACAATTTTGACTTCTAGATTTTTTTCCCTTCTTCCCTCCTCACCCACCTTGAATGGGAAGTTAAGCAATTTAATACATGTTGTATATGTGTAGCTATGCAAAAACATTTCCATAGTAGGTATATTGTGAAAGATTAACTATATTTCTTATGTTTTCTGATATTTTATTGTTGACATGATCAATGATACTGATGGTTTTCCTAATATTGAACCATCCTTGCATTCCTGGAATAATTCTGTCTGATCAAAGTGTATTATTCTTCTGATGAGTTGCCTTTGTCTTTTTGCTAATGTTTTACTTATAATTTTTGTATCTATATTTATGAGGGAAATTGGTCTACAAGTTTCTTTCTCCATTTTGTTGCTTCCTAATTTAGGTATCAACACCATATTGGTGTCATAAAAAGAATTTGGTAGGACTCCTTCTCCAATTTTTCCAAATAGTTTCTTAAGTATTGGAATCAATTGTTCTCTAAATGTTTGATAGAATTCACTAGTAAATCCATCTGTCCCTGGAGATTCTTTCCTAGGGAGTTCATTGATGGCTTGTTCAATTTCTTTTTTGTGAGATGTGGCTATTTAAGTAATTTACTTCCACTTCAGGTTCTCTGGCAACGTTTATTTTTTAAATATTCATCCATTTCACATGATTGTCAAATCTATGGTCATACAAGTTGAGCAAAATAATTCCTAATTGTTGTTTTAATTTCTTCTTCATTGGAGGTAGATTTACCCTTTTCATTTTTCATACTTATAATTTGGTTTTCTTCTTTCTTTTCTTAAAATCATATTGACTAAAAGTCTGTCAATTTTTTTCATAAAACCAGCTTTTAGTTTCATTTATTAATTCAATAGTTATCTTCATTTCAATTTATTAATCTCTCCTTTGGTTTTTGTTATTTCTAGTTTAGTATTTCATTGGTAATTTTCTATTTGCTCTTTTTCTAGCTTTTTCAATTCCATGCCCAATTCATTGACCTTCATTTTCTCTATTTTGTTCATGTATGCATTCAGAAATATAAAATTTCCATAAGAACTGTTTTTGCTGCATCCCACAAGTTTTGATGTTTTCTCATTATTATCATTTTCTTGAATGAAGTTACTGATTGTTTCTATAATTTCTCATTTGACCCACTCATTCATAAGGATTTTTATACATCCAGACTGTGGCTGATACCCCAATAGAAGCTGCTGTCCCTGTCACAGGCCTTGCCCTTTCTCTTTCCTAGCTCTCACCAATTCTCTTTCCCAGGGTGAGACATCTGCAAATCACCCCCTGGGGTGGGTGAATTTGTTGGCCAGGGCTTGCTCTCAGTCTTCTGTGTTTTGCCCTCAGGTCTGCACACATGCAGCCCCCGTGTGCTCCACACTCCCCCTGTCCAGTCCTACATGTGCATTTCCTGGACTGGGAATCTGCTATTCTATCTTCCAATGGATTCAGACACTCTAAAATTTGTTCAGATTCACTTTTTAGAGGTTACTCTGTAAATCTTTTTTCTTCATGTATTTTTCTTATGACTCTGTATTGATTAACATTTTTTCCTTTATATTTTGTGTTGACAAATGTGTGAATATGTTGCATCTCCCCTCATATATTAGAATCTGGGTTTAGGAAATGACTCACTTTTATCTTCTTATACAGGAAATTTAGCATAGTACCAGGAACATGGTGGGTAGTTAATAAGTGTTTGTTTATTGATTCCGTTGCTGCCAAGATAAAAGGAGTGAACATATGTTTTAAGTTCTTATTCTGTGTCAGGAACAGTGTTAAGAGCTAGGAATGCAAAAAACAGCAACCCACAGCCCCTGCAACTGAGGAATTTACAGTGTAATGGGAGGACAGAACATGAGAAACATTGCACTCAAGCACACATACATTTCTTTATATGTAAACGTACTGTCAACTGGACCAGAACTGATCTCTAACCTGTGAGTGACTAGAGTTGAGCAGGAGGCCAGAGACAGGAGAGTCAGGAACCAAACAGAAGTTTAATTTACTTCAGAATGAGGGAAATGGTTGCAAGTAGAAGCCTTCCCTCCACAAAAGGAAGGATTAGCATGCACAGGAAAAATTAAGGTTTATTCACACAAAAGGGGATGGACAATCATTCTTGGGTCTTGAGTAAGCAGTTACCTTGATTGAGATTTCTTGTGTTTGGATACCGTTGGAAAAGTATCCCAAATCTTAAGGGTTGTTGAGCTTTGTGATCATTCAGTGTGGTGCAGAACCAGTTTGCATGGTAGAAACAAAAGTGCAGTACCTGGTTTGGTTCACTAGGCAGTTCTATGAAACACGGATTGTAAGCATGTCAAGACATGTGATGGATGGCTTTAGGCTGCAGCATGTTGACTTCCTGGGAAATGGGGGAGCTCCAACAAGTGTAAACTATTATTGATTAATATAAAATCATAAATTCCTCTGTAAATAACTGGTGCAAGTCAAAGCAATACACTTTTCCAGATGGTGAGATCATGCAGAGTGAAAAAGGCTGTTGTTATGCCAAGCTCAGGGCACAGCCTGTTTGCCAGGTCTTACTTCTGGGAAACAGTGTGTCTCCAAATACCTTGAGAGTACAAATACACATATAGGTGCTATCATGTATATGCTCATATGTATATGCACATACATGTGCATGCATGTGTATATAAAATATATACACACAAAGAGCAAAGAGAGACATTTTCTGCCCTCAAAGAGTTTATAATCTATGAAGGAAATGTAATAAGTTCATAGATTTACAAAATGAAAAATAATTAATCTGTATGGAAATTTTTAAAAAGTAAAGAAGGATTTACATTTTTAAAATCTCACTTTCCCACAAAAAACTATATTACATAAGAAATGAACTGTTTCAGACTACTGTGCCGTGGTAGCCTTAATGAAAAGGCTCTCAGTTGTTCATGGTAAAGTCTACCTCTGTCTTATAAAGCAATAAGTGCTACATCACCTGAGTTTAAGGGGCAAGTAGGTGACTTGGGAGTGAGGGGGTTGAAATACCCTGAGATATTTACATATACATACACACATATGTCTGTGTATAAACATGTACATACATACACATATACAGAATAAATTGGAGATAACCTCAGAATCTTCATAGAGGACAAAGTAAGATTAAGGAATATTGGGGAGAGATTAATGAAGAAGTTGGTAATCCAACTGGAACTTGAAGAAAGTCAATGGAAACTGAGAGGGAAAGAGGAAAATACTGAGAATTCCAGGCAGTGAAAATGTAGTACTATCTTCAAGAAACAGCAAGGAGGTTGGAACCATATCCCTGTCACTAGCTATTCTCTTAGGGAGAAGAAGTGATCTGTCTCCCCCTTATTCTCTCTTCTTACCTGTGACCTGTGACATCTCTCCCTTGCTCACTCCCAGCACTCACCTTCCCCCACCCCTTCCCTCAACTCCTCCTTTCCCTGGTACATGTCTTATAAAAAATGGAAGATTTGACATAAGGGCATTTGTAGCATCAGTGTGATATTCACAGCACCTATGGTGGTTATGAATATGCCAGTGTAATTGTGAATTGCAAAATATTATGCAGTCTCCACATGGAAGACTTCAGAACCAAAATATTTCTTCTAACACCAGAAAGCCAAATCCATCAAAGAAATCTATGCACAATGACACTGTAGAGGGCACTGTCATTGCCAGGCCTTCCCACTTCTAGGGCCTTTCCACAAACACGCGCAGCTTGCTGCCTGCTTCCTCGTCCTCCCTCAGTTCGAACTACTCTCACCAACTTCCTCCCAGCTCTGTTCCAATTCCACTTCTTCCTGTTCCAATCTTCTGGTTCTATCTGTTCAGCAAGCTCCTTCGACCACAGACTCATGTGACTCATGCTTCCATGTGACTTAAGCAGGTCACAAGGGCTTATTAATGGATGAGACATATCTTCCCATTAAGCAAAAACTCATTAACAGTACACCGTTACAGGAGGCGGCTAGGTGGCGCAGCAAATAGAGCACTGGCCCTGGAGTTAGAAGTACCTGAGTTCAAATCCGGCCTCAGACACTTAACACACACACACACAAAAAAAACTAGCCGTGTTACCTTGGGCAAGTCACTTAACCCCAACTGCTCTCCAAAAAAACAAAAACAAAAAACCAAACAGTACAGCATTACAGACTACTGATCAAAGAAATGGTCTCTTTACCTCATCTCTTCAGCCTCCAGACATCTTCCTGGTCAAAGTCTCAGCTGTCTTAGTTATAGCTCTGCCCTTTTCCATTTTTTAAGAATAAAACCTTGATTTTCCTCAGTGTTGAGGGAGTATCATGTCTTGTTTGTCGAATTTTGCTGACTATATAGAATTCTTGTTTTTTTCCCCAAATCTTACATGTGAAAGTATTTCTAAAATCTATTAGTCCACTTTATTTTTTCCCAAGCATGTTTCGTTTATTTTTTTTAATTTTAATTTATTTTCTTGGTTACATCATTCATTTCCACAAGGCTTTGAATTACAAATTTTCTCCCCTTTTTGCCCCTACCCCCCAGCCCAGATCATTGATACCACTGTAAGGCCCCTCCCACAATCTGTTCCCTTTTATGCCCTCCTCCAACACCCCTCTAGCTTTCTAGCAGGGCAGAGAGGGGCTCCCTGACCTTGTCCCTGAATGTATTATTTCCCAGTTGCATTTGATTGTATAGCTTTAAAGACTGGATTCTTGCAATTCCTCCCCTGTTCCCCACTCCCACTGGGAGGAGCAGCAATTCAATACAGGCTGTACCTGTGTAATTACACAGGACATCTCCATGGTGGGCAAATTGTGAGAGGCTAATTGTATGTCCCTCCTTCCTATTCTGCACCCCCCCTTACTCTGTTCTCTACCCTGACCCTGTCCCTTTACTGAGA
>CM053599.1:156748303-156785748 GCA_028646575.1 Pseudocheirus occidentalis | reverse complement strand
AGTGGGATCAATGTTCTGGGCTGGGGGGTAGGGACAAAAAGGGGAGAAAATTTGTAACTCAAAACCTTGTGGAAATGAATGATGTAACCAAGAAAATAAATTAAAATTTAAAAAAAAAAGAAGAGATGTGCTCAAATCAGAGTATCATATTTCTCTGATAAATATTTAATTTCTAAGATATGTAAGCAAATTTACATACATCTGTGTATATAATTTGTCCATGTGTTATACATATATATATATACATATATATGTAACTAAAATCCCTTCCTCAATGGATAAGAGGTTAGAGGATATGAACAAATAATTCTCAAAATACCAACTGCAAACTATTAACAACCATATTCAAAATGCTCCGTATCACTAGCAATAAGGGAAACATAAATCAAAACAACCCCGATGTTTTACATGATATCCTGAAAACTGGTAAAAATGACAAAGAGTGGAATAATCAAGATAGACATGCTGCATTGCTGGTGAAGCTATAAATCAGTACAAACTTTATGGAAAATGATTCAAAATTATGGAAATGAAAAGACAAAAACATCTAATTCCTTTGTTACAGAGATGCCACCCATAGTTGACACATATTGGGATACTGAAAAATATTTATCCACTGGTTCTGCAAAATGAAAAAAAATAGTGACCAATGTTTGAATTTGACTTTTTAATTAATTATTTCATTTATTTTCTTGTTTACATCATTCATTTCCACAAGACTTGGAGTTACAAATTTTCTCCCTGTCTTTCCCCTGCCCAAAAGCCCAAAACAGCGATCCCACTGCAAAGCCCCTCCCCCAATCAGCTCACTTTTATGTTCTCCTCCAACACCTTTCAAACTTTCTGGAAGGGAAGGGTGGGTCTCCCTACCCCAGTGCCTGTATATCTTAATTCCCAGTTGCATGCAGTTAATTAATAATAATAATAATAATTCCATATATACATATACACATACACATATATATATACATACACACACACACATACACATATATATACATTAACATTTGATAGTAGAACTTTAAATTCTAGATTCTTTCAAATCCTCCCTCATCACCTACCCCTACTGGAAAGAAAAGCAATTCAATACAGGCTATACATGTGTAATTACACAGGATATCTCCACAGTGGACACATTGTGAGAGAATGATTATATGTCTCTCCTTCCTATCCTGCCCTTGTTCTATTCTCTACCCTGTCCCTGTCTGTTTACAGAAGCGTGTACTCCTACCAACCCTCCACCCTGACCCTTCCCTCCCCTCTGTCATTCTGCCTCTCATCCCCATCACCCCCTACTCTCCTGTGTGGCAAGATATCCAGTTAAAAGTTTATGTCATTCCTTCCCTAAGCCAAATTCAATGATAGTAAATGAAAGTAAAGTTGTAACAGTCATCCCTTACCTCTTCTATAAGGAATGATTAATCCCGTTCTGTCTCTCCCTCTCTCCTCTCATACTAATCCTCTCACACCGCAGAATTTCACCTTTAAAAGTATCATCCCTTCCTATTCAGTTGATTGTATGCCCTCTATGAACTCATATACACACATACTCAGAAATGTATTCATAGGTATATATACACTCTTTATAGACATATGTGTAGGTATACATACATAGATACATAGATATGTCTGTATGTGTGTATGTACATGTGTATGAATGTATGTATGTATGTATGTATGAATGTATGTGTGTGAGTATGGATGTATGTATGCTGGCTGGGAGATCTTATATATACACATTTGTATTCCCTTCACCTATCCTCATACTGAGAAAAGTTTCATAAGTTACAATTAGCATTTGTCCATGCTTGTATGTAAAGAGTTTGACTTTGATAAGTTCCTTATGATTTCCTTTCCATGTTCACCTTCTCATGCTTCTTGTATTTGAGCATCAAATTTTCTTTTCAGTTCTGGTTTTTTCAGCAAGAAAGTTTGAAAGTCTTCTACTCACTGAAGGACCATATTTTCCTCTGGAACATTATACTTTATTTTGCTGGTTAGGTGATTCTTGGTTTACTCCTAGCACCTTTGGTGTCAAGAATATCATATTCCAGGGCCTTCAGTCCCTCAATGTAGAAGCTGCCAGATCCTGGGTTATCCTAATTGCATTTCCACAGTATTCAAATTGCTTCCTTTTGGCAGCCTGTAATATTTTCTCCTTCATCTGGGGACTCTGGAACCTGGTAAAATATTTCTATGAGTTTTCTTTTGGGGATCTTTATCAAGAAGTGAGCAGTGAATTTTTCAAGTTCCATTTTGCCCTCTGATTCTAAAATATTGGGGTGATTTTCCTTGAGAATTTCTTGAAGGATGCTTTCCAAGTTCTTTTTGTTGATCATGGCTTTCAGGTAGTCCAATAATTTTAAATTGTCTTTCCTTCATCTACTTTCCAGGTCAGTGTTTTTTTCAAGGAGATATTTCGCATTGCTTTCTATTTTTTCATTTCTTTGGATCTGTTTAATAGTATCTTGATTTCTCATAAGTCGTTTGCTTCCACTTGCTCCACTCTAATTCTGAAGGAATTATTCTCTTCAGAAAGCTTTTGAAATTATTTTTTCCTTCTGGAAAATTAGACTTTTTAAGGCATTCTTCTCCTCATTTGCTTTTTAGGTGTCTTTTGCCATTTGTGTTAATTTGTTCTTTAAGGTGTTCTTTTTTTAGTCAGATTATTGACTCTCTTTTCATGATTTTCTTGCATCATTCTCATTTCTCTTCCCAATTTTTCCTCCACTTCTCTCATTTGGTTTTCAAAGAGCTTTTTAAGTTAATCTATGGCTTGTAGGCAATCTTCATGTTTCTTGGAAGCATTTGTTGTGGCAGTTCTGACTGTGTTGTCTTCCTCCTGTCTCATGCTTTGATCCTTTTTCTCCCCAAAAAGAGGATTCTAGAGTTTAGTTGATGTTCTTACTTTGCTTCCTTTACCTACTCATATTGGCCAGTCAATTAATTGCTTGTTTTTTTAGCTGTGTGGAACTCTGCTTCCCCAGGGCAGAGGTGGGGGGGGGGTGGAGTGAGGGGGAGGCGTGAAGCTCTGGCACAAATCACTGGGATTTTCACAGCAGCTGGAGCTTTTGGGGGGGTGCTGCAGCCTCCACCAGCTTTGACTCACTGCAAACACACCCTAGGACCACCACCCAAGACCACTATCTGGATCCAGGCTGCTCAACACAAGAGCACTTGGCCTCTGATCAATAGTTTGGCCACCCTGTAGTCTGCCGGCTGTGAGATCTTAAGCAGCTGGGTGGAGGTGGCTGCCACTGTTTCTGCTTTTGCTGCTTCCTTGCCCTAGGGGCAGTTTTTTCAGACTGCATTTCCCCCCTAAATTTAGCTGAATTCTACCGATCTTTCTTTTAGTCTTTATTTCTCCTGGCTTGATACATTTGGAAACTGCCACAGCTGCTGCTGATCCACTCTCCTGAAGACTCCAGCTGCAGCTCCCCCTGGCCACCCTTGGGCCAGGCCACAGTTTCAGGCTGGATTTGTTTTGTCTCCTAGCCTGCTGTTATGAGCCCTACCTGCAAAGCTGCCTTCAGCGAGAGATGTGTTTTCTGTATTTTTGTGAGTTTGGGAGCCCTAAAATTTGTTTAGAGTCATATTTTCTGGATTTTTGAGGTGGCTATTTGGAAGCTGCCAAACCTTGCTTCTTCTATGCCACCACCTTGGCTCCACCACTTAATTTACATTATCAGTATTTTCTCTATAACTTAAATCTAGACAATCAAGAAAACAAGCCACCCTTGATTGTAGTGTTTCCTGATTTCTGAGCTGTAAATTATCATCTTGAAATTTTAACAATTGATTGTAAAGAGCTGATTAGAACTAATTCTAATACATCCACAAAAGAAAGTTATTATTAAAAAAGAAACGTCCTCATAAAGACCAAAACATTTGTAGCAGCACATTTGGGTAGAAGAAAAGAGGAGACAGATATTGGGGATAATAGAATGTTGGGACAGAACAATGCATAAATTGTAATAGAAAACAGAGACCAAAGATTCAATAGTGGATAAATGTATAATTTTGAACTGATTAACTTTGGAATCAAGATTAGAAAGGGGATTGGTGGCTAGATGGTGCAGTGAATAGAGCACTGGCCCTGGAGTCAGGAGGACCTGAGTTCAAATCAGGCCTCAGACACTTAACAGTTACTAGCCGTATGACCTTGGGCAAGTTGCTTAACCCCAGCTGCTCTTAAGAAAAGATTAGAAAAGGGAGAGAAACCAGAGAAGGAATGATGTCCTGGAAGAAGATAAAGCATCTAAAAATCTTGCATACCTTAAGATTGCTAAACTGTGACAAAAAGAGAAAATGAGAGCTAGCTTTATAAACATTATCTAGTTTTATCTTCACAACAGTTCTTGGAGATCAATACTGTCATTATCAACACCATTTAACAAATGAGGGGACTGCGGCAATAAATCAACCAATGAATACATATTTATTATGTCTACTATGTGACAGACACTGTGCTAAGCAATGGGGATTCAAAGCAAGGCAAAAGACAGTTCTAGCCCTCCGGGACCTTACACTGTAATGGAGCAGAAAACATAAAAATAAATTTATGCAACACAAACTACAATGCCTAATAAATAGACATAGCAACAGGGAAACTCCATGGATGGTCCCACAACAGTCCCAAATACTTATAAAAGATGAGTATAAACACATTTTAGAGCTCCAGAATCCATTGACAGAGGAAAAAAAAATTTCTGCTGAAGGCAGCCAGGCAGGTAGACAGGAATGGTCCATCACAGCATACTCAGAGCAGAGCTCAGGCCTGCCATGGTTTTAGTCCCAGGGTGGGCCCAACCAGCAGTGGTTGTAGTGGACTTCTGGAGAGTGGATCCCAAGTAGCTGTGATGTTTTCCAAAATTAACAACCCATAAATGTCAAAGGCATGTAAATGGTAAGTGTGGACTTTGAGGAAACAGGCAGACCAAGAGCATGGTCCAGCCTCTGTCCCTCAGGGTGAGAAGTTGGGAAGGAGCTATGACAATGTGGCCTTAAAACTGCTACCACATGGCTGTTTCAGAGATCTTGGCCTGATGATTGTAGGGGGCATATTGGCTATTCAGAGGGGTAATCGCTTTTGCTTTAACCTACTTGGATCTGGATCCCTCTCTTAGTGGAAGGCTGTGAGGGGGTGTGACGAGGAGGAAAAGATTGTGGAGAATTCAGAGAGGGCACCCAACTAGAGGGCACCCAGCTCTAGGAGCTATGAAAACACCAGCAATTTGGGACAAAGATTTCCTCTATGGAAGCAGAGGTCTACTGTGGCAAAAAACTCAAAAGTCGAGTAATTGAGTGGTAAAATGAGCAAGCAAATGAATCAAAGAAAACACAGCAATCAAAGCCTAGATTAGTTTCTTGGGGACAAAAATGATGAAAACATGGAATGGGAGGAAAACAACACAGTCAGAACTGCACCAAAAACTTCCAAGAAAAGTAGGAACTAGTTACAAGCATAGAGGATCTAAAGAAGGATTTTGAAAACCAAGTAAGAGATCAGGAGAAAAAACTGGAAAGAGAAATGAAAATGATGTAAAAAACAATGAAAAGAGAGTCAAAAACCAGGCTGAAGAAAATAACTCTTTAAAAAATAGACTAATTCAAATGGCAAAAGAGACACAAAAAGCCAATGAGGAGAAGAATGCCTGAAAAAAATCCTTTTCCAGATGGAAAAGGAATTTCAATAGCTCACTGAATAGAATAATTTCTTCAGAATTAGATTGGAACAAATAGAAGCTAATAACTTTATGAGAAAAGAAGATACATTAAAACAAATCCAAACAAATGGAAAAATAGAAGGCAATGTGAAATATCTTATTGGGAAAAAACCCACTGACTTGGAAATTATTTGACTATGTGAAAGCCATAATCAAAAAAGAACCTAGAAATCATCCTTCAAGAAATTCTCAAGGAAAATTGCCCTGATATTTTATAACCGGAGGGCAAAATATAAATGGAAATAATTCATTGTTCTATCATCTCCTGCAAAAGAAAACTACTAAGAATATTATACCCAGGTTCTAGAGTTCCCAGATCAAGGAGAAAATATTATAAGCTGCCAAAAATAAACATTTCAATATTGTGGAAACACAATCAGAAAAACGCAATATCTAGCAGCTTCTTCATTGAGGGATCAAAGGGCTTGAAATATGATATTCTGGAAGTCAAAGGAGCTAGGATTAGAATCAAGAATCACCTACCCAGTAAAAGTAAGTATAATGCTTCAGGAGGGAAATATGATCATTCAATGAAATAGAGAACTTTTAATCATTCTTGAAGAAAAACCAGAGTTGAATAGAAAATTTGTCATCCAAATACAAGAAGCAAGAGAAGCATAAGAAGGTAAACATGGAAAAGAAATCACAAGGAATTTATCAAAGTTGAACTATGAGGATAGTTGAAGTGAATATAAATGTGTGCTTGTGTGTATGTATAAACTTACATGAACATATATATGTCTATATAGGAGAACATATTTGTATATGAATATATATATATATATATATATATATATATATATATATATATGTGAGTGCGTGTGATATATGTGCACAGGTATACATAGACAGAGGGCAGAGGATCAATTGAATAGGAATGTATAATATTTAAAAAATAAAATGAAGAGGTGAGAGAGGAATATAATGAGAGGAAATAGGAAGAGAAAGAATATGGAAAATTATCTCATATAAAGGAGGCAAGGGAACACTGTTACAATAGAGAGGAAGAGCAGGAAGGCAAAAGGGAATGGGTCAACCTTACTCTCACTGATTTAGGCTTAAGGAGGGAATAACATACACACTCAATTGGTGATCTTACCCAGCTGGAAAGTGGAGGGAGGCAGAGAGGACAAGAGGGTGTATGATCGAATGAAGGGCAGATTGAGGGGGAGGGTAGTCAGAAGCACAAAGTTTTGAAAAGAGAGAGGATCAAAATAGGGAGGGATAGGATGGTGAAAATTATAGACAGTCTTTCACAATATATCCACTATGGAAATGTTTTGTGTAACTTCACATATACAATCTATTTTGATCTATTTATCTTCACAGTGAGGATGGGTGATGAGGAAATAAGGGAAAGAATCCAGAATTCAAAGTTTTAAATCAAATATTTTGGGGGCTGCTAGGTGGTACAGTGAAATAAAGCAGTGGCCCTCGAACCAGGAGGACCTGAGTTCAAATCCTCCCTCAGACAGTTGACACACTCACCAGCCATGTGAATTTGGACAAGTTACATAACCCCAATTGCCCTCCAAAAACAACAAAAAAACACTCAAATACATATTTTTAAAAAATTATCATTATTATTATTGTTGTTATCATTATTATTATTATCATTGTTAATTATTATTATTGCATATACATGCACTTGGAAACAAGACAAACAGGCAGTGGGGTATGGAGATCCTTCTTGCCCTACTGGAAAGTTGGAGGAGGAATGGAAGAGGATGTATGAGAGAACATATTGGGCAGGGGGTTTTCAATGGGTTTGCTGTTCTGGGGTCATGAGTAGAGGAAAGACGTGAAGAAAATGTGTAACTTGGGAACCTTGCAGAAATGAATGTTATAAACTAAAAATAAATTCAAAATTTTTAAAAATTTAAAAAACCAAAAATCAAAATTTATTTACACATCAAGGTTAGAACATAGTTCCTATCTTTAACTAAATGTAAACAGCAAGGGTGGAGCCAAGATGGCAGCATAGAGGCAGGAAAATTCTGCGGATTCCCCACAACCCCCTCAAATACTCATAAAATATGGCTCTAAAGAAATTTCAGGGCTCCAGAACTCACAAAATTACAAAAAAACACATATTCTGCTGAAGGCAGCCCAGGAGGCCATACAGGAAGGACTCTTTGCAGTGCACTAGGAGCCAAAAACAGTCCATCCTGAAACTGCGGCTTGGCCCCATGGCCGCCAGGACAAACCACGGCCAGAGTCTTCAGGAGAGTGGATCAGCAGTAGCTGTGGTAATTTTTAGAATTATCAACACATTAGTAACAAGGACTTAGTGAAAGGTCAGTGGAGCTCTGCTAAATTGTGTGGAGAAAAGTGGGTCTGGCCAAATTGCCTCCAGGACAAGGAAGAAGCAGAAATGACAGCCCTGCTACCACTTCCTTGTGGCTTTTTCAGAGCTCCTGGCCTACAGATTGCAGTGGGGCCAAGCAATCATTCAGAGGCTAAGTGCTCTTTCCTTGAGCTGCCTGGATCAGGATTGTGGTCTTCGGCTATGGTCCTGAGATATATTTTCAGTGAGCCAAAGCTAGTGGCGGCAACTGCCTCCTAATAGCCCTGGCATCTGCAAAAATCCCAGTGACTTGGGACAGAGCATTCCTCTCTAGAAGCAGAGATCTACTGAGCCCAAAAGTCAAGGAATTGACTGGGACCATGAGCAGGCAAAGGAAGCAAAGCAAACCCAGCAATGCAACTTTAGAGCCCCTTTTTGGGAACAAAAAGGATCAAAGCATGGAACGGGAGGAAGACAAAACAGTAAGAACTCCAGCACCAAAAGCTTCCAAGAAAAATGTAGACTGATTATAAGTGATATATCAGCTTAAGAAGAATTTTGAAAATCAAATAAGAGAAGTGGAGGAAAAATTGTGAAGTGAAATAAGAATGATGCAAGAAAATCATGAAAAGAGAGACAACAACCTCACTGAAGAAAATAACACCTTAAATATAGATTAACTCAAATGGCAAAAGAGGCCCAAAAAGCCAATGAGGAGAAGAATGACTTTAAAAAGTTGAATTTGCCAGTTGGAAAAAGAATCTCAAAAGCTTTCTGAAGCAAAAACTTTCTTCAGAATTACAGCGGAGCCAATGGAAGCAAATGACCTTATGAGAAATGAAGACACTATTAAACAGATGCAAATAATGAAAAAATAGAAGGCAATGTCAAATATCTCATTGAAAAAAACTGACCTGGAAAATAGCTCCAAGAGAGACAATTTAAAAATTATTGGACTACCTGAAAGTCATGATAATAAAAAAACTTACAGAGCATCCTTTCAAGAAATTCTCAAAGAAAATTGCCCTGATATTTTAGAACCAGATAGCAAAATAGAACTTCAAAGAATTCACTGATCACCTCTTGGAAAAGATCCCAAACACATAATTCCAAGGAATGTTATAGCCAGGTTTCGGAGTTCCAAGATCAAGGAAAAATATTACAAGCTGCCTTGAAAAAATATTTTGAATATTATGGAAACACAATTAGGATAACCCAGAGTTTAGCAGTTTCTACACTGAGGGATTGAAGGGCCTGGAACATGATATTCTGGAGATCAAGGGAGCTATGATTAAAACCAAGGATCACCTACCCGGCAAAAGGGAGTATAATATTCCAGGGGAAAATATGGTCATTCAGTGAGGTGGAAGAGTTTCGAGCATTCTTGCTGAAAAAAATAGAACTGAAACGAAAATTTGATACTCAAATACAAGAAGCATGACAAGGTCAACATGGAAAAGAGATCATTAGGAAGGAAAATATCAAAGTTTAACTATTTACATGCCAACATCTAAAAATGATCATTGTAACTTATGAAACTTTTCTCAGTTTGAGGATAGATGAAGGACATGCATACATACATACATACATACATTTATTTATTTATGTATGTATGTATATACACAGATAGATATAGACATATATGCGTATACATAGACATATGTATATATAGGAAGGTATATATACATATATGTTAATACATATCTAAGTATGTGTATATATGTGTACATAATGGGCACAGGATCAATTCAATAGGAAGGGATGATACTTTAAAAGGTGCAGTTTTGAGGTGGGAGAGAAATAGAATGAGAGGAGACGGAGAAACAGAATGGGGTTAATCATCATATAGAAGAGGCAAGGGACAACTGTTACAGTGGAGGGGAAGAACAGGAAGGCAAAAGGGAAAGGGTCAACCTTACTCTCATTGAATTTGGCTTAGAGAAGGAATGACATAAACTAAACTGGGTGGCATGCCACACAGGAGAGTAGGGGAATGAGGATGAAAGGGATGATTATGGAGGAGAGGCAAGGGTTGAGGGGAACTTGGCTGGAAGTACACTCTTCTGCAAAGAGACAGGAACAGGGTAGATAATAAAACAAGGGGAGGGCAGGATAGGAAGGAGGGACATACAACCAGTCTCTCACAATATGTCCATTGTGTAGATGTTCTGCATAAGTACACATGTACAAACTGTTTTGAATTGCTTGTCTTTCCAGTGGGGGTGTGTGATGAGAGAAGACAGGAAAGAATCTAGAATTTAAAGTTCTATAATCCAATGTTAAATATAAATATAGATATAAATATATTTATATGCATATATTTATATATAAAATTATTATTATTATTAACTACATGCAACTGGGAATTAAGAGATACTGGCACTGGGGTAGGTAGTCCCATCTTGCCCTACCAGAAAGTGAGAGGGTCTATGGGGGAGGACATAGGGGAGAGCATATTGGGAGAGGGTTTATACAGTGGGATGTCTATTTTGAGGTGATGAGTGGGGGAAAGATGGGGAGGAAATTTGTAACTCAAAATCTCATGAAAATGAATGATGTAAAAAATAAAAGTAAAATAAAATTTAAAAAATGAAAAAAATATGAACAGCAAGAATGGAAAGATACCTTGATCCCAAGCCATTTCCTGATGAAGGGCCAAGAGGATTGATATTTGGTTTTATGGGGTAATGTGAGTTCTATATTTGTTTTGGGTTCATGTGAATCTTTTGAATTTTTGTAATTTCAGGAAGAATAAAATAAAGCATATCTTATACTCGATAAATGCAATAGTTATCCTTAACTGTATGCACGGTATCTTATGTCTTCTTTTACCCACTTCTCTGGAGACCAAGATAGGAATGATCTTATGAAAATTTTCAGAGTAAATTTTGGGTGGTGGCAATATGAGCCAAATACTGAATGATTTTTAGGGTATCTTCAGAAATCACCTGTAGTATCCACAATCACAAAATTGAGGTAATAATCAGCTTGGATAGAGCTACAGCCTCTCACTCTTAAATCACTTTCTGTTATTTTGAATATGCTATATATTTACATACTAGTGTATATGTAGTATCTTCCAAGTAACATGGAAGATCTTTAATGTAAACATGTTTTTTTTTTGGTACCTAATTGGATCTCCATGACTTTGTACACTGCATTGTATATGGTCAACTTGTAATAGATACTTTAACTGATTTGAGTTTAATTGAATTATGTTGTTTTCTTTAAGCAGCAAAATGAACTTTGCAAGGTGTTTTGTTTTTTGGTTTGGGGGTTTTTTTGGTGGAGGGTTGTGTCATTTGTTTGAGTCTTCCTAATGTAATACTGAGTCAAAACAAAATTCATCAATTATGAGAAAAAAAGACTGAAACAAGTTGTCTGGAGCTTATAATCACATTAGAAAGGTAACTTTCAATGCCCAGAATACATAAGTTTTCTTAAAATAGAATGGCTTTTGTTTGTTTTGACTTTTTTGTTGTTGCTAGCAGTAAAATATTTTCTCTGAAAACAGATTTTTTTCTGAATGCAATTGATGCCCTAAATGTCCTATGTAAAATTCTCCTTTTAGTTTGGTCTGGTTGCCACTTGTGATTAATCACTTATACTTATTTATGAAGGTTAGAAATTCAAATGTGACCTGATCCACATATTGGAATACATTCTGACATTAGGGCAAAAGAGGGCTAAAATGCAGTCATTATATATTCTTTAAAACAAAGCAAGAAAGCAGAGATAGAAAACATATTAGTGCAAAGTTATGGCTGAGAATTTTAAAACAAGTATCATGAAATATAAAGTTACAGTTCTCATAGGAATCATAACAGTGCTCTAAGGCAAATACATATTAAGGCATAAATATAAGATACTACGCAGTAATAGAAAATACTACATACCAGATGTGCCAAGAGGCTGAGCTGTAATTAGCATGGGAACCACAGATTTGGATTTTCTGACTGCTTGGCATTTAAATTTTCAGCAATAACACAGAAGAAACATACAGACACTTAGCTACTACAATGATGGATGCCACATAAATATTTATAGATGGTTTTAATGGTAAATAGTTAATAATCTTTTATTTATTTTATCTGTGCAATTTAATTGATGAAATAATTGTCAAATTTTATTGAAATAAGGGCACTCAAAAGTATTATGTAATGCATGCAGAACCAGCAAGTATAATTTTACATAAAATTATAAATATTATTAGAAGAGGTAGAATATAAACTCATTAATTTTGTCTCATTTACATGGAATTTATGAATACTTGGCCAATCAATGGGCTAAATTTTATCTTTACGTTATCTATGAAAAAAGTTTGCTAAGCAAATTAATTAATAAATGAAATGGGGGGGGGGAATGTTTAACCTATTTCAAAGTACAAACATCCTTCAAAGTGCTTAAGGGCCAACTATTTGCTCACAAATAATGAAAATAATTTAAATTATCTTTATTGAGAACGTCTACATTGCAACATTTATTAGCCATTTGTGGTGTTTTACTATGTCCTTGAAAGTAATAGACTGTACCATGACATCAGGTAGAGAAATATAGACCTAACAAGAAATAATCCACCATCAGCAAGATAGAGTAAAAACATGTATGCCAAGAACATACTAAGCCTATCTAATTTCTCATGACTGATTTCTTAGCTGCCACTGTTAAAAAATGCTTTACTAACAATTTAGGTCAATTCTTTGGGTAGTCAGATATTGTGGGAAATATTTCCTATTAGTTTTCTCCAGTTTATGGAAGACTAATTAGTAGCCATGCTAGGTTCTCCATAGACAGTCACCTTGATCTATTCAAAAGCTGAGGAATCACATACCAATGAAACATTTTTTAAGTTCCATTTATTTGTAGCTTGTTAAGGTCTCATGAACATTGAATAGAGAAAGTATGGCACACTTGATCCAAGTTCCTTAACAAGAAGACCAGGGTTCAGATCTTGCCACTGACATATTTTAGTTGTGTGACCATGGACAAATCAAATAAACCTCTAAGTACCCTGAAATATTTCCCTAAGACTCTAAAACTGTGGGAAAGCTGCTAAACTAAGTATCAGCAGGATACTTTGACTGATTTTCCATACCGGTCACTCCTTCTACTGATGAAATCATAGTTCCAGATTC
The DNA here is from genome assembly GCA_028646575.1 of Pseudocheirus occidentalis. Taxonomy (NCBI): domain Eukaryota; kingdom Metazoa; phylum Chordata; class Mammalia; order Diprotodontia; family Pseudocheiridae; genus Pseudocheirus; species Pseudocheirus occidentalis. The sequence goes on along the minus strand of CM053599.1, from coordinate 156,772,600 downwards.
CTCTCCTCCCCTCTTCAAATCTTGCATTAAAATAATGTTTCCTTAGGCAATAGTTAAATAAGTTGTGGTATATGATTGAGATGGAATACTGTTATGCTATAAGAAATCATGACCAGGTTGATTTTAGGGGAGAAAACATGGAAAGACTTGCAAGAAATTAGCAGAACCAAGAGAATGCTATATACATTAAAAACAATATTGTTTAAAGGATAACTGTGAATAACAAGTTATTCTGAGAAATATAATCAAGTAATAAGTTCCTTTGAAGTAAGATGCTACTAGAGAAAGAATAGATAAATAAAAGTATTATATAGCAAATATGTGTATGTGTGTGTGTGTGTGTGTGTGTGTGTGTGTGTGTGTGTGCACAACTGTGTCAAATGGTAGCCTTCTCTAATATGGAGTGGAGATGGATTAACACAGTTTAGAAATTAAAGTACAACAAATTTTTTTAAACAAAGTAAACAATATTTCCAAGTCTCTTATTTTCACTCTGTTGTGGTAACTTAATTTTTGGATTGTACTGTTTTCCCATTACAACAGAGATATAGCCTGTGCTACTCACTTGCTTTTAATTATTAGTTTCTTTCTGAGTTATCATTAAAGTGTTTAATGGAAGTGAACAGTTTACTCATTTATCCTGCATCTCATTCCCCACAATAAAAAATAAATTCTTAGAAATAGTAGAGTGAAGGAGAATAAAATATGTTCTTCACTACGTTCTTTCATAAAAGATCAGTTCTTTTTCCCATGTTTCAATATCACTAAAATGCAATACAGATTAATGAATCAGAGATGGGGAAAAGGTCTGTTATGGGATGTATTTCTGCACCATTTTCTATGGAAGTCATTATTAAAATGAACGACCTGTATTACCTTGAGATTTGCTCCATTTAAACATCAGTTCTATACGGGGTGAAAAAAAGGGGGGAAATTGAAAATTAAATCATGAATAGGCACTGTCATGCTGATGGAGACAAGTTCAATACAGATGATTTATCTACTTAAACAAATGAAATCAGTGTCACTTGATCCCTCTGAAATGTTCTGATGTCTCTGCAAAAATTAAACAAAAGTTGTGGGCGAATGCAATTTTATCTCAGTCAATTTTTTATTATAGAAGGACTGATGTATTTTAAGGACAGAATGGATTAACTTAGCTTTATAAGTTAGATGTGACTTAAAAGAGTATTGCCCTGATGATCTATTTGACCTCCGATGTGCATTTTGAGGGAAGAAAGAATCAGGAATGTGTCCCATTCTCCATGATATAAATATTTTGTAGGATAAATATCATTAGCTATATCCTCCAGCATGAAAAATGGCTCATTATGTCTAATATAGCAAGAATGTGTATAAATACAGGATACTTAAGCACATCATTTTCAGAGGATATTCATACCATGGCACACATTATCAGTCGTTTACTAGTGATATCAAATCATTAGAAACCTAATACACTGCCCCCTCTCTCTAAATCATGCCACTGAACCTCAGATTAAGACTAGTCTTAGAAAGCAGCCACATTCTTTAAGAATTGTTTTCATTATTCTAAGTGTAAAGGTCAGTTTCACTTAAGAAAAGGTGACAAAAGCACCAATTTGGTAGCCTAGAAGATCAGGATTTGACTCCTAAATTTGCTATTTATTGTTTGAACTTGAGGTCAGCCACTTGGCTTCTCAGGTTTTCAGTTTCCTTATTAGTGAAATAAGAAAGTGGAATTTAATATCTAAATCCTATGATCCCAAATTATTTAACATTATAACTCATAACACTCAAACATTTAAAGTTTAAAGACCAATACAATTTCTTCCTCCTTAAGCCCTGACTAATGGAGCAGATTCCATATTATCTTTGCAAGAACTAACTTGGCTAATTGTTGTACAACATGCATGTCTGTATTGCAGGATACAGTGTCAAGGGGAACATACACAATTAAACAATGCAGATATATGCTTACTTAGTAAGCTTTAACATCAATATAATTTTATTTTAATAAAGCAGGTCAGAAAAATGTATACTCAGTTCTTCCTACCTCAATGTTGTATAATATGTCAATGCATTTTTCTTTTGTTAACGGTGTCATTGTTTTGGGTTTTTTTTTGGTCTTCCTCCAGTCATTTCTATGTGACTAAGAATAAATCAGGTCAGATCATAACATGTAGTCTCCCTGCTTTTGTGGGCTCATCAATCAACCCACACTGCTGAAGACTGAATAGGCTTAGGGTTACAAGTCAGCTCATTTCTACCTCAGGTGTATGCACTGTGCCCTGCTTAAATGACTCCAAACTTACTTCTGTAACTGGAGCACTGAAAATTCTGTGCTTTACCCATTGAACTTAAAAACACTCTGGCTAAACAACATCATTATTGAGGTTCAATTGTCCCTTCATTTGTATTTCTTTTTCCCTGGTCTATACCACATTGACTGACTTTTTAAGAAATCATCATTTATTGTTTGGTCTCATAGTAATAATATCAAGCAGTTGTTTTTATCTAATGCAGATATAGCCTAGTCACTGAAGTTTCAGTTTAAAATAAGACCATCCAAGTCTATCCAAGTTTTCAATAAAACAAATACACATGATAAATCAACTTCTTGCTTTATCAGGAAAACATACAAACTCTTTATTGAATTTATTTTTTCTAAATGAAATAGCCAGCTTTTTTATATACAGTATGGACAGAAATTTAAGTTGTGTGTTAAAATTTGTACACGATCTTCACAATAGACATAAGGGAAGAATTAATAGACCACAAGCATTGGTGACAGGAAGGTCTGGATTCAGATACTTTCTGTGATAGACACAGATGCTACCTGACTGTGGAAGTGTAACTTACTCTCTGTGTCTTAGGCAACTCCATAAGATTCTATATTATAGGTGGATGAGCGTTCTGCAACAGAGGAAAAAGATTCCATACCAGGAGTTCCAAAAAAATTAATAAAATAACTGTCCCAGACAGAAAAAAGCAACATCAAAAACCTATCCCAACAGAAAATGCCTTCCTTCATTTATCTACCTAAAATTATCTGTGTTCTCCTAGATTATCATTTATATAAACTGTATCTTGATCATTTGAAACTCATAGTTTAAGTTACTTTAAAATTAAACTTTAAAAAATTAAAAGGTAATAAAATATTAAATATTTTGATTATTAAATTTGTTGGAAAACAAGGGCACAAGTTATATCAGTACACTGGAAAGTGGAACTTTTAAAAATTTTAAAGTTATTTATTAAATTTATTTCCTTAATAGTATTTTTTTCCAATTATAAAACTTAGTTTTCAACATAAAGCCTGTTTGCTTTTTCTTCCTTTTTGGAGGGGGGAAAGCAGGGCAATTGGGACTAAGTGACTTGTCCAAGGTCATGTGGTTAGTAAGTGTTAAGTGTCTGAGGCCAATTTTGGACTCAGGACCTCCTGACTTCTGAGAGAGTGATCTATTCATTGTGACACCTACTCACACCCAAAACATACAGTTTTATAACATTTTGAACTACATTTTTTCCCAATGCCCCCTCCACCTTCCCAAGACAGGAAGCAATCTAGAATAGGCTATATATGTACAATCACATTACACATATTTCCATTGAGTAATGTTGTGAAAGAATCAGAAAAGGGAACACCCATGAGAAAGAAAACAAAAGAGAGAAAATATTATGCTTTGATATGCATTTAGACTTCATAGTTCTTTTTCTGGATGTAGGTAGCATTTTCCATCATGAATAATTTGGAATTTTCTTAGATCATTACATTCATTGCTAAGAAGAGTTATGTCTATCAAAGTGGATAATCAGGCAATGTTGTTACTTCGTACAAGGTTCTCCTGCTTCTGTTCACTTTACTGGAGTTTTCTGAATTATACATATTCATCATTTCTTAAAGCACAATAGCATTCCACTACATTCATATACCACTGTACATCCATTTCCCCAATTGATAGGTATCCCCTCACTTTCCAATTCTTTGCCACCACAAAAAGAACTGTTACAAATATTTTTACACATGTGGATATTTTTCCCACTTTTATGATCTCTTTGGAATACCAACCTTCTAGTGGTAATGTTAATGGTATATATGCACAGATGTGTAGTCATTTGGCCATAGCTCCAAATTGCACTCCATAATTATTGGATCAGTTCACAACTCCAACAACAATGTTATTAGTATTCCAATTTTCCCATTCTTCTACCTTTATAATTTTTTCTCTATTTTGTCATGGTAGTCAATCTGATAGTTATGGTACTTCAGAGTTGTTTTGATTTGCATTTTTCTAAACAATAGTGATTTAGAGATTCTTTTCATATGATTTTAAATAACTTTAATTTCTTTGTCAGAAAATCACCTGTTTATAGCCTTTGAAAATTTATCAATTGGAAAACGACTTGCCCTCTTATACATTTGTCTCAGATCTCTATATATTTAGAAAGGAGGGCTTTATGAGAAATAGTGGCTGTAAAAAATGTTAGCCAGCTTTGTACAAAACATGTTTTTCATTTTATATAATCAAAAACATCCATTTTACATTTCATGACATTTTCTCTCTCTTGTTTTGTCATAAATTCTTTCAATCTCCATAGATTTCACAGGTAAACTCCCCCATGCTCTCCTAATTTGCTCATGGCATCAACCTTTATGTCACAATCAGGTAATCCTTTTGATGTTATCTTGAAATACCGGCCAAAATTTTGGTCTTTCCTTACTATTTCCACTTTTTTCCCTACTATTTCCACTTTTCCCAGCAGTTTTTGTCAAATCATGAGTCTCTTATCACAGAAGCTAGGGTCTTTGTGTTTATCGAATAGAAGATTACTGCAATGACTTACTACTGTGTCTTGTGTAACTAACCAATTTCACTGGTTCTCTATTCTATTTCTTGACAATACCAAGTAGTTTTAATGTTTGGTACTTTATATTGTAGTCTTAAATCTTATGCAGTTAGACCACCTTCCTTTGAATTTTCTTTTCATTACTTCCCATGAGATTCTTGACCATTCTTTCTTCAAAATGAATTGTATTTTTATGTTTTCTATTTTATAGAATAATTTTTGGTAGAGTGATTTGTATGCCACAGAAAAAGTAAATTAATTTACATAGAATTACCACTTTTATTACATAAATTTGTCCTATCCATGCACAACTGACATTTGTCCAATTATTTACAACTGACTTTATTTATGTGAAGTGTTTTGTAATTGTGCTCATATAGTTAATGGGTCTATCTTGGCAAGTAGACTCCCAAATATTTTATGTTTAGTGCAGTCATTTAAATGATATTTCTCTTTCTATTTATTGCTGTTGGGTTTTTAACTAAGTATACAAACACACACACAGACACACACAGGCTGGTAATTTATGTGGGTTTATTTTATATGCTGTAATTTTGCTAAAGTTCTAAATTATTTCAATTAGTTTTTTATTTGATTCTCTAAGATTCTCTAAGTATAACATCATATTATTGGTAAAGAGTTAGAGATCCATTTCTTCTTCACCTATTCTAATTCCTTGAATGTCTTTTCCTTTTCTTAATGATAAGCTGTCATTATATTATCATTAATACAATATGGAATAAGAGTGGTGATAAAGGACATCTGTGTTTCACCTCTGATCTTACTGGGAAAGCTTCTAGCATATCCCTACGACATTACAGGCAAGCTAATGATCTTATATTGACAGAAGATGTTTATCATTTTAAGGAAAACTCCAATGATTCCTATACTCTCCAGTGTTTGCAATAAAAAGGTGCTGAATTTTATCAAAATCTTTTTTCTGCATCTATTGATATAATTGTATGATTTGTTACTTGTGTTATTCATATAGCCAATTATGCTGACAGTTTTCCTGATACTGAACCATCCCTGAATTCTTGTTAAAAATCCCACATGGTCATAGTATCTTATCCTCATGATCAATTATGGTAATCTTGTCAATATTTCATTTAAAATGTTTACATCACCCAGCAAACCTGAATATAATGTTTCAGGGGAAAATATGGTCATTCAATGAGGTGGAGGACTTTCAAGCATTCTTAAGGAAAAAATCAGAACTGAAAAGAAAAATTGACATTAAAACACAAGAAGCATGAGAAAGTAAAGGTAAAGGTAAAGAAGCATGGAAGAGAAACCATAAGGAACTTAACAAAGTTGAACTATTTACATGCCAACATGGAAAATGAGAATTTTAACTTATGAAACTTTTCTCAGTATGAGGATAGGTGAAGGGAATATAAATGTACACACATAACTAGCTAGCTAGCTAGCTAGATATAGATATAGATATATGCATGCATGCATGTATGTATGTATATAAGTATGTATGTATATATATAAGTATACATACACATATGTCTATACAGGAGGGTATATATGTGTATGAATGCATATGGGGATGTGTGTAAATATATGTGTACATAGAAAGAGGGCACAGGATTAATTGAATAGGAAGGGATAATATTTTAAAAGGTGAAATTAAACAGTGGGGGAGGAATAGAATTAGAGGAGATAGGGAGAGACAGAATGGGGTCAGTCAATTCATATAGAAAAGGCAAGGGATAACTGTTACAATGGAGGGGAAGAACAGGAAATAAAAAGGGAATGGGTCAACCTTACTCTAAATGACTTTGGCTTAGGAAGGAATGATATACACTATAAATTAGCTATCTTGCCCTGCAGGAGAGTAGGGGGGAAGGGGACGAGAAGGGGGATGATGGAGGGGAAGGCAGGTTGGGGGTGGAGGGTTTTTAGAAGCACACACTTCTGTCAAGGGATAGGGACAAAGTAGAGAAATGAACAAGGGGAGGGTGGGATATAAAGGAGGTAAATATTGTCAGTGTTGCACATTATGTCCATTGTGGAGATGTTCAGTATAACTACACAGGTACGTAGCATATTGAATTGCTTGTCTTTCCAGTGGGGGTGGGTGATAAGGGAGGAAAGGGAAGAATTTAGAATTTTAAGTTCTTAAATCATATGTTAAATTATTGTTATTGTTATTATTGTTATTATTATTATTATTTACATGCAACTGGGAAATAAGATATACAGACACTGGGATAGGGAGATCCAATCTTGCTCAGAGGAGTGATGGGGAAGATATAGGAGAGAGCAGAATGGGGGAAGGGATATACAGTGGGATCACAGTTTGGGGGAGTAGATAGGGGAAAAATGGGGAGAAAATTTGTAACTCAAAACCTTGTGGAAATAAATGATGTAAACTAAAAATAAACAAAAGTTAACTAAAAAAACAAAAAAAAAACAATGAAAATTTTCACGTCAATATTCATTTAGGGAATTGATAAATGATTTTCTTTCTCTGTTTCAATTTTTCCTGGCTTAGGCATCAGGAACATTTCTGTATCATAAAAAACTTGAAAATATTCCTTCGTCTGTTTATCCAAATGTTTTTATGGTATTAGAATTAATCGTTCTTTAGATGATTGATATAATTCACTTGTAAATCCATCTGGTCCTGGAGATTTTTTCTTATTGAGTTTATTGATTCTGTTTCAATTTCTTTTTCTGAAATGGAATAATATAAGTATTTTATTTCTTCTCCAGTTGAGCTGGGCATTTTTTAACTAACGTGTTTATTTAGTTTTAGTTTACAAGATTCAGTTCCACAATCACTTGAGCTTCAAATTTTCTTCCCTTTCTCTCTCCCTCTCCCCCCCCCCATAGTGGTGTACAATCACGTATGAGATATGCAAATACTTTCACATTGTACAATAGTGTGGTTGTATAAAAGGGCTGTAACCAATGGAGTGAACAATAGGAAAAAAGAAACAAAACCAAACATGGAAAAAGAATGATAGCACATATAGCTTCAGTCTCCATTTAAACTCTGATCTTTCTAGATCTTTCTCTGAAAGTAGATATCTCCTTCCATCCTGAGACCTGTAGACTTGTCTTTAACTGTGCATTGCTGAGAAGATTCCAGTTTGTCAATGTTGTTCATCACACATATAATGTGTCTGTGATTGTGTACAATTTTTCCTGGTCCTGCTCTTCTCACTTACCATCAATTTGTATAAGCCCCTCCTGGTACTTATGAAGTCCATCTCCTTCCCATTTCTTATAGCACAATAGTATTCCATTACATTCATATACCACAACTTGTTCAGCCATTCCCCAATTGATGGGCATCCCCTAAATTTCCAGTTTCTGCCATGCTATATTTCAATTTTCCCAGCAGTTTTTTGTCAGATAGTGTATTCTTAACCCAGAAATTAGGGTCTTTGGGCTTATCAAACAGTCACCACAAAGAAAGCTGCAATAATTTTTTTTATATATGGTTCCTTTCCCCACTTCTGTGATCTCTTTGGGATACAACCCCAAAAGTGGTATTACTCTGTCAAAAGGTATACAATTATTTATAGCCATTGGGCATAGCTCCAGATTGCTCCCCAGAATGGTTGTATCAGTTCACAGCTCCACCAATAATGTATTAGAGTTCCAATTTTTCCATGTCTTCTCCAGCACTTGTTATTTTCCTATTTTGTCATCTTAGCCAATCTGATTGGTGAGATTTGGTGCCTCAAAGTTGTTTTGATTTACATTTCTAGAATCAGTAGTGATATAGAGCATTTTTCTATATGATTAAAGATATATTTAATTTCTACCTCTGTAAATGGCCTGTTCATAACCTTTGACCATTTATCAATTAGGGAATGACTTCTATTCTTATAAATTTTATTTAATTCCCCATATATTTTAGAAATGAGGCCTTTATCAGAGACACTGGTTGTAAATATTCTTTCCCAATTTCTGACTTCTCTCTTAATCTCTTAATATTGGTTACATCATTGGCTTTGTTTGTGCAGAAACTTTTCAATGTAACGTAATCAAGATTATCCATTTTGCAGTTTTATAATGCTCTCCAACTCTTCTTTAGTCATAAATTCTTCCCTACTGAATAAATCTGACAGGTAAACTATTCCTTGCTTCCCCAGATTATTTACACTGTCAATCTTTATACCTAGATCCTGCACGCATTTAGACTTGACTCTGATATATGGTGTAAGATGATGGTCTATGCCCAGTTTCTGCCACGCTATATTTCAATTTTCCCAGTAGCTTTTTGTCAGATAGTGTATTATTAACCCAGAAATTAGGGTCTTTGGGCTTATCAAACAGTACATTATTATAATGGTTGACTGCTGATTCTTTTGTACCCAATCTATTCCATTGATCCACTACTCTATTCTTTAGCCAGTACCAGGCAGTTTTGGTAACTACTGCTTTATAATAGAGATTAAAATCTGGTACGACTAGGCCACCTTCCCTAACATTTCTTTTCATTAATTGCCTTGCTATTCTGGACTTTTTGTTCTTCCAAATGTATTGTGTCACTATATTTTTTCTAGTTCCATTAAGTATTTTTTTTTCGTAGATTGATTGGTATGGCACTAAATATATAACTTAAATTAGGTAAATTGTCATTTTTATTATATTAGCTCTACCCAGCAACAAGCAATTGATGTCTCCAATTAGTGAAATCTGCTTTTATTTGTGTGAAAAGTGTTTTGTAGTTGTGTTCATAGAGATACTGGATTTGTTTTGGCAGGTAGATTCCCAAACATTTTGTAATGTCTACAGTAACTTCAAATGGGGTTTCTCTTACTGTCTTTTGCTTTTGGACTTTGTTGGAAATATATAGGAATGCTGAAGATTTATGGGGGTTTATTTTATATCCTGCAACTTTGCTAAGTTTATTCATTGTCTCAAGAAGTTTTTTACTTGATTCTCTGAGATTCTCCAAGGGTATCATCATGTCATCTGCAAAGAGTGATAACTTAGTATTTTCTTTGCCTAATTTGATTCCTTTGATTTATTTTTCTTCTCCAGTTGCTACTGCTAACATTTCTAGTAGACCTGGGAAATTTTTTAAAAGAATTTTCATCCATTTCATTTAGGTTGTCAGAAGTATTGGCATAGAGTCGGGAAAAAAACCTTATTGTCATTTTAATTTCCTCTTCTTTGGTGTTGAATTCACCTTTTTCATTTTGATACTGATAATCTGGTTTTTTTTTCTTTTTAAATCAAATTATTGATTGCATAATTAACCCAGATTTTAGTTTTATGTATTAGTTCAATAGTTTTAAAATTTTCAATTTTATATACCTTTCCTAATCTCTAATTTGGAATTTATTGGTGATTTTTAATTTGTTCCTTTTCTCGTTTTTATACTTGTTGTTGTTGCTGCATGTCAATTCTTTACTTGCTTTCTCTATTTTATTTACGTAAACATGTACAGATATAAAATTTCCTCTTAGGCCTTTTTTCTGTATCCCAAAAGTTTTTTATTTGCCATTCTCTTTGATAAAGTTATTAATAGTTTCTATGATTTGTTGTTTGAACTACTCATTCTTTAACATTAGATTATATTAAAAGGAAAGCCAGGAAAAATTTGTACACAGTCACAGATACATCATATGTCTGATGACCAACCTTGATATACTGGACTCTTCTCAGCAATGCACAGTTAAAAGACAACTCTACAAGTCTCAAGATAGAAGGAGATGTCTACATTCAAAGATCTAGAAAGACCAGAGTTTAAATGGAGACTGAAGCAATACATGCTATCATTCTTTTCTATGTTTTGTTTTGTTGCTTTTTTCCCATTGTTCACTCCATTGGCTACAACGGCTATACAACCAGACTATTTTACAATGTGAAACAGTTTGCAGATCCTATACATGATTGTATGGCACCATTTTGGGAGTGGGGTGCAGAGGAAGGGGAAAAAATCTGAAACTCAAGTGATTCTGGAACTGAATCTTGTAAACTAAAAGTAAACAGACAAGTCAATAAAAAATAAATAAATTTTAAAAAATTTAAAAAAATAAAGTAAAAAATACCTCCAACTAAACATAATATTATCTGTTTGAGTTTTTTGTCTTTACTCTTTATGTACCTTTATATTTCAAATGTGTTTCTTGTAAACAGCATATTATAGCTTTGGTTTTTAAATTTACTCTGCCATTGTATTTAATTTTATCGCATTCACATTTACATTTTTATTCCTGTGTCTTTCTCTCCATGCTAGTTTCCTGCTCCTTTTCATGCTTTTCTCTCCTTTTACTGTTTCCGTCCTCAACTTTCAGTTGCCTCTGAAAACCACTTCCTTCAATCTGCCATCCCTTCTATTAGCCCTCTCTCTTTTTTTCCATTTCTCATGCTACTTCTGCTTTCCCTTCTATCTACCACCTCCTTTTTATTTCTACTTTCTCCTTTTACATCCTGATAGGGTAATATAGATATCTATACCCAAATGAATGTGATTATTTCCTCTCTGAGTCAAATTCTTTGAGAATAAGGTAGAAAAAATGCACAATTTTTCTAATCTTTCCTTCTACTCTAATAGTTGTTTTGTGACTTTTCATGAGATGCAATTTACCCTATTCTGCATCCACCTTTCCTCTGCTCCCAGTTCTATGCTTTTATCTTCATCTCTTAATTAATTAATATTTTATATCATCACATCAACATCAATATATACCTACACCTATGTCTATGTATGCCCATTCTAACTGTCCTAATCAAAAAAGATCTGAAGAGTTACAAGTATCATGTTGCAGTGTAGGCATATAAACGTTTAACCTTATTAGATAATATTTTGCTGTTTTTTTTCTTTCCTGTTTTTCTGTTCATGCTTCTCTTGAGGCTTGTATTTGAAGATGAAATTTTCTGTTTAACTCTATTTTTTTATCAAGAATGATTGAAAATCCCCTATTACATTGAATATCCATCTTTTTTTCTCTTAAAGTTTACACTCAGTTTTCTGTGTAATTGCTTCTTGTTTGTAATCCAAGCTCCATTTCACTACAGAATATCATATTCCAAGTCCTCTGGTCCTTTAGTGTAGATATTGCTAAATTCAATCTAATCCTGACTGTAGTTCTGTGGTATTTCAATTGTTTCTTCCTGACTGCTTACAGTATTTTCTCCTTGAGCTGATAATTCTGGAAATTGACTATAATATTCCTTAGAGGTGTTTTTTGGATGGGATCCCTTCCAGGGGAGTGATTAGTGAATTCTTCCAGTGACTTTTTTACCCTCTGGTGCTAAGATATCAAGGAAGTTTTCCTTGATCATTTCTTGAAAGACGTTGTCCAGGCTCTTTTTTTCCAACATGACCAACAGGTAGTCCAATAATTCTTAAATTGTCTCTCCTAGATTTTTTTTCAGGTCAGTTATTTTTTCCAATAAGGAATTTTGCATTCTATTTTTTTCATTCTTTTGATTTTGTTTAAATCATTGTTGATGTCTTCTAGAGTCATTAGTTTCCACATGCCCAATTATAATTTTTAAGATCTTATTTTCTTCAATTAGTTTTTGTACCTCCTTTTCCACTGGGCCAGTTTTACTTTTTACAGAGTCATTTTCTTCAGTAATTTCATTTTCCATTTTGACAATTTAATTTTTAAGGAATTGTTTTCTTCAATTTCTTATTCCTCCAATTCATTTTTTGTCTTTCCTTTTCTGAACTGCCTCCTCTCTCTTGGAAAACTCATTTATTTTCACAATTTTTCTTCTACCTCTCTCATTTGACTTTTAAAATCCATGTTGAGCTCTTTCAAGAAGGCTTTTTTTGGGTTCAGACAAATTCATATTTCACTTTGAGGTTTTGCATATGGGTGTATTGACAATATTGTCCTCTTATTAGTTGTTGCTTTGATTTTCCTTGTTACCATAGTAGCTTTCTAGGGTTAATATTCATTTTTGCATCTTGCTTATTTTTCAACCTATTTCCTGTATTTTAAAGTTGAGCTCTCCTGCTGGAGCACAGGAGCCTCTTTCCCAAACTTTTGTTGTTGCTGTTGTTGGGGGACAGTGATCTGGTCACTAGCTTTATACACTGGAACCTCTCATGGTGGGTGCTTGCTCACTGTGCCAGGGTGGCCCAGCCTAGTCATTCCTGCTATTGCCAAGTTTCTGGGATTGGCAACTTGCCTTCTGTTCTGAGGATGCATATCTCAAAACTAGAATGATATGTCATTAGCCTGCTTATCCAGGACCCAGGGTCATCAGTAACTTATCTTCACAGTGGCTAGAAGTCTACTGCTGACTTGCCCAGACACCATCTGTGCAGGGTTGCCTTTGATCCAAGTGATACAGATCTTTTCTAAAGTCTTTCTAAGTTATCTGAATTTGTGAAATATTTTCACTCTGCCTTTTATTCTTCCAGAATTTATTTATTTTTAGTTTTCAACATCCATTCCCACAAGATATTGAGTTCCAAATTTCTCTACATCTCTCCCCAACTCCTCACCCCAAGATGGTAAACATAATGATAACCCCTTCTTCCAGTCTGTTCTCTCTTATGTACTCCATATACTAACCCCAAATCCCCCCCATTCCCTCTTACTTTCTTGTAGGGTAAGATGGGTTTCTATACCCCATCACCTGTATATATTATTTCCAGGTTGCATGAGCAAACAATTTTTAACATTTGTTTTTAAAACTTTGAGTTGCAGATTCTCTCTCTTCTTTCAGCCTCAGAAACCTCCATTGAGAAGACAAGCAATTCAATATAGGATACACATGTGTATCTAATTCAAAACATTTCCATAGTAGCCATATTGCTAAAGACTAAATATATTTCCCTCCATCCTATTCTGGCCCCCATTTATTCTATTTTCTCCTTTGATCCTGTTGCTTTTCAAAAGCATTTGCTTCTGACTATCCTTACTGCCAATCTATTGTTCCTTCTATCACCCCCCCTCTCTTATCCCCTTTCTGCCTACTTTACCAATTAAATGTGGTTGTTATTTCCTCCTTAAGCCAAATCCAGTGAGAGTAAAGTAGACTCATTCCCTTTTACTTCCCTGCTCTTCCCCTCCATTGTAACAGCTTTCTTTTTCATCTTTTATGTGAGATAATTTACACTATTCTATCTCTCCCTTTCTCCTTCTCCCAATATATTCTGCTCTCACCTATTAATTCTATTTTTAGACATGATCCTCTCATATTAATCTCACCCTGTGTCCTCTCTGTTTATATATAAACACATACACACACAGTCACACATTATGTGTGTATGTATCTATCTATATCTATGTCTATGTCTATATCTATGTTTTCTTCAACTATCCTATTACTGAGAAAAGTTTCATGAGTTGTAATTTATCATCATTCCATGTAAATAGTTTAACTTCAATAAGTTCCTTATAATTTCTATGCCCTATTTAACTTTTAAAAATTCTCTTTATTCTTTTATTTGAAATACAAATTTTCTGTTCAATTCAGTTCTTTTCATGAAGAACACTCAAAAGACCTTTGTTTCATTGAATGTCCATGTTTTCCCCTTAAATATTAAAATCAATTTTTCTTGGTAGGTGATATTTGATTATAAGTCTATATATTTTTATACTAGAATATAATATTCCAAGCCTTTTTAATCCTGAATGTAGAAGCTGCTAGTTCTTATATGATCCTGATTGTGTTTCCATAATATTTGAATTGTTTCTTCCTGATTACTTGTCATATATTTTTCTTGACCTTGGAACTCTGAAATTTATCTATAATATTATAAGGAGTTTGGTTTTTTGGGGGTGGAGGGGAGGATCTTTTTTGAGAGATGATTGGTGGATTCTTTTAATTTTTTTATCCTCTGGTTGTAGAATATCAGAGCAGTTTTCCTCGATAATTTCTTGAAAGATTATGTCTATGCTCTATTTTTTTGGTCATGGTTTTCATATTTTTTCTTGTAGGCTTTTGATACAGGGATTTTACTTTGTTGTCTTCTAGTTCTTTCTTTTGATCCTCTTTGTCGTCAAAGAAAGATTCTGTAGTATCATTTTTTTCTCTGTTTGCTCATGTTCCCAATCAGTTACTTGACGTTTGAGTCTCTTGCCAAGGTCAAACTCTGCTTCCAGAGTGGAGACTTCTGTGTCCCTAATTTCTGGGGTTTTGCACAGTTGTTTTGAGCTACTTCTAGGCACTTGCCTCAGAACTGTGAGAGGGACTCTCTGTAGCTACTACAAGCCTTGCAATGCCAGCACTCCTCCTCAACCCAGGACCACCATCCAAGACTGTGACCCAGATCCAGGTAAGGCAAAGCAAGATAATCCTGCCTCTGTGCCAGCAAAGTGATTCCTGCAATTGCCCACTGATCAGCTGCTTGGCCCCCTGCTATCTGTGAGACTTTTGCTCCAGAAGCAGCCACTGTTGCTGCTGCTGCCTCCACTGCAACAAGCACCTCGACTACTATTCAGGTGGGGCCAGACCATACTCTTCTCTCATGCAAGTCAAACAGAGTCTCCCCTCTGATGTTTTATTTTGTCTTTGGCCTCAGTAGTTTGAGAAGTCTGGAAGCTGCCACAGCTGCCAGTGTTTCAGTTCCCTGAGTTCTGCTCTGGCCTGGTCTGTGCCAGTGTGGCTCACATGGAACTGTGCTACACTCCAATTCCAGTGTGATTGACCCCTCCTCTAATCTTGCCAGTCTATTTTTAGCTGGAGACATGTTTCATTCTGTCATTTTGTGGGTTGTGTAGTTCTAAAATTTGTTCAGAGTCTTTTTTTTTCGAGGTACCAGAGGTGGAGCATGAATCCAGGCAAGTTCCTTCTTTTACCCCAGCATCTTGGGTCCTCCCTCTCAATTCATCTTTTTGTAGGTTCCATAGCTCCAAGATCCATTTTGAGGTTTTCTTTAACATTTTTGAGGCAAACTTGAGAGCTCAGGCAATGTCCTGGCTTCTCTTAATATAATGAAAAGAGGCTCTACTTATTATCATTTATTATTGGACAATATTATCTCATTGAAGTTGTACACGTGTAATGGCAATGTAATTTGAATTTGAAGATCCCTTTGTGTTGGCAAAAGTAGCAGGTACTTAGCACTTAGTAAATGATCAAGCCTCTGTTGGGGAAACAGAAGTTATGAACTCCTATTGCTGACATAATGGGAAGGGTTTGGTTGAAATGGGAAGCTAATGTTGTGCATATATAAGGAATTCCCCAGAGAAGAAGAGAGAGATCTTTTTGGAGCAGGTTCCATGGAGGCTGAAGAGGATCCAAGGAGGATGCAGAGAAAAGCCCCTCCCAGGTTTCAGAGAATGATTTTGATTTTGAAAACCTGGGTAGAGTGATTTCGATTTTGGGAAACAGCTGAAATTTCTGATGAGTCTGAGGGCCAGCCAGAGTTGCTGAGGATTTCCAAGAGTTAGTCAGAGATGAGGGCTAGCCACAGCTATTGATGCTGTTTAGGATTTCTGAGGGCCAGACAGGGCTGCTGAGCACTTGCAGAGGATTTCTAAAGGGCAGCCAGAGCTGCCAAAGACTGAGTAAGCATGACTGTGATGCTGGTACTTTGGTTGAGTCTGTTTGCAGCTTGATTGAGCTTTATTTTCCTGGGAGTAGAGACTGTGAAGGATTTGAGATGAACTTGGCACTATGAGCTCCAATGTGGAGCAGGAACTGTTCAGAGAGCAGGACAAGGACCAGGGAGCTGTCTGCCTTTGAAACCAGTTGATAGTTTGGTGAATCCAGGTAAGACCTCAGATCGTGTTAAGGGATCCAGGGAATATGAGAAACTACTCCAAGTTAAGCTGAAAGAAGACTTTACTTGGATACTGTGTACTGACTGAGAACCTGTAAATTTACTACTGACCTAGGGGTGGAGGGTCTGTGTATTTTCTAATGACTGAATAGTGACAAAAGGAAGAATGATTGATTGACTAAATGATTGTACTTAGTTATTTTTGACTGAATATGTAATTGATTTGTAACCTAGTATGCCCAATGAGTGGAAAATTTTGACTATTATACTTTGTGACTGAATTAAGGATTTTGTGAATGCTTGAGTAACTAAATGATTGTCCTTTGTTCAAACCTTAGTGACCACTGTAGTGGAAACTATCCGGCCATTTTCTGTGATAAGTTGTGAATGCTATATTTTGATTTTCTGTTGTAAGTTGTAACATTGTGAATGCTCTACCTTGATTTACTGTGAATGTTTTGCTTTGATTTGCTATGGAATAAATAAAGTGTTTACTATATATGTTGTGTAATCAGAACCTTAAAAGCTGTTCACAGTAGCATTCTTCTGGTAAGCTGTCAATGCATGCCATTATAACACCACAACTTGCTTACACATTCCCCAAGTGATGGGCATCCCTTTTGATTTCCAATTCTTAGCCACCACAACAAGATCTGCTATAAAAATTTTGGGTAAAATAGGTCCCTTTCCCTTTTTTATGGATGCTTTTGGCATATAAACCTAGCTGTGGTATTCTTAGATGAGAGGTTAAGCATAGTTTTATAGCCCCTTCAGCATAGTTCCCTATTGCTTTCCAGGATGATTAGAGCAGTTCACAATCCCATCAATAGTTCAATGGTG
The DNA here is from genome assembly GCA_028646575.1 of Pseudocheirus occidentalis. NCBI lineage: Eukaryota > Metazoa > Chordata > Mammalia > Diprotodontia > Pseudocheiridae > Pseudocheirus > Pseudocheirus occidentalis. The sequence goes on along the minus strand of CM053599.1, from coordinate 156,755,262 downwards.
TCCCCGTTTTCCCACATCCCCTCTAACACCTAACATTTTCGTTATCTGTCACATTTTCAACTCTGATGAGTGTGAGGTGGTACCTCAGAGCTGTTTATCCTTGCATTTCAATGAAAAATCATGATATAGAACATTTTTCCATATGACTATAAATAGCTTTGTTTTCTTTGTCTGACTATTTATCAATTCGGGGAATGATTGTACTTTAAATTTGACTCAGTTCTCTACATATTTGAGAAATGAGTCCTTTATCCAAGATACTTATTGCAAAAATATTCCTCAGTTTTGTGCTTTTCTTATAGTTTGGTCACATTGGTTTTGTTTGTGCAAAACCTTTTAAATTTTGTGTAATAAAAATAATCAATTTTAGATTCTGAAATGCTCTATAAATCTTCTTTGGTCCTACTTTCTTCCCTCATTCATAAATGTGACAAACTATTCCATACTCTGTTCATTTGCATTTGGTATCACCTTTATGTGTAAATCATATAACTTTTCTGGCCTTATCTTGTTATACAGTGTGAAAGTTTGGTCTATACCTACTTTTTCCATACTCTTTTTCAAGTTTTCTCAAAAGTTGTGTCAAATAATGAGTTTTTCTTCTAGAAAAACTAGAATACTATGAGCATCCAGAATACTAGAATACTAAGAGCATCTACTACCATGTGATTTGTACTCAGTCCATTCCATTAATTTCTCACTTTATTTCTTATTCAGTATGTAATAGTTTGGATAATTACCACTTTATAATAGAGTTTAACATCTGGTACAACTAGACGACATCTTTCTCATTTTTCTTCACTGATTTACTTAACATCCCTAAGTATTTGTTCTTCCAGAAGAATTTTGCTATTTTTCTGCTCAGTAAAATAATTTTGGTAATATAATTCATATGGCATTGAATAAACAGAATACTTTAAGTGGAATTTTCATTTTTATTGACTTGCCCTACTTATGAAAAAATAATATTTTTCATATAGTTTAGATCTGACTTTATTTGTGTGAAAAGTGTTTTGAAGTTGTGGTCATATAGATTCTGGATTTTTCTTGTCAGGTAGATGCCCAAATATTTTATACTGTCTATAGTTATTTTAAGTGGAATTTTTCTGTCTCTTCCTGTTGGATTTTGTTGGTAATATATAGAAATACCGATGATTTTATGTGTTTATTTTATATCCTGCAACTTTGCTAAGTTTGTTGTATCAAATAGTTTTTTTGGTTGATGCTCTAGGAATCTCTAAGTATACCATTACATAATCTGCAAAGAGTGATAGTTTTGTTTCTTCAATGCCTAATTTAATTCATTCAACTACTTTTTTTCTCTAATTGCTAAAGCTAACATTTCTAAACAATATTAAGTGATAGTGGTAATAATAGGTATACATACTTGTTTCACCCCGATCTTATTAGGAAGGCTTTTATCTTATCTACATTACATAAAATGCTTGCTGATGGTTTTATATAGGTAAATCATTTTAAGATGAGCTTCATTTATTCATGTGTTCTTTATTATTTCCAAATTAACTTTTATAATTTTAGTTTACATCATTCATTTCTGCAAGATTTTGAGTTACAAATTTTCTCCTCATCTTTCCCCTATCCACCACCCCAAAGAACTAAACCCACTGTATACTCCCCTCCCTGAATCTGTTCTTGTCTATGTCCTCCCCCATCACCCCTCTGACTTTCCAGTAGGGCAAGATGGATCTCCCTATCCCAGTGCCTGTATATCTTAATTCCCAGTTGCTTGTAATAATACTAATACTAATACTAATACTAATACTAATACTAATACTAATACTACTACTAATAATAATAATAATAATAATATACACAAATATATATACATATTTTAACATTGTCCCTTGCCTATTCTATATGAGATGATTAAACCCATTCTGTCTCTTCCTGACTCCTCTCATTCTATTCCTCTTCTACCACTCAATTTCACAATTTAAAATATCATCTTTCCTATTCAATTGATATTATGCCCTCTGTCTACATACACATATATACACACACTCAGATATGTATTCATACCCATATATATGCCCTCCCATATACACATATGTGTATCTATACATATACATATATATGTGTGTGTATCTATACGAATACATACACACATACATACAAGCATACATACATACATACATAATACATTTATATTCCTTTCACCTATCCTCATACTGAGAAAAGTTTCATGGCACTCTGCTCTGGGGGCAGAGTGCCAGACCCACTCATTTGCTCCCCCCCCCCAAATCCAGCCTAGTTCCACTGACCTTTTACTTTGTCTTTGGCATTTATGGGTTGATAATTCTGGAAACTGCCACAGCTGCTGGTGATCCACTCTCCCAAATGCTCCAGCAGCAGCTGGTCTTGGCCACCCTGGGGCTAAAACTGGGGCTCATGCATTCTGGGCTTGGCTTCCAGCATGCTGAGATGGAACCTTCCTGTCTACCTGCTGGGCTGCCTTTAGTGGGAGCTTTGGTTCTCTGTCACTTTTTGCATTCTGGAGCTCTAAAATTTGTTTAGAGTCATATTGTATAGGTATTTGAGGTGGTTATGGGGGGAGACATGGAGGTTTCCTGCTTCTATACCACCATCTTGACTCTGTCCCCTATATTTTTTACTAAAATTGGGTTAAGTATTTAATTATTCTTCTGCTAATTTGGATTATTCACATTTTTTAAAATAAATATTCACCCATTTTATATAGATTGTCAAATTTATTGGCATATAGTTTGGGAAAATAGCCTTAACAATTGTCTTTATTTCCTCTTCTTTAGTGGTGAATTCATCCCTTTTATTTTTTAGTCTAGAAATTTTTCTTTCTTCTTTTTTCAATCAAATTAACCAATGGTTTATCTATTTTATCCATTTTTCCCCTAAAACAAAATTTCTTTCCTACTGCTTATTTTTTTTGTATTCTCAAATTCCTTCTATTTTTGGCCCTTATATTTTTCTATTGCCTTCTTTAGCAGACTTTTGACTAAATATTTCTCTTTCTTATCATCTAATGTGTCTTTTTTTTATCTATCTATCTTTTCTTCTTTGTCACCCTGGCCTTCTCCCCTTCTTATGGAATGCTGCTTAGAAGGCTGAAGAATTTTTTTTCACTTTGCTTCATTAGATAAAGTGTAGTTGACAGATCATTACTGTTACCACCTGATCTTGGAAATTCCAAATCTCAGATTCTCCAAACTTTAAAAGTTGTGAAATGATGTAATTCTATATTAAAAATTACATGGTGTTGTGAATTTGGATTCTTCAGGAGTAGTTCCACCTATTTCAAGGGAGATTGGATTCTTTTTTTGTTCAAATTTAATTTTTATTTGAATACTATTTATGTTTGTTTTTTAGAATTTCATGTAAAGATGGTTTTCAACATTCATTTTATAAAATTTTGAGTTCTAGATGTTTTTCCCTTTCTCTGTTCCCTCCCCTCCCCAAGATAGAAGGCCATCTGATATAGGTTATAAATGCACAGTCGTGGTAAACATATTTATACATCAGTCATGTCATAAAAAATACTCAGAACAAAAGGGAAAAAATGAAAGAAAAAATCATGACAAAAGTATACTTTTATCTGCATTCAGACTCCTTTTTTCCCCTCTGGGCATGGTTAGTATTTTCTTTTGGAATTGTCTTGAGTCATTGTAATGCTGAAAAGAGTTAAGTCTAAGATAGTTAATTATTACACAATATTACTTTTACTGTGTACAATATTCTCTTCATTGTATTCACTTCACTCAGCATCAATTCATGAAATTCTTTCCAGGATTTTCTGAAATCTCCCTGCTCACCATGTCTTATGGGACAATAGTATTCCATTACATTCATTTACCACAACCTTTCCAGCTATTCTCCAATTAATTGGAATCCCCTCATTTTCAAATATTTTACTACCACAAAAGGAACAGTTATAAATATTTTTGAACATGTAGTCCCCTGTCCCCTTTTTATGATCTCTTTGTGATACAGACCTAGTAGTTGTATTTCTAATACCAAGATATGGTTTGGCTTACCCCTTGGTCATAGTTCCAAATTATACTTCAGAAATGTTGGGTCAGTTGACAACTCCACCAACAATACTTTCCAATTCCAATTTCCCCACCTCTTCTCCAATATTTGTCATTTTCCTTTTTTTTGTCAAATCAATCCATTGGATAGGTATGAGGTGATACCTCAGAATTGTTTGAATATGCGTTTGTGAGATTCTTTTCAAATATATATTAATATAACACTTCTTAAAAGTCTCTATTTTAAATGCCCTAAATGCTTTATCTTAAATTTATGTTGATGTTTACAAAAAGAAATATCACTGAACCAATTTTCTATGACAGACAGAGACAAAGATAGAAAAAGAAGAGAGAGATGATCTCCAAAGACCAATATTTACTATTATTTTTGTCAACATCATCATCAAGAACAAGAATAATCAGGCAGAGCCAAGATGGTGGTGTAGAAGCAGTGAGGATCCGTAGCTCCCACACAGCCACCCAAAATACCCATAAAATATAACCCTAAACAAATTCTAGGTCTCTCAAACTCACAAAAATGCAGAAAGCACACCTCTTCCTGAACGCAGCTCGGCAAGAGGGACTGAACACAGCAGGCTGGGAGCGAAGGCCAGCCCAGCCCAAACCTGAAACCACGGCCAGGCCTCAGAGCAGTCCAGGAGCAGCCAAGCTGCAGGCAGTCTACAAGAGAGAAGATCTACCTCACCTCCAGCAAATTCCACATCTAGTAAGGCATGAAAAACAAGGATTAGAGAAAGGCAGCTTGGCTGGAGGAGCTAATTGCGCACACCAGCAGGCCGGGAGCCAAGAAGAGCCCAGCCTGAAAACCAAAATGGTGGCCAGGCCTCAGGGTGGTCAGGAGGAGACAAGCCTTCCAAGCCACAGCATGAGTCTACTTCAGAGAAGATCTACTGCACCTGGAGGGATCTTCACATCTAGCAAGCCAGGATGACAGGTCAGTGAAAGTGCAACTTTGGAACTTAATTTGGGGGAGGAAAAGCAGTTTGGCCAATCTGCCCTCAGGCAAGGAAGCAAAGGGGGAAGGGCAGAAACTTCTGTCACTGGCAGATGCCCCCACTGGGCTGCTTCAGAGCCCCTGGCCTGCGGACCCTGCGGGGGGGCTGAATTGCTTGCAAGGGCCAAGTGGTCTTGCATTTAGCAGCCTGGATCTATATCATGGTCTTCACTGGTGGTCCTGGGTTGCATTCTCAGCAAGCCAAAACTGGCGGGAGGGGGCTGCAATTCTGCCCAATAGCTCCGGCAGCTGGGAAAAGCCTAGCAATTTGGGACAGTGCTTTCTCCCCTGGAAGCAGAGTTCCACAAAGCTGAAAAAAATGAACAACCAATTAATTAACTGGACAACATGAGGAAAAGGAAGCAAAATAAGAACAGCAATAAAACTCTAGAATTCTTATTTGTGGACAAAACAGATCAAAGCATGGAATGGGAGGAGGACAGCACAGTGAGAATTCCCACACCCAATATTCCAAGGAACTTGAACAATGCCTAGAAGCTATATATCAACTGAAAAGGAACTTTGAAAACCAAATAAGAGAAGTGGAGGAAAAATTGGGAAGAGAAATGAGAATGATGCAAGAAAATCATGAAAAGAGAGTCAGCACCATGACTGAAGAAAACAACACTTTAAAAAATAGATTAACTCAAATGACAATAGAGGCCCAGAAAGCCAATGAGGAGAAGAATGCCTTAAAAAGTCAAATTTCCCAGATGAAAAAGAATCTCAAAAGCATTCTGAAGAGAATAATTCCTTCAGAATTAGAGTGGAGCAAGTAGAAGCTAATGACTTTATGAGAAACCAAGATACTATTAAACAGTTACAAAGAAATGAAAAAATAGAAAGCAATGTGAAATATCTCCTTGAAAAAACCACTGACTTGGAAAATAGATCCAAGAGAGACAATTTGAAACTTACTGATCTACCTGAAAGCCATGACCAGAAAAAGAACTTGGAAAGCATCTTTCAAGAAAACCTCAAAGAAAATTGCCCCAGTGTTTTAGAATCAGAGGGCAAAATAGAGCTTGAAAGAATTCACCAATCACCTCTTGAAAAAGATCCCCAAAAGAAAACTCATAGAAATGTTATTGCCAGTTTCCAGAATACTCAGTTAAAGGAGAAAATATTACAGGCTGCCAAGATAAAAACATTTGAATACTGTGGAAGCACTATCAGGATAACCCAGGATCTGGCAGCTTCTACACTGAGGGATTGAAGGGCCTGGAATATGATATTTTGAAGATTAAGGGAGCTGAGATTAAAACCAATAATCAACTACCCTGCAAAATTGAGCATATTATTCTAGGGGAAAATATGGTCATTCAATGAGGTAGAGGACTTTCAAGCATTCTTGCTGAAAAAACCAGAATTGAACAGAAAATTTGACAATCAAACACAAGAAGCATGAGAAGGTAAACATTGAAAAGAAATCATGAGGAACTCGTCAAATTTGAATTATTTACATGCCAATATGGAAAAACAATAATAGTAACATATTAAACCTTTCTTAGTATGAGGATAGGTGAAGGGAATACAAATGTGCATATACATTTTATATATATATATATATACTCACACATATGTCCATATAGGAGGCTATATATGCGTATGAATACATATCTGAGCATGTGTGTATATGTGTATATAGAGTGTATAGGATGAAAGGAATATGAAGGGATGATACTTTAAAAGGTGAAATTCTGAGGTGGGAGAGGACTAGAATGAGAGGAGACAGGGAGAGACAACATGGGATTAATCATCCCATGGAGAAGAGGCAAGGGATAACTGTTACAACTTTACTTTCAATTACTATCATTTAATTTGGCTTAGGGAAGAAATGGCATAAACTCTAAACTGGGCATCATGCCACACAGGAGATTAGGGGGCATGGAGATGAGACGGGGGATCACGGAGGGGAGGGC
>CM053599.1:156706939-156747803 GCA_028646575.1 Pseudocheirus occidentalis | reverse complement strand
TTGATGTATAGCTAGTAGGCATTCTTCCAGTGTCTTGGAAGCATTTGGTGAGGGAGTTCTGACTGAGCTGTCTTTCTCCCGCTCCATTCTTTGATCTTTTTTGTCCATAAAAAAGGATTCTAGAGTTTCACTGCTGTTCCTACCTTGCTTCCTTTTTCTCATGTTGGCCAGTCTATTAATTGCTTGGTTTTTTTAGCTCTGTGGAACTCTGCTTCCTGGAGGTGGAAAGCTCTGTCCCAAATTGCTGGGGCCTTCATAGCTGCTGGAGCTATTAGTGGGATGCTGCAGCACCCCCGCCCCTGGCTTTGGCTCACTGAAAGTGCACCCCAGGCCACCACTTAAGACCACCATCCAGATCCAGGCCGCTCAACACAAGAGCCCTTGGCCCTGATCAATTGCCTCAGCCCCCCTGCTATCTGCAGGTTGAGGGCTCTGAAGCAGCCAGTGGAGGCTGCTGCTGCTTTCAGCTGTTCCTGCTGCCACAGCAGCCTCCCGCTGCTTCCTTGCCTGGGGAGCAGTTTGGCCGGACCCGCTCTTCTCCTCCCGAGTTAGCAAAATCCACTGACCTTTCTCTTAGCCTTTTTTTCTTCCTGACTGATAAATGTTGTAACTGTGCCTCCAGTGCACCCGATCTGCTCTCCTATAGACACAGCTCCCCGCCCTATGCCCTGGGGCCTGAGCTGGCTGGGGTTTGGCCGTGGCTTCCAGATTGCTGCAAAGAGTCCCACCTGCTGAGTTGCCTGTAGCAACAGATATGCTTTCTGTCTTTTGGAGAGTTTTGGAGCTTGAAAATCTGTTTAGAGTCCCATTTTATGAGTGTTTAGCGTGTTTGTGTGGGAGCTGTGGTGCTTTGCTGCTTCTGCGCTGCCATCTTGGCTCTGCCCCCTTCTTAATTTTCTTTGGTTAATATTCATAATTTTCTAAATGTTGCTGGCTATCTCTTAATGCTCTGATAAGAATATTTGTTTTCTTTCTTCATGTTGTTTTTTCACCATTTAAACAGTTCTTAGAATTTTAGTTGTCATATCAAGGTAGATGATATCCAAATCTGCCTGCCTGTCCAGTCAAGCACCACCCACCCAAGAATTTGTTATCTATTCCAGCATCTATCTATCTATATCTGTCTTTAAACCCATCCATCCACACATCTATCTATTTAAAACATTTATTTGATCAGCCTCTCAATATTACATTTCTCCACTTGTCTGCTTGGCAATTCTAACAGAACATCTCATAGGTATCTCAAATTCAGCAGGTCTAAAAAAGAAAATTATTTTTTCCCCTAGCAAACAAACTCATACCTTCTTAAAGCATCTTTAACTCTGTTGAAGTAACCACCATTCTTCCAGTATTCGGATTTTTCAAACCTTTACTTTTACCCTGATATTTGGTTATCAAGTCTTGTCTATTTTATGTCCCATCATTTCTTATGTCCATCCCATCCTTGTCCCATTCCTCATTCATACATGACCTCTGTTGTATTTTTTTCTGTCAAGTACTCTCCTCCTTAATATTTCTTCCTCTATTTCTGACACGACTCTATGATGATTAAACTCCTACCTGTCTGACATCTCCTTCTTAATTTATGTTGCTGGTGTATCATTTATATCATGCTTGATGACAGTGGGTATTCTCAAAGGATCAACCTTGGGCCCTCCTCTTTTCTTCTTTGTGGTGAGCTGATTGACTCCAATGTGCTAATTGTTATATTCATGCAGACAAATCACAGATATATTTATTTCACCTCAGTCTCTTCATTGACTTCAGTCCTGTGTTACCAACTGTCTACTGAAATTTTGGAGAATTTCATGAAAATATTTTCAAATCAACCTCTACAGAACAAATCGTGCTCTTCCCCCACCCTCCAATTGTATCAAACTTGCATCTGGCAAAATTCACTATTATTTTTGAAGGCACTATATTCTTCCAGGTTCATAATCCAGGTTCATAACCTTAGTTTCATCTTCATCTCCTTACTTTCACTCACCCTATGTATTCAACCAGTTATTAAAGTTTGTCATTTCTACTTTCAAAACATATCTTTTATTTTATTCCATCATTACCAAATTCTTTTTGTATAGACCAAAGAGTATGTCTCAAACTTAACCATTTTTTAATGGAACATATTATCTTTTCCTTTCAACCTACCCCTGTTCCCAACCTCCTCATCCCAGTTAATTTTAGCACAAATTACCCATCCATAATATGTACCCTAACACAGTGCTTTGATCTAGGGATACAAGATAAAAATGAAATAATTCTGGTCCTCACAGACCTCACATTATTTGGAAAACAACATGTAGATAAGAATATTCAAAATATTGGAATTCAGAATATGGAATAGGTCTATTATTTCAGTTCTATATGAAATTCCTAGATGAAGGGACTTTATCAATGAGGGTCAACAACTTTTCTGTAATTTAGAGCCCTATAGAATTATTGAGATTACCGAGAAGTAGAGGTATTTGTCTGGGGTTACAGTCAAAATGCATTTGGACAGACCTGAATGCAGGTCTCCCTTGTCAGTTCTCTATTCACTAGGCCATGTTGTTTTATTAAAGTGAGAGAGTAAAGCAAAGTGATTTTGTTTGGTTGGAGAAGAGCAATAACAACTAAGGGGATCAGGAAATGTTTCCTATAAGAGTTGGCTTTGAAGGAGGCAAGATTCCTTCCTTAAACATTCCTTTCTCTCAAAGATTCTATCTGTCTTAAACTTTCATGCTTAAAATTTAAGAGTCATCCTTAACTCTTTACTCTCTTTCTTGACACACATATAAAAGTTTCAAAAGTTCCATCAATTCTGCCTCATCTATGGTCCTATGTGACTCCTTTAACAGCTACTATCTCAATTTAGCACTTCCCAAATTGTCATCCAAATTTAGCCATAACCTACCTGATTGTTCTCCCTGCTTTCAGTTTCTAGTCTATTCAATCCATTCTCTGCATAGCCACTAAATTAGTATTCCCAAAGCACACTGTTGAAGTCATTCCTATGGTCAAGAAGTTTCCCTCCTTTACTTTGATAGAAGACACAAAATACTCTCTTTGTCATTTAAAGTACTTGATAATTTTGCTTCCGTATTTTTTTCAGCTTGATCTCATATTAAATCTTTTCTGTCATGATATATTCCAAACAGACTGGCCTCCTAGCTATTCTTTTTGTAGTATAGACTGCAAAACTTACTCTCCCAAAATTTGTTTTTACTTCCATGTTGGAATCCTTGAAAGAAGCTACTACTTTTCACTTCAGAGTCCTAGGGGTAAACAAGATTAGGAATTTCTAATACTATTGTTCATGAGGCCCCATCAGGTGTGTGGTCCCAATATCACATACCTATTTACCTTATCCCTAGTATCAATTAATTATTTAATATCTCTAAAATATCAATTAATATCAATTTGTTTTAATAAAGGGGAGAGTGGACTCAAACTTAAATTGGTTGGTATAAAACATTCCCCTTAATATGTTCACTCCTGAATAGACTATAGCCAATAAATGAGTCACACATTTGTTTGCAGGACATGGTGTCTCTGCTCCCAGGTTGATTCACAGCAGTAATAAGTCTAAGAGGTTACTTATCTGGGACTAAATCTTCACCATATTAAGGGATTCAATTGCTAAGGTGACTTTTGATGACTCTTTTGGTCTTTTGAACTTCAAAATTTTATAAACTAGTTTCTTCCAATTCTGATTTTCATTCACCCGAGAGGAGGAAAAAAATATACACAGACAAAATTAAAAACAAACATCATGCTTTCATGATAATGTGATGAATGGGAGGGACGATAAGGCAGCCATAGTGGATGACATCTTTCCCCACCCAGAAACCTACAGCATTTCTTTTTACTCCTCATTCAGTTCCATGGAAGGCAAATTTCATCCATTTGAACCTTTTTCATGCATGCTCAGTTCTAGTTCAACAACACATTAAAATATTTTTTAACCATGTATTAAACCAAGAGTAAACAGCCACAGGATACTTTGCCAGCTATGAACTGGAGAAGAAAAAGGTGCTTCCATCACATGCTTGTAAAATCAAGGTCACCAAGACTCTACACGGATTGAAAGCAGGGAAATATTGAATATTTTCTAAAGACTGGACCTTATTGGTCAGACCTCCAATAGTATTTGCGCAAGATGTTCCATCTTCTGTTTCTACAATTTTCATGTTTTTCCCCCCTATGTTTGGAATCCCTCACCTTTTCTTTCCAAGTCTCAAAATATTTAGTTATTGTCAAGGTTCAGTTCAAGTGACACCCCTCAAACAATAATTTTTCTGATTCTTCTAGTATTTAGTGCTCCTACCCTAGGCAACTTATTATGTATTTGCTTTATAGGTCTTTTGCATTATCTTACTTGTGCATATACTTTATTCCCTAAGTGGAATGTGAAGTCCTAGAGGGCAGAGACTGTTTCATTCTTATCAAGTGCTAGTACATTGAAGGTATTTAACATACATTATTGAATATACTTGTTGCAATATTTGTTTAATGGAGATAATGAAAATGTAGCACCTACATTACAGGGTGGTATTAATTATCCAATAATGTAATAAATATAAAATTCCTTACTCATCTTAAAGTTAGATATAAATATAAGTTATCATAGTTATTTCATTCATTAGTAATGAACCTGCCTAAACAAGGCAAATGCAAACCATGAACCGCATGTAAAAGAAAAGAAAACAAACAAGCAAAAACCAGAGTGTGACAGATGGGTTTTGTGTCAGAGAGCAGCTTGGGAGTGTTGAAAATAACTGCAATTTTCCATATCTACTCTCCTGCTTTTCAGTTTTAGGCCTAGCTTCTCTTCCATCTGCTGGGTGCCTGTTGAAGCTACTGATGAATTAACACAATCACACTTTAGCTATAAAATTAAAATAACATAAAAAATCCACAGGTTAAGCAACAGGCATTTTTTCAATCTTTTTTTTTCTTTTCCACCCTACATTGTTAGACTTGTCTTGAATGGTTATAGATCTCTTTAAAATTCTTGGGATTTCAGCAAAGACTAGCAAATGGAATCATAATGTAAAAAATAACCATTACAAATAAGGAAGGCCTTGGGTAGAACCTATATGGAGAATTCATAGGTGAACATGTACAAGAATCATTTCAGAAGAAAAGGCATGGAGTCATTGCTGCTTTTACTTGTTGTAAAGCATAGCTCATGATGAGTTCATGGATCCATTCAAATATTAATATATCAAAGCAAGACAGAATGGATTTATAATTTGTGGCCAAAAAAACCTTATTTAAATTGCAATGTAGTCAATTTGATGGATTTTGTGGATACTGAACATTAGTAGAGTGGCTAATAGTTCCACAGCCAATTTAGTTTTGTCATTTGTATCTTGTATAAGCTAAGGAAATGGGTCATGGAGAGTGCACTGAGAACTAGTGAAATTTCTAAGTAAAAAATATATATGCTACAGCTTCAGTCCACTCACTACACTATACCTTTTTAAGAAATCAATTGCTGTGCTTAATTTAATTCAGTTTAAACACATATTTATAAAGTGTCTACTATATGCAGGGCAAAAACCATTGACATTAGAAACATTTGAACATATATTCAATAGCATTTGGATGAATTGGTTCCTTTAGTGATATCTTGTATAAAAACAGCTTCTGGTCAATAACCTTATGATTTTGTACATGTGATTTTCTTGGTGTAGTAACCATCTGGATAAGGACACTACTTCTCCAGTGAAGTTTGACACCTTCTGTGAAATTTACAGAGAAAAGAAAACAAGTTGTCTAAGGTCATTAAATCAATATATGTCAGAAGCAGGAGTTGAACCCAGCTATGTCCTGACTCTGAAGCTAGTTCTCTATCCCCGATATCTTAGTGGCTCTCAGTGAATTCATCAGTACTAGGTATTATTGAAAGGTGATAAGGTATAATGGAGAGACATTTTGTCTCAGGGTCAGCAAAACCTGGGTTCAAATCCTGCTTCTGGAAAGTTCTGGTAATGTGGCAAGTTACTTCATTACCCAGTGACCTGGGTAATTTTCTAAAAGTATAATTTAGTCATTTGCATCAGTAGAAGAAGTTTCCTTCTATAAGCCATTTCAATGTCAATGATGCTAAAGGTGGTTCTCTGCTATACCACATGGCCTCATGACTTTGAATTAGGTGGTACTTAAATTTCTTTAAGAGATCAAGTCTGCTACTTGGAAAGATGTTCTCAGGTAAGGCAGAAGATTTACTTCTGGTTAGGTCAGATAGGCCTTCTCTTGCTTTTGGAAAGGTGGGTTTATTTTTTTTTAATTTTTATAGATTTGTTTGTTCATTTTTAGATTGAAAGATTCAGTTGCACAATCCATCGAGTTTCAAATTTCCACCCCTCCCTCCCTTCCATCACGGTGACATGCAATCAAGTATAGGATCCACAAATACTTTCACATTAGATGTTAGTCTGATTGTTGAGAAGGGTTGTAACTGATGGAATGAAAATTGGAAAGAGGAAACAAAACCAAATATGAAAAAGAAAGAGAGCATGTAGTTTGCTTCAGTCTGAGTCTTTTGGCGTTGTGTTATAATCTTGCCTTGCTGAGAAGAGTCCAGTCTATCAAAGTTGGTTTCCACCCATATGCTGTGCCTGTAATTGTGTACACATTTCTCCAGGTTCTGCTCTTCTCATTTAGGATCAGTTTGTATAAGCCTCTCCAGGTAAATATAAAGTCTGTCTACTCCTCATTTCTTATAGCACAATAGTATTCCTGTACATTCATATACCACAACTTGTTAAGCCATTCGCCAATTGATGGGCATACCTTTAATTGCCAGTTTTTTGACACCACAAAAAGAGCTGCTATAAATAGTTTTGTACATGTGGGTCTTCCTCCCAATTCTATGATCTCTTTGGGATACAATCCTATAAGTGGTATTACTGAGTAAAAGGGTATGCAATTATTTATAGCCCTTTGGGCATAGTTCCAGATTGCTCTCCAGAATTGTTGAATCAGTTCACAACTCCACCAACAATGCCTTAGCATTCCAATTTTTCCACATCCTCTTCAGCATTTGTTATTTTCCAATTTTGTCATCCTTGCTAATCTGACAGATGAAATGTGGTACCTCAGAGTTGTTTGATTTGCGTTTCTCTAATCAATAGTGATTTAGAGTATTTTTCATGTGATTTTAGATATCTTTAATTTCTTACTCTGAAAAATGTCTGTTCACATCCTTTGACCATATATCAATTATGGAATGACTTGTACTCTTATAGATTTGACTCAATTCACTGTATATTTTAGAAATGAGGCCTTTATCCTAGACACGGTGTGTAAAAATTCTTTCCCAATTTCCCACTTCCCTCTTAATCTTGGTTACTTTGGCTTTGTATGTATGGAATCTTTTCTGTCAGATGTAATACAAATGATCTATTTTGCATTTTATAATGCTCTCCAACTCTTCCTTTATCATTAAGTCTTCCCCACTCCATGAATCTGACAGGTAAACTATTCCTTGCTTCTGTAGATTACTTACAGTATCAACTTTATAACTAGATTGTGCACCCATTTAGACCTGATTTTGGTGTACAGCATGAGATAATAGTCTATGCCTAGTTTCTGCCATACTATATTCCAGTTTTCCCAGCAGTTTTTGTCAAATAGTGAGTTCTTATTCCCAAAACTGGGGTCTTTGGTTTTATCATATAGTAGATTTCTATAGTCATTGACCACTGAGTCTTGTGTGCCCAATCTAGTCCACTGACTCACCACTCTATTCCTCAGGCATTACCAAGTATTTTTGATGACTGCTGCTTTATAATACTGATTAAAATCTGATATGGCTAGGCCACCTTCCCTAGCATTTCTTTTCATTAATTCCCTTGATATTCTGGACCTTTTGTTCTTACAAATGAATTTAGTCACTATTTTTTCTAGCTCTATAAAGTTATTTTTGGTAGATTTATTGGTATGGCACTAAATATGTAATTTAATTTAGGTAAAATTGTCATTTTTATTATATTAGCTCAACCCAGCCAAGAGCAAATGATGTTTTTTCAATTAGTTAGATCTGATCTTATTTGTGTGAAAAGTGTTTTGTAGTTGTGTTCTTATAGGTTGTGTCTCCACCGTCTATCTACCCTTTTCTCTTGATACACTTTCCCACCTTTCTAACCACCCTCCCCCTTTTTATACCCCTCTTACTTTTCCTCCTGTCTGTAGGGCACAATGGATTTTTTTAAACTTAGTGGAGTCTGATATTCCCTCCTTGAAGCCAAACCAATGAGAGTAAATTTCATACAATGGTCCTCTCCCTCCCTCTTTTTCCTCTATTATAATGATTTTAATTGTCTTTTTTGTTAACTGATTTTATTGATCCTTCTTTGAATAAGAACCAATGACAATAATGTACACATGATGCTCATCTACCTCCTTCCCTCTCCTGTACTTTAGTATGTTTTTATGTCTCTTCATGTGACATAACTTACCATTTTTTGTCTCATCAAAAAGTTGTAGATTTTTTATGGTAAAACAATTGTAAAAGAAAAGCCTTTTTTCCCTTTTCTCCTTAATTGTTGGGATGGCAAGAAAGTCACCTCATTCTGGTTTTAAAGAAAATGGGTCATAAATTATTGATAAAGCATTAGAAGGACAAAAAGTAATCTCTCTAGATTAGCCTGCTGAGTGAGCTCTAGTCACCCTAGAAGGAAGAAAATCACACAGACACAGATGCACACACATCTGAGACATTGATTTCTTTCTGCTCAATGACTGCATGTGTTTGACATGAGAAAAACACATACCAAATTAAATCCAGTTACAATTACTTAATAATACCAGGGAATCATTATTAATATTACATCTATCAGATAAAATGATTTTATAAGTACTCCCTGATGCTAATCAGTTAATTCTTTCTATAGCTGATCAAATTCCTTTACAGGGCTCATTTTATCAGGAGTTAATACAAAATTCTTTACAATTATACTACATGACAATTTGGTTGTCAAGCTACACTCTAGTCTTTTATCCAGTTCAGCAGTTTCTGAATGTATACCTTGAAAAAAATGAAGGAATATAATTAAATATGAAAATATTTGTTTGAATTTAGCAGTTAGTTTCTTTAAAATGAGATGTGAGTGAGGTGGAGCTGAGATGGCAGGGTAAAAGAAGGTACTTGCTTGAATTCTCTCCCAAACCCCTCCAAGTGCCTGTATATAATAACTCTAACCAAATTCTAGACCTGCAGAACCCACAAAATGACAGAGTGAAACACATCTCCAATCCAAGACATATGGTGATGTTGACAGGAAAGGTGTATCACAATTGGGCTACGAGTAGAACCCAGTCCAGTGTGGCATGCACCAGTTCAGAAGGTTCAGGCGCAGGCCTCAGGGGACTGAATTGCTGGCAGCTGTGGTGGTTTCCAGACTCCTAAATCCACAAACACTGAGGATGGTGTAGAAGGTCAGTGGGAGAACACTGAGATCCAAGTGAAAGAGGAGGAATGTTTGGCCCCAATCCTGGGATGGTGGGGGTGGCAGATGTGGGAGCAGCTGCAGCAACAGTAGCTGATCAGAAGTTCAGCATCTGGCTGATACAAAACCTTTGAAGCCTGGGAAAATACATCCATATCCATCCCTACCCCCACTGGAAGCAGAATCCTACCTTGACAAAGAGTTAGAAAGCCAAGTGTTTGGTAAGAAAGATGAGTAAACAGCATAAAAAAGCCAGACTAGAGAATCTTACTTTGGTGACAAAGAAGATCTAAACATTCAAACAGAAAACAATAAAATCAAAGACTCTGTTTCAAAAGCCTCCCAAAAAATAGGAATTGGTCACAGACCATGGAAGAGTTCAAAAAGGATTTTAAAAATGAAGTAAAAGAAGTAGAGGACAAATTGGGAAGAGAAATGAGAGTGATGCAAGGAAATCGTGAAAAATGAGTCGACAGCTTGCTAAAGGAGACCCAAAAATTAGTTAAGAAAATAACACCTTGTAGCATCAATACAATATTTATAGCATGAATGGGAGTGTGAATACATTGACAAAGTTCTGACTTGCAAAAATATAACATACTCTCCATATAGAATACAGAAACAATATGTTTATTCAGACACCAAAAAGTCAAATCCCAACACCACAAAGTGAAATCCATCATACCAAAAAAGAAGCTAATACACCATAATACAGCAGGGAGCCACACTATCCTTTAGCCTTCCCACAGACAAACAGTCACAAGCCTAGTGTCTGTGTCCACTCACCATGCCAGTTACTCTGCTCCACCTGTTCAGCAAACTCCTCCCATGACAAGCTCCATGTGATTATATATTACCTGTTAGGAGGCAGAGATGATCTTCAAATCCCCTTAGGTCTATTAAGGGGCAGGGAAAACCTTCAAATTTCCATTACCATTACAAATCTTGAAAAACAGACTAAACCAAATGGAAAAAGAATGTCAAAAAGTCAATTAGGAGAAAAATGCCTTAAAAAGTCAAACTTGCCAAATAGAAAAGGAGATTCAAAAACTCAGAAAAGAAAATCATTCCTTAAAAACAGAATGGAGCAAATAGAAGTTAATCACTTTATGAGAAATCAAGAAATTATGAGAGCCAAAAGAATGAAAGAAATAGAATACAATTGTTGAATATGACATTGGGAAAGCTGTTGACTTAGAAAACAGATCCAGGAAAGAGAATTTTAAAATTATTGGACTACCAGAAGGTCATGATAAAAAAAAAGAATGTAGACATCATCTTTCAAGAAATTATCATGGAAAACTCCCCTGATACCTTAGAACCAGAGGGGAAAATGGCAATTGAAAGAATTCACTGATTCCCTCTTATAAGACACTGCAAAAGTGAAACCCCAGAGTTTCCAGATCAATGAGAAAATAGTGCAAGAAATAAGAAACCATTTGAGTATTGCAGAAATGCAATCAGAATAACACATGACCTGGCAGCTTTTACATTAAGGGGTCAAAGGGATTGGAATATTCCACAGGTCAGAGGAGCTAGGATTAAAATAAAGAATCACCTATCCTGCAAAACTAAGTATAAACCTTCTTGTGGGGGAAATGGATATTCAATGAAATAGAGGACTTTCAAGCATTCTTGATGAAAAGACCAGAGCTGAACAGAAAATTTGACTTTCAAATACAAGAATCAAGAGAAGCACCAAAAGATAAATAAGAAAGAGAAATCATAGGGGACTTACTGAAGTTTAATTGTTTACATTCCTACATGGAAAGATGATATTTGTAACTCATGATACCTTTCTCAGTATTAGAGTAGTTGGAGGAAAGATGATAGATAGACACATAGACAGACAGACAGACAGATAGATAGATAGATAGATAGATAGATAGATAGATAGATAGATAGAATGATAGATGGCACAGGGTGAGTTGAATATGAAGGAATGATATTAAAAATAAAATGAAGGAGTGAGATAGGAATACATATATATATATATATATATATATATATATATACATATGGAAAGGGAGAGTTACAATGGGGGTAAATTATCTCACATAAAAGAGGCAAGAAAAAGGTTTTACAATGGAGGGGAAGAGGGGGCTATGAGAGGGAATGAGTGATCCTTACTATCTTTGGATTTCGCTTAAGGATAACACACACTCAATTTGGGTATCTTTCCCTACAGGAAAGCAAGGGAAAGGGGATAAGGAGTGTGGGGAGACAATAGAAGGGAGGGCTGATCAGGGGAGAGGGTAGTCAGAAGCAAACACTTTTGAAAAAGGCCAGGGTCAAAGGAAAAAATAATAGAATATGTGAGAGGAGGGGATAGAATAGAGGCAAATATAGTTAGTCTCTCACAATCTGACCATTATGGAAGTGTTTTGTATGACTTGACATTCATAACCTGCAATATATTTAAAAATTAAAATGAGATATGTGAAATGGTCATGGTGGTATATGATTTTAATTCCTGCTTCCAGAGACACTGAGGCTGTTAGATCTCTGGAGCTAGGGAGTTAGGAGGTGCAGTTTGTCATGCTGTTGGGTTGTCTACACTAAGTCAGAAACTAAACAAAGTTTCTTTGCTGATCAGGGGATCAGGCCCAGGGGTAGTCTTTGTACTTCCATACTGAATGAGATGTGGGACATTAATCTTTGAAAAATTACAATCATAATGTTAATGTCTGTCATTGAGTGAGTAGCCAATGGGAACCCAGTCCTTTAAACCTGCGCAAATATTCTCTGCCTGGTTCCATTCCAAGAGATTTTATGGAAAGCTAAAGGCAACCTGTTTACAACAGTATGTGCCTGAATGACTGGTACTGTGTTTGGAGAAAAAGTCTTCCAAATTTCTGCTTAGCTATTATAGCTGATGATTCAAGAGGCATTGAGGCCAGACTATGATTCCACACAAGAGAATGCTTAACCATTTTAACTCCCTTTTCCTTCCTGGCAATGAAGAAGGAGAGAACTAAAGTGAGGTACGAGTTGAGGGAAAGGGGGCTACTCTATCTTCCCACCAGCATCATGTGTCCATGAACTCATGGCACTACTATTGTGAGTGTGTGTATTTGGCTGTGTGTATGTGTGTGTGTGTCTGTGTGTGTCTGTGTGAAAAAGAGAGACAGAGACTGAGAGAGACTAAGAAACAGTGATACAGAAACACAGAGATGACGACAGAAAAAGAGAGACAAAGTATTCCCAAATAGTTAGCAACACAATACTTAGAGAAAGAACTGATAAAGTTACAACCTTGTGAATTCTGAAAAGTCTAAAGAACTATCAAAATTCCCAGCAGCACCATTACCTAGTAGGTAGCAAAGCCTCCTAGAAATGTTAGCAGTAGATGATGATAAATAAAACCATTGTAGATAAATATGGAAATCCAGTCATCAAACTATAGTGCAAGTTTTAGGTAGTATAATCCTTGGAGAGAAAAGGGTTTGCTTTGCATTCTAGAAAGATACTGAACTAACAGTCCATTACAAAGTTTGACTTAAGGGAAACTTCAAGAGAAACCCACAGAGGGATATTTCTAGTAACTTGAAGCTATCAGTTGATCCTTGATCATGTGTTCTATATGTTTGCTTCACTCCTTTTAAACTTTGTGTTTGAGCCACTATTCCCTGGAATCTCATGAGTACAAGGGAACAATGTACTTTTCTTTTAGAGTAATTTGTTCCCAACTAGTATTCTTGCTATACATTCCCAGTAAATCTCTTCTCCAAATGTTAAAGTAATTAAAATTATTTTTATTGACTTTGGAACCATATCAATGAGAGATTAACAAAAAGAAATCACAGGTGGCTAGGTGGCACAGTGAATAGAGCACTGGCCTTGGAGTCAGGAGGACCTGCATTCAAATCTGTCCTCAGACACTTAACACTTACTTGCCATGTGATCTTGGGCAAGTCATTTAACCCCAATTGCTCAGTCTTACCCCATCCAAAAAAAAAGCAAAAAAAAATAAGAAAAGTGCAATGTTAGAAACATCAACTCCTAAGAGTTATCCTTAGAGCCCTGAGAGGTTCTCTTTAGGAAACCCAACTGACCAATGCTAGTATAAGTTAAAGAAGGGACTCCAGATGGAGTGCTTCACTAGAAACTAGGACACTCAGGAATTTCAAAGTGGCTATGGCCTCTAATCTGACTTACTTGCTATTATAAATATATTAATATAATTTATGACAGATGAAACATTAGGGGACTCAGGTTGTGTCTTCTTGGGACCAAAAATATTTATTTAAAGGGGGAAAATACTATTTATTAATGTAGGCACATACTGTAGTAAACAGGTTGCTTTTAGGTTTCCATAAAATGTCTTGGAATGGAACCAGGCAGAGAATAGTTGTGCATGTTTAAAGGACTGGGTTCTCATTGGCTACTCACTCAATTATAGACATTAACATTATGATTGTAATTTTTCAAAGATTGATGTCCCACATCTCATTCATATGCATAAATTAACTGAACGTTCTTATTTTAAACAAGCAATATTGGTATTCTGTAGAAATGTACTCTTTATATTAAGTATTTCTATTCCTTTCACTGAGACGACTGACAGGTAATAATAACAGGAAAAGCTGAGTCTGGCAACTTGCATTGCTGCAGAGTTGGGTCAGTCATGTACACTTGTCAGTTGCATTGTGAACAGATATACTATAGGGAGGATCATATAGTCATGAGGAACCTTGACAGCTGGGAAGACATCTGTTAGGAACCGCACAAAGTCTACCAGAAAGAAACTACAAGTAGAAAACTGGGAAACTATAATTTGTCAAGAAAAAATGCGTAAGATGAGTTAATATGCTAGTGAGAAGAGGTATTAGAAATAGATGACTGAAGGTTGAAGGAGTCAAAGGTGGTGGTGCACATCTGTAATTCCAGGTAAGAGTGAAGACTGAAGTTAGTGGGTCCCTAGAGGGGTTAATTAGGAGGTTTGACCTATAACAGGGGATAAATCTGATTTATTAATTTGAACTATTTGGCCTCAATAAAGTCAGTCCATAGAAATGGGGGTCACCAGGTAGCCTAAAGAGAGGCACACCAGTCCAGGTAAGAACTGGAGTAAGTCAGGGCTGAGCCAAGGTGGCAGAGTAAAAGCAGGGACTTGCTTGAGCTCTCCCCCAAACCCTTGCAAATATCCATAAAAAGACTTAACAAATTCTAGAGCAGTAGAATCTACGAAATGACAGAGTGAAAAAAAATTTCCAGTCCAAGGTAAACTGGAAGGTCAACAAGGAAGGCCTGTTGCACCAGTCTGAGAAAAGAGCACAATTCAATGTGAGCCATCTCATCACAGACAGGGCTGGAGGAGGCCTTAGTGGACGGAATCACTGGCAGTTGTGAGAGTTTCCAGAGTTCTCAACCCACAAACAGCAAAGAAATCTTAGAAGGTTAGTAGGAAAAATCTGTCCAACCTGCGTGAAAGAGGAGCAACATCCTGCCACCCCAGACCTAGGGTGGTGGCAGTGGCAGTGGGTTGCTTACAGAACTCTTGGCCCACAGATGGTGGGGGAATTGAGTGGTTGAAAGAAAAAGTGTGGCTAAAGGCAGTATTGTATATTCCTGGGTCCTAATGTACATTTTTGAATTTCTTATATTTCTGGGGGTTTACTAAAACACTCAAGGAGGGCATCTTGTTTTTTCTTTGTGAAAGTTGTGTATGAATATTTATTGTTAAATATCTATGACTGCCATTGAAGCTGAGCAAAGATTAATACTATATTGCCATTGAGAGGTATCTGTGATAAACAGAGTATCCTTTCTAGTCCTGATGTTTACCAAGTATCTGAAGAACCTTATGCTTCATTCTAAGCACTGAATTTTCAGAAGGACATTGATAAGCTGGAGAACATCCAATGATACTAAAATGTATCTTGACCAGCTGCGAGACTGCTATGTGAGGATAACTTCATGAAATTAGGAATATTTGACCTTAAGAAGAGAACACTCAAAGGGCACACAATATGACTTCAAGTGCTTTAAGGTACATCATGTATTTTGAAGGAAGCAAGCTTTATTCTTTATTTTTTCCTAAAATCTATCAGTGATATTTTTGTTAATTGATAAACAATTGCAAAGAAAGAAACTCTTGGCAAACAATTTAAAACTCTCTGGAGAAAATTTAAAGGAATTTTTGTAGTAACAGTATAACAAAGGGGGAAAAGAAAGTCTGATAATTAGGAAAATGTAGTTTTGAATTATTTACCAAAGAGAATATTGTGGATTTCTTGCAAAGATGACCACCTGGATGGGACACAGGCCAGTTAGTGCTTACATACTTACTCTAGTAAAATCTATAATTCACACCAGACTAGATAGTGATCAAGAAATCCAATGAGATACCCTATTAAATGACTTCTTCCACCTCAGAACTGCATACAAAGTCAGGCTGAAGTGTAAGATCTAGAACATACCCACCCTCTTATCACCAAGTAAACTAAGTCCCAGTTGACTGGAGATGGGAGTCTGTGAAACTTTGCATTTAGATACGGCAAAAGTGGGAAACTCCCTTGAGGAAGCCTGCATAGTCAGAAAACTTCCAGAGAATGGACCATGGAACTTCCAGAAGTGGTAGCAACACAGTGATTAGCCACATGTCTGAGCACAGAACTTATAGAATCACAGATAGAGAAAAATATGAATCAAACTCATAACTTTAAATATGAATGGATTAAACCATCCAATAAAATGAAAAAGTAACAGGATAAAAAACAAAATCCTACAATTTGTTGTTTGCAAGAAACTCATTTAAAATACAAAACATAAAATGAAATTGAGGAGACAGAAAAATAATTACTATGCATCAAGTAAATCCCAAATTAGCAGGAGTTGCAATCACACTGTCTAACAAAGCTAAAAAAATTTTTTCAGAAAGACATAAACAAGGAACTTTCATTATGCTGAAACAAATTATGGGCAATAAACCAATATCAGTAATAAACTTTTATGCTTCAGCATATTAAGTATCCAAATTCATAAAGAAAAAAATATCTGATCTACAGGAAGATATAGAGAGTAACACAATAATAACAGGAAACCAATAACTTTGGGTAAGCCTAAAAGAAAGATAACAAAAAGGAAATACGGAATTAAAAAAAAATTCTGAAGAAGCAATAATTAAATACATGACATCTTTTAAATGGGACTGCAAAAGCATATTTATGTGAATGTATGTATGTGTGTGTGTATAATGTGATTTATTGTGTATGCATATGTATGTATAGTGTGTACCAGTACCACATGAACCTTTTACAAAAAATGACCATGTACCAGGACACAGAAATATTGCAAATGAATGTAAAAAGGCAGAAATAATTAATATATCCTTTAACTACTGCAATGTGATAAAAAAAATAATCATTGATTCGGGGACCAGAAACAAAGATTCATTTCCAAATGGAGACTTAACAAGGAAATCCTAAATAGAGAGTGGATAAAAGAACAAAAAGGGAAAATGAGCAACTTAAAAGAGAGGGTAGTAAAACTTGTTGCAAAATTAATAGTCATTGAAGATCCTCCCACCCATTAATAGATCTCACTTGAAGCCCAACAAGAAAAGCTTGCTTAGAGGAGGCTTATTTTTCAGGAAGGTCCACATCTTTTGTTACTTTGTAATTAGGCAGTGGGTCACAAGGATTGTGACCCCCTCTGACCCTGAAGAAGGGGATATGTACTCTGATGGGAAGTTTTGCCTTGGGGCTTACTCATGGGAAGAGTGTTCAAGTGATGTAACAAGAGAGACTGTGGGTAGATGTTAGGAGCCACCTGGAGATGTTGGTGCTTCTCTGTCTGGTAATTGTATACATATATATGTGTATGTATATGTGCATATACGTGTATGTGTGTGTGTGTATATATACATATGCACATATACATATGTACACATACACACATATACATATATACACATATACACACATATATACATATATACAAATGCATATACATGTATATATGTGTATGGATAGATAGATAGATAGATAGATAGATAGATAGATAGATAGACAGATAGATAGCGTGGGTCAGACAGCTAGAAGCTCTGTTGTTGATTTGTGTCATATTTTCTCCATATTTTTTTTGTCTGCTTGTAATTTCTCTTTGTATTTTCTGAAGTTCAAGGTGTGGAAGTTTTACCTGAACTAAATAAACACAGACATGTGCTCTCTCTCTCACACACACACACATATGCATCTATATAGACAGATAATCTATATCAATATCTATATCTATCCATGTATATTTATATGTATCAATATCAATGTAACTAGATATCTAGATACATCCATGCATATATCTATATCTATATCTATATCTATATCTATCTATCTATCTATCTCTCTATCTATCTATCTATCTATCTATCTATCTATCTATGATTGTTGACCCCTTTAAAGTTGTTTCCATTTAGTAAAGCAGATCAGAGAATCTGTGCTAGCATCCACCTTGGATATGCTAGGGTTCTTGCTATTGAACTTGTTAAAAAAAATCAAATCTTTAAAAATTAGGATAGATCATATTGAAAACAAGAACTCCATAGGACAGCAAAAAATACTAGAATACAATCAAAAGATTGGAAAAGGAGTGGCTAGGTGGTACAGTTAATACAGCCCAGGCCCTGGAGTCAGAAGGACCTGAGCTCAAATCCTGCCTCAGATACTTAATACTTAATAGCCATGCTACCTTGGGAAAGTCACTTAACCCCAATTGCCCTGCCTTCTCCCTTTCAAAGAGCAAAAAAAAAGATTGGAAAAAATAGATTATCCAATATAAAAATCTCCCCAAAATTGATTTTAAAAAGATCTGGGCATTTTATTTCAAGAACTCATAAATAAAAGGAGCCAAATCTATTAGAAGCAGATGGTAAAGTAAATATAGAAGGAACCTACCAACTACTACCTAAAAGAATACTAAAAAAAAGAAAGTCCCAGGAATGCCATAGCCAAAATCTAGAGTTCTTATTTATTATTTTAAAAATACTGCAAGTATCTAGAAATAAAAGAAAACAATTCAAATGATGAACAATGTGTTTCTAATAAGACCTGAAAGCTTCTAGGAAAAAAAAACTGGAGCATTGGAGTATATCATTCCAAAAAGTAAAATATTTAGGCTTATAATAATGAAGAGTTTGCCTTGCAAAGCTAAATATAACTACAAAAAATGGATCTTTAATGGAATACAGAAGGGGAAAGGGGAGGGAAAAGAAGGGAAAAATTAACAGGGGAAGGGAAGATAGAAGAAAGGGGGAGTGGAAGGGAGAAGATGATAGGGGAGGAGAGAGGAGAGACAGAGACAGAGAGAGACAGAAAGAGAAACAGGGAGACTGAGAGAGACAGAGAGAGAGAGAGAATGACAAACATATCAACTTTATTTAGCCCAATAATAAAAATGGAAATACACCAAAAATACCTCAAAATACAACAAAATCAATTGAGAATAAATGGAATATTGAAATAAATTTCAGTGCTTGAGTTGGTTTACTTTGACACAGGGGATAGAGAATGTCCCGGTCCATAAAGAGAGATAAATTGTTGCTAATTATTCTGTCCCTCACATAGGACACCCACACAGACAAAAAAAAAAGGAAAAGAGAAAAAAAACCTTAAAAACAACACTGGTTATTACTATCTGCCCCAGAATAAGGTTAAAACTCAAGCTTCTGCTCTCCATTCCTGAGAAAGAAGGCACTTAGGGAGACTTCCCTGGCTTTTTGGTCAAAGTTCTTCTTTTATCTTTGTCCATTACTAATCTAATCAAGACTAATCTGATCAATTTTCATCCTTCTTGCTAAAAACCTACTCCTCTAGACTCTCTCTGTGTTAGAAATCACATCAAGTAAGCATTTCAAGCTCTATGCCATGTCTTGGAGGCAATGGGCAAATCTCTTTTGAATCAAGAAAAGTCAAACATTCTAGCCAGAGGAAGTTATATCATTCACTGGTGTTTAATTTCTGAGACCTGTTCTGTTTGGAACTGAGTTGGAGAATACAAAATTAATATGCTTCCATATCATTCAATGAGAAGGTGAGGAGGTGACAGTAAATGATTACTAAGGATAGTTAACTAGGCATGCTCTTCATTTTTCTCCCTTAGCGGAAGGACAATAATTGCTAGACTTGCCTCTCTGGTGTTTTCTAAGGCTTTATAAACTGATGTTACTGAAAAAGGACATTTTTATGTCTGAAGGTATTTGCAAGGCAAAATTCAATGTATGTAAATGAATGTTTTTTTTTTTAAAAGCAATTTGGATTTGGTGATGTTGAGTTGGCATTTTAGTTTATTGGGACATATTCAAGGAAGATCAAACTTATACAGCTCTATGTATATTAATGGGAAAATTAATTTTCTATTTTAATTAATTTAAGTAATCTCAGAAATTCCTTTTACTATCTAAATTTATCTCTGTAATATTTTCCCTCTCCAGTAACCATAAACATTGTCCAAGATAATGTTTGCGAATGATAGGAACTACTAATTAACCTCTTGAAGTTCCTGCTTTTGAAATAGATTTTCAAACTGGATGTTGAGCTTCAAAAAGATAAATAGATGAAGAATTATAAATGCATAATGTATTTTAAATAATATGCAGTTTATTGAACATGAAATAAATCTGTAACTCTTTAGTATACACTCCTCATATTACATTTCGAAGCCACTTATAATTTGCTTTTATGGTTTACAAAGTCACCAATATACCTTGAGAGTTACTGCCTTATATGTATAAGATATAGGGCATACATTGCAGTTATGGAAGAAATGGAAGAAAAATAACAGATCATTTTACATAAGTTTATATCATTTTATTCGTAATATAGCTTATCTTTTTTCCACATATATTCTTTCCAGAATGTACAATTACTGAGTTTCTGCTTTACTGTCCCATAACTTATATTGTCATTTGTTCATCATAAAATACATAGTTTTCCTGTATTTTCTCTTATTTTGTAAATATCTTACCCTTACAGTAAGTGAATCATACAATTACACAATTTGTGGACTTTATTAGTACATCTATATTTCTACTCAAATATATGGTTTTTTTGAATGAATGTCTTATTCATTCAATTTTTTTTATTGATAATATATTTAAGAGGTGTGTTTTAAGATTTGTTCATACCAAAGAAATTGTAAGGCAACAAAAGTCAATAAAACAAAATGAGAGTAAGCCAGGTGAATTAAGGAGAAACAAGAAAATATCTCAATGTGCTATATGGGTATTTTTGAACCCTTGATTTTAGTTCTATTTATGACCTACTGAGCTAGATTATGACTTAAATATCATTTTAAAATGCTGATCAACATATTTTGTTCATTTTATTTTTATGCCTTTTGTTCAGTTATTTGTCTCTATTTCACCTTGCCATTTCCCTACAACTGGGAGCTTTCTTTTGTTAAAAATAAAAAGGAGGATAGAAGATTAATAAAACTAGTGACTATTATGGCTACTTCTGGCACTCTGTGCAACTTTTTAAGTAAAAAAAAATCAAAGAATTTATTAATCATTTAATGTCCATCAGGCACTTTAAAAGTGTTGGAGATGCAAATATAAGAAAAATAGGAAGTTCCAGTCATTGGAAAGCTAACATTCTAATGGAGGAATAAAAAATACTTTAAAAAGATCTGCAATGTTAGGCACTGAGGAAGGCACTAATATTAAGTCATATGGCCAACTCCAGAGCCAGTGAAGAGCCAAGAGAACAGGATTGCTGATCTGATTATTGTTTATTGCCCTATCATTTTTCAGTCACGTCTAACTCTTCGTGACCGATCTTGAGATTTTTTTAGCAAAGATCCCCCAATGGTTTCCCGTTTCCTTCTTGAGCTCAATTTATAGATGAGGGAACTGAGGCAAACAGGTTAAGTGATTTGCCTAGTGTCACAAATTAATAAGTGTCTAGGGTCAAATTTGAACTCTCAAAGGTACAAGTTTTCCTGATTCTGGGTCTAGCACTCTATCCACTGTGCCACTGAGGTGCCCCAGGCTGGCCTGAATCCTATCTGAAATAAATTCTAAGGGAATCAGTAGCAGAAGAAAGATGAAAAGGAGGCCAGACTTCTGATTGAAGAGCAAGAAGTAAGTCATTCTCACTTTCCCTCTCCACCTCTAAAAACCTAGAAAATATTGCCCCAGTAAAAACTGTGCAACAGCTGAGTCAGCAAAACAAAAAGGGTGCAGCATTCTTGTAGAAAGGACCCTTAGGGGATTAATGGGAAAAGTTGCCTCTCAGAAGGGGAGCAATAGAGAATCATAGGCATCCCAGCAAACCAACGGTAAGCCGTGTCAGCAAAACAGGGGTTTGCAAATTTCCAATTAAATACTAAATTAGAAATTCTGAAAGTCAAGGGAGAGATTAATAAAATTGAAATTAATGAAACTATTGCACTAATAAATAAGGCTAAGAGCTGTTTTATGAAAAAAAAACAAAATAGATAAACAGTTAATTTCATTTAAGAGAAAAAGGAAGAAAATCAATTAAGCAGTATCAAAAAAAGGATGTATTCACCACCAATGAAAAGGAAATTCAAGCAATAATTAGGAGCTACTGGGCCCAACTGCATACCAATAAATTTGACAATCTTAGTGAAATGAATGCATATATACAAAAATATAAACTGCTAAATTAAATGAAGAGGTAATAAATATTTACATTACCCATTACAGAAAAAGAAATTAAACAAGGCATCAATGACTTCCTAAGAAAACATCTTCAGGACCAGTTGGATTTACAAGTAAATTCTATCAAACATTTACATAACAGTTCAAGTATTATCTAAACTATTTGGGAAAATAGGTGGAGTCCTAAATCATTTTTATAATACAAATATGGTGCTGATACCTAAACTAGGAACATTCTAAACAGAGAAAGAAAAATTATAGATCAATTTTCCTAATGAACATTGATTTAAAAAAATTAAGTAATATATTGGCAAAGAGATTACAACAGTTTATCTTGAGTATAACACATTATCACCAGATAGAATTTATACCAGGAATGCAGGGCTGGTTCAATATTAGAAAAACTATGAGCACAATTGGCCACACCAAGAGCAAAACTAACAGAAATCATATGGTTATCTCAATATATGCTGAAAAAGTTTTGGCCAAAATATAGTACCCATTCCTACTGAAAACACTAGAGAGCACAGGGATGAATGGAGTCTTCCTTAAAATGATAAGTAATATCTACCAAAGACCATTAGGAAATATTATATGTTCTCTAGAGTCAATTGGTGATTACAATTAAATGATATTTGACTTTGTTTTATTTTTCCTTAACCTAAATTACTATACTGATTTTAATATATTGCATTATTTAATCTCAAGAAGGCACATAGGGCACTGGGAAATTAAATAATTTGCACATAGTAACACAGTGAGAAAGTGTCAAAGGTAACATTTAAACCTAGGTTTCCCCAAATCAGAACTTGTACCCTATGCTCTATGTTGATTCGATAGTTGCAATACACACTTACACTTGTGAAATAATCCTCAGTGATTCAATAAAGAAACAATGCTCATAAGAAAGGTAAACTCATCCCAGTAAGGACAGAAAACTCTCAAGAATGAAATTCTGAACCACAAAAAATAAAAATAATTTTAGTGTGGCGGAAAAGAGGAAGTTACGTAAATATCAATAGAAACTAGATGACTAAAATTTAGATAAAGATCCCTGTATGCTTTTTATTCACTTAGAAAGCCACAGATTAATATTATCTATCTTATAACATATTTTCATTTATTTTATTAAATATTTCTCAACTGCAGTTGTATCTGGTTTATTGTAGCATCTCTGGGCCCATGCTGGACAACTCTGATCTAAAGGTTCTAATATTAATGTAAAGAATCTCATATTGATGTTTTTCTTTTTCTTTTCTCTATTTTAACTTTTTTGTCTTTATTAATTTGTTTACTTTTAGTTTACAAAATTCAGTTCCATAATCCCTTCAGTTTCAGAATTTCTCCCCTTCCTTCTCTCTGCCCCTTGCCTCCCAAGGCAGCATGCAATAAAGTATAAGTTATGCAAATACTTTCACATTAGACATTAGGCAGGTTATAACGAATTGTAACCAATGGAATGAACAATGGGTAAGAGGAAACAAAACCAAACAAGAAAAAGAAAGAGAGTGGGTAATTTGCTTCAGTCTGCATTCAAACTCTGTTCTTTCTGGATCTTTCTCTGAATGTAGATGTCTCTTTCCTTCCTGAGTCGTTTGGAGCTGTCTTATACAGCTGAGAAGAGTCAAGTCTATCAAAGTTGGTTGTCACAATACATTGTGTCAGTAATTCTGTACAGATTTCTCCTGGTTCTGCTATTCTCACTCAGCATCAGTTCGTATAAGCCTCTCCAGGTAAAGATGAAGTCCATCTGCTCTTCATTTCTTATAGCACAACGGTATTCCATTACATTCATATATTGCAATTTGTTTGTCCATTCCCCAATTGTTGGGCATCCCTTTAATTTCCAATTCTTTTCCACCACAAAAATAGCTGCTATAAATATTTTTGTACTTATGGGTCTTCCTCCCACTTCTATCATCTCTTTGGGATACAATGCTAGAAAAATTATTACTGTGTCAAAGGGTATGAAATTATTTATGCTCTTTGGGTATAGTTCCAGATTGCTCTCCAAAATGGCTGAATCATCTCACAGCTCCACCAACCAACAATGCATTACTGTTCCAATTTTTTTCACATCGTCTCCAGCATTTGTCATTTTCCTGTTTTGTCATCTTAGCCAATCTGACTGGTGAGATGTGGAATGTCAAGAGTTGCTTTGATTTTCATTTCTATAATCAGTTGTGATTTAGAACATTTTTCATGTGCGTATAGGTATCTTTCTTACTCTGAAAATTGCCTGTTCATACCCTTTGATCATTTATCAATTGGGGAATGATTTGTATTCTTATAGATTTTACTTATAGATTTTACCTGTATATTTTAGAGAGGAGGCCTTTATCAGACACACTGATTATGAAAATTCTTTCCCAGTTTCCAATTTCCTTTTTAATTTTGGTTACATTGCCTTTGTTTGTACAGAAACTTTTCAATTTCAAGATTATCTATTTTGCATTTTATAATGCTCTCTAACACTTCTTTGATCATTCAGTCTTCCCCTCTAACAGGCAGACTATTCTTTGCTTTCCCTGATAGCTTACATTCTCAGCCTTTATGCCTAGATAATGCACCCATTTAGACTTGATTTTGGTATATGGTATTAGATAATGATCTATGGTCAGTTTGTGCAACACTGTATTCCAGTTTTCCTAGAAGTTTTTGTCAAATACTGAGTTCTTATCCCCAAAATTGGCGTATTTGGGTGTATCAAATAGTAGATTACCATATTCATTGACCACTGAGTCTCATGTACCCAATCTATTCCATTGATCCACTACTCTATTCCTTAGCCAGTACCAAGTAGTTTTGTTGACTGCTACTTTACAATACAGATTAAAATCTGGTATGGCTAGGCCATCATCCCTAATGTTTCTTTTCATTAATTCCCTTGATATTGTAGATATTTTTTCTCCAAATGAATACTGTTACTATTACTAATACTATTACTAGCTCTGTAAAGTAAGTTTTTGGTATATTGATTGGTATGGCATTAAAATATAATTTAATTTAGGCAAAATTGTCATTTTTATTATATGAGCTGCACCCAGGCACACACAATTGATGCTTTCCCAATTAGTTAGATCTGACTTTATTCATGTGAAAAATGTTTTGTAGTTGTGTTCATATAGGTCCTGTGTTTGTTTTGGCAGATAGATTCCCCAATATTTTATAATGTCTACAGTAACTTTAAATGGGGTTTCTCTTACTATATCTTGCTATTGGACTTCATTAGAAATATATAGGAATGCCGAGGATTTATGTGGGTTTTTATATATCCTGCTATTTTGTCAAATTTACTTATTGTCTCAAGAAATTTTTCACTTGATTCTCCAAGTATATCATCATATCATCTGCAAAGAGTGATAGCTTAGTCTCTTCTTGGCCTAATTTGATTCCTTTGATTTTTCTTCTCTAATTGCTACTGCTATCATTTCTAGTACCAGATTGAATAAGAGGGGTGATAGTGAACATCCTTGTTTCAACCCAATATTATTGGAAATTGGATATAAATTGGAAACATATAAATATAAAATTCTAGTTTATCCCCATTATAGATAATACTTGCTGATGGCCTTAAATAGATGCTACCTACTATTCTAAGGAAAATTACATTGATTCCCAAACTTTCTAGTGTTTTTAATTGGAATGGATGTTCTATTTTGTCAAAAGCTTTTTCTGCATCAGAGATAATTTTATGGTTTCTGCCAGTTTAATTGTTGATATGATCAATGATACTGATGGTTTTCCTAATATTCGACCATCCTTGCATTCCTGGAATAAATCCTAACTCAGCAAAATCTGTTATTCTTGTAATAAGCTCATGTAGTCCTTTTGCTAATATTTTATTTAAAATTTTTGAATCTATATTCTTGAAGGAGATTGGTCTATAATTTTCTTTCTCCATTTTGTCTTTTCTTGATTTAGGCATCAGTACCATATTTGTGTCATAAAAAGTAATTGGTAGGACTCCTCCTTCACCAATTTTCCCAAATAGGGTAGAGAGTTCTAGGGTCAATTGTTCTTTAAATGTTTGATATAATTTTCTAGTAAACCCATCTAGCCCTGGAGACTTTTTCCTAGGGATTTCACTGAAGCTTTGTTCAATTTGTTTTTCTGAGATGGGGTTATATAAATAATTTGCTTTCACCTCAGTTAATCTGGGCAATTTATATTTTTTTGAAATATTCATCCAGTTCACTATGATTGTCAAATTTATGTGCATACAATTGGGCAAAATATTTTATAATTATTGTTTTAATTTCCTCTTCATTAGAGGTAGACTCACCCTTTTCATTTTTGATACTCAAAATTTGGTGTTCTTTTTTTATCATATAGACTAAAGGTCTATCAATTGTATTTTTTTTCATAAAACCAGGTCTTTTTTATTTATTAGTTCAATATTTTCTTAATTTCAATTTTATTAATCTCTCCTTTGGTTTTCATAATTTTGAATTTACTACTTAATTGGGGATTTTCAATTTGTTCTTTTGCTAGGTTTTTCAATTGCATGCCCTATTCATTGATCTCCATTTTCTCTATTTTTTTGGTTTGTGCATTCAGGGATATAAAACTTCCCCTAAGAACTGCCTTTGTTGCACCGCACAAGTTTTGATTTGATATCTCATTATTGTCATTCTCTTGAATGAAGTTACTGATTGTTTCTATGATTTCTTTTTTAACCCAATCCTTCTTCAGGATTAAATTATTTAGTTTCCAATTAGTTTTTTCTCAATTTTTCCATGGCCCTTAATTAATTGAATTATTGAATTATGATCTGAGAATGATGCATTTAATATTTCTGCCTTTCTTTAACGAATTGTGAGGTTTTAATGCCCTAATAGATGGTCAATTTTTGTGGATGCACCATTTACTGCTGGGAAGAAGGTATATTCCTTTTTAATCCCCATTCAGTTTTCTCCAGAGATCTATCATATCTAGCTTCCTTAAAATTCTATTTGCCTCCTTAACTCCCTCCTTGTTTATTTTGAAGTTAGATTTTCAAGTTCAGAGAGGGGGAGTTTGAAGTCCCCCAGTAACATAGTTTTGTTACCTATTTCTTCCTCTAATTCTTTGACTTTTCCTTTAGCAATCTGGATGCTATACCACTTGTGCATATAAGTTTAGTATTGATATTGCATCATTTTATGGTGCCTTTTAGCAGGATGTACTTTCCTTCCTTATCTCTTTTAATTAGATCTATTTTTGTATTTGCTTTATTTGAGATAAGGAGTGCTACCCCAGATTTTCTTTTTACTTTAGCTGAATCATAATATATTATACTACATCCTTTTACCTTTACTCTGTGTGCATCCCCTTGTTTCAAATGTTTATTGGAGACAACATATTGTAGGATTGTGGTTTTTAATCCATTCTGTGATCCTCCTCAGTTTTATAGGAGAATTCATTCAATTCACATTAACAGTTATGATTACTATCTGTGACTTTCCCTCAATCCTACTCCCTCCTCTGTTTTTATTTTTGTATCTTCATTTCCCCTTCCTCTCCTTCTTAAGAGTTTTCCTTTTGGCCACCGCCTCCCACAGTATTCCCTCCCTGTCTCTCCCCCTCCACTTTACCTACCCTTTCTTCTTACTACTTTTCCCCTCCCTTCCAACAACCTCCCCATTCTTACACCCCCTTACCCTTCCTACTGCCTGTAAGACACAATGGATTTTTATGCTCAACAGATTATGTTATTCCGTCCTTGAACCCAAACCACTCTTGGTGGTAGGGATTTAGTTGTTCACATTGTGAGCTGTAATCTGAGTGTATAGACTGAAGTCCAGGCCAGGACTCTCAGTGTTTCCCATGAGTTGCCCTGATGCTCATAGAGTAATCTGTTGGGGAGGGGTGTTCTGGCCACTTCAGGTTTTCACTTCTGTGTCTCTGGGTTACAGCTCAGGCAGGCTCAGCAACTGGTGTCCTGCAGCATTGGTGTCTGCAGTTTCCCCTGCTGTTGCTAAAGCACACCTGGACTTGTGTTGTCAGTGTTGGCTAGCTCCACCACCCTGGGCTTAGACTCTATACTCCCCCCCCTTAACCCTTCTTCAGTGACTGCCAAGCCTGAGGTTGTTTCCACTAATTCAGGATTGTACTCTGAATGATACATTTATCTCTGGGTTTTCTGGGTCAGGGTTGGGGAATCATATGAAATAGGTTTTCTTCTTGTATCTTGAGTCCTGGAAGTTCAGGTATGTAATTTTTAAACATCCAGGCTGTGGGCTGATAGCCCCAGTAGAAGCTACTCTCCATGCTGTGAACCCTGCAATTTCTCTTCCCCAGCTCCAATGATCCTCTGTCCTGTGGTGAGGGGGCTGCAAATGGCACTTGGGGTGGGTGAGTCTGCTGGGTGTGGCTCCTTCTCATACTGCTATAGTTTGCTCTCACATCTGTACTAGTACATCCCTTGTGTGCTCTGAGTTACCCTTATGCAGACCTATGTGGGCACTTTCCTGGGCTGGGAATCTGCCGTGCTGTGTCTCACAGTGGGTTCTGACACTCTAAAATCCATTCAAATTCATTTTTTAAAGTTTAGTGACAGAATTCTTGCAGGAACTTAGAAAATTGCTGCTTGCTTTCTGCCTTCTTAGCTCTGCCCTCTTTATCATTCTTAAATATGTTTTTGTTTGTTTTGATATTTTACACTCTACTTTTTTTCCTATTCATAGCATGGGACAGAAGAAAGTGAAACAAAACAACTGGCAACCAGTTCAAATGGCTCAGTCTAACCTGTAAAGAATGTTGGTTACAATTTGTAGACTAAGGTAACCATTTTTCTTAGTATTACTTCAGCAGAATTTGGTCAAATGTATACTATATAGCATACACTTGAAAATAGCAGTTACTGATGTTTAAAGTTTGCTAGGAACTTTGCTAATGCTGTCTGATTTTTGTCCTCAGAACAACACTGGGAACTAGGTGCTATATTGTCCATATTTTGCAACTAAGGAAACTGAAGTAAACACTGTTAAGTTACTTGCCTAGGATCACACAACTAGTAAATATTTGCAGCTGCATTTGTACTCAATTATTCTTGATTCCAGGCATAGCTTTATATTCACTGTGTCTAATAAATGCATATCTGTGTTTATGTATGCACATTATCCATCCATCCATCCATCTCTCTCTCTCTCTCTCTCTCTCTCTCTCTCTCTCTCAACATCTAGTCCTTTTTTACTATTGGGGGTCAGAACCAGCATCTAGTAATATTCCTGCTAGGGTAGTTATTTCCTGGTAGCCTAAACACAAAAACCCAGACCAGGAGGAGTTGGGGGCTGTTCGGGTTTCCCATGAACTTTTGATTAGGAACACTATTGTAGCAAAACAAGGCATAAGAACTACATTTAATTGAATCTGTGTCATATATTTATTCACTATCTTTTCCTTTCTTTTAAGTAACCTTCCTTTTATTAAATGCTGGATGACATATGACTGTGTCATTTCATTCTAGTCCTCAATTACTTGAATGAATGGAGTCAAACATGGTCCAGAATCTGCAAATGCTCAAGCAATAAGTATTTATTAAATACCTAGGATGCTTGAGGCACTGTCTTTAAGTGCAGAAGATGCAAAAAATGAAAAAAAGTAAAAAAGCAGTTCTTTCATTCAAAGAACTCACAATCTAATGGATTGTCAGTGGGTTTTTTCCCTTTGATAAATTTTAACTAACTTTTCTAGTTATAAATTCTCTAATGATAACTGGTTGTTGCATAGTGGTAGTATATTGAGCTCAAAAAAAAGAAAGAAAATAATAAAATAATAATCCTGACTTTTTAATGACTTAAAAGAGATCAGTTCAATTTGGAAAAAGAAAATGATCTTGTAGGTTTTGTAAGGCATGATTTCATCTCTGAAAACTGATCTTGCACTGAGCTCTGTCTTTGTACCAAATTGCACTTAAAACACCAACCACTACTATTTACTACTTGTTCTGGACTCTTCTGACTCCTTCTGCTTGGGATATTATGAGTGTTGAATTATGGTATTTTACTATATTTTGCTATGTTTGATTAGTATCTCTCCCATTACCTCTTTAATTGTGTATGAGATAATATGCAACTGAGAATTCTAAAATTACTCTTCAAAAGTTCATTAATTCTGCTTTTACATATAAGCAATCCATTGAACCATATACAACTTTCATATTTGTTGAAGAACAAATATACATATATATATATATATATATATATATATATTTAAAAAGATTCCAAAACAGCCACTATTAACATAATTTATCTTGAAAAAGTGAAAGAGATTATTCCACACTAAGGATACAGATACCTGGTCATTTACATCGACCAAACTACTTTGAAGAGTCAGTTCATTCCTTAATGAGCAATAAAATATGCCAGTTATTTTATTAGTTGCTGGCAATAAAGGAAAGAAAACAAAACAGTTCATGCCCTCAGGTAGCTTGCATTCTACTGGATGGAATTATGTGAATTCATATAAATTGGTAAAATTAACATAATTTTAGTGAAGGAGGAACAGACAAACTACTCTCCATGATAATTAATAGTTTGCTTAACAGGTCCCTAATAAAGAGAAGAAAATTGAGATATTCAGGAACTGCTTTAAATTCTAATAAAATGCAAGTGGTTTTTTTCTAGTAATTCTCAATATGGGAAAAGAAAACAGCCCCAAATTTTAAAAATATTAAGAACTTATTTTACCTAATTAAATGTTATGCAATGGTTTTTATTTTTAAATTTTTTTGTTAATTGACTTGTTTATTTTAGTTTACATAACTTATTTCCACAAGATTTTGAGTTACAAATTTTCTCCCTATCTTTCCCATACCCACCACCCCAAAACAGTGATCCCACTGTATAACCCCTCCCAAATCTGTTCTCTCCTATATATTCTCCCATCACCCCTCTGACTTTCTGGTAGGGCAAGATGAATCTCCCAATCTCAGTGCTGTATATCTTAATTCCCAGTTGTATGCAATAAATAATAATTATAAATATATATATATATATATATACATACATACATATATATGTGTGTACATATTTTATCATTTGATTATAGAACTTCAAATTCTAGATCAGTGGTTCTGAACCTGTGTGTGGGTTGCAACCCCTTTGGGGGTCCAACAACCCTTTCACAGGGGTCACAGTGGTTGCCTAAGGCCATCAGAAAACACATATTTCTGAATGTCTTAGGAAGAGACACCACTCCTCTATCCATCTCCAGGCAGGTGCACCCACATGCAGATACGCCCACATACAAGTATTAAAGGGTCATGGTGTTAGAAGGGTTGAGAACCACTGTTCTAGATTCTTTCCTTTCCTCCCTTGTCACCCACCCCCACTGGAAAAATGAACAATTCAATATAGGCTGTACATGTGTACTTATGCAGAACATTTCAACAACATACATATTGTGAGAGATTGACTATATATCCCTCCTTTCTATCCTGCCCTCCACTTGTTCAATTCTCTACTTTGTCTCTGTCCCTTTACAGAAGTGTGTGATTGTAACAACCCTACCTCCTCACCCTGCCTTCTCCTCCATCATCCCCTCTCTCACCCTCATTCTCCATATTCTCTTGTAGGGCAAGATACCCAATTTAGAGTACATGTCATTCCTTCCCTAAGAAAAATTCAATGAGAATAAGGTTGACCCATTTTTTTAGCCTTCCTGTTCTTCCCCTCCAT
This sequence comes from Pseudocheirus occidentalis, assembly GCA_028646575.1. NCBI lineage: Eukaryota > Metazoa > Chordata > Mammalia > Diprotodontia > Pseudocheiridae > Pseudocheirus > Pseudocheirus occidentalis. The sequence goes on along the minus strand of CM053599.1, from coordinate 156,716,082 downwards.
TGTAACAGTGAGCCTTTGACTCTTCTATATGAGATGATTAGCCGCATTCTGTCTATCCCTGTCTCCTCTCATTCTATTCCTCTATCACCTCTCAATTGCACCTTTTAAAACATCATCCCTTCCTATTAAATTGATCCTCTGCCCTCTGTTTATGTACACATCTATATACCCACTCACATATGTATTTGAAAAAAATATATATATATATACCCTCCTAGATAGACATATATGTATGTATACATGCATACATATATATACACATATATATACATATATATGTACATTTATATTCCATTCATCTATCTTCATACTGAGAAAAGTTTAATAAGTTACAATTATCATTTTTCCATGTTGTCATAGAAATAGTTCAACTTTAATAAGTTCCTTTTAAGGAGGCAGAGCTAAGATGGCAGAAAGGAAGCAGTAAGCTTTCCACAGTCCTTCAACAATTCTGTCACTAAAGGCTAAAAAGTGAATTTGAACAAATGTAAGAGTGACAGAACCCATTGTAAGACTGAGTGTGGCAGATTCCCAAGCCAGGAAAGTTCCTACTCAGGTCTGGGTAAGGAGAATTTGGAGCACACAAGAGCCTCACCAGTGTGGTGCTGAGAGCAGAGTACAGATGACTGAGAAGAAGCCCCTGCCATCCATCAGACTCACCCAGCCTGGCCATCTCACCACAGGACAGAGGATCATTGAACTGGGTAGAAAAATCCTCAGGGCACACAGCAGGGTCATTAGCTTTTCCTGGGGCAACCTAGATGTTTAAAATTATACACCTATACTTCCAGAATCCAAGATGGAGGAATAAAGTTTAATTGCTCTGAACTGTCCTCCCTGACCCAGAAAAGTCTAGAGTTAAATTCCCCACCTGGAGTAAAACCTTCAATTAGTGGAAACAGCCTCAGACTTGGGCATGGCTGAGGAAAAGGGAAAGAAGACAGTACAGAGTCAAAGCCAAGGAGGGTGGAGACAGCAAGCCCTAACAAGTAAAGCCCAGGTGTCCTTTAGTTCCACCAGGCCAATCATCAAACAGCAGCCCCGCCTCTGGCCTTCAGCTGTAGCCTGTTCTGAGCCTGTCTGAACTGTAGCTCAGAGACACAGATGCAGAAACCTGAAGGAGCCAGACCACTCTACCCCGACAGGTTACTCTGTAAGCATCAAGGTACCTGAGGGGAATCGTTTAGAGTCTTGGTCTTAGCCTCAGGCTACACACTGGGAGCTTACAGCTACCAAACCCCTACCTCCCACCCTAAGAAGTTCAGTACTTCAGCACCCCTGAAGGGAAGAGCCACTCTAAAAATCCAGGACATAAGTGCTCACAATGGGGGAGAAAGTAACTGCAAAGGCTAGGACCATCAAATCTTTTTATATTGAGCAAGAACAAACAAATTCAGAAGACAACACGGACTCTACACTAACACTGGAGATCACAGAAGGAAATGTGAATTGGTCTCAAGCCCAAAGAGCCTTCTTGGAGAATCTCAAAAGAGATTTTAAAAATAAAATTAGGGAGGCAGGAGATAAATACAAATCTACAGTGACCAAAACAGAAAAAAAAATCACTGAAGAAATCAAATCTTTAAAAAGTAAAATTGGAGAACTAGGACAGGAGGTTCAAACTCTAACTGCAGAAAATACCTCCCTGAAAATGGAAAATGAATATATGTTAAAGCAACTCAAAAGCTAATTGAGGAAAATAATTAATAATTAGAAACAGACAAATTTAAGCTAAGGACTCTATGATGTGACAAGAGTCAGCCAAACAAAACACAAAGATTGAAAAATTATAAGAAAGTGCAAAATAACTCACTCAAAAAACAACTGATCTGGAAGACAGATCCTGGAGAGATAACCTAAGAATTATTGGCCTGCCAGAAAGCCATGATGGAAAAAACAGCCTGGACAACATCCTCCAAGGGAGTGTCAAAGAAAACTGTCCTGAGATTCTAGAATCAGAAGGAGAAATGGTTATGGAAAGAATTCACCAATCTCCTCCTGAAAGAGATCCCAAACGGAAAACTCCAAGAAATATAGTAGCCAAATTCCAGAACTACGAAGTCAAGTAGAACATACTGAATGCAGCCAAAAAGAAACAATTCAAATATCGTGGAACTACCATCAGGATTACACAGGATTTCACAGCTGCTACATGAAAAGATCAGAGGGAATGGAATGCAATATTTTGTAAAGCAACAGAGCTAGGTCTGCAACCAAGGTTCAACTACCCGGCAAGACTGATCTTATTGTCTCAGGCAAGGAGATCGTCCTTTAATGAAATAAAGCTCTTCCAGACTTTCCTTATGAAAAATCTTGAAGTCAAAGGAAAATTGGACCTCTACTTACAAGACCCAAGAAATACAGAAAAAGGGAAACAAGGAAAACATACACTCACATACACATACACACACAGATGCTCACACATGCACAAAACTTGGGACCCAATAAGAGCTAACTGCTTACATTCCTTTATCAGTAACAGATACCTGTCAATACTGAAATTTGTATAAGTATTGTGACACTTAAAAAGGAAGAACACAGATCTTTCTGTGTGAGTGTGGGTATAATTGAACTAACCTGAAGATTAAAAAAAAACAGTTAAGGGGAAGAAAGGGATTGTAATGGGAGGAAAGGAAAGGTAGAGGCAGAAGATGGTAAATTATGCCACAAGAAGAGGCATAAAAACATACTAAAGTGGAGGGGTGGGAAGAAAGGAGATGAGCATCATATGATAGTTATTCTCATTGGTTCTGACTTAAAGAGGGATCAATACAAATGGCTAAGTTTAGATTCTAACATGAAAAGACACAAAAATTCCTAATAATAGAGGGAAAATAGGGAGGGAGAAGAGCAATGTATGAAATTTACTAGCATTGGTTTGTGTTCAAGGAGAGAATAACATACTAAGAATAAAAATCTATTGTGCCCTACAGGCAATAGGAGGAATAAAGGAGGAGGGGTGTAAGAAGGGGAGGGCAGTCAATAGGGAGGGAAAGAGTAGCAAAGGGAAAGGGTAGGTAAAGAGGGGGAAACACAGGGAGGGAATACTGAGGGAGGTGCTGGTCAAAGGGAAAATTCGTAAGGAGGGGAAGGGTAAAGGAAGACACAAAGTTATAAAAAGGGGAGGGAATAAGATGGAGGGAAAGTCATAGATAGTAATCATAACTGTGAATGTGAATGGGATGAACTCTCCCATAAAACAGAGGCAGATAGAAGAATGGACTGAAAGCCACAATCCTACAATATGCTGTCTACAAGAAACACATTTGAAACAAGAGTGTACACATAGGGTAAAGGTAAAAGGATGGAGTAGAATATATTATGCCTCAGTTAAAGTAAAACAAGCAGGGGTAGCAATCCTTATCTCAGATAAAGCAAAAGCCAAAATATATCTAATTAAAAGGGATAGGGAAGGAAACTACATACTGCTAAAATGCATCATTGGGAATGAAGCAATATCATTAATTAACATATGTGCACCAAGAGGTATAGCATCCAAATTCCTAGAGGAAAACTCAATGGAATTTGAGGAGGAAATAGATAGCAAAACAATACTAGGGGGACCTCAATATCCCCTTCTCTGAATTTGATAAATCTAACCTCAAAATAAACAAGAAAGAAGTTAAGGAGACAAATAGAATTTTAGAGAGTGTAGACATGATAGATCTCTGGAGAAAACTGAATGGGGACAAAAAAGAATAGACCTTCTCGGCAGCACATGGCACATACACAAAAATAGACCATGTACTAGGGCATAAAAACCTCACAATTCAGTGCAGAAAGGCAGAAATATTAAATGCATCATTCTCAGATCATGATGCAATAAAAATGATATACAATAAAGAGCCATGGAAAGGTAGGCAAAAAACGAATTGGAAACTAAATAATTTAATCCTAAAGAATGAGTGGGTTAAACAAGAAATTATAGAAAGTATCAGTAACTTCATTCAAGAGAATGACATTAATGAGACATCATGTGAAAACTTGTGGGATACAGCAAAGGCAGTCCTTAGGGGAAGTTTCATATCCCTGAATGCATACTTGAAAAAATTAGAGAAATTGGAGGTAAATGAATTGGGCATGCAATTGAAAAAGCTAGAAAAAGAACAAATTGAAAATCCCCAATTAAAAACTAAATTAGAAATAATGAAAACCAAAGGAGAGTTGAACAAAATTGAAACTAAGAAAACTATTGAACTTATAAATAAAACTAAGAGTTGGTTTTATGAAAAAAAAACAATAAAATTGATAGACCCTTAGTCAATATGATAAAAAAAGAAAGAAGAAAACCAAATTCTGAGTCTCAAAAATTAAAAGGGTGAAAGTACCTCCAATGAAGATGAAATTAAAACAATAATTAGGAATTATTTTGCCCAACTGTATGCACATAAATTTGACAATCTTAGTGAAATGGATGAATATCTACAAAAATATAAGTTGCCCAGACTAACTAAAGAGTAAGTAAATTACTTTAACAACCCCATTTATGAAAAAGAAATTGAACAATCTATCAGAGTAAAAAAATCCCCAGGGCTAGATGGATCTATTAGTGAATTCTATCAAACATTTAAAGATAGATTGATTCCAATACTCTACAAACTATTTGGGAAAATTGGTGAGGAAGGAGTCCTTCCTAATGCTTTTTATGACACAAATATGGTCATAAATCAGGGAGATACAAAACGAAGAAATAAAATTGTGGACAAATCTAGCTCATGAATATAGATACAAAAATCTTGAATAAAATATTAGCCAAAAGACTACAGCAACTTGTAACAAGAATAATACCTTTTGACCACATTGGATTTATTCCAGGAATGCAAGGATGCTTCAATATTAGGAAAACCATCAGTATCATTGATCATATCAACAATAAAAGTAGCAGAAACCGTATGATTGTTTTGATAGATTCAGAAAAAACTTTGACAAAATACAACATCCATTCCTATTAAAAACACTAGAAAGTATAGGAATAAAGGGAGTTTTCCTTAGAATATTTGGTAGCACCTGCTTAAAGCCATCATCAAGTATTATATGCAATGGGGATAAACTAGAAGCATTTCCAGTAAGATCAGGGGTGAAACAAAGATGTTGGCTATCACCCCTCTTATTCAATCTGGCACTAGAAATGTAAGCAGTAGCAATTAGAGAAGAAAAAGAAATCAAGGGAATCATATTAGGCCAAGAAGAAACTAAGCTATCACTCTTTGCAGATGACATGATGATATACTTGGAGAATCCTAGAGAATCAAGTAAAAAATTTCTTGAGACAAAAAATAAATGTAGCATAATTGCAGGATATAAAATAAACCCACATAAATCCTCAGCATTCCTATATATTTCCAATGAAGTCCAACAGCAAGAGACAGTAAGAGAAATCCCAATTAAAATTATTGTACACATTATAAAATATTTGGGAATCTACCTGCCAATATAAACCCAGTACCTTTATGAACACAACTACAAAACACTTTTCACACAAATAGAATCAGATCTTACTAATTGGAAAAATGTCAATTGCTCATGGCTGGGTAGAGGTAATATAATAAAAATGACAATTTTACCTCAATTAAATTACATATTTAGTACCATACCAATCAATCTACCAAAAAATTACTTTATAGAACTAGAAGAAACAGTGACAAAATTCATTTGGAAGAACAAAAAGTCCAGAATATCAGGGCAATTGATGAAAAGAAATGTTAGGGAAGGTGGCTTAGTCATACCAGATTTTAATCTCTATTATAATGCAGCAATCCTCAAAACTGCCTGGTACTGGCTAAGGAATAGAGTAGTAGATCAATGGAATAGATTGCACACAAAAGACTTAGTAGTCAGTGACTATAGTAACATACTGTTTGATAAGCCCAAAGACCCAAGTTTCTGGGTTAAGAATTCACTATTTGACAAAAAATGCTGCAAAAATTGGAATATAGTATTGCAGAAACTGGGCATAGATCATCTTCTAACACCATACACCAAAGTTAAATCTAAATGGGTGCAGGATCTAGGTATAAAGGTTGATACTGTTTGGGGAAGCAGGGAATAGTTTACCTGTAAGATTTATGGAGTAGGGAAGACTTTATGACCAAAGAAGAGTTGGTGAGCATTATAAAATGCAAAATGGATAATCTTGATTACATTCTATTGAAAAGTTTTTGTACAAACAAAACAAATATAACCAAGATTAAGAGGGAAGTCGGAAATTGGGAAAGAATATTTACAACCTTTCCTCCTCCTCCTCCTCCTCCTCCTCCTCTTCCTCCTTCTGCTCCTCCTCCTTTTCCTCCTCCTCTTCCTCCTCTTCCTTCTCCTCCTTCTCCTCTTCCTCCACCTCCTCCTCCTCCTCCTTCTCCTCCTCTTCGTCACCATCACCACTATCATCTTCCTCCTCCTCCTCCTCCTCCTCCTCCTCCTCCTCCTCCTCCTCCTCCTGCTCCTGCTCCTGCCACTGCTGCTTCTCCCTCCGTTCCCTTGGAGCCGACCATCCTGGTGCCTCTTTTGTGAAGCAAGAGCTGAGGAGACCCCCGGACTCGCCACGGCCGATGAAAAGTCTAAGGAAGGCGTCAAGACTGAAAACAACGACTACATTAATTTGAAGGTGGCAAGGCAAAATGGTTCGGTGGTGCAATTTAAGGTTAAGAGGCACACACCACTTAGTAAACTAACGAAAGCCTATTGTGAACAACAGGGTTTGTCAATGAGGCAGATCAGATTCCAATTTGCTGGGCACCCAATCAATGAAACAGAAACATCTGGACAGTTGGAAATGGAGGATGAAGATACAATTCATATATTCGAGCAGCAGACAGGAGATGCTTACTAAAAAGAGAATCTACAATTCTTCTCCAGAACTGCGCTCCCAAGGAAAACAATGCATTCACAATTAGAAAACCAAGATTTGGTTCATCCACGTCCTGACTACTGCAGTATAGTTTTCTCTCTGACTCCCTCCCCTGTTCCTATATTGTACATAAAGTAACTGGTGTATGTGCACAGGCATAATGTGTATTTTTTTAAACTAAATGGCCAATGGTATGTTTCGATCAACATCAAATGGAGATGGGGAGGGGAAAAAACAAACTAGTTCTGTGAAAATATCCGTTTTCTCCATTAGTGTCATGCTCATCCAACATTTATCTTTATATTCCCGTAAGTTATTTTGCTCTCACTGTTTAACAACAACAAAAAAAACCCACAAAAAATCCTTGCATACCTTGTTTGATTGGATAATTTCAATGTTTTTCTTTTATCATTGTAAAACAAAGGACGATTTTATAACTTTTTTGTATGTAGCTGTTACATGTAGGGCAGTCTCTGTCTCTCAGTAGGGATAAATTACTATAAAGAAATTGATCCTAGATAGCTTTTCCCTTCAAGTCAAACATCTTGTTGTTTAAATAAACTCCTTGATAAAAAAAAGAATATTTACAAACAGTGTCTCTGATAAAGGCCTCATTTCTAAAATACAGAGAATTAAGTAAAATTTATAAAAAATACAAGTCATTACCCAATTGATAAATGGGTAAAGGATATTATTAGGCAATTTTCAGAAGTAGAAATTAAAGATATCTTTAAGCATATGGAAAAATGATCTAAATCACTATTGATTTGAGAAGTGCAAATCAAAACAACTTTGTGGTACCTCATCTCACCAGTCATATTGGCTAAGATGACAAAACAGGAAAATGACAAGTGTTGGAGAGAACGTGGAAAAATTGGAACTCTAGTGCATTGTTGGTGGAGCTGTGAACTGATACAACCATTCTGGAGGGCAATCTGGAACTATGCCCAAAGGGCTATCAATAACTGCATACCTTTTGACCCAGTAATACCACTTTTGGAGTTGTATCCCAAAGAGATCATAGAAGTTGGAAAAGGACCCATATGTACAAAAATATTTATTGCAGCTCTCTTTGTGGTGGCAAAGAACTGGAAACTTAGGGGATGCCCATCAATTGGTGAATGGCTGAACAAGTTATGGTATATGAATGCAATGGAATACTATTGTGCTATAAGAAGTGGGAAGGAGATGGATTTCATAATTACCTTGAGAGGCTTATACTAATTGATGCTAAGTGAGAAAAGCAGAACCAGAAAAAATTTGTACACAGTCACAGATACATCATATGTGCGATGACCAATATCAATAAACTGGACTCTTCTCAGCAATGCACAGTTAAAAGGCAGCTCTACAAGTCTCAGCATGGAAGGAGATATCTGCTCTCAGAGGAAGATCTAGAAAGACCAGAGCTTAAATGGAGACTGAAACAACACATGCTGTTGTTCTTTTCCATGTTTGGTTTGGTATCTTTTCTTTTTTTTTTCCCCATTATTCACTCCGTTGGTTACAACGCTTCTATACAACCAGACTATTGTACAATGTGAAAATGTTTGCAGATCCCATACATGATTGTATGCCACCATGGGGTGGCGGGAGAAGGGAGAGGAGAAAATCTGAAACTCAGGTGATTCTGTAGCTGAATCTTGTAAAATAAAAGTAAATAAACAAGTCAATAAATTTTAAAAAAGTTTCTTTTGATTTCTTTTCCATTTTTACCTTCTCATTCTTCTTCTATTTGAATGGCAGATTTTCTGTTCAGTTCTGCGTTTTTTTTTTTCAGCAAGAATACTTGAATGTCTTTCACCTCATTGAATGACCATATTTTCCCCTGAAACATTAAACTCAGTTTTGCTGGGTAGGTGATTTTTGGTTTTAATCCTAGCTCCCTTGATCTCAGCAATATCATATTCCAAGTCCTTCAATCCCTTAATATAGAAGCTGTTAGATCCCGAGTTATCCTAATTGTGTTTCCACAGTATTCAAATTGTTTCTTGTTGGAAGTTTGTAATATTTTCTCCTTAATCTGTGAAATCTACAACCTCACTATGGCATTCCTAGGAGTTTTCTTTTTGGAATCTTTTTCAAGAGGTTATTGGTAAATTCTTTTAAGCTCTATTTTGCCCTCTGGTTCTAAAATATTTGAGCAATTTTCATTGAGAATTTCTTGAAAGATGCTTTCTAGGTTCATTTTTTGATCATGGCTTTCAGGTAGTCCAATAATTTTTAAATTGTCTTTCCTGGATCTATTTTCCAGGTCAGTGGTTTGTTTTTTTTTTCAAGGAGATATTTCACATTGCCT
>CM053599.1:156686573-156706839 GCA_028646575.1 Pseudocheirus occidentalis | reverse complement strand
GCTTTTGAGATTCTTTTTCCATCTGGCAAATTTGACTTTTTAAGGAATTCTTCTCCTCATTGGCTTTTTTGGCATCTTTTGCCATTTGAGTTAGTCTATTTTTTAAGGTGTTATTTTCTTCAGTCAGGTTCCTGACTCTTTTATGTTTTTCTTGCATCATTCTCATTTCTCTTCCCAATTTTTCGTTTTCTTTTCTTATTTGATTTTCAAAATCCTTCTTAAGCTTCTCTATGACTTTTAACCACTTTAGATTTTTCTTGGAAGCTTTTGATGTGTGAGTTCTGACTGTGTTGTCTTCTTCCTCTTCCATGCTTTGATCCTTTTTTTCCCTCAAAAAGGAATCCAAAATCGGATTGCTGAACTAGGTTTGCTTCCTTTGCCTGCTCATTTTGCCAGTCAATTAACTTGATTTTTGAGCCACAGTAGATCTCTGCTTCCAAGCGGGAGAGCTTTGTCCCAAATTGCTTGGGTTTTCACATATGCCAGAGCTATTAGGAGGTGGCTGTCTCTGCAGCTCCCACCAGCTTTGGCTCACTGGTCACACACATCTCAGGACCACCACACAAGACCACGATCCTGATCTAGGAAGGTTAAGGAAAGAGCACTTAGTCTCTGAATGATTGCTTGTCCTCCCCCCTGAATTCTGCAGGCTGCTAGCTCTGAAGCAGCCATGTGAAGGTGGCCGCAGGCCCACCACTTTTGCTCATTTCTTGCCCTGGGGGTCATCAGCTAGATCTGCTTCTCTCCTCCAAATTTAGCTGAGTTCCACTGCCTTTTCACTTTGTCCTTGTTTCTTATGTGTTCATAAGTCTGAATACTGCCACAGCTGTCAGTGATCCACTCTCCTGAGTGCACCAGCCATGGCTTGTCCTGGCTGCCCCAGAGCCAAGCCATGGTTTGAGGCCCAGCTTATTTTGGCTCCCAGCACTCTGCAATAAACATTTCCTGTCTGCATGCCATGCTGCCTTCAGTGGGAGATGTGTTTTTTCTATAATATTTTAGGTTCTGGAGATCTAAAATTTGGTTAGTCATATTTTGTAGGTATTTGAAGTTGTTATGGGGGGAGAGCTGTGGAATTCTCCTGTTTCTCCACGGCCAGCTTGACTCCACCCCCCACAATTGTTTTTAAAGTCAGTATAAATATTTGTATCTAGTTTTCAAGATACTGCAAATCCTTAAATATTCATCTAAAGTATGGACAGGGAGGATCTTGGGGATGGAGGTAAGAGGGATTTGTCCTTTTCAAATATTCTATAGTTTGAGGCTGATTTAAAAACTTATCAGCCAGATATAGCCTTCTGTATCACTGACAGTATAGCATGACCTAGCAAAACCAAGGTATCTTTAAAGTGTTATTTCCTTTATTACTTCCAATTTTTGAGTAGTTTATAAATGGGACATTTTGATTTATACAATTCTGAACCTTGAAAATACGGTCAGATCACTATGAAATAAAAATAAACAAATTTAGTCTTCAAAAGAATTTTAATCACAATATTTTCCTCCAAAAATTGATTATACATCTATTTTCATAAAGATGGAGTAGCCTAAGTTACTTATACAGATAACTCCATAAAAACTAGGTTCTTTAAGAATCTGAATGTTTCCGTCAATGATCTTGACCCTCTCCTTTAAGTCTGTTCTGACGGTTTGAAGAACAGCAACAAGAACATTCTTTCTTTCCTGTTTTAGAATGTTGTGATTTGAGGGATGACATGAAGAGCAAAGACAACATATTCAAGGAGACAGTAGATGGTAGAACAATAAGGAAGCAAGACATAAGTACAAGGTGTCTTATGTCTAATCTCTAGTGAAAGGCAGGAATAATAAAGAATTGGGTCCTGATTGGATGCTGAGTTTCTAAAGAATTATTCACGTGTAGTAGCTAGAGATATCTTATGATACCGAAAGTAGCACATTTAAGATCAAACAAACATGATCCCTTAGTGCAAGATCTCTCAACAAAGTGTGTCACAAAAATCAGCATCACTCAGGGGACCCCAAGGGCAGAACCCAAGCATAATTTGGGCCAGAAGTGTATTTGGATTAGATCAATTATATAGAAAAGAAAAGAGTGAATAAGGATCTCAAATACTTTGAGACACATGTGATAGATTTGTGGTTCTTTCCATAAAAATTGGGGTTGGACTATATGAAGAAAAAGAGACTTCTTATACTCCACAAAATGCTGGTGATTATTGATGAATACAAACAGACAAAAGGTCATAGTGAGAAAAGTTTTAGCAGTAATGACTCCTTGTCGAGGGTTTTCAAGGTAGCCATATGTTGACCTGAGGAACAAAGTAAGGGAAGAGATCTTCCTTGGCTATAGCTGGAACATGATGAAGAACTTACTGATATTTGTCAAATCAGACAATAACTATCCACTTTTAGTAATTCCTATGGAAATAAAAAAATAATTAGTAAATTTTGTTGAATACTGAATAAAGAGCTAAAAGCTCTAGGGTACGTAGGTAATATTTAATTGTTATTTCAATTGAAAGTAGAGGCTAATAAGAGGAAAAAGGATATGGAAAAATTAATTCCTTTAGAATTTCATCAGAGGTGGAATTCTGAACTAGGACTTGAGATGTAGAAATAATGTGGTTTTGGTCAAGGATGGAAGGAATCTAATGACTAGTAAATGTGTATCTCCCTATGGACTTTCAAATCTCTTCAAGAGAGTTTAAACTGAAACTTGAAAAGAAGGAAGGAATTGTACAAGATAGAAACACAAATCAGATACAAAAGATAGTAATAGATATGATACTGGATGAAAATTACTGGACAGGTCCAATAATTCTTAAGAAGTTTTGTAAAAAAAAAAAGATGGACAATAATTAAGACTTGTAGTCTTAAACATTAGTAAATAAATATGGACTGTGGGTGTTTGCAACAGAAAATTAATTAATTAACTAATTAATTAATTAGTTAACTAACAAAAAATGGAATATTTGGCCTCATAGGTACCATGACAACTTATATGAATGTTACACATGATCAGAGAAATGCAAATCAAAACAGCTCTTAGGTACTGCATCTCACTGGTCTGATTGGCTAGCATGAAAAAACAGAAAAATGATAAATGCTAGAGAAGGTGTGGGAAAGTTGGAGCATTAATGCATCACTGGTGGAGTTGTGAACTCACCCAACCATTCTGGAGAACAATTTGGAACTATGCCCAAAAGACTCTAAAAATGTGCATACCCTTTAACCCAACAATACCACTTCTAGGCCTGCATCCCAAACAGATCATGCAAATGGGAAAAGAACCTTTATATACAAAAATATAGCAACTCTTTGCAGCAACAACAACAAAAATGGAAATCAAGGGGATGCTCATCAATTAAGGAATGGTTAAACAAGTCATTGTCTATGAATGCAATGGAATTCTATTGTGCCATAAGAAATGAAGAGCAGACAGCCTTCATAATAACCTGGAGAGAGTTAATATAAGCTTAGTGAGGACGGCAAAAGCAGAAAAACACAGTACACAACTAGAGACACAGCCTATCTATGATGACTGACTTTGATAGACTGGGCTCCACTCAACAATGAAAGGTTTTAAGACAACTCCAAAGGACTTGTGATAGACAAGGCTATTTGCATCCAGAGAAAGAATTACAGAGTATACAAATAGAACTTGCACTCTTTTGTTTTGTTTTGTTTCTTCTTTCTCATTATTCATTCCATTGGTTATAATTCTTTACAACTTGAATAATGTTTAATGTGCAGGTATATATAAAACCTACGTTCAATTGAATGCTGCCCACAATAAGGAGGGTGGTATGTATGTGTGTGGGGATTTGGAATGCAAAATCTTGCAGAACTGAATCTTATGAACTAACAGTAAATATTTTTTAGTTCAAAAATATTACTCAAGACTAAAATATGCAGAAGAAGACAGTTGATCAGAATTGTAAATTAAGAAAATATTCTCATATAAGGAACCCATAATTGAAACAAGCAATGGCTTAGAATTTGGGGGTGTGTAATAAAAGGTCAGAGAAATAAAAGTTCAGTTGTGGTGAGAGTATAAGATATACCACCTAGCCATAAAGAAGAAATGGATAATGAATTCTAGAACAGATGACAGTCCAGTCAGGATATGATAATGATGGAAGACTCCAACTGTCTGCATATCTCTCAGTGTTTTCTATTAAACTTGGAGGTGTTGATAATTTACTGATATACACTGATGAACATTTCATTATTCTAAGGATGGAGAAATTATGGAGAAAGCTAGCATTCTGAACTGAATTTTTTTTACAAATAAGGTAACTTACGTATCAGTGAAGAAAGCAAGGGAAGAAATAACCATATTCTTTTGAAATTCAAAATAGAGAAAGAGGGGAAATTCAAGAAGAGCCTGAAATTGCAAGGGTGACTTGACATTAGTAATATTATTGATTTAATCAATCATCTTACTAACAAAATAATAAAGTTGACATGAACATATTAATGACATAAATTATATCAACACATGAATATGAAAAGGATCTGAGATTTCATCTCCTTAAGAAACTCCTAGTACAGAAATTCCCACCACCAACCTAGATTACCTTTCTTTTCTGGCATAACACATAAATCCTAAAAGGTTTCCTTTGGTACATACAGAATAAATTATTTGCTCAAAGTGACATGTGTCATAAATATTAGGAGGATTTTAACTTAATTTCATCTGAAGTCAAAGTGAACCCTCTGCTCTGCTTAGCATGATATATAGATAATATGTTACAACATTATCCTTAAAATATTATATAAGAACATCAAAAATCTTCAGCAAGAGATAGTACCTACTGTTGTAAATAAAATACAGAACCAAAAAAAACCCAACAATGAAATAAAAGAGCAAAACAATGAAAGTCATTTTCCATAATGTGTTTTAAAAGATTCATTTAAATTAGAAGCTGATACTTGATTCAATGGATAGAACTCCTAGTTTGGAGTCAGGAAGAGTCCAGCACAAATCTAGTCCAAGACACTAGATGTATGACTACCGTCAAGTCATTTCAATGCTGTCTGCATTCAAAATGAGAGTAACAATAATATCTACAAAGTTCTTATGAAATATTTAGTGTCTATAATTTCTTAGTAGCTATAATGTCCATTTAAGTGCTTAGCACAATGCCTAGCACTTAGTAGGTAGACACTTACTAAATGCTCACTTCTTTCCTCCTAAATTCTAAAATCAAGAAAAAACCTTAAGTAAATGAGAGCTATTAGATATCTTCCCAATATGCCTAGGGTTAAACAAGTATACACATTATTCTTACTAAATGTAGGAAAAACACAATGTTGAAGGGGCTGTGCAAAGATGGGCACACCAATAAGTAATTGGTATAGTTATGAAATATTCAAACATTTCTGGACATCTGTTTGAAATTATTCAAGAAAAGTCAATTAACTGTCCATTTCACTTGATGGAACAATCTCATTTCTGGGCATAGAACCAAAGGAAGCTGAAGACAGAAATGAAGGACTAGCTCATACCAAGATATTCACAGCAATGCTTTATCTGGTCACAAAGGAGGTACGAGAACAATGAATTTGTCTAATAAAGTAAGAAAATAAAGCATGTGGAATTTGGATAGAGATGTCTAAAAACAATGAGCATGTGAATATATAGGTTGTTATTGTAAAATTAAAAATAATGCACTAATAAACATTGTATAGTGGATAGAGATCTAGTGTCAGATTCCAGAAGACCTGGATTCAAGTCACACATGTGAATCATACTGGCTTTGTGAACTATCAAGTTGCAAGAAAGGTGCTGATTCACCTTAGAAGAGGAAGACCCTGGCCAGGGTCTCCCTTTATGATTAAAATCACAGGGGCAATTAAAACAATTATAAGCTAATAATAAATATGAGGAATTCAGAGAAATACAGGAAGATTTGAATGAACTTATGAAGAATGAAATAAAAACTTGTGATATTATATACACTATAATAATATGAATGAAATGATTGTTTAAAAAAAGACAAATCCTGAGTACCTAAAAATGAAAAGAAAAAAATACCCTGAAAATCAGACAATGAAATGTGACTTCTTCTACATAGCAGAGAAATAGGATAAGGGTGGAATATTTCATATATCATTAGTTGCAGACACTGTATCACATATTTTTACTGAATTATTTTTTGTTACAAGAAAGAATTCTCATTTTCTATAAATGCTTTAAAGATAAAAGTTATCAATAAAGTATGTACACATGCTTTTGTAAATAATAAATATGTGTTGGTCTGGGAAATAAAGAAATATAATTAAAATAAATAGAAGAGCGATTAGTTGTACAAGATTTCAAACTAGTTTGATATACATATATACATATACATATGTATAACACATAAATCATATAAGTATGTATGTATATATGTGTATAGATGGCTATGAAGGAGACAGTAAAGCTGGTGATCTTGCACAACCCTGTCTCACTTAAATCAAAGTCATCTACAAGTCACGTCATCATCTCCCTGGTGTCATGGTCCTTCTCTCACTTCTCTCTTGCCCTCCCCTTTCCTCCCTTCCCTAACCCTCCATTCTTCTCGCCTTTCCTCTCTCCCTATATTTTCCCCCCTCCTCTCCCCTTCCCTGAGGGTGCTCTGCAGAAGAGAAGGTACATTTCCATGGCTGAAAGTTATCTTTTTAACTTGGGGTTTACTGGCTAGATTTCTTTCCCCAAACCTGGACTTAATCCCATTTCACTCTGGAGAGCAAAGGTTGGAAAACAATAGGTTGTTGCCCTAATAGTACAGAATAAATATAAAATAGTAAATAGCAAATAGTAACTGTTCCTCTTTTGGACAGGAACCCTCAGGGTCTTCCCCTCTAGTTTTATTTTATTTTTAATTAAAGGGGCCATCACTTGATTAACTTCTTATAGACTTTTCCTCACTCAAAGTAAGTACCTGAAAAGACTTTAATCTGAAAGGGTTCGGGTCTCCCATTGCATCCTGGGCAACTCTAGTCTTCCTGTTCAATATCTGGCAATGGTATCCAGATGGCTCTGGAGGAGAAAGTGAGGCTTGTGACCTTGCACAGCTGTCCCTCCCTCAAATCAAAGTTAACTACAAGTCATGTCATCATTTCCCTGATGTCATGGTCTTCTTTGAGAATGCAGGAGAAACAACAA
Organism: Pseudocheirus occidentalis; assembly: GCA_028646575.1. NCBI lineage: Eukaryota > Metazoa > Chordata > Mammalia > Diprotodontia > Pseudocheiridae > Pseudocheirus > Pseudocheirus occidentalis. The sequence goes on along the minus strand of CM053599.1, from coordinate 156,699,704 downwards.
ATGATAAATATGGATGCATATGCATAATTCATAACCAAAATGATAGAAAGATTGCTAAAGACAAGCTCAATTGCATTAGATTAAAATTTTTGCACTGGAAGAAAAAAAGAACGTACCTAGATTCCTAAGAAAAGATATAAATTAAAGGAAATAAATCTTTGCTTTAAATATTTTACATAAAATTCTGAAATCTAGAATCTATAGGGAGGTGACATAAATCTGTAAGATTAATGTCCATTCTCTTTAATCTCTATTATAAAGCAGCAGCTATCAAACCTTCTTGGTACTGGCTGAGGAATGGAGTGGTGGATCAATGGAATAGACTGGGTACAAAAGACTCAGTAGTCAACGATTATAGTAATATACTGTTTGATAAGCTCAAAACTCCAGTTTTTGATGTTGGGCAAGTCATTTAACTTTTTGCCAGTCTCAGTTTCCTCATCTGTAAAACTGGGATAATACAAAGTAACTACCAGGGTTTTTGTGTAAATAAGATGAGGTGATATTTATAAAGTGCTTTGTAAATCTTAAGGGGATAGAAAATGCTTGCTCTTATTATTTCTTAGGAGCGAGAAAAGATATAGAAGTATTTATTTATATACATATGATATATATGTAGATATATACATTTATATACATATATATATATGAAAATAGCACTTTAGTTACATTTGCAAGGAACCAAGATAAATTATCAACTTTTCAATTTTCTTTTTACATGTTTCATTGATATTCTTTTAAATTAAAGATTTATTTTTAAACAGAAACTATAAATACAGCTCAAATGTTATCCTCAGTCCATTTTTACTATTCTCTATTAGCAATTTTGATCACTTTGAAGCAGTTCCTAAAAAGATATCAAAAAGACAGTTAAACATTTAAATAACTCATTCTAAATCATTACTTTTTAGCACAAAACCAACACTGGGATTTTAGAATGTGGGGTTTTTATTTTTATTTCCCTAGCCTAAACTGTTTGTTATTTATTTGTTCTTTGTTCTGTGAAAATTTTTGCAAGGACTTGCTTTATAGAAGTAAATCTTTCTCCTTGTTGCTTTACAATGTTTGAGAAAATGACTAGAGGAAATTTTTTAGGCTACCTTATTCATCAGTGTGGATCAGATAAGAGAATAAAAGCCAATACCTAGAGCACAGCTCTTGACTTGCATTCCTGTCTACTGAATTTTAAGTTCTGGGCTTAAACTCTTCTTCTGACAGAAGATAAATAAATAAACAAATAAATAAATAAATCCTCACTGGAGAGTCATTATTTTTTAAGCCAAACTATCATCAATGTTTCTTTTGTCGATTTGTGTTTCTGCTTAGGACTCCAGTCCCACCATAATTCTTTTTTAAAGGCAAACCACTTGTTTTTCACTTAATAGGTCTTGAACATTAAGGAAAGGAGTAATTGAAAAGGCATTGAACTGACAACTTCTGGGTGTGCATTTGAAGCTGCAGGAAATATAATTCCTCCTTACTCTTCAGGCACACAGTAGATAGTATTGGTTGGCACTTCTCTTCTTCATTCACTTAAAGTGAGGAATAAGTTGATGATGTGCAAAATATTGTCGAACAAGGTAAAAGTGAAAGTCCTGGAATCAGAAGAAGTCATAAACCTTCAGGTACCTCACTTACTCTTCAACAAGGAACGTTGATAAGTTGCAAAATGTTTAATTAACAATAACTTTAAGCATTTATTATGTGTTGTAGTTTGAGCTTCCTTTTCCAAAAGGACCACAACATCAGAAAAATTGTGCCATGGATTGATAGTCCATTGGATTTAAGGTAAAGATTCTTATTTATCTAAAGGGGGAGGAGAGGAAAATGGTGCTTATTCCTGTCAAAGAATTTGTAACTGTAAGCAATTATTAGGGTTTGGAGAATAGAGGGGAAACAATTACACATATTTCCAGGTTCATTCAAGTTTCTGGCAGCTAGTCAGGCCAGATTCCTGAGTTGTAAAATGTAAGGTATCTGCTTTTTAATTCTTTTTAATTGAGACAGGTACTATCATCAGCCATACTTTACTGCAGAGGGATAAAATAATGAAGGCTTTGTCCTTGGTAGAACTTAGAGCTCAAGGGGAGCTAATTCAGTGCTTCTTAAACCATTGTTCGTGACTCCATATGGGTGGAAAAAGTTTGAGAAGACTTGTATCTAATCTAATCACTACAGATATAGAAACTAAATCAAGTTCAGAGAGTTTAAATGACACACAGAAGGTCAAACAGGGTAACAGAAGCACCAATGGAAGCCAAGACTTCTTCAAACCTAGCCCTCTTTTCTGTATACCACTGAGTTTTCTTTGATTTTTAAGGTACTGAGGTATCTATATCTTCTCTTTATTTTACTGAAGTATCCTCAAATAAGAACTTTAAGACATGCCAACATCTCAAATGCTTCAAGTATTTTCAGCATGAGCTGCTTTCCATAGTTTAACTAGTAGACACAAAGAACAGATAATATATTCTGAATGCAAGAAAGCATGCATTAAATGATCCAGTTGTAGATAATTAGAGTCTTAAAGATTTTTGACAGTCACTTTTTAAAAACCTAGCTGAATTTATACCTACTTGAAAAAAAAAAGAAAATTTTGTCTCTAAAAAAAGAAAGCAGAGAAACCAAAGACCCTTTTAGGATGCTCTTTCATTTTGTATTTGAGTTATAAACTAATTTGAAAAATATCATAAATATGAATACACACACTTCACACACATGTATGTATATATACATATATAAGTTGATATATATGTGTGTGTGTTGCTGAACAGAAAAAAAGGAAAGAATCCTATTTATCTTGTGGCTGTGATCAATGCTGAGTGATGTATACTGCTTAGAATTTTTTTTTAATTGGCAGGCTTCAGAGACTGCTATGGGAATTGGTGACAAGATGATGGATCAGTTTCATCATATTGGCTGGTTGATCCAACAAACCTAAAGTAGATATTGGCATTTGTCATTCAGGATTGGACCCCTACAGACTCTGTCTGCTGATTAGTCAAATATTTCACTTTCCCTTAATTAATGTTTTAACAGTAAAGCCTTACAAAGATCCTCAAGGGAGCAAAGTTTTGTAATATTCTTGGGGGGAAAATATTACTTAGTACAAGTTGAGTGAAGAAAAGTGAGCATATTGGAAAAGTGAAGAAATCAATGACAGTGTTTGAACTGCTTAACCTTGTTGGCCTCTGCATGTTAATAGATTACTTATGCACCCTATTGCTATTAGGAGGAAATTAGTATGATTAGCATTTTATGTATATTGACTGAGCTTCACAAATTGGTAAAAAAAAATGTTTACATGAATTCTTGTTAATGATTTGAAAATCATTAACAAGACCAGGTAATTCAGCTGTCCTTTCATGATTATATCATAATCTCTTATAGATAGATAAAAATGATGAAATAGGCATTGAATTATAGTTCTCCTACAGTAATAAAAAAAAGAAAAATGAAAAAACTTTTCCCACCTTTACAATAAAACATAAAGATCAGTTGTCCTGAGGAATGACTTTCAAGTGAGTAGTTAGTGAGAAAGAAATAAAATTGACATGAGTCTTTTTGCTTCTTTAGTTTAGGTTAAGAGATTTGCAAGGTGCCATTATGGTTCAAACTCATCTTGCCTGTCTGTTCCCCAGCCCACTGACTTTAATCAAATTTTATTTTAGTGTAGAATTTGAAGTTAATAACATAATAATTACTGGGGAAAAGATTGGAACTCAAAAATAAAACACTAAAGGGGAAGATTCAGTAAAAATTTAATAAATATTTATTATATATGGATAACTCAAGTGTTTCAATGACACCTATAAAATGTTAAATGGTCAATAGGAAGGGACCAAAGTGTGCTATGGCTACATCTGCCAATGAGGATTTATAGGGAGGCTGTGTCAAAAATTACACAAAATGAGAAGGTTTCCATGACTTGAAGTCTTCACCTAGTATTCACAGTATTGAAATAAGATATTCATCAATATAAAAGAAGGTGGATTAAATAATGGCTCCATAGGCTCCTGTCTTAGGAAAAATTTCTGAAGAGATTAAATAAAAGCTTCCTTCCACCAAGATCAGAATGGGTTTGCTATCATAAGATCATAGCTTTAGAAATAGAAAGGACATTAGAAATCATCTCTCATTTTACAGATAGGGAAACTGATACTCAGAGAAGTTAGGTGAGTTTCCAATTATGACAAAGTCCATTATGTTACCTCTAAACCTAGATCTCCCTGAATCCACATCCAGTATTTTATCTACTAGACCACATGGACTCTGGTTTGTCATCATATGGGAAAAAGTGAATAAGTATATGAGAGTTAGCTGGTTTATCTTTTGTCAATCATGTTAAAGGGTAGATTTCTCCCCCCCCACCTGAAATAATATTCAATTTCTCTAAACCTCAGCAAGACATCAGTGAGTATATCCATACTCATTTTGGAGAGGTGCTCCTCATATATCTCCAAGCAAAGGCTACTCACCTGAAATATTATTACCGAGGTTAAGCAACTCACAAACTTCATAGGAAACACTCCTAATCCTGAGTATTATACAGGAAAGGCCTTATACTAGGCATTGGGATACAAAGATGAAGCAAGAGAGATATCTTGACATCAATAACCTAGTGGGTATCAGGTTTGACTAAGGCATGTATACAACAGTTATACAAAATAGAATTAGACAAGTTGAAATGAACAATCACATTGCTATAAGAAGTTTCAGGTAAAGAGATCACTTACAGCCTGGGAAATTAAGGAAGGTTTTACAAAAGAGGTAGCTTCAAAGCCTTGAATAATTCTGAAATAATCACTTTTCCATTCCTTTAGAAATGGCTATGGCAGCTTGTAATACTTTAGACATAATAGGTTAAATGTAGAAAAATACTAGTAGGTATGAGGTGAAACAATTGAGTCATTTTGACTTGCACGGTTTTTATTATTGATGACTGGGTATGGCCTTTATATAGCAGAAACTTTTTATTCTCTTTTTCTAAGAAGAATAATTGATCTGATTATCATTGTCAAAAAACACTTATATGAATATTTGGACAATCCTTTTAAAAATATTTTTTGGTTTTTTTCAGTTCTGAATTCTCTCTCTCTCTCTCTCTCTCTCTCTCTCTCTCTCTCTCTCTCTCTCTCTCTCTCTCCTACTTCCTCCCCACCACCATCCATTGAGGAAAGAAAGACAAAAACCAATACAAATACGTACAGTCGATCAAAATAAATTCTGTCTTACCCATGTCTAAAAAAGGACAGAAATAAAGGAGGAAAGAAAGAAAAGAAAGAAGAGAATAACAAAGAAATGAAGGAGGGCAAAAGAATAAAAAGCAATAAATCAAGTAAGAAAGCAAACAAGAATGAAAGAGAAAGAAAGAATGAAAGAAAAAAGAAAGGAAGAAAAAGGAAGGGAGTGAGCAAAGGAAAGAAGAAAACATTTTTCAATCTGTATTTGGATCCATAATCTCTTTACCTGAAGGTGGATAGCTTTTTTTCAATATTCATCCTTTGGAATTGTGGTTGATGATTGTGTTGATAAGAGTTCCTGTCTTTCAAAATTGTTTATGTTTACAATATATTTGTTATTAAGTAAATTGTTCTTTTGCTTCTGCTTATTTCACTTTACATCAACTCAGAAACGTCTTCCCAAAGTTTTCTGAAATCATTACTTTCATCATTCCACAAAGCACAATAGTATTCCATTACTGTCATATAACATAACTCATTCAACCATTAACAATTTATGGATATTCCTTTAGTTTTTAATTCTTTTCCATCACAAAAAGAGCTGCTATAAATATCTTTATACACAAGGATCTTTTTTTGTCTTTCTTTGATTTTTCTTGGGAATAGATTTAGCAACAGTATTGCTGGGTCAAAGATCATACACAGTTTAATGGGTATTGAAATCATAGTTCCAAGTTGGTTTTCAAATGTTCACATATCTAACAGCAGTGAATTATGTACCTATCTTCTAGAATTTTTTATTTTCTTTTTTGATCATTCTTTTAACCTGATAGCTATGAGGTGATACCACAGATTTGTTTTAATTTTATTTTCCTAAGACTAAAATAAATTACTTGAATAACACAATAACAACAGGAGCTACAAAATCTCCCCCCCCAAAAAGGTTGTCCATATCACTAATAATTATAGAAAATAAAATTGAGACAGCTGTTAGAAACACTCCTGTCAAATGAAATTAGCCCCCATTTTACAGTATATAATATTGTAGAGAATCCTACAGCAAAGAGACTTACTCAAGGTCACAGATTCAAGATACATCAGAGCTGGGAAACTGAATCTAACTAGACCTTACTTGTCTCCAAGGCAGCTCTCTATGCCCTCTATACCATGTAATCTCACACAAAATATTGAACAATTGCTTATTTGCCTTGGTAGAGGGAGTTTCCTTACCAGGGTTCCGGTAAGGAAACAAAAGAAATCATTTGTCTAGACCAAATTATGTCAGTATTTCATGAGAGGAAGCATAATATAAGGATGTACAGCATAGAATGTTGTCTTAGGGAATATAATGCAAAAGTAGGTCTTATTTGGGTTCAATATATTTGTATATATGCATATGTCTATTTATGCATATATGATTTGTGTGTATATGTGTTGAAGGTATAACTTATGTATCTTTGTATACATATACACACAAGTATATGGCCGAACAGTTACTGCTTTATCATAAGTGTTGTATATATTTGTTATGGTGGTTCATTCTTATCTCAGTTATATCTGACTCTTCATGACCTCATTTGTCATTTTCTTGGCAAAGATACTGTAGTGGTTTGACATTTCCTTCTCCAGTTCATTTTATAAATTAGAAAACTGTGGCAAAAGAATTAAGTGACTTGCCAAGGGTCATACAGCTAGTAAGTGTCTGAGCCCAGATTTGAACTCAGGAAAAGGAGTCTTCCTGACTCCAGCCCTGGTGTTCTATCCACTCTGCCACCTATGTATTTACAAATACATTTACATTTGATTACACATATATACACATTTGTGTATGTTTATATGTATACATATGTGTACTTCATACATGCATACATGCATATATAGTGTATGTGTCTATAAAATTCTTGACAAGAACACTCTCCTTCTCTCCTACTAATGTAGGTGCCTATTATGCTACTTAGAGAGTTACCTTCAACATTGACAAGCTAACTAACTTGACCAGGTCACAGAGATGGTTTAAATCAGAGGTTGAACTTGATTTGGCTTCTCACTGACTCTTAATCTGCTTCTTTATTCCTTTTCTCAAATTTCTATATACACCTAATTAGCCTGGGAGGAGGGGGTGACAAGGGAACTCAAAATCAGTTAAATCTAGTCTTCTCAGTCCAGTTGATAATATTCCAGAACTAAGGGTGAGATAAAATGACAATGAGTTATCAAACTTTTGTCCCTTTTAGGTTTCTGTATTACAAAGGAAAATCCCCTGTAAAATTTTTCAGCTTATCGTTTTATACCATGTAAAGATTATGAGACCATAAGTTACAGTCTCTGAGGGGCATATTTGCTGATTGCAAAAAGGTCCAAGACTGGAAGTGAAGCATCCAAAGCTTGTAAGGAATATAAAGGAATAAACGTAAAGAATATAAAGAAGTGACTCACATTTTGTTCCTCCATTAGGAGTTATAAGCTTCTTCCATCATCTTTTTGATGCCCTTTGACCAACTGAAAGATTAACCACATTCCTGATGGACTTTAAAAGAGCAAGATCACCAGCTCTGCAGGCATTCTCAAAAGAATTAATTGAAGTTATTGTGTGCAATGTAGAAGAGAGTTAACTACAGGGAAGGAGACAATCTCTTAACAAAGAACCAGTGTTAACCTTTTCTGTTTCACCTTTTCTATACTGTGACAAATGCAAAAGGGAAAGAGAATTTCTTTTTTTCATTTTCCCCGTAGCAATGATGTCTTCCAGTTGTGCAACATGCTCTTAGAAGATTCTACACCCAGAACACATCAACAAGTTGTAGGAATTATTAGATCATACCCAGCAGAGATACTGCCTCCTCAGGGAGTAGAATGAGGACACCATGAAAAGAGAAAGGACTTTGGAGCCTATAAGTGAAAGAGGTGTGTTCTGTATGAATGTGCTTCTCTGTCAGTGAATTCTATATAGGCTTTTGTCACTGATGCTATGTATATCTGTGGGAGAGTGCTGAGGTTTTTACAGAAAAATCTTGTTACTAATGTTCATGCAATTAATTTTAAGTAAAAGTTTGCCTTGAATTAATTGTGTCAGTTCACTCACTGTCAAATGTAAGGTCTTCAGTGAGGGCTGATGTATAATTTTAAAATGTGAATCCCCAAAGAACCTTGAACTTGGCATAGTTAACCATTGGATAGACATATCTGTTTCTGCAAGTAGGACTCAGTGTATCCCAGAGGGGTTATACTTTTTCTCCTTTTTAAAAAAATACATCAAGTTTAATGAACTTTTTTAGTTCTCTAAAGAAATATGGAATGTAAATATTTATATTTTGTTTGCAATCAGTGAACGGGACACTCAAATTTGCAATTGCTCCAGTTTTTATGCCCTTTGAAATATGTAAAGTCTTTACAAAAGAATATTTAATTCAAAAGGCATAGTCACAAATATCCAAGCCTATACTCCCCATATACAGGAGGTAAGACCCCCTCCTCCCTTACTCGTCAAGCTATTCAGTCTCTGGGGAGAAGGGGATTAGTTACATAGCTATAGACAGGTACCTATAAAATGTTGTCCCAGTTTCAAGTCCAAAGCTCACCTTCAACTCAAATATCAGGTACTCTGGCTTTTTAGGGCTTCTATGCTGGGCTGACATGCTGCACCATCCTATCTACAATCATGACTCTAAAGTCATCATGGCTTCTACTCTAGCTCACATTAGGATTACTTAAGTGCCTAAAAAAAGGATGACAAACAATAAAAAGCAGAAACAAATATTTCCAGGCCCATTTCTCAGAGCCAGAGTAAAAGAAAGTAAACAGGGGAAGAATGTTCTTTCCCCTCTACCTATTTCAGCTCATGGTATCCATGGTGGGCACAGCAAATAAATGTTGTCAGAAAAAGGACAAATGGAAAGATAGTGGAAAGGAAAGTGAAGAACTCAGTGTTAAGGACACAGAAAGTCAAGCAGGGAAGGCTACACCCAACTTCATGATAAGAAATATAACAGGCAAAAGTAGGCATGCTCAAAAAGACCTCTCTTGTGTGTCTCCATGTTAGAACAGAACATGCCCAGAAAAGCCCAGGTTGTAGGCAAAAATGTGTACATTTCAAATCTAAAAAGACCAAAAGCTTATTGTCTTATTGTCTCTTTTCCTTTCCCTTAAATTTATGTAGTCTAATCAAGCAGACTGAGATAACTGCACTGATTATGGGCCTCCTTATCAACTCCACCTACATACACAAATACAAATATTCACAATTATGCATTGGTGTCAATATGTGTATGGACACAAATATGTACATATATGCATTATACAAATATACATTGTATGAGTATAATTGTATTCATACATGCACAAATATATTACATATATAAATGAATATTTTCAAATGTTTGGACATATACACATACATTATATATTCATAGGTGTGCAAATTATGTGCATGCATATATGTATGTGTGTGTATGTGTGTACTCTACCCTGTACCTGGAAAATTTCCCAGACATGGGAAAGGAAAGAACTGTACAGGATTCACTAATTTTGATCACTGAAAAAAGTATCCAGTTCTATAACTCTAGATCGATATTAAAATAAGATTAGGGTTTAAGGAACCTGATATGTCCTCAGTGACATGGTGGATAGAAGAATTTAAGAGTTTGTAAACAAACACCCTCTGGTGAGCAGTTGAGTTCTGTCCACTCTGATAAAACTACTTGACTGTTGACCTTCATGTAACATCTTTTAATTGTCAAATTTTAAATAACTCTTGCTGCTTTATTAATGAATGAATAAAGTGACAATCTCTTTTCCAATGACTTACATAAAGCAATATGTAAGTTGGTTGTGGGTGTGACCATTTGCTGCTACAGCATCTCAGATGTCACACACTAAATGTACTCAATCTGCATGGTACAAGTAAAATGGAAATCATTAATATCTATATTTTCTTTTTAGAGGAATTTTGTGAAGATAAACTGATAATTCACCTAAAACACTTTTTAATCTTAAAAAATACTATGTAAATTATGAATTTATCTTGAAACAGGACCGTGAGTGAATGCAGAATTCTGTAAGCCATTTTACCTGAAGTAAATCCACTTTTGAACACTACTTTTTGAAGAAAGAAAGCAATCATTTCTTAAATCATAGAACATTAGAGTTGAAGGGGATTTTAAATATCATCCAGTCCAAACCTTGCTTCCTTCCACTTGAAAAGATTATAAATATAAATACATCAAAACACCAACTTGGAGGAAGATTGAGGTTGAACATCAACTGTAAAGGCAGTTAATTATTTCCACATAATTTTATCTATGTTTCTCCCATGAGTGGAGCAACTTTCACAGAGAATTACTGACAGGAAAGAAATTCAGGTATGTGTCTTAGAAGAATGGATCTGAGAGAATTAATTTCTTGTTTAGAGGTTAAGACCAGTGGCTATGGTTTCATTATACATTATACACATTGTATGAGTATAATTGTATTCATACATGCATAAATATATTTGGGGGTTTTTCTGGCTTGGGGGTCTTTCTGGCTCAGAAAGAAAACAGACTTGCATTGGAATGTTTCTTCTATTTTAGTCTGCTTATAGAATTAGACTCAGGGAGCTGAGTGTACTGGAGACTTGAGAACCTATACAGGGAAGATATCAAATTGCAGGCTAAGGTAAAAAAAAATAATCTAAGTTATTTTTTGTTTACTTTGTAGAAAAACATGCTCAACATTTTATTCATCTTGAAGGAGGTGAAACCATATGAAAAGAACAATTTTTGTTTTTTCTAAGTACTTAGCAAGACCCATACAATTTACATGCTGCTGTCTAGAAATGTCTGAAATGACAATTATCTCCTTGTTTCTTTGTTTTTCAATTTGCAGTTTATTTGTAGCACTCTGAATTCTACCCACCTCCTTCCACAGGCCCACAGGACAATTTTTATGGGTAAATTATCCAAGTTTCTATATATGCTATGGATCCTCTTTCAACTTTAGTTCAAAAGTCTCCATTGATGTGTTTACTCTTAGTACCTAGCCAGAGCAGACATTTATTTCTAAGAAAAGGCACTCAGATTTTTAAAAATGATAATGAAAGGTTCTCTTATAAATCCAAATCTCACTTCTCCACAGACGTACACACTTTCAGTATGCTACATACACACATGGGAGTCAGTAGTCCAGGTTACAAAAGTGGTATATCAACTCATGTTCCCAACACCACCATGCTGCTTATTTCTCCTGGGAATTTTATTTTGTTGATATCTTCTGGATCTTTTCCCCTGTTGGGAGATACTGTTGCTGTTTTCCATCAGCTGTGGCTTCTCCATTATACCCTGCTGAGAATTATAACTCTTCCCCAGTTTATAGATAGTTATCTTGCTATCTTTAAGATCAAGTAATGAATTGTCTTCTAACCACAACTATATGCTGTGGTTAATAAACATCTTTCCTGAGATGGAGGGCTAAAAATCCTTCAATCCATTCTTTCAGACAGTGGCAATGAACCACTTAGTATCATAGGATCAGTCATTCAGAGCTGGAAGATACCTCAGGTAACCCAAAGTACAGTCCTCCCCTCCAAATTTTGCAGATAAGAAAATTAAGTCCCAGAAGATTTAAATGATTTGCCCAAGATCACAGTCAGCAAGGTGAGATTTGAATCTATGTCTTGAATGGTAGAGCCAGTGTTTCATACACTGAACTGTCCTTTCTCTCAGCCTAGACACACCTTGGGGTAAGAGATGTTATTTAGTTTCAGATAGCATCTGTATATTGAACTAATCCCTCCTCTGTTATCTTCGCTGACTGGTTCAATTAAATTCTACCTTGACTTATGGTCAGAGTTTCATTTTAGTTCTTCATTCTTATCATACCCATACTGGCTAGTCAAGCATCTTCAGGGCACTACTTTCTCAAATGAAAAACGAGCTGACTGAAACTGTTGTGAAGAATGGTTTCAATCTCTGCACTCCACACCTTATGTTTTAGGTAACTAAAAAAAAGGGGACTGAAAAATCGTAAGACTTTAGTTTCATGCCCACTTACCACAATTATAGCCTTGTCTTTCTCTGATTTCTCTACATGCTATTATAGATGTTGACTGACTTGAAATGATTATTTAGGTTACATAATTTGATATTTATCATAATTTTAGAAATTCCCATGTTGCCTCTCTGAATCTAATGCTATATATAATATTACAGTTGAACTAAATGTATAATTTTAAAGGTTAAAATTAATTAATTCATTTTAGTACTTTCTCTTTCTTTTCTTACATATGGTAAAACAGAATATTAATTCTTTATATACATGATTTTATCTAGAATTTAACCTGTTGGCTTGCCATTATCAAAGTATTTCTTTAAAATCCTGGTTAATACATATGTATGTTCCCTCTAAGGGCAATTTTGGTTGATTCATCTTGCAGCCAATTCCTGTCATACATGTAATCTGAATAGGTTTCACAGGATAATGAGATAGTGTGTTCTACTGCAGAGCAATTACAAGACTTCAAGAGCTACATAATACTTTCTAATATTAGACAGAAACTATCTTCAGGTTCATGGGCATGGGTGACAGTCTGTACAAGCTTCAAAATAATCAGTGAATTGGAATTCTATAGAAGTTCTCTACAATGCAGGAAGGGACTGGCTAAATTCATTAGGAGACTTCAACAGGTGACACATATGAGAAAACTTTGTATGTCAATGTTTTTCATCTCTACTTTAAAGTTTTGTTCTTTGCTTTTTCTTTTTTTTTTGTTTGGTATTCTTTTTATTTTATTTTATTTTATTTTTGGGAGCGAGGCTTCATTGGGATGAAGCACTTTTATTTTTTTTTCAGGATCTTTAATTTTAATTTATTTTCTTGGTTACATCATTCATTTCCACAAGGTTTTGAGGTACAAATTTTCTCCCCTTTTTGTCCCTACCCCCCAGCCCAGAACATTGATCACACTGTAAGACCC
>CM053599.1:156656605-156686073 GCA_028646575.1 Pseudocheirus occidentalis | reverse complement strand
GATGGAAAAGAATCTCAAAACTATTCTGAACAGAATAATTCCTTCAGAATTAGAGTGGAGCAATTGGAAGCTAATGACTTTATGAGAAACTAAGATACTATTAAACAGTTACAAAGAAATGAAAAAAATAGAAAACAATGTGAAATATCACCTTGAAAAAACCACTGACATGGAAAATAGATCCAGGAGAGACAATTTGAAAATCATTGGTCTACCTGAAACCCATGACCAAAAAATGAACTTGGAAAGCATCCTTCAAGAAATCCTCAAACAAAATTTCCCTGATGTTTTAGAGTCAGAGGGCAAAATAGAACTTGAAAGAATTCATAGATCACCTCTTCAAAAAGATCCCCAAAAGAAAACTCCTAGAAATGTTATTGCCAGGTTCCATAATACCCATCTAAAGGAGAAAATATTACAGGCTGCCACGAGAAAAACATTTGAATACAGTGGAAGCACTATCAGGACAACCCAGGATCTGGCAGCTTCTACACTGATGGATCAAAAAGCCTGGAATATGATATTTTGAAGATTAAGGGAGCTGGAATTAAAACCAAGAATCAACTACCCAGCAAAACTGACATTGAAAAAGTTTTCAAACTTAAAAGCACATAAAATATATTTATAGTATTGTATGATGTCAACATATTTTATCCTTTAAAACCATAATAGCTCAGACCTCTTTCTGCTATGAAGAGGGGGCAAAAAAATCGTACACAAATCTTTCTGATCATGGTGTGCCACACTTCTAACCCCCAAGATATAGGAGCAATAACTGTACATTTTAATCTGATTTTCACAGGGGTGTGGCAGGTATGACTTCTCTACCTCCAGTTTAAACCATACGATAAAACAATCGAGTAATAAAATGGATAAGAAAACAAAGTCTAGAAATGTATGGGCATCAACAGGAAACTTTAATATACCTTTCTGGGAAATTGAGAAGTCTCAGAGAAAGATGGACTAAGAGGAAAATACAGATCTAAAAAAGACTGTTCAGTTTTTTGGAGCTGTTATCTGGATATAAAATGCTGACAATGAGCAAGAGCTGATCAGTATCACAACACAGATAGTGCCACTTCTGGCATAGTCACTAATCCTCATCACTGATAATGTTCATCCATGAGTTAATTAAGGTGTCATTTCCTTCTTACATGCAGTCTATTGCAAGTCCAGGGTCAATATTAAGAATTTCCATAAGTTGAAATCCATTATTTGAAGTTTCTTGGCCCATCAAACATGATTTCTCCCTTCTTGGGAACTTCATAAGGGATGAATATCAAATCTTTGCCCATTTAAATGTCTCTGAACAGGGACTTCCTCACTTCTTTTCCAAGACATTAGATAGTATATCTTCTTGTCAAAAAGCAAGGCATTTCCTAATATGTTCACATTTGGATCTTCCAAATCTATTTTAATAAGGAACTAATGCCTACCTTATTGTGACCAAATACTTCCTTCCTACCCTGGAGACCGAGTAGTATTATAGGAGAATGGCTCTTCCCCATCACCCCTGGGCCAAGGTCAAGCACTGCAGATGCATCCCTGCACTTAAACTGGAATGTGCTCACTGTGCCCCCTGTTTCATAAAATGAACACTGCTGTGTTTTCCTCCTCTTTCTTAGGGCCATAGTGCTAGAGCAAGAAGGCCACTTCCCCAACTCTTCTACTATATAGGTGAGAGCAGAGACAAATATTGTTCTAACTGCCAAATGCAAGCATTTGGCATTTCTTCTAGGTGTCAGTGGGAGCCCAGGGATTGCTCTAGGGTCAATTGTATAGATCCCTTCACTAGAAGTTTCAATAAGAAAGAAAATTGCAGCTTGCAAGAGGGAGAGTAAAAAATTTCTTTTAACGTGATAGAATGGGACTCTTATCCTCATCAAATCAATTAGTGTATATTTGTCCATATCTCCAAATCCAGAAAGGTCTCTAAAATTCTAGAGAGAAGTAAGCATTGTGCTTTCTGAGCTCTTGAGGAAGTAACTAGGTCCTCATCACTTGAAACAAAATGTCTAGAAACAAAAATTCCATGTGACACAATGACCTTCCAAATACCATTTGAAAATTCCTGTAAGATAATATCTAAAAAAATAAAAATCAGGGATGAGAAAGGAATACACTAGGAGAAGGAGAAAGGAAGAGGCAGAATGGGGTAAATTATCTCACATTTAAGAGGCAACAAAAAGCTTTTACAACGGAAGGAAATGGAAGGGGAAGAAGGGGATAATTGAACATTACTCTCATTGGAGTTGGCTTAAGGAGGCACTAACATACACACTTAACTGGATATGAAAATCTATCTTACCCTATAGGAAAGTAGGTGGGAACGGAAAAACGAGGGGGGATGATAGAAAGGAGGGCAAATGGGAGGAAAGGCATTCAAAAGCAAACATTTATGAGGAGAGATAACTTCAAAGGAGAGAATAGAATAGATGTCAGGAGGTGGGAGGGCAAAATAGGATGGTATAAAGCCAAGCACGAGCAGCTTTCCAGAAGACTGCTGCTGTGAACAGCTTCAAGATTCTGATTACATAGCATAGTGAAGTATCTATTTATTCAGCAGTAAATTAAAGCAAAACATTCACAGAAATCAAAGTACAGCATTCACAGTGTTATAGCATAACAAGTTATCACTAAAATGGCCATATAGTTTTAAGCAAAAGATATCATTCAGTAAGAACTTAACTCAGTCATCCTTAAGGAGACTAGGTGCGTTAATGCACAGGAAGGACAAAGGTCAGAGCTCTCTACCCCCCCCCATATTGTCTTAATCTCTCAGTCAAAAAGTCTCCTTTCTTCTTAATTGGAGATTAGTTTCCAATTATCCTAAAGAGTACAAGATACAGAGTACAAAAACTTCTATCCTAAGGCCACAGTAAATTATGATCTTTTCATTTTGCATTAAATACCCAAGGAGAAGTATTTTCACCTTGACTTGGGATTGGCACTCCAATTCCATGGTTCCTCTTACATGGGTCCAGATCCCATCTGAATCCACCCAACTTTCACCTGGGTTAAAAGACAGGCAGCTCCCAACTCCTCATCCATCTCCTTGCCCAGTTCCTGTTCTATACTGAATTTCACAGTGTCCAGTCCACCTCAAGTCCTTCACAGTTTCTGTTTCTGGGAATACAAAGCTTAACAAAGCCACAATAACATTTATTCACATTGCCAACATCATCATCAATTCACTATCTACCTGTGAAATCAACACAGACCCAACAATAACATATGATTAATCAACACAAATCATCAGTATAATCCCAGGACCTCTGAAACCATCATAAAGACCCTCCTCCAGGACTTCTGTAAACATACAAGAAAATCCTCTTTCATGGCATCTGAATCTGCAGTAAGGTCCCAATACTTCTGTAACAATAGGAACATACTCTATCACCAGACAAATCTGATGAAGCAACATCAAAACAGATAGACAAAGCACTGGCACCATAGCCTTTTTTCCTTGCAGTTCTCCTCTCTTCTCATTTCTCAGTTCTTCTCAGTTCTAAGTTAAGTTCTAGTTCTCAGTTTTCAGCTCTGTTACCACAAGTTCTATTCTCAATTCTACTCTTACCAGCCTGGGTCTCTCCTTATATATGATCATTAGCTCCTTCCGACCCCACCCCCTTCCTGTTGCATCAGCCAGTTCTTCCCACTGTGGGATCCACAAGTTCTGGTCTTTTAACAAAGTTTTGATATAATTAGGGCAAGACTCAATTTGAAACAAGGTGCTAAGTACTTGTTTGCTTGCCATTACAAGGGGCAGGGGAGATCTTCAACCCCCCATTACCATTAAAGATGGATGGAAATTAGTTAGTCTTTCACAACCTGACTGTTATGGTAGTGTTTTGCATGACTACACATATATAACCTATATTGAATTGCTTGGCTTCTCAATGAGGGTGGGTGAGTAGAGAGGAAGGGAGAGAACTCAAAGTTTTAAAAACAAATGTTAAAAATTGTTTTTACATGCAACTGGGAAATAAGATATACAGGCAATGGGGACAGAAATCTCTCTTGACCTACAGGAAAATAGAAGGGAATGGGGATAAGAGAAGGTTGGGGAAGTGATAGAAGGGAGGACAGATTAGGGGAAGGAGTAATCAGAATGCACACCATCTTGGGGTAGAGAGTGGGGAGAGATAGAGAGAAAATTTGGAACTCAAAACCTTGTGGAAGTGAATGGTGAAAACTAAAAAAAATTAATAAAAAGGAAAAAGTAAAAATGTCCCCAAGTTTTCATCAGTCATGGTTCTTAGATAATACTTATATTAGAGTCTCTGGGGATTAATCAGGTCCACCATAAGTGATGAACCTAGGGACTATTAACACCCTCCTACAAATCTAATGGTTATATAACTTTAAAAAAAAACCTTCTACAAGTATTACCTTCCAGATAGGATTCTAATATGAGGGAATATTTCTGTACATACAAGTGATATATCATTCCATCCCATCTTCCACAGGTGATTATATCCTTGATTATCCTCCTTCTCTCATTTGTTTTCAAGCCCTCCTTATCTATTTGTAACTTTACTACTGTCTACAAACTTGCCTATATGTAATGGTAATGAAATTTGGAGATGCCCCTGTATTGGCTTGATTTTTTTAGGGTTGAATGTTAAAACCCGAAACTTATGAATCCTACTTGAGGGATGGACTTGTTGATGTGAAGAGAGAGGGCTGAAATAGTAGGAGCCATGAATTGGGAGAGAGGACCAAGCCAAGAGAAGGCAAGAAGGACTTTTGGAGAGCAGTATCCAGTGTTGTGGAGCCTGAGTTGCTGAGAGAAAAAAACTGCTGAGAGCCCATTGGAGCTACCCAGGACTTTTAAGAACTGCTACCTGGAGCTGTCAAGAACTGAGGAGGCAAGGCTGTGATGCCAATATTTTGTCTGTCTGTTTTGATGTTGTTTTGCTTGATTCACTTAACGGTGAAGGACAGTGCTGCTGTTGTAGAGGTTCTGGAACCTGGCTGTTGGTTCAGAAGCCCTGAAGGAGGATTTTCTTGTGAAACCTTCACAGAAATCCTGGACAAGGGCCTTGCTTATGTTTTCAGGGGTTCTGGGACTGTTCTGCAGGCAGAGAGTGACTTGATGAGGACACTGGCTATGGCTTTGTTGAGCCTTGTCTCCCCAGGAACTGAGATTGCTGAGGGCTTTCCTTGGGTCAAGATGAAAGAAAGGCCTTTCCTTGGGTTTTCAATGCTGAGGTGATAACTTTGTAATAGCTTAAGGGTGAATGGCCTTTTGTGCTCTCCTTCCCCTTTTGAGAAAGTTCTTGGTGTTAATGGGGCTTGCTATGCTGATAATCCAAACCTTGGAAGTTGCCTTTGCTTGGGATTATACCATATCATCCTCAAAAAAACTTACTTGATCCATTCATGCTTTCTACCTATGATCTCATTTCTCTTCTATAGGTAGTCTTCTTGGGGGGAAAAATCTACAATAAGTTCCTCTACTTCATTTTCTTTTACTATATTTATTTTTAGAGAAAAAATTAGTTTTATTATTTCGTTTCTTACATCACCATAGTGTCCTATTTACCCTTCTTTTCCCCTCCCAGAGAATCATTCTTTATGAAAAACAGTATTTTAGAGAGGAAATAATATGGCAACAAAACTGATTGATACATTGAAAAAGTCCACAAATGTATGCAATATGTACACCTCTGCAAAGGAGTTAGTTAGGGGTGACTCCTCATTTTTTTTCCACATTGATCTATATAAATTTGTTACACTTATTTTAATGGTTTAATGCATTACTCTTTAGATTTAAATTGCAGTAGTTGCTGTGTATATTGTTTTCTTGGCTCTGCTTACCTCAGATTGAATCAGATCTCATAAATATTTCCATGCCTTTATATGTTAAACACACACATAATACGTTACAGCACACTACTATTCCATTTCATAAACATACCATGATTTGTTTAGCCAATACCCAGTTGATGGTCATTTACTTTGTTTCTAATTTTAGATATCATAAAAAGAGCTGCTACAAGTGATAAGGAGCATATGATAACTTTTCTCTTATTGATGGTCTTAACTTAAGATATCCATTTTAGTCATTTTACTTCCATATTTGAGATTTCCTTTTTTTTCCTTTATAACATTTTATTTTTGCCAATTACATGTAAAGACGGTTTTCAATGTTGATTTTTGAAAAATTGTCAGTTCCAAATTTTTCTCTCTCCCTTTCCATCTCCTCCAGGACAGGAAGTAATCAGATATAGGTTATACATGTACAATCATGTTAAATACATATTTCCATATTATTCATGTTGTGAAAGAAGAATGAGAACAAAAGGGGGAAAACACGAGAAAGAAAAACAAACAAAAATACTATGCTTCCGCCATAACAATTAAACTGCCAAAAATCTATTGTGTAGAGCAAAAACAACCCAACAAAACAACAACAACAATAACAAAACATATCAAAATTCTGGAAAAACAAAAAGTCCAGAATATCAAGGGAATTAATGAAACAAAATGTTAGGAAAGGTGGCCTAGCCAGGCCAGAATTTAACCTGCATTTTAAAGTAGCACTCATCAAAACTACTTGGTACCGGTTGAGAAATGGTACTGGTTGAGAAATGGGGGTGGGGGGGTTCAGTGGAATAGGTTAGGTACACAAGACAGTCATCAATGACTATAGAATCATACTGTTTGATAAATCCAAAAAACCCAGCTTCAGCAATAAGAACTCACTCTCACAAAAACTGCTGTGAAAAATGGAAATAGTCTAGGAATAGGCCAATATCTTACACTGTTTAACAAAATAAAGTCAAAATGTGTTCATGATTTAGATAAAAAGACTTACACCATAAGCAATCTGTGAGAGTGAGGAATAGTTTACTTCTCAGATTTATGGAAAAGGGAAGAATTTATGACCAAATAAGAGACAGAGACCATTACAAAATGAAAAATGGCTCATTTTGATCACATTAAATTGAAAAGCTTTACATTAACAAAGTTAATGTAACCGAGATAAGGAGAGAAGCAGAAAATTGGGAAAGAATTTTTGCAACCAGGATCTCTGACAAAAGTCTCATTTTAAAACATACAGAGAACTGAATCAAATTTATAAGAATACAAGTCATTCCCCTATTGATACATTGCCAAAGGATATGAACAAGCAGTTTTCAAAGAAAGAAATCAAAGATATCTATAATCATATGAAAAAATGCTCTAAATCACTATTGATGAGAGAAATGCAAATCAACTCTTGAGTAACACATCTCACCTGTCTGATTGGCTAACATGACAAAACACAAAAATGATCAATGCTCCAGAAGATGTGGGAAAATTGGAATATTAATACATTTTTAGTGGAGTTGTGAACTGATCTAACCATTCTGGAGAGCAATTTATAATTATGCTCAAAGGGCTCTAAAAATGTGCATACCCTTTGACCCAGCACTTCTCGGGCTCTATTCCAAAGATATCATACAACTGCGAGGAGGACCTGTGTGTACAAAAGCATTTATAACCCCTCTTTTTGTAGTGGTAAAGAATTGGAAATCAAGGGGATATCCTTTAACTGGGGAATGGCTAAACAAGATGTGGTATATTAATGTTATGGATGCTATTGTGCTATAAAAAATGAGAAGCAGACAGACTTTGTAATAACCTAGAGAGACTTATATAAACTGATGCCAAGTGAGGGGAGCAGAATCAGGAGAACATTGTATACTATTACAGACATAGTGTATCTCTCATGACTAACTTTGACAGACTGGGCTCTTCTCAGCAATGCAAGGCTATAAGACAACTCCAAAAGGCTATTCACATCCAGAGAAAGAAATTTGGAGTCTCGATGCAAAGTGAAGCAAACTACCTACTCTCTCTTTTGTCTTGTTTTCTTTCTTCTTTCTCATAGTTCATTCCATTGATCATAATTCTTCTTTACAACTTTACTGTTTAATATAAAGGTATGTATAGAACTCATATCAGATTGCATTCTGCGTTGGGAGAGAGGGGAGGGAGAGAGAGAAAATTTGGAATTCCATAAATTATGGAACCGAATGTTGTAAACCAAAAATAAATAAATTTAAAAGAAAAAAAAAACTAGTATGCTTCTGTCTGCATTCAGAATCCATAGTTCTTTCTCTGCATGTGGTTAGCATTTTTCATCCTCAGTATTTTGGAATTGACTTAGATCATTGTATTGCTGAAAAGACGACAACTGATCGATATACTGGAAAAGTCCAAAAATATATACAATCTGTAACCCCATGGACCTCCTACCTCCACAAAGGAGTTAGTTGGGGGTGACTCCTCATTTTTGTTCCACATGGTCTTTATAAACTTTTACTTTCACTTTTGATAGTTAATGCACTTTTCTTTTTCATTTAAATTGCAGTAGTTACTGTGTCCATCAAAGTTGGCCATTGTAAAATGTTACTGCTACTGCATAAAATGTTCTCTTCATTCTGCTCACTTCACTCAGTATCAATTGATTTAAGTCTTCTCAGGTTTTTTCTGAAATCCACCTGTCCATCATTTGTTATAACACAATAGTATTCCATTACGTTCATGTATCATAATTTGTTTACCATTCTCTAATTGATGGACATCACCTCAATTTCCAATTTTTTTTGCCACGACAAAAAGAGTTGCTATAAATATTTTTTGCACATATAAGTCCTTTCCTCCTTTTATGATCTATTTTGTATACAGAACTAGTAGTGATATTGCTGAATTAAAGGATACACCAAGTTAGATTTCCCTTTGAGTATATTTCCATATTGCTCTCGAAAATAGTAGAATCAATTCACAACTTTGTCAACAACGCATTAGCATTCTAATTATCCTACATCTTCTACAATATTTATCATTTTCCTCTTTTTTGGTCATATTAGTCCATCTGATAGGTATGAGGTGGTACTCAGAGTTGGTTTTATTTGCATTTCTCTGATCAGTAGTGATTTAGAGCACTTCTACATATGCCTATAGATAGCTTTGGTTACTTCATCTGAAAGCTTCTGTTCATATCTTTTGACCATTTATCAATTTGGGAATGACTTGTACTCTTATAAATTTGACTAGATTCTCTATATATTTGAGAAATGAGGCCTTTATCATAGAGATTAGTTGTAAATATTCTTTCCCAGTTTTCCCCATCCCTCCTAATCTTGGTTACATTGGCTTTGCTTGTTTCTCTCTCATTTTTCAAGGGAGAGACACGTAGTTCTAGACTCTCTTGGGGACCAACTCAATGGAGGGGAGGAAAAAAGAGACTTTGAAATCAGCTAACATATAGAGGAAGCAGACACCACATAATTTCCCTTGTTTCCAGATGTCCTGGTTAGAAAATTATGTGAATTTTTCCTTGGTTAATATCAGGGTCTCTCCCTTGATTAAGACTGCAGCTCGCTTTTATAGGTGGGCAGGGAGTGAGGGGGCAGCACCATGAAGGCCTCAGACACTCTGAGAGATGCTAAAGTAATTGGTCACTGCTTGCTCACTCAAAAGAGCCTGGTGTCTCCTCTTTATCGCGTGCAGATCTTTGCTCCTAATCATGTCTGAGCAAAGTCCCAATTCTGGTACTTCATTTCCCAGATGAAAAAGATGAAGACGTTTTCTAGAGAAATGGTATACTGTGGACAAGTTTTTGAAAAGTCTCCTCTCAGAGTGAAAAACTTGGGCATCTGGCTGTGCTATGATTCCAGAAGTGGGACCCACAACATATACAGGGAGTGTAGGGACCTGACCATTGCTGGTGCTGTCAGTGCTATCGAGATATGGGAGCCCGTCACTGTGTCCAGGCCCACTCCATTCAGATGATGAAAGTGGAAGAAAGCCCTGCCAGCAAATGACTCCAGCCCACAGTCAAGCAGTTTCACGACTCCAAAATCAAGTTCCCTCTGCCCCACAGAGTTCTGCATCAGCAGCACAAGCCACACTTTAACACCAAGAGGCCCAACACCTTCTTCTAAGTTTAGAGACAAGGAGGCACCTGTTCTATTTGATCGGTTTAAATAAATTTCTCATTTGGAACCCCCCCCCAAAAAAAGATTGTAGCTCACTTTCATTTAGGGATTGCATCCTCTTGCATGTTTTTCTACTATATTCTAATCTGTATAACTACTATGATTTTTTTTTGCTTTTTGGAAGGCAATTGGGGTTAAGTGACTTGCCCAAAGTCACATGGCTAGTTATTGTGTCAAGTGTCTGAGGCTGGATTTGAACTCAGGTCCTCCTGACTCCAGGGCCCATGCTCTATTCACTAAGCCACCAAGCCACCCCTACTGCACCACCTAGCCGCCCCTTCTTTTAGATATTTTTTAAAATTTTAATTCATTTATTTATTTTCTGTTTACATCATTCATTTCCATGATATTTTGATTTACAAATTTTCTCCCCATCTTTCCCCCACTTATCACCCCAAAACAGCCATCCCACTGTATAACCCTTCCCCAAATCTTCTCTCTCCTATGTTTTCCCCCATTTCCCCTCTGACTTTCTGGTAGGGCAAGATGGATCTTCCTACCCCAGTGCTTGTATAACTTAATTCCTAGTTGCAAGTAGTTAATATCTATGTCTATATCTATATCTATATCTATATCTTTCTATCTCTATCTCTATCTCTATCTATCTATCTATCTATCTACATATTTCACATTTGATTATAAAATTTAAAATTCTAGATTCTTTCCCTTCCTCCCTCATCACCCACACCCACTAGAAAGAACAAGCAATTTAATACAGGCTGTACATGTGTAGTTACACAGAACATCTGCACAATGAACATATTGCAAGGGACTGATTATATGTCCCTCCTTTCTATCCTGCCCCTCCTTGTTCTGTTCTCTAACCTGTCCTTTTACAAAAGTGTGTGCTTCCAGCAAGTAAATTCCCACCCTGCCCTCCCATCCATAATCCCACCTCATCTCCATTCCTCTTACTCTCCTCTGTGGCAAGATACTCAGTTTAGAGTTTATCTCATCCCTTGTCTAAGCCAAACTCAATGAGAATAAGATTTACCCTTTCCCTTTTGCCTTCTTGTTCTTCTCCTACCTTGTAACAGTTATCCCTTGCCTCTTCTATATGAGATGATTATTCCCATTCGGTCTCTCCATGTATCCTCTCATTCTATTCATCACCTACCTCAGAATTTCTCCTTTTAAAGTATAATCCCTTCCTATTCAATTGATCCTGTGCCCTCTATGTACACATATATACACATAGTCAGATATGTATTAATTAACATATATATATACATATATAAACACCCTCCTATATAGACATATGTGTATGTATATGTATGTATACATTAGTATTCTCTTCACCTATCCTCATACTGAGAAAAGTTTCATAAGTTACTATTATCATTTTTCCAGTTGGCATGTAAATAGCTCAACTTTGATAAGTTCCTTATGATTTCTTTCCCATGTTTACACCTTCTCATGCTTATTGTGTTTGAGTGTCAAATTTTCTTTTCAGTTCTGTTTTTTCAGCAAGAATGTTTGAAAGGCCTCCACCTCACTGAATGACCATATTTTCCCCTGGAACATTATACTCGATTTTGCTGAGTAGGTGATTCTTGGTTTTAATCTTAGCTCCCTTGATCTCCAGAATATCATATTCCAGGTCCTTTGATACCTTATTGTAGAAGCTACTCAATCCTGAGTTGTCCTAATTATGTTTCCACAGTATTCAAACTGTTTCTTCTTGGAAGCTTGTGGTATTTTCTCCATAATCTGGAGACTCTAGAACTTGGTTATAACATTCCTAGGAGTTTACTTTTGGGGATCTTTTTTAAGAGGTGATTGGTGAATTCCTTCAAGTCCTATTTTGCCCTCTGGTTCTGAAATATGAGGGCAATTTTCCTTGAGAATTTCTTGAAGAATGCTTTCTAAGTTCTTTATTTAGTCATGGCTTTTAGGTAGTCCAACAATTTTGAAATTATCTTTCCTTGATCTATTTTCCAGGTCAGTGATTTTTTTCAAGGAGATATTTCACATTGCCTGCAATTTTTTTTCATTTGTTTGGATCTGTTCCATACTATCTTGAATTCTCATAAAGTCATTTGCTTCCATTTGCTCCACTCTAATTCTGAAGGAGTTATTCTCTTCATAAATCTTTTGCGATTGTTTTTCCATCTGGCAAATTTGTCTTTTTAAGCCATTCATTGGCTTTTTGGGGTCTCTTTTGCCATTTAAGTTAATCTATTTTTAAGGTGTTATTTTCTTCCGTTAGGTTGTTGACTCTCTTTTCACGATTTTCTTGCATCATTCTCTTCCCATTTTTTTCTCCACTTCTCTTACTTGGTTTTCAAAATCCTTATGCTGTTCTATGGCATGTAACCAGTCCACATTTTTCTTGCAAGCATTTGGTGTGGGAGTTCTGACTGTGCTGTCTTCCTCTCATTCCATGCTTTGATCCTTTTGTCCCCAAAGAAGGAATCTAAAGTTTTATTGTTGTTCTTTGCTTCCTTTGCCTGCTCATGTTTCCAATCAATTACTTGACTTTTTAGCTCTGTGGAATTCTGCTTCCAGAGAGGAAATCTCTGTTCCAAATCGCTGGGGATTTTGCAGCTGCCAGAGCTATTAGGAAGCTGCTACAGCCCCCACCCACTTTGGCTTACTGAAAATTCCCTTTAGGACCACCACCCAAGACTATGATCTAGACCCAGGCTGGTTAGGGCAAGAACACAGCCCCTGAATGATTGCTTGGCCCCCCCCCCCATGCAATCTGCAGGCTGGAAGCTCTGATGCAGCCACATGGAGGCCATTGCACCACTTCTGTTGCTTCCTTGCCCTTGGGGAAGTCCACCTGGATCGTCTCCTCAGAATTTAGCTGAGGTCCTCTACCCTTTCCACTAATAAATAGTCTTTATTTCTTATGACATGATAAGTCTGGAAATTGCCACAGCTGCTGCTGATCCACTCTCCTGAAGGCTCCAGCTACAGCTTGTACTGGCAAACACTAGGCCAAGCCTAGGTTTCAGGCTGGACTGGTTTCAACACCCAGCATGCTGTGATAAGCCCGTCCTGTCCTGTCTGCCAAGCTGTCTTCAGAGGGAGATGTATTTTTCTGTAGTTGTAAGAATTCTGGAGGCCTAAAATTTGTTTAGAGTCATATTTTATCTGTATTTGAGGTGGCTATGTGGGAGTTGTGGAGATTTCCTTATTCTACACCACCATCTTAGCTCCCCTTTACATATTTATTAACATTATGCAGATATCATTGGGAAATATTGACTACTTATTCTCTCTCTTTATATAAAAGACTCACCTACAATTATATATCACCTGATGATATATTTTGAATCTGTTCAAAATATCTACATATATCAGTTAAGGACTTCTATAAACCAAAATGGTAGAGTAAGCAATAAATTCCTATAGCTCTCCCATATTTACCTCAAAAAAAACCTATAAAATAGACCACCAGAAAGAATTCTGGAAGAGTGAAGACAATGGAAAGAAAGGGTGGAAAAACAAAGAAACAATTGCTTAAAAAGTTGAATTGGCCAAATGGAAAAGAAAGTACAAAAATCCTTTGAAAAAAACAACTCCTTCAAGATTACAGTTGACCTAATGGGAAAGAAAGTAGAAAAGCTAATTAAGGACAATAATACCTTACAAATTAGGATTTTCCGCTCCAAAAGACACATGATCGAAAATGCCAGCCTCATCCAAAGAAACAACAATAATGTTGAATGAAGAACAAAGTAGACTATTCTTTGTTTTGTTTTATGTTTTTCTTTCTCAGGGTTTTCCCCATTCATTATAGTTCTTTTCTGCAACATGATTAATGTGGAATGTATGTGTATATATGTGTACATACACACACACACACACACATATATGCAAGTTGTTTTGGGGAGGAGAAGAAGAAAATTTTAAATGTATTTAAGTAAATGCTGAAAATTAAAAATAAATAGCTTAATATAAAAAGAAAGAAAACAGGGGCTGTCTTACTATGTTTGTATCTTCCTTTCAAATTGCCCAGCACATAGTGACTTCTGAAGACATACTTCCATTAATTCAAAAAGAATAGTGTTAGGATTGAACAAATGGAAAGAAATGACTCTATGAGACATCATGAATCAATAAAACAAATTCAAAAGACTGAAAAAAATACAAGAAAAAATAAAACTCCTCAAGGGAAAAACAACTGACTTAGAAAATAGATCCAGGATACACAATTTCAGAAACATTGGACTACCTGAAAATTCATAATCAAAAGCAGGAACTAGACTGAATCTTTCAACAAAATATTAAATTAATCTTCCCTGCTGTTCTAGAACAAGAGGGCAAAATGGGAATTGAAAGACTCCATCAATCACCTCACCAAAGAGACGCCAAAATAAAACATCCAATTTTCAGAACTATCCAAATTACAGAACTATCATGTCTAAGAAAAAAATACTGCAAGTGACCAGAAAGAAACAATCTATTTATCAGGGAGTCACAATCAGAACCACACAGTACTTGGCATTGACAACATTAAAGAATTGGAGGTCATGCAATATGATATTCCAGACAGCAACAAATCTAGGACTAGAGCCAAGACTTACTGACTTATTAGTTAATTGATTAAGCATACTACATCAAAAGAAAAAAAATGGCCACTCAACAAAGCAGAAGGATTTCAAGGCTCCATAGGAAGATCAGAACTAGAAAGGAAAATTCACCACCAGTACCAAGATGCAAGAAACACAGACAGGTAAAAAGAGAAATTAAAACATGAGATTCACCAGATCTAAACTATTTACATCCCTACAGAGGAAGATAATACCTGCAACTTTAAAAATTGTATCACTAACAGTACAGATAAAAGGAATATACATAGACAGACGGTTAGATTAAAGGATGAAGTTGAGAGAATTACAGAAGAAAACACAATTAAGGGAAGAGAAAGAAGAGTACAATGGGTTCAGGGTGAAGGAAGAGGTATAATGAGGCAAATTATCTCACATGAACAGGCAAGGCCTATTACAGTGGAGGGGAAGATGGGAAGTGAGGCAGTCGGCATTGCTTGAACCTTAATCTCATAAGTATTGACTCAAAGAGGGAATGATATACATAAGCAGTTGAATATGAAAATCTGTCATACCTAAAAGGGAAGTAGGAGGGGAGGCAATTAATTAAAGGGAAGGGGCTAACAGAAGAGAGGGCAGAGTGGTAGAGGTAGTAGATAAAAGCACAACACTGTGAAAATGGAAAGAATGACAGGAGAGAGAGGAAAGACAGGAGGAAGAAGATAATGAAGGGAAATACATAGGTGTAATCATAATTGTGAAGGTAAATTGGATGAACTCTGTGGATACCAGAGGAGATCAAAAGTCAGAATCCTACAATATGTTGCTTATAAGAAACCCACTTGAAGCATTGAGACTCAGAGAGATTAAAGGTAAGAGGCTAAAGCAGAACCTATCATACTTCACCTGAAGTTAAAAAAATAAGGATAGAAATCCTAATCTAAGACAAAGTAAAAGCAAAAGTAGACCTAATTAAAATAGATAAGGAAGGAATCCACATCTTGATGAAAGGTATCATAGACAATCAAATTAGAAGAGCAACACTCTACCTGTCACATCTATGGGGAGGGGAAGAATTCTTGACCGAATAAGAGATAGAAAGCATTACAAAATATAGAATAGATAATTTTGATCATATTAAATTGAAAAACTTTCTTACAAACAAGATCAATGCAACCAACATTAGAAGAAAAACAGAAAGCTGGTAAATGATCTTTACAGTAAGTGTTTCATTTCTCAAATATATATAGAACAGTGGAATTTGTGAGAATACAAGTAATTCCCCAATTAATAAATGGTCAAGGGATGTGAACAGGCAGTTTTCAGATAAAGAAATCTAAACTATATATAGGCATATGAAAAAGTGTTATCAATAACTTTTCACTAAAGAAATTTACATTGAACAATTTTGAAGTACCAATTAACATCAATCAGATTGCTTAATATGACAGAAAATGCAAATGATAAATATTGGAGAGGATAGGAGTGAAATTGGGAACCTGATGCATTGTTGGTGGAGTTATAAAACTGATGCAACCATCCTGGGGAGTAACTTGAAATTATGGCCAAAGGGCAAACAGAATGAATGTACTTTTTGATCCAGCAATACCGCTACTAGATCTGTAAGTCAATGAAATTATACAAAAGAGGAAAGGACCTACATGTAAAAATAGCAGACCTATTCATGATTGCAAAGTACTGGAAATTGAGGGAATGCCCATCAGTTAGGAAATGGCTGGAAAAGCTGTGGTATATTATGGTAATGGAATGCTATTGTGAACAAAATAAATGATGAATAGGCGCATTTCAGAAAAACCTGGAAAAATATGTAGAGAATGATATAAAGTGAAAAGAGCAGAACTGGGAAAACACCATACATAGTATCAGCAACATTGTGTGATGATCAGCTATAAATGAGTCAACTCTTATCAGCAACAAAATGATTCAATAGAAGTACAAAGGAGGAAAATGCTATCCCTATCCAGATTTTAAAAAATGGACTCTGAATGCAGAGTGAATGCATTTTTATGTACTTTATTCTTTCTCATGTTCCTTTTTCCCTTTGATCTGTTTCTTCCACAACTGTGATGAGTATTGGTAAGTGTTTTATGGGAAAGCATATGTATGTACTATATTAAATGGGCTACCATTTTCAGAAGAAGGGAGGGGAGAGAGAGATGGAGAAAAAAAATCTGGAACTCAAAATCTTGTAGAAATGAATACTAAAAATTTTGTGGCATAATTTTGGAAAAATAAAATTATATTTCAAGCATATATTCATATGCATACATATGTCTTTATATACGCATATACATACATATGATATGAGTATACATATATATGTATGAATACACAAGTGTATTTGTATATGTATGTGTGTGTATATATATATACATATAAATACATATATGTGTATATATGTATATCTGTGTGTATAAAAAGTTTTCCTTATAAATAAAAGAGTCCAAAAGTGCAATGAGTTGATTACAGGGGGGTTAGTGAATTAACTGTCACTAGAGGTCTTTAAGGAGAGAGTGGATAAACATTTGAATGGATATTGAAGAAGAGATTTATATTTTGCCTGGGATTTGGACAAAATTACCTCTAATGTGTGGTTCAGATGTAATTCTGCAATGTTAAGATCCTAAATTGAAAATTATTTCAAATTTCATGTGTTTTTAAATACAAATTTTTGTTTTCTTGTTTACATCATTCATTCCCATGAGATTTTTGAGTTACAAATTTTCTCCCTGTCTTTCCCCTACCCCCAACCCCAAAACAGTGATCCCTCTGTAAAGCCCCTCCCCTGAGCTGCTCTCTTTTATGCCCTCCTCCAACACCCCTCTAACTTTCTGGTAGGGCAGGGAGGGTCTTCCTACCCCAGTCCCTGTATATCTTAATTCCTAGTTGCATGTATTGCAGAGCTTTAAATTCTAGATTCTTTTGGTTTCTCCCTTGTCACTCACACCCACTGGAAGGACAAGCAATTTAATACAGGCTGTGCATGTGTAATTACACAGGACATCTTCACAGTGGACATATTGTGACAGTCTGATCATATGTCCATCTTTCCTATCCCCCCCGCCTTGTTCTGTTCTCTACCCTGTCATTGTCCCTGCCCCTTTACTGAAATGTGTGCTTCCAGGAACCCTCCCTCAAACCCTGCCCTCTCCTCCATCATCCTGCCTTTCATCCCCATTACCCTACTCTCCTGTGTGGCATGATACCCAGTTTATACTTTATGTCATTCCTTCCCTAAGCCAAATTCAATGAGAGTAAATGAAAGTAAAGTTGTAACAGTTATCCCTTGCCTCTTCTGTATGGGATGATTAACCCCATTTTGTCTCTCCCTGTCTTCTCTCATTCTAGTCCACTCCCACCTCAGAATTTCACCTTTTAAAGTATCATCCCTTCCTATTCAATTGATCCAATATCCTCTATGTACACATATACACACATGCTCAGATATGTATTCATACACATATATAGCCTCCTATACACATATATAGCCACCTATACACACGCATACACACACATACATTTGTATTCCCTTCATCTATTCTCATACTAACAAAAGTTTACTAAGTTACTATTATCTTTTTTTCCATATTGGCATGTAAATAGTTCAACTTTGATAAGTTCCTTTTGATTTCTTTACCGTGTTTACCTTCTCAGGCTTCTTGTGTTTGATTGTCAAATTTTCTGTTCAGTTCTGGTTTTTTCAGCAAGAATGCTTGAAAGTCCTCCACCTCATTGAATGACCATATATTCCCCTGGAACATTATACTCAATTTTGCTGTGTGGGTGATTCTTGGTTTTAATTCCAACTCCCTTGATATTTGAAATATCATATTCCAGGCCCTTTTATCCCTCAGCATAGAAGCTGCCAGATCCTGGGTTATCCTAATTGTGTTTCCACAGTATTCAAACTGTTTTCTCTTGGCAGCCTGTAAAATTTTCTTCTTTAACTAGAGATTCTGGAACCTGTCAATAACATCTCTAGGAGTTTTCTTTTGGGCATCTTTTTCAAGAGGTGATCAGTGAATTCTTTCAAGTTCTGTTTTGCCCTCTGATTCTACAACATCAGGGCAATTTTCCTTGAGAATTTCTTGAAGGATGCTTTCCAAGTTTTTTTTTGGTCCATGGCTTTCAGGTAAACCAATAATTTTTCAATTGTGTCTCCTGGATCTATTTTCCAGGTCAGTGGTTTTTTTCAAGGAGATATTTCACATTGTTTCCATTTTTTCATTTGTTTGTAATTGTTTAATTGTATCTTGGTTTCTTGTAAAGTCATTTGCTTCCACTTACTCCATCTAATTCTAAACGTATTATTGTCTTCAGAACGCTTTTGAGATTATTTTTCCATCTGGCAAATTTTTTTTAAGGCATTCTTTTCCTCATTGGCTTTTTGGGCCTCTTTTGTCATTTGAGTTAATCTGTTTTTAAGGTGTTATTCTCTTCAGTCAGGTTGTTGACTCTTTCTTGCATCATTCACATTTCTCTTCCCAATTTTTCCTCCACTTCTCTTATTTGGTTTTCAGAGTCCTTTTAAAGTCGATCTATGGCTTGTAGACAATCTTCATGTTTCTTGGAAGCATTTGGTGTGGGAGTTCTGACAGTGTCGTCTTCCTCCCATTCCATCCTTTGATCCTTTTTGTCTACAAAAAAGGATTCTAGAGTTGTCCTTCTCCTCATGTTGGCCAGTCATTTAATTGTTTGATTGTTTGGCTCTGTGGAACTCTGCTTTCAGGGGGGAAAGCTCTGTTCCAAATCACTGTGGTTTTGACAGCTGCCAGAGCTATTAGGGGGGTGCTGCAGCTCCCACTAGCTTTGGCTTGATCAAAGCACATCCCAGGAGTACCACCCAAGACCACAATCCGGATTCAGGCCACTCACTGCAAGAGCACTTGGCCTTTGATCAATCACTTAGGCACCCCTGCCGGGTCCGCAGGCAAGGACCTCTGAAGAAGCCAGGTTGGGCTGCTTTCTTGCCCTGGGGGCAGTTTGACCAGACTGCTTCTTTTCCCCCAAATTCAGCTTGAATTCCACTGACCTTTCTTTTAGTCTTGTTTCTCCAGGCTTGATAAATGTGGAGTTTGCTCAAGGTGCCTCTAATATGCTCTCCTGTAGAATCAAGCTGTGGCTTTTTCTCAACTGCCCTGGGGCCTGGCCAGGGTTTCAGGCTGGGCTGGCCTTGGCTCCCAGTGTGCTGTGATGGGACCCACCTGCCGAGCTGCCTTCACCTAGAGATGTATTTTCTGCATTTTTGTGAGTTTAGGAGCCTTAACATTTTTTTAGAGTCGTATTTTCTGTGTATTTAAGGTGGCTGTGTGGGAGCTGTGAAACATTGCTGCTTCTATGCTGCCATCTTGGCTCTGCTCCCCCCAAATTTCACATATTTTTGCCATGTAAAATTTTGCCAAATTTAGAATTTGTACATTTTTTATCAACATAATACTTAACTTGGTGGAATATCATGATAATGTGTTGTTCTATGGGCAAGAGGATAGGCATAATATGGAAATGACTCATAAGTGAGAAAACCTTACAACAAAGCTATTTTTGTATTTAATAAGTGTCTGATTAAACTGTTCTACCTTTGATTGCAATCTGTAGTGATGATTTACAGTAAGGATTCAATCTACATCTAACACTCACAAGTATAAGATACCCTGGGTTTGGGGTGAACAGACTTGGGTTCTAATATTGGTTTTATAGATATTTACTTTTATGGCTCAAATACTTTACACTTACTACTATCATATAATAAAAACAACTCAGGATGAATACATTGGTAAATGAAGGTGATAGAAAAACAAAATACATCATTATTATTGTACTTTTAACATAATTCACTGACCTGCATGCAGGAGTCCTGAGTATGGTCAAACTATAGAAGAAAAGTCCCTCATGGACTGACATGGAAGTTCAGTGAAACAATTTTTCCTTCTTACTATCTCTGATTGAGAAGATAGGTGTTCTACAGCCTTTTGTGACTGTGGAAAATGTGATATGGTTTTTGCCCTGTGGAGACATAATACCAGAATAAGAGTGAGCAGGTAAACATATATACTTTGTTAACTTGCAAGTCTTTCCTATGGTTGCTATCCACTAAATAGTCTTGAATCACTATACTTACTGAACCTGACTTAATTCTTTTCAAAGTTCAGAGTACTTATCTCAATATTTGTGTTTAACAAGTATTAAACAATAATGAGAAGAACAATGAGAATGGGGCAAGTTCACCCAACTGGTTCATTTGATAGGTCGGAAAGAGCTGGTAAGGTTATTTAGTAACAGACTGTGGGATCAGAAGAGGTCATCATTACAATGACTACATAAGCAATGGTAAGCTACAAAAGGTTAGGTAGCCTAGGGCCCTGAAAATATAGACACACACCTACCTGAAAGCAGGAGACCAGCCTTTATGTTGTCTAGAGGTCTTTCTAGCTCTAATTTTCTAGTTATTTTATTTTATTTCCCACTTCAGTATTCATTTGATTTTCAGTCCACTTAATTATCTTCTACCAACCCTCTTAATCTCTGCCACATTTTGACTTCTATCTATTTGTTATTTGAGAAATCAATAGTTTGTTAAAGAAAAAAAATGATTGTGATACCTTAAGGCATGATAGATAATAGCTACTATTCCAAAAATCACTGTTAACTTGGTTTATAAACTGCATCTCTAATTTTTCACTTTCAGAATGGGCCAAGGATGAGGAAAAGTAATAAAAAGTCAAAGACAAAGCAGACTGTAAGCAAGTATTTTGGGAATCAACACAATTGGGGGAATGTTGTATGAGTACAGTACAGAAGAATTTCTAGGTTAAACCTACTGAGATCAGATAACAAATGACTGATAGGAGAAAATAGGTTATTTTTGTCCCCAAACAATAATATCAACAAATGGAGTTATTACTAAGAAAGTTATGAATGCTAAACCCTTTAATGCATTGTTTAAAAAGTTGTTTCATATTTACTTATTGTGCAAATGTTATGCCTCTTGTTAGAAAGCAACTTTGTTGAGGCAGGGCCTGTTTTAATTTGTATCTCAAAAGTGTGGCAGTGCCTCTGACTAAATCTAATTAGATTTACTCTATCAACATATATTACCAATCGAATTTCTGATTTTTGTTATGGGTAGTGATTGAGGGATGATGCTACCATGGATTTGCTACTTTAATATTAGCAACTATTTTCTGCATTAGTTTTCTTTTAACATAAGCAACACAAAATACCAAAATTAGGGGTCACAATCTTTTAAAGACATACATAATATGGATGCGTGTTCCACTAAGCTACTGAAGTAATAACAAACTTTTAAAAAGTTATTGTAAAAGTCTTTCAATGGAGAACACTAAGAACAGGGAAGCCATTCACTAATCTGGGATTTTGTTTTGGGGGGCAGTGGGGTTTAATGATTTGAGGTTCATACCAGCAGACAGATCAAATTAGATGCCTTCTCAGACATTGTATGAACATAACTGGAAAAGCTGGAAAGTAGAGTAGCTTCTGGCATCCCTGAGAAGATAATCATTTCATTTTGAAATCAGGAAATCACCAAAAATAAGTTTAGCTAGAGGTAAAAGGGGGAAGACTTGATCTTTATGTTGTTATTCCACTACAATAACTGAAAATGACCCTTCCTCAGAACTCATGTATTATTCTGTTTTTATCTCTCTAGTGAACTTACCATATTCAGTTTTGTATTAGTTGTTGTGCACATATTTTAATTCCTTTTCTAGAACTTTAATGATAACAGGTTTAAGATAGGAAGAGATCTTAGAAATGTTCACATCCAATCCCCTTATTTAAAAGTGAGAGGAAACTGAGAATCAGAAGTTAAGTAACTTGTCTAAGGACACACAGGTATTAGGCAACAATGTTGAAATTGGAAGAATTATATGATTACTGAGTTCCCTTCAAGCTCTCAAATTCTATGATTAAGTGGTTTTGTCTTCTGACTCCAAACTGTACATCTTTCCACTTATACTTCATGACTTTAATTATACTTAAATGACCAGTGACCTAGTCATTAGAGGTTAATGCTTAATGAAATTTACATTTCTAAAGATCCTTGAATCTCAGAATGCCAAAGGTACTAGAGGGCCTAGGCTTATGGGCTGAAATACTGGGAAGCCTGTCTTTAATTCACATGAAGGATATCTTCTATGTTTTCTGCAACCCCCATTATCTTGATATGAAGTTGACATTGAATGTGACCAATATGGTGTATTGCCACAACCTTGGGGTCTGGACATTATAATAAATTCCTAGCATCAGAGAGGCAGAGAAACCAATGGTCCTACATCAAAGGTTTTGCATCAATGTCCATCTAAGATCACGAGAAGATTAATCAGTGATCATGAGTCTTAGGCACCCAAAGTTATAGAATGGTACGCTGCTTTAAGAGACTCAGAGATTGAGAAACAAGTGTTTATGTCTTTTTCTACCACTGTACTATAAGGTTTAAGAACTTGCAAATCAGTTTTCCATGGGAAATCAGAAAGTTATTTATTTAACTGGCACAGGAAACAGAAATCTATGCTGTCTCCAACTCTCTTTTCTCTGGATTTGGAATGACCACATGTGTAAGCGAACATTTCCATTCCCATACTAGCACCATCCTC
The DNA here is from genome assembly GCA_028646575.1 of Pseudocheirus occidentalis. Taxonomy (NCBI): domain Eukaryota; kingdom Metazoa; phylum Chordata; class Mammalia; order Diprotodontia; family Pseudocheiridae; genus Pseudocheirus; species Pseudocheirus occidentalis. The sequence goes on along the minus strand of CM053599.1, from coordinate 156,662,946 downwards.
AGTGATCATAGGACTTTGGAAGTTGAAAGAAGTTCAGATCAACTAGTTCTTTCATCTTTCTGCAGCAGGTAAACTCTGTTCACCTTATAACTGAGATCCATAATCTCCATTTTTTGGAGTGAAAATCTCTTCCCCTTGCTACCTTGCTTTCCTTCAGTCTTTCATCTTCCTTGTCATTCATACCCACTCAGTTGTCAAATCTTATATTTTCTATCCCCAAAATATCTTCATACTTGTTCATTTTTTTCCACTTACAAAGCCATTATCTTAGATCAAATTCTCAGCACTTAGACATCTGCAACAACCTCCTGTCTAGGTTCTTTGCTTCCAGTCTCTCTTCAATACATCCAGCACAGTGCTTTAGAAAAAAATATTTCTAAAATAAAGATCTGAATATAGAACTAAATAAAATAAAATAAACAAAAACTTATATAAAGCAGTGACTGTTTCCAGTGCTCTGGGAATGCAGACAGTGGGGGATCCAGTGACTAATATAAAAAGCCAAAAGCCTGGGACAGGTCAACCACTCCCACCCTGACCCTCACCCCCCACACCCACTGGAAGCAGAGTCCTACATTGACAGGGAGGTAGGAAATCAAATATTTGACATAGAAGATGAATAAACAGTGTAAAAATATCAGACAATAGAATATTACTTTGATGACAAAGAAGATAAAAACATACAACCAGAAGAAGACGGCAAAGTCAAAATTCCTACATCAAAAGGATGCACTAAAAATGTGAATTGGGGGCAGTTAGGTGGCACAGTGAATAGAGCCTTGACCATGGAGTCAGGAGGACCTAAGCTCAAATTCAGCCTCAGACTCTTGACACACTCACTAGCTGTGTGACCTTGGGTAAGTTCCTTAACCCCAATTTCCTTGCCTTCCCCCCTCCAAAAGAAAGAAAAAAAATTAATTGGCCACAGGTCATGGAAGAGCTGAAAAAATATTTTGAAAATCAAGTAAAAGAAATAGAGGAAAAATTGGGAAGAGAAATGAGAGTGATGCAAAAAATCATGAAAAATGAAACAACAGTTTGCTAAGGAAGATCCCCCCCAAAAAATACTGAAGAAAATAATACCTCAAGAATAGACTAAACCAAATGGTAAAAGAGGCACAAAAAGCAAATGAGGGGAAGAATGCCTTAAAAAGCAGAATTGGCCAAATGGAAAAAGATTCAAAATCTCAAAAAGAAAATAATACCTTAAAAATTATAAAGCAGCAAATGGAACCTAATGACTTTATGAGAAATCAAGAAATTATCAAACATATCCAAAAGAATGAAAAAAATAGAAGATGATGTGAAATATCTCATTGGAAAAACCACTGACCTGATAAATAGATCCCAGAAAGATGATATAAAAATTGGTGGTATAACTGAAAGCCATGATCAATAAAAGAGCCTAGTCACCATCTTTTATGAAATTGTCAAGGAAAACTGCCCTGTTACTCTCAACCAGAGGGTAAAACAGAAATCAAAAGAATCCACTGATCACCTCTTGAAAGAAATTCCAAAATAAAAAGTCCTAGGAATATTATAGTCAAATTCCAGAGTCCCCAGGTCAAGGATAAAATATACTGGAAGCAGTCAGAAAAAAAAACCAATTCAAGTATTGTAGAAACACAATCACTATAACACAAGAATGAGCAGCTTTTACATTAAGGGATGGAAGGGCTTGGAATATGATATTCTGGAGATAAGAGTAGCTAGGATTAAAACAAAGAATCATCCACCCAGCAAAGCTGAGTATAATACATGAGGAGAAAAAATGAATATTCAATGAAGTAGAGGACTTTGATGATAATTGTAACTCATGAGACCTTTCTCAGTATTAGGGTAGTTGGAGGAAATAGATATATAGGTAAATAAAGAGACAGAGAGAGAGACAGAGAGAGACAGAGAGAGACAGAGACAGAGATAGAGAGACAGAGAGAGAGAGAAATGTCACAGAGTGAGTTCAACATTAAGGGATAATATCTAAAAAACAGAATTGATGGGTAAGAGAAGACAATGTGGGGAGAAAGAGAAAGAGGGAGAGATGGAATGGGATAAATTATCTCACCAAAAAAGAAGCAATAAGGTTTCACAGTGGAAGGAGAGGGGAAGTGAGATAGAATTAGTAAACCTTACTCTCATCAGATTTGGCTTAAGAAAGGAGTAACATACACACTCAATTGGGTATCTTACCCTACAGGAAAGTAAGGAGAAAAGGAGAAAAGAGTAGGGAGAGATGATAGAGAAGGGGTAGATAGAGAGAGAGAATAGTCAGAAACAAACACTTGTTTTGAAAAGAGCAGTGTCAAAGGAGAAAATAGAATAAGTGGGAGGGGGGATAGGATGTAAGGAAAATAGTCTTTCACAACATGACTCTCATTGACATGTTTTGCATAACTACATATGTATAACCTATATTGACTTTCTTGCCTTCTCAATGAATGTGGGCGGAGAATGAAGAAGGGAAAGATTTTGTAATTCAATGTTTTTTTTAAATGTAAAAAAATGCTTTTAACATACACCTGGAAAATAACATATACTTGCAATGGGGTAGAGAAGTTTATCTTGTCCTACAAGAAACTAAGAGGGAAGGAGATATGGAAGCAGGGTGTGATTTAAAACAAAAGGGAAAACTGGGGAAATGGGTAATCAGAATGCACAACATCTTGGGTTGGGAGGAGGGAAAGATGGGGAGAAAATTTAGGACTCAAGATCTTATCAAAATGAATGTTGAAAACTAAAAATTAATTAATCTATAAAAAAAGTAATTTGATTAAGTATGTTTGGAAGAAGCATCCTATTCACAGGAAAAGGAAGCTTTTAAACTGAAAAGTCAAATAAACTTTATTAAAAACAAAACAAAAAACCCAAAACAAAAACCTCATATGACTCCTTAGTGTATTTAAACAAAATAAAAACTCCTCAGCCTGACATTTAAAACCGTATAGAGGGGCGGCTAGGTGGCACAGTAAATAGAGCACAGGCCCTGGAGTCAGGAGGACCTGAGTTCAAATTCGGCCTCAGACACTAAACACAAAAACTAGCCATGTGACCTTGGGCAGCTCACTTAAATCCAACTGCCCTCCAAAAAGCAAAAAAAAAAAACCCTATAGAATATAACTTTGATCAATCTTTCTAATTTATTTTATATAGCTCTCCTTCATGTACCTTAACTTTGAGAAGAAAATTCTTTTTTCTAAACTCAACTTTTCAACTGTCACTTCTTTTTCTTTCCATAGGCTATCTACTATACGTAAAATGATTTTTCCCTGCCTCTTAAAATCTCTTTTGCCATCTAGTACATGAGACCTTTCCTCACCCATCCAGTTTTTAATGTTCCCAGCATTTTCAAATTCTGTTATCAGACCAATGTTCATGTTAAATTCACTCTCTTACCCTAATATAAGGTAATCTCTTTGAGGACAGAGACAATTTCTTTGTTTTTCTTCATGTTCCTTGAACTTAGAAAAGTGCTTTCCATGGGGCAAAGTGGGACAATGGAAAGAAGATAGACTTTGGAGTTAGAGGACATATATTCAAATACTACAACAAACATTATCTACTTATGTGACCTTGGGCAAATCAATTAATGTCTCTGAGTCTCAGTCTTCTGATTTATAAAAGGATGAGGTTGCCCTAGATGGCCTTTAAGATCCCTTCCAGCACTAAACTATGGCTTTATACTAGTCACTTATTAAATATTTGGAGAATTGAGTTGAACCATGCTTTACGTAGACTACTGTGATAGACTAACCATTTTTCCTACCTCCCGCACCAATATTCTTTCTATAATCCATCCTTTACATAGCTGATTTAACAATCGCCTTATGACATATCACTGATCATTTCACTGTCTTCCTCAAAAAGCTCAAGCAATACATTATTTCCTTAAAGTTAAAAATGAGATCCTTTACGTCTGTATCCAAAGAGATCATTAAAAAAGGCAAAGGATCAACATGTCCGAAAAACATTTGTATCAGCTTTTTTGTAGTGCCAAAGGAATTGACATTGAGGGGAAGCACATAAACCAAACTAGTTGTGGTATATGAATGTAATGGAATACTAGTGTGCTATAACAGATGATGAACAAGCAGATTTCTGAAAAAAAAAATGTGGAAAGACTTTGGTGAAATGATACTGAGAAAAAACGAACACGCAAGGAGAACATTATATACAGTAATAACAGCTTTGTGCAATGACCAACTTGAATAGATTTGGCTCTTTTCAGCAATTCAGTGCTGTCTAGGACAATTCCAAAAGACTCATGATGGAAAATACTGTCCACATGCAGTGAAAGAACTATGGAGTTTGAATGAAACACACTATTTTCACCATTTGTTGTTGTTTCCCCTTTCTTTCAGTTTTTCCTTTTTTTCTGATTCTTCTTTCATAACATCACTAATATGTGAATTTGTTTAATATGATTGTACATGTATAACTTATATCAGGTTGCTTGTTGTCTAGGGAGGGGGAATGTGAAAGTCAGGAGGGAGAAAGAAGTTCAGAACTCAAAATCTTATAAAATTGGATATTGAGAACTTTCTTTAAAGTTAAATTGGAAAACAAATGATGTTAATAAATTCCTCAAACTGGATGATTTTGATCACATTGAAATGTTTTTTGCATTTAATAACCCAACACAACTAAGATTAGGAGGAAAGCCAAAAGCTGGAAAACAATTTTTAAAGACATTGCCTCTGATAAAGGCCTCATCTCTAAAATATACAGAGAACTAAGGCAAATTTACAAGAGTACAAGTCATTCCCAACTGATAAATAGTCAAAGAATATGAACAGGCAGTTTTCAGAGGAAGAAATTAAAGCTATCAATAGTCATTTGAAAAAAATGCTCTAAATAACTTTTGATTAGAGAAATGCAAATCAAAACAACTCTGAGATACTACATCACATTCATCAGATTGACTAACATGACAAAACAGGGTAATGGTAAATGTTGGAGAAGTAGGAACATTGTAACACTAATGCATTGTTGGTGGAGTTGTGAATTGATCCAACCATTCTGGAGAACAATTTGGAGCTATAGCCAAAGGGATAAAAAATTGTGCATACCCTATGACCCAGCAATATCACTTCTTTTTTTTAGTGTTTTTATGTAATAAATTTTATTTGCTTCTTGTTTACAATATTCATTTTCATGAGATTTTTGAATTACAAATTTTCTCCCCATCTTTCCCCTACCCCAAACCCAAAACAGCAATCTCACCATAGAGACCCTCCCCTGGTCTGCTCTCTAACTTTCTGGTACGGCAGGGAGGGTCTCCCTACACCAGCCCATGTTTATCTTAATTCCTAGTTGCAGGAATTGCAGTGCTTTAAATTCTAGATTCTTTCAATTTCTCCCTTGTCACCCACCCCCACTGGAAGGACAACCAATTCAATACAGGCTGTGTAGGTGTGATTATACGGGACATCTTCACAGTGGACATATTTTGACAGTGATCATATGTCCATCCTTCCTATCCCTTCCCCCTTGTTCTGTTCTCTACCCTGTCCCTGTACCTTTATTGAAGTGTGAGCATCCAGCATCCCTCCCCCAGACCCTGCCCTCCCCTCCATCATCCCACCTTTCATTCCCAACATCCCCTACTCTCTTGGGTGGCATGATGATCAGTTTAGAGTTTATGCCATTTCTTCCCCAAGTCAGATTCAATGAGAGTAAATGAAAGTAAAGTTGTAATAGTTATCCCTTGCCTCTTCCACATGGGATGATTAACCCCGTTTTGTCTCTCCCTGTCTCCTCTCATTCTAGTCCTCTCCCACCTCAGAATTTGCCTTTTAATGTATCATCCCTTCATATTCAATTGATCCTATACCCTCTGTATACCCATATATACACAGGCTCAGTTATATATTCTTATGCAGATATAGTCTCCTCTACAGACATATGTGTAAGCATACATATATGCCCATTTGTGTTCCTTTCACCTATCTTCATACTAAGAAATGTTTCATAAGTTACTATTATTGGTTTTCCATATTCACATGTAAATAATTCAAATTTGATAAGTTCCTTATGATTTCTCTCCCATGTTTACCTTCTCATGATTCTTGTGTTTGGTTGTCAAATTTTCTGTTCAGTTCTGTTTTTTTTCAGCAAGAATGCTTGAAAGTCCTCCACCTCACTGAATGACCATATTTTCCCTTGGAATAATATGTTCAATTTTCCTGGGTAGTTGATTCTTGGTTTTAATCCCAGCTCCCTTAATCTGCAAAATATCATATTCCAGGCCCTCAGTGTAGAAGCTGCCAGATCTTGGGTTATCCTGATAATGCTTCCACAGTAGTCAAATGGTTTCCTCTTGGCAGCCTGTAATATTTTCTTCT
>CM053599.1:156634740-156656105 GCA_028646575.1 Pseudocheirus occidentalis | reverse complement strand
AGTGTGATCAATATTCTGGGCTGGGGGGTAGGGACAAAAAGGGGAGAAAATTTGTAACTCAAAACCTTGTGGAAATGAATGATGTAACCAAGAAAATAAATTAAAATTAAAAAAAAAAAAGAAAAAAAAAAGAAATAAAATGTTTGCATCAATACGTATGACTTCCTTCTTTACCTTTTTTTTCCAAACATAATTGGGTTAAATTATTCCTTGAATGTTTTGTAGAATTCCCTTGTAAATCCATTTGACCCTGAAGATTTTTTCTTTGTGGTTTGTTCAGTTTATTTTTATTAAATATGATCATTTAAGTATTCTATTACTTCTATCAATTTGGGGAATTTATACTTTTATAAATTTACCTCCATTTTAATTAGATTGTATGTTTTACCACCATATAAAAGGATTAAATAACTCCTAATAATTGTTTATCTTTTTTCCCCACAAAACCTGCTTCCAGTTTTATTTATAAGTTCAATTTTGATTGTTTATTTTTTTTACTTTCAATATTTTTAATCTTTCCTTTGATTTTCAGGTTTTTCCTTTTGATATTTAATTGGGAATTTTAATATATTCTTATTAATTTAGTTGCCTCTCCAACTCCTTGATCTACTTTTTCTGCCTTATATTACTGCATACATTTTCCCCTCAGAACAAAGAGACAAATGGACAAGCATTTAACCATTTCCTGCCTCTCCTTTTAGAGCAAAATTTTGTGTATCCAAATGCTACTGAAAATCAATTGAACTCATTCTGGTTATTTTGGGGAATGTGAAAAAATGAAAGGCGTCACTCTCAACTTGATGCTAAATATAAGTTAGAATTTATTATACTATTTGGCACTTAGACAAATTGGGAAAATACAAAGATCTGAAAAAAAACACCTCAGAGGTGAAGTTTTGGGCTCTCCAGTATGGGGAGAAAAGGGGCAAGGTGCCACTGGAACTCTATTGTTCCAGAGTCCCAACTCACCTTTACTGGTGGATTCAAACCTCTCACTTTCAAAGAAGTTTTTAAGGAGTAGACACATAAAGTTTACTGAAGTAAAAGATCACTGTGCTGAAAACGTTTTTACAAAAATTTATTAAAGCCTCTGTATCAGTAAGCACCCCAGCATACCTTGGGTGACTGCTAGCACAGATTCTTAGATTCAGTTTTCTAAAGGAAAGCAACTCAAAATGGGTTAACAGTCTCACTTTTATCAATCAAACATATATCATTTACCTAGTGTAGGGGAAAAAAGTCAGCACCCTGAACTTCAGAGAACACAAACACAAGTTACAAGCACAAGTTACAAACAGACCAAGAAACAGATCAGCAGATGGGCTTCCAACCATCTGACCATCACATCCATACCTATTCAAGTTACCAGAGAGAGAAGCATCAGTATGCTGGTTTTCAAAGCAAGGGTGATCAACAGCTTCCCAGAGTCTCATCTGGCCAATTTACACAACTTAAGTGAGCCCCAAAGCAAAGCCTCACATCAGGGTGCATATATAGCCTTCTCCTGGGTCAGAGAATATCACAGCCCCCATGACCCACCGTCCAATTACAAAGTAACAAGGCATGGGCATTCCCGAAAAACAAGCCTCCTGTCACAGGATCCATGTGACCACATTCAGCCTATTAGGGGGCAAAGTATACTTTCAAATCAGGGAAGATTCTCAGGGCCACTTAAGCCTATCAAAGGTGCTAAGAGCAGGGAAGATCTTCAGATTTGCTTTGCATTTGGACCCAAGATATTTCATGCTCATTATATAGACAACTTAAATCTGAGTTAGCATTAACATCTCTTAAGGACAATATAATCCCCACAAAATAGAGACATCACATTGGCAAGATACATAACATAGCAAGTCATTACCAGCAATCCAAAACAAAAATGTCCAAATAAAATTCTCATGGTGGTGGGGGGAGGGTGTCCTTTCCCCCATACTGCCCTTGCAGGCTTCCTCCCCACACTCTCAGGTGCAGGTTCTAATGAACCAAGTCCCAGTCTTAACATTGCTCCAGCCCCTGCTTCCAAGTCCTTAGGGGTGACTGGGCAACACAACCAACAGGGTGGGGTCCTTGGGAGTCCATAGCACCTTACTTACACCACCTACCCCAGACACAACTCCATCCTCCCCTTGGGTCCCAAACTGTGGAATACAGCAAAAAAAAAAAACACATTCAGTGCTCCTGCTTTGGTGCACAGTCCTTATCTGAATTCCAAACTCCCGGGTTCCTCCTCCTCATGCAGGAGGCAGCCACTTCTGGCTTCTGTCCAAGTCCTGATGCAGGCCACCATCCCTGCACTCACCTCAGTGAAGTAGACATGCAGGCAGCTCTGCGTTCTGGTTCCATGGATCCACAGAGTCACAGCTACTACAACTGGGAAACAAACAATTTTCCCAGTCCCCATACTTTCCTTTCAGTTCACAGATCCCATCCTTGTTGTCAAATGAATCAGCAATTCAGTATTCACAATGCCTACAGTAACTATGAGTATGCTAATATGGTTATTAATCACAAAATGTAACAGGCTCTGTACATGAGAAATATAGCCAGAGCATTTATTCAAATGCCAGAAGACTGAGTCCCAAAACCAGAAAGTCAAAGCCAACACAGTAGTTATGAAGTTGGCACATGTAGTTAAAGTAGTAAACACCCACATTCTCAAGTCTTCAAAACAGGACAGGCTACCTCAGGCAAAGATCCTCCTTTCCTCACTCAGAGCAACTGCTCAGCCTTCAAGCAGCTTGCTCCCAGCAGCTCCAGCCCCTCCACAGTTTTTGTCCCTGGCATTCCTCAACAGGAGTCCTTAGCAGAGATTCTGGCTGGCTTAAAGAAAAAAGGAGTTTGTGGTCCTGCCACTGCCACTGCTGCTGCAGCTGCTTCCAGTCTCCAGCACTGACATTAGCTTCATTCTGGCTTTCTCTTGCTCCACCAGTCCTGCTACATCAGCAAGCTCAAGGGGCACAGTAGATCTTCAAATCCCAGTATCATTACAGCCTCTCTTCCCAGATCAGATTTAAAAAGGGTGTTGAAGAATAATAAGGAATCTGACATAAGACAGGAAACAAATTTATTGAGGCCCCACTAGCAACAGCTCTGAGACACTCTGAATTCCACATATTTCTACACAATCAGATGAATCTCCAATCAAACCCCTATTTAGTCTGAATGTGTATTTACACATGGAGATGCTGTAGTTGTGAGGAGAGGACAAAAACCTCTGCATTGAAAAGTTCAATTTTCTATCAATAATTTTTGCAAGTGAGGACTTGGAAATACAATTAATATCATAATGTCATTACGTTATTATGGTCTTCTTTTAAGTTGTAGTTATATTCTAATACATAGTAAAAATTGAGTGATCATTGTAAGCCAGAAATAGTGTTAGATAAAACAAATTTTTAATCTGAATTTTGTTGAAACTAAAAGATAGAGGTAAAAGTTTGAATAAAAACAGTTATGTCACTTTATCAGTTTTACTAAAGCCTTTTTAATAATTTTTATAGGAAAAGATGGCAGCATAGAACCAGAAAAATTCTGCAGCTCCCCCACATAAACCACCTCAAACACCTATAAAATATGACTCTAAACAAATTTTAGAGCTCCAAAACCCAAACCCACAAAAGTACAGAGAAATAAAGCTCCCACTGAAGCCTGACTGGCAGGTGGGACAGGAAGGGCTCATTGCAGCACACTGGGAGATGAAACCAGCTCAACCTGAAACCACAGCTTGGCCCTGGGGCTGCCAGGACAAGTCAGGAGCTTTCAGGAGAGTGGATCACTGGTAGCTGTGGCAGTTTCAAGAATTATCAACCCATAAGAAACAAGAAAAAAGAGAAAAGTCAGTGGAACTCTGCTAAATTTGGGGGAAAAAATCAGGACTAACTGTCTGCCCACAGGGCAAGAAAGCAGCAGAAGTGGCAGCCCTGAAGCCACCTCCATGTGGCTGGTTCAGAGCTCTTGTCTCGAAAATTGCAAGAGGTTCAAGGAATCATGCAGAGGCTAAGTGCAATTGCCTTAACCTGCCTGGATCAGGATCATGGTCTTGGGTGGCGGTCCTGAGGCATGTGAACAGTGAGCAAAGCTGGTGGGGGCTGAAGAGATGGCAGCCTCCTAACAGCTCTAGCAGCTAGAAAAACCCCAGTGATAAAGGACAAAGCACTCCCCTCTGGAAGCAGAGTTCCACAGAGCTAAAAAAGTCAAGTAATTGATTGGTAATATAAGCAGACAGATGAACCAAAGTAAGAACATCAATCCAACTTCAGATTCCTTTTTCAGGGACGAAAAGGATCAAAACATGGATCAGGAAGAAGACAACACAGTCAGAACTCCTGCACCAAAAGCTTCCAAGAAAAATGTAAATTGGTTACAAGCCACAGAGCAGCTTAAGAAGGATTTTGAAAATTAAATAAGGGAAGTGGAGGAAAAATTGGGAAAAGAAACAAGAATGATGCAAGCCAATCATGAAAATAGAGTCAATGACTTGACTGAAAAAAATAAAACCTTATAAAGTAAAATAACTCAAATGGAAAAAGATGCCCAAAAAGCCAATGAGGAGATGAATGCCTTAAAAAAGTCAATTTTTCCATAAGGAAAAAGAATTTCAAAAGCATACTAAAGAGAATAATTCCTTCAGAATGAGAGTGGAGAAAATGGAAGCAAATGATTTTGTGAGAAAAGATACGAAACAGATCCAAACAAATGAAAAAAATGGAAGGCAACATGAAATAAGCTGCCAAGAAGAAACAATTTGAATACTGTGGAAATATAATCAGGATAACGCAGGATAGAGCAGCTTCTACATTGAGGGATCAAATGGCCTGGAATATGATATTCCAGAGATCAAGGGAGCTAGAACTAAAACCAAGAATCACCTACCCAGTAAAACTGAGTATAATGTTTCAGGGGAAAATATGGTCATTTAATGAGGGGGAGGAGTTTCAAGCATTCTTGCTGAAAAAAACAGAACTGAATAGAAAATTTGACATTCAAATACAAGAAACATGAGATGATAAACATAGAAAAGAAATTATAAGGAACTTATGAAAGTTAGAAAAATGATAATTGTAATTTATAAAACTTTTCTTAGTATGAGGATAGGTGAAGGGCATATAAATATATTTATATATGCATACATACACATGTCTATATAGGAAGGTATATATGCATATGAATATATATAAGTGTGTGTACATATGTGTACATAGACAGAGGGCACAGGATCAATTAAATGGGAAGGGATGATATTTTAAAAGGTTAAACTGAGAGGTGGGAAAGGAATAGAATGAGAGGAGACAGGGAGAGACAGAATGGTGTTAATCATCTTGTATAGAAGAGTTAAGGGATAACTGTTACAATGGAGGGGAAGAATGGGAAGGCAAAAGGAAATGGTTCAACCTTATTCTCATTGAATTTGGTTTAGGAAAGGAATGACATAAACTCTAAATGGGGTATCTTGCCCTACAGGAGATTAGAGGTGATGGGGATGAGATGGGGGAGTATGGAGAGCAGGAGAGGTTAGGGGGGAGGGCTGTTAAAAGCACACATTTCTGTAAAGGGCAGAGACAAAGTACAGAATAAAACAAGTGGGGGTGGGATAAGAAGGAGGGAAATATAGTCAGTCTTTCACAATATGTCCATTGTGGAGATGTTCTACCTATCTACACAAGTACAACCTGTATTTCATTGCTTGTCTTTCCAGTGGGGGTAGGCGATGAGGGCAGTGGGGAAAACATCTTGAATTTAAAGTCCTAAAATCAAATGTTAAATATATATTTATTTATGTATGTATGTATATTTACATATACATATTATTAATATTATTATTATCATTATCATTATTTATAGGCAACTGGGAATTAATATATTCAGGCACTGGGGTAAGAAGATCCATCTTGCCCTACTCGAAATCATAGGGGTGATGTGGGAGGATATAGGAGAGAGCAGATTGGGGGAGAGGGTAAACATGGGATTGGCATTTTGGAGTGGTGGGTAGGGGAAAAATAGGGAAACATTTGTATCTCAAAATCTCATGTAAACAAATGATGTAAACTAAAAATTAAAAAAGTTAATTTAAAAAATGAATAATAATAAAAACGAAAATTTTAATCTGAGAACCTTCCCTGATTTGAAAACACACTCTGCCCCTTTGTATATTGTCCATGTGATGATCTTATTTAAAGATGGGGTGGGGGAGATGGAAATTAGGATTAAAATAATGAGAAAATTCCCAAAGGGTGGAAGGAAACAATTTGTGGGATTGTTTATCGAAGATATTTTGGTTGTTGGTGCTATTATCATGTCTTTCACTATGTCCACCCTTGCCTTACAAGAATTTATACAAACCTAATTTCTGTGAGCCATGTATCAGGAATTGATCCTGATAATATTTCAAATAAGATACTTCATTGGGTAAGCAGAACTAACCAGTTGAATAACTTTACTTCCATAATCCTCCACTTTGTCTCATTAATGTGTGTACTAGGAAGATGGTGCTTTATTGCATCTTGTGTTGTTTGCTCCTCTGGTGGGTCACTCTTGGCTCTAGGGACAGAGATTAATGGACCCAAGTTACTTGGTAAGAAAAGGGGCAGATGTTGAGGGCCAATGTGGGCCTTGGGTAGAGTCTGGGTAGAGTCTTGGATAGAGTCTTGGGTAGAGTCTGGGTAGAGTCTTGGATAGAGTCTTGGGTAGAGTCTGGATCAGAATTTCCCTAGACCCTGCTTCCCATGTGGGCTAATTATGGCTCAAGTTGTTAATTCACTATATTTCCATGACTATCAAAGAAACAGGGTGTGATTACCAAGAGGTGACCCCCCAAAGATTGCACATCTGTCAATAATTAAGTACAAGCTGGTCAATCATTTTTTTTCCATTAGAAAAACAATGCAATTGCCTTTGTTATAAAAACCTTTACCCCAGAATAAGTAAGTGGACTACCCTGATAGTTCCCACATTGCTCATGCTATCATTTCATTGCTACTGTTGTACACAAATCTCAGGTCACTACACACCACCTGACTTGTGGCACACCATTAAGCCCCTCTTGTATTTCTGTCTTTGTCCCTGTTTTATATTTTAGCTTCAAACTGCTTAAGGCATATCTGGGCATATTGCTCAAGGCATTCCCTGACGCTGTTCCCCCTCATCAGCATTTCATATTTTCTCTTTGAATAATTATAGCATACCAGGCTCATTATGGTGCAAGGATCTTACCCAAGTACCATCCTGTCCTATCCTGCTGACCAAGAGGGCCTTCACCTCCTTGCCCAACACATGACCCTGACCAGTGCTGGGAAATTCCAGCCCCTCTGACTACAACCTGGGAAATTCTAGTTCCACTCATACCATGACCCTGCACTCTGTGCTCTCCACCCAGGTCCATGAATGATGCCTTGTACCTTTGTGCCATACTCCTCTGAGTGATACACCATACTCCCCTGAGTCATATAGATTTGACCAATGGCTGATCTTCACTTCTGTATGTCATAGCTTTTGCTAGCTCCCCTTCCTATTATAATTTTGTGGTTTTGGCCTATATATTCAAGATCTGAAAATCCAGAAACCACTGCCAATTTGAGTGAGTATTCTGGCAGTCAGGTGCTTGCTTAATAAATCCACATCTATATTTTATCATGAACCCAGGTCTTGGCTCACTCTTATTTCTCTGCACAACACTACACCCCCACATTTCAACCCACACCCCTTTGGTGCAGGCATCAATTTTTTGACTACTTTCTTATTTATTTTATCCTTAAATTTACTGAACTCTGAGAAGGAAAATTTGAAGTCCCACCAGTACAGTTTTGTTACCTATTTCCTACTGTAACTTCCATCAATTTTCCTTTAAGAATTTGGAATTCTCTCATTTCCTACCTTTCCCTTTCTTGTCCTTTTCTTCCCCTATTTCTTCCTTCCTCTTCCCCTCTAACTCCCTCCTTCATTATTTCTTTACCTTTCACTCCTTTCTCTACTTTCAGCATCTCTTGCTCTCTTTCGTTTCTCCCTTTCCATTTAGCTTCTTTTACTTTCCTTCTCCGAAACTTTTTCTTCTTCATTCCTTCCTGTCTCATTTCCTTTCCTACCCCTTTTCCTCTCCCTTTATTCCTCCACTATTTGAGCCACAAATTTTGCCAGGTATGGCCCTATTTGCCTCATCTTTATGGTGACACTCAAGACTAATGAAGTTTCTGACCTAGATGCATTTCTTTGGTTTGGCTTTGTAATTCCAGTCAATCCAAGAGACTACTCTTTACTACCATGTTTACTTGACTGGGACCATGCTTCTGCATGTTCCACAGACTCTCTAAAGCATTTTCCTTAACATCAGTGTGATTCTCCTAGAAGCAAGATCTTAAGGCTAACCATGCAGACAGATACAACCTGAGGTGCTGAGTGGACGGCCCCATGACAACAACAACATTTGAATAATCCTTCATGGACTCTGTAAAGATCAATCAGGTAGCAAAGAAACACATAACTGGAACTGAACAGATGCTCTGATTTGTTGGTTAAATCTTTTCTGTTGTTGCAGAATGTTGAGAGGTCATTTAAAAAAATTGGAATTTCTTTCTGAGTAGTACTCTACACACTAATTAAACACTTTTATTGTTTGATGAAAGAAAAAAATCTGAATTGGACTAAAATGAATTAAATGTAATTGTAATTTTTTACTAGACACTGTGTTCAAACTCAGTTCAAACATCTTTTCCTATGTAAGGTCTTTTTTGATCTCCCAGTTGTTTATGGCACTACCTCCATATTATATTGTAGTCACTACTTACAAATGTTATCAGAAAAATTAGAAAAAAATATTTCAACATTTGTTATAACAAATTTTATTTCCTCTGATAGGTTATACAGTCCTTGAGGAAAAAATAATAGGATTCTGTGCCATTTAGGCCATGCATATTTAGTACTGCTAAGACTGCATTATTAACCTATTAGAAAATGTAGTTTCCCTTCTTTTAATTAGGTCTTATTTTGCTGTCTCTTTGTTTGAGATCATGGTTGTTACTCCAGCCTTTTTTGTTTCAGCTAAAGAATGATAAATTCTACACCAGCTCCTTATTTTAACTCTGATTACACCTTTATGTTTCAAATGTATCTCTAATAGATAGCATATTGTTGGATTCTGAGTTCTACTCTAATCTTTTATCCATTCATATTTTATGGGTGAATTCATCTTATTCACATGTGCAGTTATGATTAATAACTATTCATTTGCCTCCATTCTATTTTCTTCTGTTTTTCTTTCTTTCTTGCTCTTTTTTGCCCTATCCTTGCTCAAAAACCTGTTTTCCTTCTGATAACTGCCTCCCTTAATCTGTCCTCTCTGTTCTTACTCTCCTGCTTCCACCATCACTTTAGCCTCCAGTTTCCCTACTGACTAAAATAAATTTCTAGGCCCAATTGAGTGTGTGTATGTGAGTGTGTGTGTGTGTGCACAGACAATGTACAATACATATATTGTACAATGTACAATACATATATTAATATATGTATATGTATGTGTGAGTGTGTATTTTTACCTTTTTGAACTCCTTAAGGTGAGAGTGAAGTTCACTAATTGTGTACTCTGCCCCATTTTCCACTGCATTATAAAAGCTCTTCCTTGCAACTGTCTTTGATGTTTGATTTTCCCCATTCTTCATTTTGCTTACCCTTTCTCTTGTTAATCTCTTTTTACCATTCATTCTTTTTTGAGATAATCCCAATATAATCCACTCATTCTCACATCATTTATGTAGAGTCCTTCTAACTTCCCTAATTGTGATGTTCTGAAGAGATATACATGTCTTGTTCCTAAAAAGGAACTTGAACAGTTAACCATTATTGGGTCTCTTATGATTTCTCTTTTGTGTTTACTTTTTTACACTTCCCTTGACTTTTGTACTTAGAGGTCAAATTTACTATTTCTCTCTGGTCTTTTAAAGCCTTCTATTTCATTTTTATAACTGACCATATTAATTTTTGTTTTCTTACATGCTTTTTGGAGGGGAGAAGGCAGTGCTATTGGGGTGAAGTGACTTACCCAAGGTCATATGGTTAGTAAGTGTTAAGTGTTTGAGGCTGGACGTGAACTCAGGTCCTTCTGACTCCAGGGTTGGTGCTTTATTCACTGCACTACCTACCCACCCTGACCATATTAATTTAAAAAAAACAGCCAGAAATTATATGATTATCTTAATAGATACAGAAAACAATCTTTTGGTGAAAGGTAAAATTCATCCAATTAAAAACACTAGAGAGGATAAGAATAAATGGAGTTTTCCAGAAAATGATGAGTAGTACCTATTTAAAACCATCAACACACATTATATATAATTGAGATTAAGTAGAATCCTTTCCAAAAAAACAAGGGATGAATCAACGATGCCCATTACTACCACTATTATTCACAGTTGCACTAGAAATGTTAGCTATAACATTAGGACAAGGAAAGGAAATTGCAGGAATTAGAGCAACAACTAGGAAACAGAACTATTATTCTGTGCAGATGATACAGGGATACTTTGAGAAGCCTAGAGAATCAACTAAAAAACTACTTGAAACAATGAAAAAATTAAGCAAAGTTGAAGGAAATAAAATATACACATAAATCACTGGCATTTCTATATATTACCAACAAAGCCCAAAGGCAAGAGATCAAAAGAGAAATACCATTGAAAATAATTGTAGGGAGGTGGGGCCAAGATGGTGGCATAAAAGCAGGAAAATGCTGCAGCTTGCACATAGCCACCTCAAATACCCATATAATATGGTTCTAAACAAAGTTTAGGGCTCCAAAACCCACACAAAAATACAGAAAAACACATCTATCACTGAAGGCAGCTAGGCAGGAAGGGCTTATCATAGCACACTGGGAGCTGAAACCAGCCCAGTCTGAAACTGTGGCTTAGCCCCAAGGTGGCCAGGACAAGTTACAGCTAGAGCCTTCAGGAGAGTGGATCAGTGGCAGCTGTGGTAGTTTCCAGAATTATCAAGTCATAATTAACAAGTAGCAAGGGAAAGGTCAGTGGAACTCAGCTAAATTTGGGGGAGACAAGCAGTCCGTCCAAACTGCATCCAGGGCAAGGAAGTAGCAGAAGTGGAAGCCCTGCAGCTGCCTCCATGGGGCTGCTTCAGAGCTCCTGGACTGCAGGGGGACCAAGCATTCATTCAGAGTCTAAGCACTCTGGCACTGAGCAGCCTAGATCCTGATTGTGGTCTTGGGTGGTGGTCCTGGGGTACATTTTCAGTGAGCCAAAGTGGATGGGGGCTGCACCAGCCTCGTAAAAGCTCTGGCAGCTGCAAAAATTCCAGCAATTTGGGACAGAGCTCTCCCCTCTGAAAGCAGAGTTCCACAGAGCTAAAATGTCAAGTAATTCACTGGCAAAATGAACAGAAAAAAGAAGCAAAGTAAGGAAAGCTATCCAATGCAAGAATCCTTTTTTGGGAACAAAAAGGATCAAAGCTTGGACCAGGAGGAAGACAACACAGTAAGAACTCCTCCACCAAAAGCTTCCAAGAAACATGAAGACAGCCTACAAGCCATATATCAGCTTAAGAAGAATTTTGAAAACCAAATAAGAGAAGTGGAGGAAAAATTGGGAAGCGAAATGAGAATGATGCAAGAAAATCATGAAAAGACAGTCAACAACCTGAATGAAGAAAATAACACCTTAAAAATGGATTAACTCAAATGACAAAAGAGACCAAAAAAGCCAATGAATGACTTAAAAAGGCAAATTTTCCAGATGGAAAAATAATCTCAAAAGCTTTATGAAGAGAATGACATCTTCAGAATTAGAGTGGAGCCAATGGAAGCAAATGACTTTATGAGAATTCAAGATAGTATGAAACAGATCCAAATAAACGAAAAAATATCAGGCAGTGTGAAATATCTCCTCGAAAAAAATCACTGACCTGGAAAATAGATCGAGGAGAGAGAATTTCAAAATTGTTGGTCTAACTGAAAGCCATGATCAAAAAAAGAACTTAGAAGCCATCCTTCAAGAAATACTCAAGGAAAATTGCCCTGGTATTTTAGAATCAGAGGGCAAAATAGAACTTGAAAGAATTCACTGATCACCTCTTTAAATAGATCCCTAAAAGAAAACTCCTAGGAATGTTATACCCAGGTTCCGGGATCCCCAGATCAAGGAGATAATACTACAGACTGCAAGGAGGAAGTAATTTGAATACTGTGGTAACACAAATAGGATAACGCAAGATATGGCAGCTTCTACATTGAGGGAATAAAGAGCCTGGAACATGATATTCTAGAGATCAAGGGAGCTAGGATTAAAACCAAGAATCACCTACCCAAAAAAAATGAAAACAATGTTCCAGGGGAAAATATGGTCATTCAGTGAGGTGGAGGACTTTCAACCATTCTTGCTGAAAAAAAACAGAACTGAAAAGAAAATTTGACACTCAAATACAAGAAGCATGAGAAGGTAAACATTGAAAAAAAATCATAAGGAAATTATCAAAGTTGAACTATTTAAATGCCAACATGGAAAAATGATAATTGTAACTTATGAAACTTTTCTCAGTATGAAGACAGGTGAATGGAACACGAATGTATATACATACATATATATATATATATATACACACACATGTCTACATATACATATGTCTATATAAGGGTTTATTTAAGTGAATGAACACATATCTGAATATGTGTATATATGTGTACATAGAGGGCACAGGATCAATTGAATAAGAAGGGATGATACTTTAAAAGGTGAAATTCTAAAGTGGGAGAGGATTAGAATGAGAGGAGACAGTGAGAGACAGAATGCGGTTAATCATCTTATATAGAAGAGGTTCGGGATAATTGTTACAATGGAGGGGAAGAATAAGAAGACAAAAGTGAAAGGGTCAACCTCACTCTTATTGAATTTGGCTTAGGAAGGAATGACATATAATATAAACTGGGTTATCTAGCCACACAGGAGAGTAGTGGGGATGGGGATGAGAGGTGGGATGATGGAAGGGAGGAGGTAGGTTGTTGGAAGGACACACTTTAGTAAAGGGACAGGGACTGGGACATGGTAGAGAATAGAGCAAGTGAGGGTGGGATAGGAAAGAGGGACATATAATCAGTCTCGCACAATATGTTCACTGTGGAGATGTTTTGAGTAATTACACAAGTACAGCCTGTATTGAATTGCTTGTCCTTCAAGTGGGGGTGGGTGATGAGGGAGGAAGGGAAAGAATGTAGAATTTCAAGTTTTATAATCAAATGTTAAAAATATATATGCACATGTACATAAATACATATATATTATTATTATTATTATTAACTACATGTAATTGGGAAATAAAATATAGAAGCACTGGGGTAGGGAGACCCATCCTGCCCCACAAGAAAGTCAGAGCGGCGATTTGGTAGGACACAGGAGAAAGCAGATTGGGGGAGGGGCTATTCAGTGGGATTGCTGTTATGGGGTGGGAAGTAAGGGAAAGGTGGGGAGAAAATTTGTAACTCGAAATCTCATGTAAAGGAGTAATGTAAGCAAGATAATAAATTAATTATTTTTTTTAAAAGAAAGGAATTGTAGTCATTATAAAACACTTATGGGGAAACAAACCTAGGAAACATATGAACTCAATTATGAAATATTTTTCACACAAATGAAATCTGATCCAATAATTCGAAAAATACCAATTGCTAATAGGTTGGTCAAGCTAATATGGTAAAGAAAATTGCACTTTTACCTAAATTAATTTACTTACTTGGTATGATACAAATAAAATGTCCCAAAACAAACAAACAAAACCTCTGATCCTTTAATGTAGAAGCTAGTAAATTGTGTGTTATCTTACCTGTGAGTCCATGATAACTTGAATTGCTTCTTCCTGACTGTTTGCAACGTTTTCTCCTTGACCTAGGAACTCTGGGATTTAACTACAATATTCCTAGAAGTTTTCTTTTGGTCATCTCTTTCAAGAGGTAATGGGTAGATTTTTTTTCAATTTCTGTTTTATCCTCTGGTTCTAGAATATCAAGCCAGTTTTCCTTGATAATTTCTTGAAATATGGTAAGTAGGCTCTTTTTTATGTATTTGAGATAGTCGATTAATTTTTAAATTTACTCTCCTGGATCTATTTTCCAGATCAGTTGTTTTCCAATGAGAAATTCCACAGTCCTCTATTTTTTTCATTCTTTTCATTTTTTGTTGTTGTTGTTGCTTTTTTATTTCTCATGAGGTCATTAGCTTCTACTTGTTCCATTCTAATTTCTAAGTAATTATTTTCTTCAGTTAGCTTTCACAC
This sequence comes from Pseudocheirus occidentalis, assembly GCA_028646575.1. Taxonomy (NCBI): domain Eukaryota; kingdom Metazoa; phylum Chordata; class Mammalia; order Diprotodontia; family Pseudocheiridae; genus Pseudocheirus; species Pseudocheirus occidentalis. The sequence continues at coordinate 156,641,843 of CM053599.1, read as the reverse complement.
CTCCTTTCTCATTTGGTCAGTTCAATTTTTTAAGGCATTCTTCTCCTCACTGACTTTTTGGATCTCTTTGGTCATTTGGCCCAGGGTGTGTGTGTGTGTGTGTGTGTGTGTGTGTGTGTGTGTAAATTTTGTATTTGTTTTCTTGTTTACATCATTTATTTCCATGAGATTTTTGAGTTGCAAATTTTCTCCCCGTCTTTTCCCACCACAACCCCAAAACAGTGATCCCACTCTAAAGGCCCTCCCCCGGTCTTCTCTCAAACTTTCTGATAGGGCAGGGAGGGTCTCCCTACCACAGCCCCTGTATATCTTAATTCCTAGTTGCATGGATTGCAAAGCTTTAAATTCTAGATTCTTTCACTTCCTCCCTTGTCACCCACGCCCCACTGGAAGAACAAGCACTTCAATACAGGCTGTGCATGTGTAATTAGACAGGACATGTTCACAGTGGACATATTATGACAGTCTGATCATGTCTCTCCTTCCTATACCATCCCCCCTTGTTATGTTCTCTGCCCTATCCCTGCCCCTTTACTGAAGTGTGTGCTTCCTGCAATCCTCCCGCAGACCCTGCCTTCCCCTCCGTCATCCCACTTCTCATCCCTATACCCCCTACTCTCCTGTGTGGCATGATAACCAGTTTAGAGTTTATGTCATTCCTTCCCTAAGCCAAATTCAATGAGAGTAAATGAAAGCGAAGTTGTAACAGTTATCTCTTGCCTCTTCTATATGGGATGATTAACCCCATTTTGTCTCTCCTTGTCTCCTCTCATTCTTGTCCTCCCCCACCTCAGAATTTCACCTTTAAAGGATCATCCCTTCGTATTCAATTAATCCTCTTCTATGTACACATATACACACATGCTCAAATATGTATTCATATGCATATATACTGCCTATATAGACACATGTATAAGTATACATACATACATACATAGATCTATATCCATCTATCTAAGTATATATGTGTATATATATATGTATATATATACATATATATATACATATATATATACACACATTTGTATTCCCTTCCCCTATCCTGACACTAAGAAAAGTTTCATAAGTTATTATTATCATTTTTTTCATATTGGTATGTAAATAGTTCAACTTTGATAAATTCCTTATGATTTCTTTCGCATATTTACCTTCTCATGCTTCTTGTGTTTGATTGTCAAATTTTCTGTTCAGTTCTGGTTTTTTCAGCAAGAATGCTAGAAAGTCCTCTACCTCACTGAATTACCATATTTTCCCCTGGAATATTATACTCAATTTTCCTGGGTACCTGATTCTTGGTTTGAATCCCAGCCACCTTGATCTTCAAAATATCATATTCTAGGCCCTTTGATCCCTCAGTGTAGAAGCTGCCAGATCTTGGGTTATCCTAATTGTGTTTCTACAGTATTCAAATAGTTTTCTCTTGGTAGCCTGTGATATTTTCTCCTTTAACTGGAATTCTGGAACCTGGCAATAATATGTCTAGGAGTTTTCTTTTGGGGATCTTTTTCAAGAGGTGATTGGTAAATTCTTTCAAGTTCTATTTTGAGCGTTGAGTCTAAAACATTGGGGCAATTTTCCTTGAGAATTTCTTGAAGGATGTTTTCTAAGTTCTTTTTTTGATAATGGCTTTCAGGTAGACCAATGATTTCCAAATTGTCTCTCCTGGATCTATTTTCCAGGTCAGTGGTTTTTTTCAAGGAGATATTTTGCATTGCATTCTATTTTTTTTCATTTGTTTGTAACTGTTAAATAGTATCTTGGTTTCTCATAAAGTCATTACCTTCACTTGCTCCAACTCTAATTCTGAAGGAATTATTCTCTTCAGAATGCTTTTGAGATTCTTTTGCCATCTGGGACATTTGGCTTTTTAAGGCATTCTTCTCCTCATTGGCTTTCTGGGCCTCTTTTGCCATTTGAGTTAATCTATTTTTCAAAGTGTTGTTTTCTTCAGTCAAGTTGTTGACTCTTTTCATGATTTTCTCGCATCCTTCTCATTTCCCTTCCAAATTTTTCCTCTCCTTCTCTTATTTGTTTTTCAAAGTCCTTTTTCAGTTGAGCTATAGCTTGTAGGCAATCTTCGAGTGTCTTGGAAGCATTTGATGTGGGAGTTCTGCCTGTCTTCCTCCCATTCCATTCTTTGATCCTTTCTGTCCACAAAAAAAGGATTCTAGAGTTTTATTGCTGGTCTTATTTTGCTTCCTTTTCCTCATGTTGGCCAGTCAATTAATTAGTTTTTTTTTTTTTGCTCTGTGGAACTCTGCTTCCAAGGGGGAAAGCTCTGCCCCAAATTTCTGGGGTTTTCACAGCTACCAGAGGTATTAGGGGGCTGTTGCAGTCCCCACCAGCTTTGGCTTGCTGAAAGTGCAAAGCAGGACCACCACCCAAGACCACAGTCTGGATCCAGGCCACTCAAGACAATAACCCTCGGCCCTTAGCAATTGTCTCAGCCCCCATCTGGGGTCCACAGGCCAGGAGCTCTGAAGCAGCCCAGTGGAGGCAGTTGCTGGTTGCAGCAGAACCTTCCATTTCCCAGCTTCTTCCTTGCCCTAGGGTCAAATCTGCGAACTGCTTTTTCCCCCCCAAATTTAGCTTGAAAGCTTCACTTTCACTGACATTTCTCTAATCCTTACTCTTCCTGGGTTCATTGATGGGGAGATGGCTCCAGGTGCTATGTAGATGTTCTCTCAGGTAGACTCACACAGCGGCTTGGGAGGCTCTGCTCCTCCCAACCACTCTGGGGCCTGGTCGCATTTTTGGTTTTGGGCTGGGCTGGCCTTTGCTCCCAACCTGCCGCGATGAGCCTCTCCTGCCAAGCTGCCTTTAGTGAGAGATGTGTTTTCTGTATTTTTGTGAGTTTGGGAGCCCTAAAATTTGTTTACCATCATATTTTATGGGTATTTAGGGTGGCTGTGTGGGAGCTGCAAAACTTTGCTGCTTCTATGCCGCCATCTTGGCTCCACCCCCAGTATGAGACTGGCCTACTTTATCACAAATATCCAAGATAACACCCCAATCTTCAGCAGTATTCATCTCGCTGGTTGCTTTTTCCACATCCTGGTCAAAGGGGTTGGTGGCAAAAAGAGGCATCTCATGGCAGCGGCTGTGGCAGTGTCTCCTTGAAGATGCCCAGACACTGTGAGTGCCTCCTCTCTCTTCTCAGCTCTCCCCCAGCGACAGCAACCATGGTCACGGTAGCGACCCAAGGTATATTTTTAATATCTTATTTTCTTTGGTATTTTTTTGTGTCTCTATTATCATGCTTTTTACTTCTTTTTCATGATAGTCTTGCATCACTCTCATTTTTCTTCTCAATTTGTCCTCCACCTCTCTTACTTGATTTTCAACATCCTTTTTGAGCTCTTCCATGATCTGAGATCAATTAACATTTTTCTTGGAGGCTTTAGATATAGGACCTTTGAATGTATTGTTTGGTTCTGAGTTGTGTTTTGGTCTTCCTTGTCACCATAGTAACTTTCCATAGTCAGAGATTTTTTTTTCTGTTGTTTGTTCATTTTCCCAGCCTATTAAAGTAGGGTTCTGTTTCTGGAGAGGAGAGCACACTGCTTCAAGTTTCAGGGGGTTTTGCAGCTATTTTCAAAGATACTTATAGAGACCTATAAGTTTTCAGTTTTTCAAAGTGGTATGATCCAGGTAGATGTGTTAACTAATCTCCTGGCCTGTGCTCTGTTCTTTTAGTGACCACAAGCATTCTTTTCTGCCCAGGAACTTTGAGGAGGGTCCTACCTCTGCTGCTGCAAGCCCTGCCATGCTAGTGCTCCTAGTGTATGGGGGTTTCATTACTTCAAAAGTCTTCTCTGAAGATGAACTCTGGTCTTCTCTATTCCCATAGTAGTTTGCTGCTGTTTAATTCTTTCTCCTCTGCCTGTGTGTTTTTCGTGGTAGTAGCTTAATTTTTATAATCACCTCTAGCCTTGGGATGTGGGGGATGGTATCTCTTTCCCCAGATCTTCAGTTCTCTCCTCCAGCCTGGAACCAAAGTTAAACCTCCAACTTCCTCTAATTTGCTCACAGCCAGAGACTTTCTGCCACACTGTTTCTGCACTCAACAGGCATGCACTGTATCCTTATTGCCATGATTCTTCTTTGCAGCATAGCTGGGTCTGGCATTCCTTGTCAGCAGTGGCTTCCTCAGTCTTCCCAGGCTCAGATGCTCAACTTCCCTCACTATCATGGGAGTAAATGTTTCTGTGACTGAGGCTGAGGCTAAGTAACTAACCAACTAACCCCAAGTCTTGAGGCTTGTTGTTAAAGAGGCCCCTAACCTGGAGATTTTTACTCTTCATAGGGACCAAACCTTGTCCTGGCATTTTTCTCCTGATCTTCTCAAATTGTTACAGGGATGTTCCTGTTATGACCCTACTTTTGTTTATTTTGACATACACACAGTTCATTCTAAGGTGCAATGTTATCTCTTGGTGGGGGAAAATATTGAAAGCTTGTAATTTTCTGACCTGCTCCATCATCTTCCCAGAATTCTCTCCTAAAGGCATTTTTAAAGGTATTTGGAGGAGTTTGGTGGAGAGTTCAGGCAAGTCCCTTCTTTATCTGCCATCTTGGCTCTTCTTCAATACTCCATTTTTTAATAATTTTGCTCAGTTTGCTGGGTAGATTCCAAATCCTCCATTGCTTTAATATGGAAGCTGTTAAGATTTTTGTGACATTGACTATATCACTGAAATTCTTGAATGATTTTTTTCTGACTAAAATTTTTTATCTTTGATGTAGAAAATCTAGGATTTGGATAGAATATCCATGAGTGTTTTCATTTTAGAACCTCTTTCAGGTGGCTATCAGAGAAGTCTTTTGATTTTTATTTTATCCTCTGGTTCTATGATATTGGAGCAGATTTCTATTATAATTTATTGAGATATGTTTAGGTTCTTTCCTTATCATGTCTCTCAAGTAGTCCAATAATTTTTAAATTATCTCTTCAGCATCTATTTTCCAGGCCAATTGCTTTTCCAATAGAATATTTCACACCTTCTTTATTTTTCTCTTCTGATTAAATCTATTTTAGCTTTAATTTTGACTAAAATCATGCTTACTACCCCTTCTTTTTAATATGATAAATTCTATTTCTGACATTTATTTTATGTATGTGTGTGTCTATCATTTTCATAGCAGTTCCTGAAAGCAACTTATTGTTGAATTCCAATTTTTAACCTTCTATTAGTTTCCATTTTGTGTGTACATTCATCTCATTCACAATCTAAGCTATAACTATTTGTATATATATATTTTGCTGTCTTTAACTCATTCTCTGTGAGAGTAAGGTTTCAGCACTACCCATTCTTTCTCCTTCTATATTCTTCTGTATCAACTTTTTCCTCTTTTTTCCCCTTCATTTGAATGAGATAATTGCTCCTTTTTATCTTTCCCAACATCAGTTTTCTTTTTTTAGAGTCACCCCCATCATACTCAGCTCAGTTCAAGCTTTTCTTTCAAATCACCTGCAAGCCTCAAGTCCTTCTTATTGTTCATTTTCTGAGGTTTGTCCTGGGGCTTAACCTTGGATTGTTCTTTCCACTCCTAAGTCAAGTTTAGAGCCCCAGACTCCTCCCTGGAACTGAAAATAGGGACTGTAGCTTCCTGCAAATCCATACAGTTAACAGGGTTTCTACCTCTCTGCTACTGCACTCACTAGGTGTGCATTACCTTCTTCTCCCCATAGCCACAACCCAGTATACTTTTATCAGCCCATAGTTGAAGGTCCTTCTCTCTCCTCCTCCTCACACCATCCATCTCTGAGATGAAAGTTTCCAAGGCTGAGGCTGCCTCCCAAGGCCAGGTGCTCTCATGGTTTGCTATTTGTAGATTCCAGAGAGTTGGCCTAAAGGTGTTTGCATTTCACTCGGGTCAAGTCTTTCCTGAGGTCTTCTTGGGTTATCTTAGAATGCTTTACATTGACCTTTATTTATTTCCACTGCTCTACATTCCCTCTGAGGCAACATTATGTCTATTTCTGTGGAGGAAATTTAGAGAGTTGAAAGTTTTCTTTTTAACTCTGCCATCTTCCCAGAATCCTTCCTACTGTGATTTTGAAAATATTTTTTAGTTCTTTCATAATTTCTTGTTAGACTTGTGTCAAATTCACTTTTTTCCCTTTGAGGCTTTGCTTATAGTTCTTTTGACTTCATTGTCTTCTGAGTTTGTATCTTAATTTTCCCTGTCATTATAGTAGGTTTTTTTTTTAATGATGAACTTCTTTTCCTGACCTTAGCTCAATTTTCCAGCCTATTTCATGCCTTTGAATTTTAGCTATAGTTTAGTTCTGTACCTGGGGGATTGTCCCAAGTTATTTTTTCTTCTTAAGCTACTTTTTGAGAGTTAGTTATAGAAGTTTGGAAGTTGTTGGACTTCCATGTGATGTGATTCAAGAAGATATTTTGTCACTGCATCCCTGGTCTGTTCCATGCATAGGAAGGACCCTGATACACTGCAGCTTCAAGTACTATTGGTCATTAAGGGTCCATGTTCCCAAGGGACTCAAAGTAATACTGGTCCACAAAGTCACCATTCCTTTGGGACTAAAAAGAATACTACTGGGGGACAAAGCCAAGACGGCGGCGTAGAAGCAGCAAAGCACCACAGCTCCCACACAAACACGCTAAAAAACTCATAAAATGGGACTCTAAAACAGATTTTCAAGCTCCAAAACTCTCCACAAGACAGAAAGCACATCTGTTGCTACAGGCAGCTCAGCAGGCGGGGCTCTTCCCAGCAGTCTGTGAGCCGCTGCCAAAACCCGGGCCAGCTCAGGCCCTGGGGCATCGGGCAGGGAGCCGTGTCTATAGCAGAGCAGATCTGCTGTGCTGGAGGCACAGTTACCACATTTATCAGGCCAGAAGAAAAAAAGGCTAAGAGAAAGGTCAGTGGATTTTGCTAACTGGGGAGGAGAAGAGCGGGTCTGGCCAAACTGCTCCCAGGGCAAGTAGGCAGCGGGTGGCAGCTGTTGCAGCAGGAACGGCTGAGAGCCGCAGCGGCTTCCACTGGGCTGCTTCAGAGCCCTCGGCCTGCAGATAGCAGGGGGGCTGACGGGATCCATTGAGGCCAAGGGCTCTTGCGTTGAGTGGCCTGAATCG
>CM053599.1:156612188-156634240 GCA_028646575.1 Pseudocheirus occidentalis | reverse complement strand
ATTCATTTGGAAGAACAAAAAGTCCAGAATATCAAGGCAATTAATGAAAAGAACTGTTATGGAAGGTGGCCTAGCTGAACCAGATTTTAATCTCTATTATAAAGCAGTGGTCCTGAAAACTGCCTGGTACTGGCTAAGGAACAGAGTAGTGGATTAATGGAATAGATTGGGTACAAAAGACTCAGTAGTCAACGACTATAGTAATATACTCTTCGATAAGCCCAAAGACCCCAATTTCTGGTTTAAGAATTCACTGTTTGACAAAAACTGCTGGGAAAATTGGAATATAGTATGGCAGAAACTGGGCATAGACCATCATCTAACACCATACACCAAAGTCAAGTCTAAATGGATGCACGATATAGGTAGAAAGGCTGATACTGTAAATACTCTGGGGAAGCAAGGAATAGTTTTCCTGTCAGATTTATGGAGTAGAGAAGACTTTATGACCAAAGAAGAGTTGGTGAGCATTATAAAATGCAAAATGGATAATCTTGATTACCTCAAATTGAAAAGTTTCTGTACAAACAAAGCCAATGTAACCAAGATTAAGAGGGAAGTCAGAAATTGGAAAAGAATATTTACAACCAGTGTCACTGATAAAGGTCTCATTTCTAAAGTATTCAGACAATTAAGGAAAATTTACAAGAATACAAGTCATTCCCCAATTGATAAATGGTCAAAGGAAAAGTACAGGCAATTTGCAGAGGTAGAAATTAAAGATATCTTTAAGCATATGGAAAACTGCTATAAATCACTATTGTTTTGAAAAATGCAGATCAAAACAACTGTGAGGTACCACATCTCATCAGTCAGCTTGGCTAAGATGACAAAACAGGAAAATGACAAGTGCTGGAGAGGATGTGGAAAAAATGGAACTCTAAGGTATTGTTGGTGGAGCTGTGAACTGATACAATCATTCTGGAGGGCAATCTGGAACTATGCCCAAAGGGCTATAAATAATTGCATACCCTCTGACCCAATAATACCACTTTTGGTATCCCAAAGAGATTATAGAAGTGGGAAAAGATCCCATATGCACAAAAATATTTATTGCAGCTCTCTTTGTGGTGACAAAAAACTGGAAATTTAGGGGATGCCCATCATTTGGGGAATGGCTAAAGAAGTTATGGTATAGGAATGTGACGGAATACTATTGTGCTATAAGAAATGGGAAGGAGATGGACTTCATAATTACCTGAAGAGGCTTATACGAAATGATGCTAAGTGAAAAGAGCAGAACCAGGAAAAATTTTTACACAATCACAGATATATCATACGTGTAACGACCAACCTTGAAAAACTGGACTCTTCTCAGCAATGCACAGTAAAAAGACAACTCTACAAGTCTCAGGATGGAAGGACATGTCTACATTTAGAGAAAGATCTAGAAAGACCAGAGTTTAAATGGAGACTGAAGCAATACATGCTATCATTCTTTTCTATATATATATATATATATATATATATATATATATTTGTAGTAACTCTTGTTTTTATAACAAAGAAAATGGAAACCAAAGGAGTTTCTGTGAATTGGAGAATGACTAAAATTATATTATAGTAAAGTAATGATGGATTAAATTAAATTAAAAATTAAAACTGTTGAAAGATTTTGGAGAGACCTGAGAATATTAATATGAAGTGGTGGTTAGTGAAGTGATGAGAATAAGGAAAACAACTTATAACTAACAACATCTTAAAGAAAAATCAATTGGAAAAACTATTCAGATCAATGCAATGGCCAACATGATTCTAGGGGACTTGTTATGAAGACTGTTACCCATATCCTTACAGAGAAGTTATAGACTGAAGTTGTAGAATTTGAATACAGAGATATATACCTATACACATTTTATAGAATGAGACATATGACTACACACACATGTGAATATATTATATATATGTATGCAAACATAAAACTAAATAAAAATGTTTTTCTTAGGTATTTAAAAATGTATGTGTAAGCATATATATATATATATATACATATATATATATATATATATATACATACGCATGCATGCACTCATACAAAAGTGTATATATATCCACTATGTATAATGTCTTTCATGCATAAATACGCACAAAAGATATCTGTATATCATATATCCAGGCATGTATATGCATATACATGTGCAAATATACATTTCTGCACATATATGTGTTTACAAATGTATGTGTTGTTCATAGATATCTGTGTTTTTCTTTTCTTTTTTACAATCATAATTATATAAAGGTATATGGAAATGTGCATCTAATTTTTTCCATCAAGGGAAGACAGTTGGCAAGGGTGAGGGGTAGCAAAGGTGAGAGACAGAGAGGAGAGGATGAGACAGGGAGAAAGAGAGAGAGAGAGGGAAAGCGTGTGAGAGGAAAGGAGAAAGAGAAAAAGATAGAGGGGATGGAGGAGCGTGGATCCTAGTGGATCATAGAAACACTTCTAAAAATGCAGAGATAATAAAAGATGAGAAGCCAGAAAAAATATAGATAAGCAGGATAGCTTTGATAGTTACATGTGGAGGGGTGGCTAGGGGGCACAGTGAATAGAGCACTGGCCCTGAAGTCAGGAGGGCCTGAGTTCCAATGTGACCTTGGACACTTAACACTTAATAACAGTGTGACCTTGGGCAAGTCACTTAACCACAATTTCCACGACTTTCTCCCCTCCAAAAAAAAAAGTTTAAAAAATTTGTGATAGTTACATGTTGTTATCAGGTACTTAAAAGGAAAAAAGGCTGTATTTAGAAAAGATTTGCAGTTTTATGTACAATACTATTACTTCTATTGAGATTTGAAAATACTCATTTAATTTTCTGTCTGTTAAATTCAGCACAAAAAGGATTTTTAAGAAAGAAAATTAATAATTGCTTAGATAGGGGTGGCTAGGTGGTGCAGTGAATAGAGCACTGGGCCTGGAGTCAGTAGGACCTGAGTTCAAATCCAGCCTCAGACACTTGACACAAAAACTAGCCATGTGACTTTGGGCAAGTCACTTAACCCCAATTGCCCTCCAAAAAAAAGCAGAAAAAAAGCAATGATTGATTAGATAAACATATACCAATAAAGCTAAAATAATTTGAGCAAAGGCAAAATAGGGAGAGAAAAGAGTACCATGTTCCTTTCTAGTGACTTCTCTTTTCTCTTCAAAGTACCACAGGGACGGAATCTAAATGATCCAATCTCCCATTTTAGTGCCTTTTGATGTGTTATTGTCAGTATCTGCTTTCATGTTATTATAGACTGTGAGGGAACTCAGGAATGTATCCTTGGCTGTCATTAAATGGAGGGTTACAACCATCACCACAACAGCAATCACATATTTTTAAACCCTCACAGGATATAAAGGACTTGCCCTTATAACTTTCAATTTGTTCATTTTTCAGGGCTTTCCACAAGAATAACATGTCAATGAATAGCCTTGTATGAACTGAAAAGGAAAAAAAGAAAGTAGAACTAAAAGAAAGGTATAAAAAATGACTATAGTAATATAAATAAAAACATCACTAAAAGGCCTATAAACTTGAATTAAACAAAATGACAAATCTTGGTTCCATACATATGACTATATCTATACACATATGTAGGTGTGTTTATATATGTATACATATGTGTTTGCATATGTATGCACACATACTTACATGTCAATATGTGTGCATGCATGTGTGTATAAAAGCTTCAATTAATCACCAGCAGCAGCAGCAGCAGCAAAAGAACTGTGTTGTAAAGAGAGAAGGTTACAAAACAGTAAAAAAAAATCCCTCAAACTGAACTCTAAATACCTAAATTTTGAGTCCTATTTATTAACTATATAATCTTGGGCAAGTTATTCGACCTCAATTTCCTCCTCTGTAAAATGTGGCTAATAACTTATTATATTTATTTTTATTCCGTGCTTAGAAAGTAAGAGTACTTGGGGTGGAGCAAAGATGGTCCCGAAGAAGCAGGAAAACTTCATAAGCTCCCCCCATAACTACTTCAAATACTTATAAAATATGACTCTAAACAAACTAGAGCTACAGAACCCACAAAGTGACAGAGAGAAACAGGTCTCCTCCACAAGGCAGCCTGGCAGGCTGGCAGAAAGGATCCATTGCAGCACACTGGGAGTTGAGCACAGCACCATGTGAGCTCATGGTTCTAGCCTCAGAGTGGCCCCAAATAACAGTGGCTAGTGTGGATTTCTGGAGCGTGGATCACCACCAGCTTTGGTGATTTCCAGAAATATCAACCCAGAAATACCAAAATCAAAGTAAAAAGTCAGTGTGGACATTGTGGGAACAGGGGCCAGATAGATGGGTCTGGCCTCTGTCCCTGGGGCAAGAAGGCAAGAAGTGGCAGAGGTACTACAGCCATGCAAGTGCTGCTGTGTGACTGCTTTAGAGCTCCTGGCACACAGATTGTAGGGGGACCAAGAGAACATTTAGAGGGGTAACTGTACTTGCTTTAACCTACTAGGTTCTGCATCACTATATTGGGTAGAAGGGCTGGGGTGTGTGAACAGGTGCCAGAGCTAGTGGAGGTTTCACAGAAGGCAGCCAACTAATAGCTCTGACAGCTACAAAAACCCTAGTGATTAGGGACAAAGGTCTCCTCTCTGGAAGCAGAGATCTACTGTGGCAAAAAGCTCAAAAGTCAAGTAATTGAGTGGCAACATGAACAAGCAAAGGAAGCAAAGCAAAAACTGCAGTCAAACCTTAGATTCCTTTTTTAGAGGCAAAAAGGATCAAAGCATGGAATGGGAGGAAGACAACACAGTAAGAAATCCTCTACCAAAAGCTTCCAAGAAAAATATGAATTGATTACAGGTCATATGGGAGCTCAAGAAGGATTTTGAAAACCAAGTAAGAGAAGTGGAGGAAAAATTAGGAAGAGAAATGAGAATGATGCAAGAAAATCATGAAAAGAGAGTCAACAACCTGACTTAAGAAAATAACACCTTAAAAACAGACTAACTCAAATGTCAAAAGAGGCGCAAACAGCCAATGAGGAGAAAAGTGCCTTAAAAAGCTGATTTGCCAGATGGAAAAAGAATTTCAAAAGCTCACTGAAGAGATAATTTCTTCAGAATCAGATTGGAGAAAACTGAAGCTAATGACTTTATGAGAAATCAAGATACTATTAAACAGATCCAAACAAATGAAAAATTAGAGGGTCATGTGAAATATCTCATTGGAAAAACCACTGACCTGGAAAAGAGATGAAGGAGAGATAATTTTAAAATTACTGGATTACCTGATAGCTGAGATGAAAAAAAGAAACTAGAAATTATCCTTCAAGAAATTCTCCAGGAAATTTGCCTGGATATTTTTAGAACTAGAGAGCAAAATAGAAATATAAAAATTCCCTGATCACCTCTTGAAAACAGTCTCCAAAAGAAAATTCCTAGGAATTTTATAGTCAAATTCCAGAGTTCCTAGAACAAGGAGAAAAATATAATAAGTAGCCAAGAAGAAACAATTTGAATATTGTGGAAACATAATCAGGACAACACAAATCTAGTAACTTCCACATTATGGGATAAAAGAAATTGGAATATAATATACTGAAGGTCAAAGGAGTTAGAATTAAAGCCAAGAATAACCTACCCAGCAAAACAGTATAATATTTCTGGGGAACATAAGGTTATTCATTGAAATACAGGATTTTCAAGAATTATTGATGAAAAAACAAGAACTGAATAGAAAATTTTACATTAAAACACAAGAAGAAAGAGAAGCATGAGAAGGCAAACAGGGAAAAGAAATTATAAGGAACTTATCAAAAGTGAACTATTTGCATGCCTACATGGAAAAATTATAATTGTAACTCATGAAACTTTTCTCATTGTGAGGATACTTGATTTGTGTGTATATACACACACATATATTCATATATAAATATTCACATATATATGAATACACACATATATATGTCTGTATAGGACGTATATGTGCCTATGAACACATATGTGAGGGTGTTTGTGTATGTGTAAAGGTATACATAGATAGCGGGCACAGTATCAATTGAAGAGGAATGGAGGATATTTTTTTAAAAATGAAGAGGTGAGAGGAGAATATAATGAGTGGAGATAGGGAGAGACAGAATGGCTTTGATTATCTCCTATAGAAGAAGCAAGGGATAACTGTTACAATGGAGGGGGAGAACAGGAAGGCAAAAGGGACTGGCCCAACCTTACTCTCATTGAATTTGGCCTAAGGAGGGAATAACATACATATTCAACTGGGTATCTTACCCTACAGGAAAGTAAGGGGTAAGGAATAAGATTGAGGATGATAGAAGAGAGGGAAGATTGGGGGAAGGTAGTTAGAAGCACATTCTTTTGAAAAAGGATAGGCTCAAAGTAGAAAATAGAACAAGTAGGGAGTAGAATAGGATGGAGAGAAATATAGAGAGTTTTTCAAAATATATCCACTATGGAAATGTTTTGTGTAACTACATATGTACAACCTAATTTGGATTACTTATCTTTCCAGTAAATGTGGGTAATGAGGGAAGAAGGGAAAGAATCTGGAACTCAGAGTTTTAAAATAAAATGTTAAAAAATTGTTTATCATCATCATCATCATCATCATTATTATTATTATTATTATTATTATTAATTATCTTACATGGACTGGGAAATAAGATATGCAGGCACTGGGGTATGGAGATCCATCTTACCCTACTGTGAAGTTGGAGGGAGCACGGGGGGAAATAAGAATAATGATCATGGCAATAATGACTAGCGTTTAAATACCTTTTGGTTTGGTTTTGTTTTCTTGTTTACATCATTCATTTTCATTACATTTTTGAATTAAAAAAATTCTCCCCATCTTTCCCCTGCCCCAACCCTAAAACAGCAATCCCACTATAAAGCCCCTCCCCCGCTCTGCTCTCTTACTTTCTGGTAGGGCAGGGATGGTCTCCCTATCTCAGCCCCTGTATATCTTGGTTCCTATTTGCAGGCATTGCAGAGCTTTAAATTCTAGATTCTTTCAATTCCTCCCTTGTCACCCACCCCCACTGGAAGGACAATCAATTCAATACAGGCTGTGGATGTGTGATTACACAGGACATCTTCATAGTGGGCATATTGTGACAGGGATCATCTGTCCCTCCTTCCTATCCCTCCACCCTTTGTTCTTTTCTGTATCATGTCCCTGTCCCTTTTCTGAAGTGTGTGCTTCCAGCATCCCTCCCCCAGATCCTGCCCTCCCCTCCGTCATCCCCCCTCTCATCCCCTTGCGCCCTCATCCCCCCTCTCATCATGTGTGGCATGATGCCCAGTATAGAGTTTATGCCATTTCTTCCCTAAGCCAAATTCAATGAGAGTAATTGAAAGTAAAGTTGTAGCAGTTATCCCTTGCCTCTTCTATATGGGATGATTAACCCCATTTATTCTCTCCCTGTCTCCTCTCATTCTAGTCCTCTCCCACCTCAGAATTTCACCTTTTAAAAGTATCATCCCTTCGTATTCAATGGATCCTATACCCTCTATATACACACATGCACGCATGCTCAGATATGTATTCATACACATATATGGCCTCCTATATAGACATATGTGTAAGTATACATACATACATATATGTGTGTGTGTGTGTGTGTGTGTATATACACATTTGTATTTCCTTCACCTATTCTCATAATAAGAAAAGTTTCGTAAGTTACTATTATCATTTTTCCATATTGGCATGTAAATAATTCAAACCTGACAAAGTTCCTTATGATTTCTTTCCCGTGTTTACATTTTCATGCTTCTTGTGTTTGATTGTCAAATTTTCTGTTCAGTTCTGGTTTTTTTCAGCAAGAAAGCTTGAAAGTCCTCCACCTCATTGAACGACCATATTTTCCCCTGGAACAATGTGCTCAATTTTGCTGGGTACTTGACTCTTGGTTTTAATCCCAGCTCCCTTAATCCTCAAAATGTCATATTCCAGGCCCTTCGATCCCTCTGTGTAGAAGCTGCCAAATGTTGGGTTATCCTGATAGTACTTCCACAGCATTCAAATGTTTTCTCTTGGCAGCCTGTAATATTTTCTCCTTGATGTGGGGATTCTGGAACCTGGCAATAACATTTCTATGAGTTTTCTTTTGGGGATCTTTTTGAAGAGGTGTTTGTTGAATTCTTTCAAGTTCTATTTTTCCCTCTGATTCTAAAACATCAAGGCAATTTTCTTTAAGGATTTCTTGAAGGATTCTTTCCAAGTTCTTTTTTTTTGGTCATGGGTTTCAGGTAGACCAAAAATTTTCAAATTGTCTCTCTTGGATCTATTTTCCAGGTCAGTGGTTTTTTCAAGTAGATATTTCATATTGCTTTCTATTTTTCATTTCTTTGTAACTGTTTAATAGTATCTTGGTTTCTCATAAAGTCATTTGCTTCTACTTGCTCCACTGTAATTCTGAAGGAATGATTCTCTTCAGAATGGTTTTGAGATTCTTTTCCATCTGGGAAATTTGACTTTTTAAGACATTCTTTTCCTCATTGGCTTTCTTTCATCATTTAAGGTAATCTATTTTTTAAAGTGTTGTTTTCTTCAGTCAGGTTGTTGACTCTTTTTTCCTGATTTTCTCACATCATTCACATTTCTCTTCCCACTTTTTCCTCCACTTCTATTATTTGGTTTTCAAAGTCCTTTTTCAGTTGATGTAGATCTGCTAGGCATTCTTCAAGTGTCTTAGAAGCATTTGGTGTGGGAGTTTTGACTGTGTTGTCTTCCTCCTGTTCTATGTTTTGATCCTTTTTGTCCACAAAAAAAGATTCTGGAGTTTTATTGCTGTCCTTATTTTGCTTCCTTTTCCTCATGTTGGCCAGTCAATTAATTGGTTGTTTTTTTTTCTCACCTTTGTGGAACACTGCTTCCAGGGGAGAAAACTCTGTTCCAAATTGCTGGGGTTTTCCCATCTGCTGGAGCTATTAGGGGGGTGTTGCAGCTCCTCTGCCAGTTTTGGCTTGGTGAGAGCACACCCCAGGGCCACCACCCTAGACCATGATCCAGATCCAGGCTGCTCAACATAAGAGCACTTGGCCCTGATCAATTGATTCAGCCCCACAGGCCAGGGGCTCTGAAACATCCCAGTGGGGGCAAGCGCCAGTTACAGCAGTTCCTGCCCTTACCCCACTGCTTCCTTGCCCTGGGGGCAGATTGGCTGAACTGTTTTTCCTCCTCCAAATTAAGTTTCAAAGTTTCACTTTCACTGACATTCTGTAATTCTGGCTTGCTAGATGTGAAGATTGCTTGGGGTGCAGTAGATCTTTTCTGAAGTAGATTCAGCTGTGGCTTGGGAGTCTCAGCTCCTCCTGGACCACCCTGAGGCCTGGCCGCAGTTTAGGTTTTCAAGCTGTGCTGGTCTTGGCTCCTGACCTGTTGGCCTGCTCTTTGAGCTAACTTTCTCTAATCCTTGTTTTTCACACCTTAGTAGATGTGGAGTTTGCTGGAGGTGAGGTAGATCTCTCTTGTACACTGGCTGCAGCTTGGTCAACCAGGGACCTGGCCACATTTCGGTTTCAGGCTGGGCTGGCCTTGGCTTCAGTGAGAGATGTGTTTTCTGTATTTTTGTGAGTTTAAGATTCCTAGAATTTGTTTAGGATCATATATTATAGGTATTTTGGGTGGCTGGGTGGGAGCTGTGGGTCCTTGCTGCTTCTATGCCACCATCTTGGCTCCACCTAAGTACCTTTTTTTAAAGTTTTGCAAGTGCTTTACACATGTTATTTCATTTGATCCTTGCAACAACCCTGTGAGATAGGTGCTATTACAGTTGAGGAAACTGAGGTTAAAAGGCTATATGACTTGACCAAGATTATATATCTAGTAAGAATTTAAGGCAGGATTTCAACTCAGCCCTTTCTGACTCCAAAATTATCACTCTACCCACTTCCACACTTTTCTGCCTTTTGAAAATGGACAATAGAAATTACAATTAGAGATTATTATCATTTTGTGAGACTTGTCAGTTTATTCTTTTTTGAGACTTTGACTAATTTGCTGTAGGTCCATGATATTGGACTGACTTTTATGCCTGCACTAGTAAGCACACATGCACACACACACACACACACACACACAGAGCTAGGTAGAGTTTGTAATGGCTTAGTGCACAAATGAGAAAGATGAATGAGCTTAATATGAGAGAGAGGGTAGTTCTCCTTACATTTTAGGTCTAAAATTATGTTTCCTGTTTGGAGTTCTGAAGAGTTCTATAAACTTCCTTATGTTTATTCCTTAGAATCTAGCAAATGAGTAGAAGGGGATGTTAATTTTCTACCATCATAGTAATTTGGTAAGAAAAAAGTTTGACTAAAGAGATCAGTGTAGCTGCTTAGAAAATTCATTCGCCAACTCAGATGTTGTAAAGACTTGCTTGAAAGCAAGTCTTGTTAACTGAGCAGAAATATTTTTTAAAAACTGACCTAGTCCTATAAGAATATTGTCAAAAACCCTAAAGCCTAGAAATAGATGAGACTTTCAATAAGTGGTAGGGGCAGGAGGAAAAATTTTCCTTCTCTTTTAAATGATTTTTGAGGTAGTAGAAAGAGCAGAGAATGTCTAGACCCCTTCTTTAGCATGAATAAGAGAATAATAAATGTTGGAAGAAAGAAAAAGCTACTCTATGTTTTTGCTTCTCTGTTCTCTTGCAAGAAGAATTGTCTTCAGGCTGGAAAAGATAAAGCAAAAATGATCAACAGGGAATTGAAACTCAAGATAAAAGAGATGGTATAACTCAATCCATCTACACTTAATGTTTCAAGGCAATAGATCTAGAGAACCATATCTTAGGTTACTGAAATAATGTGTGGATGCTTCTGGTTAACTGTTGTCAGTTATCTTCAAATAACTGAGAAAAAGCAAGGAATAGAACATGAGAGTTGGTCAAATGTACCTTTTTTTCCAAAAAGAGAAGGGGTGAATTCTTCAAATGATGTCAGTGAACTTGATATGAAACAACATTAAGCCTTCAAAATACATATCAGTAAATTTAATGATCACTGGTAAAGTTCTAGAAAGCATCAGTTTGTGAATACTGATAAAAGGAAGTGAAGATCACTATTTCAAGAACTGATTTGCCACTATGAAGTTATGGCTGATTATTCTCATTTCCTTTTTGACAGAGTTACTAGAGCAGAGGAATGCCAGACACATAGGATACCTGAAATTCAACAAGTCATTTGGAGTGATGTGAGTCAGGGTAGTGCAGTTAGGTGGAATGGGGAACCTGGAGAATGGCTGAAAAATGTGTATTAATGGATCAATAGCAATACAATCTCTTTGAAAGCAGGAGTTGTTCTCCATTTTTCCTTAGAATTGCTGACATTTAGCAGAGTGCTTTGCACATAGTAAATGCTGACTGAATTTTTTTTAATTTTAAGCAGATTAGTGTAGGACTTTACCATTCGGCCTATTCTTGTCACCATTTTTAGCAATTACAGGGAAAGACAAAGAAAATCTGTAGCATGAGAACTGAAGGAATAATTAATGCATGTGAACATCAGAATTACAACCCAAGATTTTCCTATATGTATAGAATCAGTTATTTAATTTTTAAATGCAATTTTAAGGGAATAAATGTAAAATGTCATAGTTGGGGTCCAAAAATCAATTGTATTGATTAGCAAGATATGTGTAGAGAATACTTTGTGTTAAAAGGACGTGGGAACTTCAGTGGACTCCAAGCTAATTAGTAGTCAGCAGTCAAAATAAAAAGAACCAAAATAATCTTAGATTGTTGTAAGTAATTAAAGTTAGGTATGGAAGCATCAAAATACATCTGGAATGTAGCCAGACTACATCTGAAGCATTGTGTTCATATTCTGCCCATACCACTTTGATAAAGAATCTGACAAGATACTATTAATCCAAATTCAAGATGACCAAGGTGTTAAAGAGAAATAGGCAGACAAACAGCCTAATAGACAGAACATTTATTAAACAATTATAATGTTCCAAGCACTGCCCTCAAATATCTAAATGCTAAGCAGCATCATGATCAATCAGTTCAGAAGTTGTATGAAGGTTTTATTCTGGGCAAGATGCAGTATAAATGTATCTAACAAAAGCCAACCTTTCTGGAACAGAATAAAAGATTAGAGTAGAAGTGGGGCTGGTTAAGGATGATGGCCAGAGTACAAGTGGCATGGTAAGGTGTAGTACCAACACATAATTCACAATATTTATGGCAGTTATGAATATGCTAATTCTGAATTGCTAAATATAACAGACTCTCCACATGGAAGACAGAACTTAAATATTCATTCAGACACCTGGAAGCCAAATCCCAACTCTAGATAGTCAAATCCATCATAACAGCAAAGGTATCTATACACAATAACAATGCAGGAGGCATCACTATCCCTAAGTCTTCCCCCTGCTAGGGACTTTCTACAAATGAACACTCACAGCTCACTACTTGCTTCCTCTCCCTCAGTTTTAAATGCTCTGATCAACTTCCTCTCTGCTCTGTTCCACCTTTTTTCTCCACCCCTTCCTACTCCACCTGTTTGGCAAGCTCCTCCTATCACAGACTAATGTTACTCAGGCTTCAGTGTGACTCAAATAGGTTATATGGGCCTATAAATGGATGGGAAAGATCTTCTCATTAAGCAAAAATACATTAACAATACATAAGGAAATGACCAGGAAATAATAGGGAAGTCTTGGTCCTGGTTTCTGAAGACCAGACATGAAATCATGCCATCCAAAGATTGGTTGAAGGATCTAATGATATTTACCTCAGAGAAGACATAGTAAACATGATAACTGTTTCAGATATTTGAAGTCTATAAATTAGAAGGATTAGATTTATACACAAATAAATAAGTAATCATTAATGCCCCTAAGGAACTAATAATTTACTAGAGGATGATAAATTCTTCAATCAGTCTTTTGTTAAAGCATGTCTGACTCTTCATGACAGTTTTCTTAGCAAAGATACTGGAGTGGTTTGTCATTTACTTTCTTAGATCACTGTATAGATGAGGAAACTGAGGCAAAGGGGATAAAGTGACTTGCCCAGGGTCACACAGCTAGTAAATGACTGAAGCCAGATTTGAACTCAAAAAGATGAGTCTTCCTCACTCCAGACCCAACTGTTTATCTACCTGGCTACATAACTGCCTCAATGATAAACTGATATTGATAAATACAATACAAATGGCAGAGTCACAATGGTGGCATAGAAGCAGGAGAATTCTACAGCTCCCCTCATAACCATCTCAAATACCTATGAAATATGACTCTAAATAAATTTTAGAGCTCCAGAACCCACAAAAGTAGAGAAACACAATGCTCCCACTGAAGCAACCCAGCAGGTGGACAGGAAGGGTTCATCAGAGAGTTCTGGGAGCCAAAACCAGCCCGGCCTGAAACCATAACTATAGCCCCAGGGCGGCCAGGACAATCCATAGCTGGAGCTTTTAGGAGAGTGGATCTCCAGCAGCTGTGGCAGTTTGCAGAATTATCAGTCGATAAGAAACAAGGACAAAGAGAAAGTTCATCAGAACTTGGCTAAATTTGGCAGAAAAGGAACAGATTTGGTCAAGTGCCCAAAGGGCAAGAAGAGGTGTGGAGGCCCTGTAGCCACCTAGATGTGGCTGCTTCAGAGCTCATCTCCTACAGATTGCAGAGGAGGCAAGTGATCATTCAAAGGCTAACTGATCTTGCATTAACCTTCCTGGATCAGGATCTTGGTTTTGGGTGCTGGTCCTGAGGTGTGTGGCCAGACAGTTAAAGCTGGTGGGGGTGGTAGAGACAGTGGACTCCTAATAGCTCTGGCAGCTGCCAAAACCCCAGCAATTTGTGACAAATTTCTCCCCCTAGGAAGCAGAGATCTACTGTAGCTCAAAAATCAAGTTAATTGACTGGCAATATGAGCAGGTAAAGGAAGCAAACCAAGCTCAGCAATACAACTTTAGATTCCTTTTTTGGGGACAAAAAGCATCAAAGCATGGAATGGGAGGAAGACAACACAGTCAGAACTCCCACACCAAAAGCTTCTAAGAAAAATGTGAACTGGTTACAAGCAACAGAGGAGCTTAAAAAGGATTTTAAATACCAAATAAAAGAAGTGGAGGAAAAATTGGGAAGAGAAATGAGAATGATGCAAGAAAATCATGAAAAGAGGGTCAACAACCTGACTGAAGAAAATAACAATTTAAAACCAGATTAATTCAGATGGCAAAGGAGGCCCAAAAAGCCAATGAGGAGAAGAATGCCTGAAATAGTTTAATTTACCAATGGAGAAGAAGCTCAAAAGCTCACTGAAGAGAATAATTCCTTCAGAATTAAAGTGGAGCAAATAGAAGCAAATTACTTTATGAGAAATGAAGGTACTATTAAATAGATCCAAACAAATGAAAAAGTAGAAGTCAATGTGAAATATCTCATAAAAAACCACTGACCTTGAAAATAGATCCAATAGAGACTAGCAGAAATCATAAGGAACTTATCAAATTTGAACTATTTACATGCGCACATGGAAAAGTGATAATTGTAATTTATGAAACTTTTCTCAGTATGAGGATAGATGAAGGGAATGTAAATGTATATTCGTACATACATACGCACATGTCTATATAGGAGGGTATATGTATGTGTATGAATGCATATCTGAGTGCATGTATATATGTGTACATAGACAGAGGGCACAGCATCAATAGAATAAGAAGGGATTATATTTTACAAGGTGAAATTGAGAGGTAGGAGAGGAATAGAATGAGAGGAGACAGGGAGAGACAAAATGGGGCTAATCATCTCATATAGAAGAGGCAAGGGATAGCTGTTACAATTGAGGGGAAGAATAGGAAGGCAATAGGTAATGGGTCAAACTTACTCTCATTGAATTTGTCTGAGGGAAGGAATGACATACACTCTAAATTAGGTATCTTACACTACAGGAGAGTAGGGGGGATGAGGATAAGAAGGGGGATGATGGAGAACAGGGCAAGGTGGGGGATCGAGGGGTGTTAGAAGCCCACACTTTTGTAAAAGGACAGGGACAAAGTAGAGAATAAAACGGGGTGGGGGGTCGGAATAAGAAGGAGGGAAATATAGTCAGTCTTTCACAGTATGTCCATTGTGGAGATGGTCTGCATAATTGCATATGTACAGCCTGTGTTCAGTTGCTTGTGTTTGTAGTGGGGTTGGGTGAGGAGGGAGGAGAGGAAAGAATCTAGAATTTAAAGTTTTATAATCAAATGTTAAATATATATGTATATATTATTACTATTAATTACATGCTAATGGGAATTAAGATATACAGGCACTGGGGTAGGGAGATCCATCTTGCCCTATTGGAAAGACGGAGAGATGATGGCAGAGGACATAGGAGAGAACAGAGGGAGTATACAATGGGATGGCTGTTTTGGAGGTGGTGGGTAGGGGAAAGATGGCAAAAAATTTTGTAACTCAAAATCTTGTGGAATTGAATGATGTAAACTAAAAATAAACAAAAGTTAATTTTTAAAAATACAATACATTTTATTTTTTCGCTTTTTTGGAAGAGCAATTGGGGTTAAGTGACTTGCCTAAGGTCATAGCTAATAAGTGTTAAGTGTCTGAGGTCAAATTTGAACTTGGGTCCTCCTGACTCCAGGGCTGGTGCTCTATTTACTGCACCGCCTAGCCTCCCCTACAGTCCAAATTTTAATACAATAGCAGGGTAAGTGTTTTGAGATCAGAATGTGAGAGGTCATTTCCTACTTGAACACAGTGATGTAATATCTTGAAAGAAGCTGCCTTTTGCAGAAGAAGAAGCCTTGTTGCAGAGCTCTTAGGGAAATTCCATAGCTTCCTAAAGTATAAATGAAAATTAAAATGAAACAGAGAAGATAATCACAGAACTTGTGTGTGTTTGTGCGTGTTTGTGTGTGTGTACATAGACACATATGCATGTAATCATATTATAGTTTAGGAACCTTAGAAATATTTTTAGTTTCATTATGCAACTGCATTTTGATTTCAGGATGTGCTTTTGGGAGAATATGTGGGGTGGGGAAAGGAGCAAGGAGCAGGGTGGAGATTGAAGAATAGAAATTCATTAGTAAAGGCCATAAGATACATCTACATTCTAGAAGATAAAAACATATGTTGTTGTGTAATTTGAAATAAGAACTATTGAGGACAATGTTTTTTTTTCTGTTTTAATACTTTTTTTTTCCTTTAAAGGGTAAGAATGAGAAATGCTGTTAATAAGAATGAGTGTTAACTCAAAAGGCTTAGTCATGAATTAGCCAAGAGATATAGACATGTTTAAATTGCAAATTACTTTTAAAGTCATTAACCACCCAAAATCTAATAAAGTGAAATCTTCATGGTGTTAAAGAGAGCAGCAGCTGTTGTTTTTAATGTTTAATGAAAAATATTTATGTGTCGTCCTAATGCAATCCTGTTTCCCTGACCTTTTTTTTTAAAAAAATCTGGTTTGTTATGTTTCATTTAAGAGCTATTTCACAAGAAAATAAGTATATTATTTTCCACAATTACCCAGGATCAGTCTTAAATAAATGCTGTTTTCCGTGGGAATGTGCAGAATGCACATTAGAATTGCAAGATGATAAAGCCTCATGACAGTAAAAAAGCAGAAACTCTGTTTTGTTGAACCATTCAATATGGCAGATGAAGATTCACAATATGACAAAAGTATGTCTCATTACCAGAGTTACCAAATTTGTCATCCACTATGACAATTCACTGTGTTTTAAATTACTTTTCTACCTTTTGGATTATTTAAAGTAGACTAACTTTTTGAAGATGTAGGCAGCAGTTACAAGGAGCAAAGCTTTAATTAGTATAATGATGTAATTCATTTGTTTGGAAAGGCCCCTTTAGAGTCTGTAGGAAAACAATCAAAATCTAAAGTCACTGAAATGTGGAAGAGCTTCCTAAGGAAATCCCTTTGTCTGGTTCACTGTTCTTTTGCTGAAGGCAATGTGCCTGAATTTTTTTTTCCTCCAACCTGTAGGGAGCAGTTAGGTCATGCAGTGCAACTTTAAGGGACTGAACTGGCAGGGAAATGAAACTTTATCTAGCGTAGAAAATACAGTCTGCATCAAATTGCTAACCAAGGAGACCCAAAATGATCTGTTTTAAGGCAGATTGACATCTTTCTCCCATCATTTTTCTATTCTGTCTTTTCTGCTCAGTCTGATAAAGTCGTGCCAATTGCCCCTTTTGAAGTAAGAATATGCTAATTCTAAATGGATACTTTATCAAAATGTTTTTCAGTTCTACATGATAGCAGATTTACCCTCTTGTTCCTCTCTTTCCACCAAAGGCAGACACCCAATAGCTTCTTATAAAGATATCATAGAAAGAAAATGTATGATGCAACCAAGGTAGTTAAAAAAACATAAGGAAGTTGAATTTAATCTTTTGAGAAATTCAGACACCTTGAGGAAGAGTCCTTTTTTGTCTTATTTTGTTTTTTCCTTTCTGGATAGGTCCTACTAGATTGCAACATTAAAGAATCACTTTCTACAGATTTGTTATTCTATCAATTATAGTCTAAATAACAAAAACAATGTTGTTATTATAGTTGGATGTAGAGAAAGTGATATTTCCTATCTTCCCCCAAATTACAACTGTGGCACGGAAAGCAAATGTAGGATATTAAGGCATAAGGGCTTGTGCTTTCTTGTTTTATTTTTTTAGGGACTATAAAATATTGTTGAGTCTTCTGTTTGTTCTTTGTTTTCAAAGAGGACCATGGCATCAGGGAAATGATGAAATGACTTGCAGTTGACTTTGATTTGAATGAGGGAGGGCTGTGTTTGATCTTAGAAAACATTGGAAGTGAGTGGGAAAAATATTATCACCACCATCAACAGAAACCTTACCTCCTTTCAGCAATCCCATCTACCACCTTGAACAGTAAGTAAAGGAGCTTGAACCTTATTTGGAAGACATCAATAGGAAATTACTGAAATTTTCTGAGCAGCCAATGAGGTGACTAGATTATTTCAGTTTATATAGATGCAGCAATTCAAAAACACCTGAATACAATTAGTGCCACCAAAAGAAATCCACCTTCCAACAAATACCACAAGGGGCGAGCACCAATGTATAGTCACCCAGGAAAAACTCAGAAAATGTTTTTCTACCTGCTAAACCAAAAGAATCAGTGTTGGAAGTTTGAACTGTTTTATCTTTTAGTTGTTTTTTATTTTAGCAGAGAAGCAGTCACCAATTTACTTGAACCAGTTTTGACTAAAATGTCACAGGAGGTAAATGCAATTTTGACTACCTTCTAAAAAAATACAAATAAATTGTATTTTTTGCTTTATATGCGTTTCCAAGTTTAAATACTTGTCATAAGTCATTCACAGATCATCAGATTCCTTAATCTCTCTTGGGAGATGTAGGACAAACATCCTACAGGGATGTAATACTAACATTTATGAGCAGCAGTAAAAATTCATTATAAAACCCCCTACTATATCATAGATTTGGTTATGCTGCAGATCAAATCATTCCCCCTATGAATATAGTAATGTATAATGCATCTTTCTCATAACAGTGAAAGCCAATGATAAAAGAGGTATTCTCTTCCTTTCCTCAATATTAGTGTTTCAGCAGGGTTTGATTATAATTAAATAGCTGGAGGAAGAAAAGAAGGTGACAGACTGCAAGTTAACATTAACCCCTTTGTGGATTCTCTTTTTTCCTACCAACAATTAATGCTGCAAAGTGATGATATTTTAAGGCTGTTTTAAAACTTACTAGTTTAATATCAAATCATTTTTATTGGTACCAGTGGTTCCACAGATGAAACATAAGTAGAATAGCCGTTCTAAACTTTTAATGGAGACAGTCATCTTTATTATGATAAACAGAAATAAGCATTTATTAAGTGCTCAGTGTGGTCCAGGCATAAAATCAGATAAGCTGAACCTAGATATAATTTCATAAAGCAACATTAACTGAGATCATCAACAGCTCATCACCATCAATAAGAAGTTATTAAGTACTTAGTATGTTCCAAGCATAAATTTAAGAGCTTGGAATAGGTATAATTTGAAAAGACTTTAACTAAGATAATCATTAATATCATCACCACCAACAACAAGCACTTATTAAACTCTTACTGTGTTCCAAGAAGCAAGTTAAATAGGAAAATGGTGGCAATAACATTCATATTGGAATACACTAACCAATGTGTTGTTGTTTGTTTTCAAAAAGAAACAATGACATCACAAATGATGACTTGCATGTTTT
Organism: Pseudocheirus occidentalis; assembly: GCA_028646575.1. Lineage (NCBI taxonomy): Eukaryota > Metazoa > Chordata > Mammalia > Diprotodontia > Pseudocheiridae > Pseudocheirus > Pseudocheirus occidentalis. Next base: position 156,615,047 of record CM053599.1, on the reverse strand, counting down.
TTATTCATATGCATATATACCCTCCTATATAGACATATATGTAGGTATACATATTTATATATACATTTGTAATCCCTTCACCTACCCTCATACTGAGAGAAGTTTCCTAAGTTACTGTTATTGTTTTTCCATATTGGCATGTAAATAGTTCAACTTTGATAAGTTCCTTATGATTTCTTTCCCATGTTTACCTTCTCATGCTTCTGGCATTTGAATGTCAAATTTTCCATTCAGTTCTGGTTGTTTTCAGCAAGAATGCTTGAAAATCCTCTGTTTCACTGAATGACCATATTTTCCCCTGGAACATTATACTCAATTTTGCTGGGTAGGTGATTCTTGGTTTTAATCCTAACTCCCTTGATCTTTGGAATATCATATTCCAGGCTCTTCAGTCCCTCAGTGTAGAAGCTGCCAGATCCTGGGTTATCCTAATTGTGTTTCCACAATATTCAAATTGCTTTCTCTTGGCAGCCTGTAATATTTTCTCCTTGATCTTGGGATTCTGAAACCTGGCTATAACATTTCTAGGAGTTTTTTGGGGGGATCTTTTTCAAGAGGTGATTGGTGAATTCTTTCAAGTTCTATTTTGCCCTCTGGTTCTAAAATATCAGGGCAATTTTCCTTGAGAATTTCTTAAAGGATGCTTTCTAATTTCTTCTTTTGATGATGGCTTTCAGGTAGTCTAATAATTTTAAAATTGTGTCTCCCATATCTATTTTCCAGATCAGTGATTTTTTTTCAAGGAGATATTTCACATTACCTTCTATTTTTTTTCATTTCTTTGTATCTGTTTAATAGTATCTTGATTTCTCAAAAATCATTTGCTTCCATTTGTTCCACTCTAATTCTGAAGGAATCAATCTCTTCAGAATGCTTTTGAGATTCTTTTTTCCATCTGGCAAATTTGACTTTTTAAGGCATTCTTCTCCTCATTGGCTTTTTGGGCCTCTTTGTCCATTTGAGTTAATTTGTTCTTTAATGTGTTATTTTCTTCAGTCTGGTTGTTGACAATCTTTTAATGATTTTCTCGCATCATTCTCATTTCCCTTCCCAATTTTTCCTCTACTTCTATTATTTGGTTTTCAAAGTTCTTTTTAAGTCGACCTATGGCTTGTATGCAATCTTCATTTTTGTTGGAAGCATTTTGTGTAGGAGTTCTGACTGTGGTGTCTTCCTCCTGGTCCGTGCTTTGATCCTTTTTGTCCCCCAAAAAAGGATTCTAGAGTTAGGTTACTGTTCTTACTTTGCTTCCTTTTCCTACTCATGTTGGCCAGTCAATTAGTTGCTTGACTTTTTTTTAGCTCTGTGGAACTCTGCTTCCATGGGGGAAAGCTCTGTCCCAAATGGCTGGTGTTCCACAGCTGCCAGAGCTATTAGGGGGGTACTGCAGTCCCCACTAGCTTTGGCTTGCTGAAAACGTACCACAGGATCACTACCCAAGACCACTATGCAGATCCAGGCTGCTCAAAGCAAGAGCACTTGGCCTATGATCAACCATTTAGCCCCCCTGTAATCTGCAGGCCGGGTGGAGGTAGCTGCCGCCATTTCTGCTGCTACTGTCACTTCTGCTGCTTCCTTGCCCTGGGTGCAGTTTGGCCTGACTGCTTTTCTCCCCAAAATTTAGCTGAATCCCACTGACCTTTCTCTTAGTCCTTCTTTCTTCTGATGTGATAAATCTGCCTCAGCTGCCGCCAATCCACTCTCCTGAAGACTCCAGCTGTGGCTCTTCCTGGCTGCCCTGGGGCCAGGCTGCAGTTTCAGGCTGGGCTAATTTCGGCTCCCAGCGTGCTAAGATGAGCCCTACCTGCCAAGCTGCCTTCAGCTAGAGATGGGTTTTCTGCATTTTTGTGAGTTTTTGAGCCCTAAAATTTGTTTGTAGTCATATTTTATGGATATTTAAGATGGCTATGTGATAACTACGAAAACTTGCTGCTTCTATACTGCCATATTGGCTCCGCCCCCCAATGATTTGCATATTAATTGAATTTAAGTAAGGCAGAATTGTACAAAATTGTCAGCCTCACTCTCTCTTTTTAAGGCATCAAAGTCCAATGTTATGGTAAAAATGGCATCTTGAATGCCTGACCAAGTTCCAAGTGCTCTGCAGTGCCTACTTTAGTCTCCTTCTCACCATTGGATCAAATTGTTCTCATTCAGCTATTCTTCTGGGGAAAATCTTAATTTGACATAGACATCCTCTTAACTCAGCAATAGGTTTGAGGCCTGTCAGTTACTCTAAATCTGGTTTAGCCCATCTATCTAGATGATTTTCTGATTTGTGGCCTCTTCACATGCCACAGTTTCTTGGAGCCACAGGTATGTGTGTGTGTGTGTGTGCGTGCATGTGAATGTGTGTATGTATGTATATATGTGTGTATGCATAAACATGTGCATATCTATATACCTTTATCTACTTCCAAAAATTTGTCATAGATATATGATTTTGTTAGTGTGGGTACATATTACAATATATCTATAATTTTGTTAGCATGGAACATAACTAAATTATAGTAAAATGTAAAATAACAACAACATATCTATAATTTAGTAACTAAATCTTAGAGACTCACCTTATTTGCAGAGAACTGATACCTCTCAGACTTGTCACCTGCCTAGTAAGTGTCGGAAAGGGGGTTTGAATCCAGATATTCATCTCCATTTCACATACGCTATCCTCTATGCCACATAGGTATTATAATAAATTTACATATTAGATTAAAAATTCTACTGAATATTTAAATTCTTTTTTTTAAATCTTAATTTATTTTCTTGGTTATATCATTCATTTCCACAAGGTTTTGAGTTACAAATTTTCTCCCCTTTTTGTCCCTACCCCCCAGCCCAGAACATTGATCCCAC
>CM053599.1:156593814-156611688 GCA_028646575.1 Pseudocheirus occidentalis | reverse complement strand
AATCACTGGGGCCCTCTCAGCTGCTGGAACCTTTAATGGGGTGCTGCAGCTCCCGCCCCCCAGCTTTGGCTCACTGAAAGCGCACCCCAGGACCACCACTCAAGACCCCGATCCAGATCCAGGCCGCTCAACGCAAGAGCCCTTGGCCTCGATGGGTCTCGTCAGCCCCCCTGCTATCTGCAGGCCGAGGGCTCTGAAGCAGCCCAGGCGGGGCCGCCCCGGCTCTCAGCCGTTCGTGCTGCAACAGCCGCCTCCTGCTGCCTCCTTGCCCTGGGAGCAATTTGGCCGGACCCGCTCTTCTCCTCCCCAGTTAGCAAAATCCACTGACCTTTCTCTTGGCCTCTTTGTCTTCTGGCCTGATAAATGTGGTAACTGTGCCTCCAGTGCAGCAGATCTGCTCTCCTGAATATTTAAATTCTAAAGTCTCATTCTCCAGGTAAAAGCTAAAACTACTCAGAAGTGAACCTATTAACTCTGCCAATTTAAAACTTTCATTAAGTGAGAATCCATGTCCTAAATGCTTTTCCCTACTATATTGATAATAAGATATTTTCTACTGTATTGATAATAAAAAGTAGTGACTCTCCTGCTTAATATTTGCCGATTGATCTTGTTTGTACTATCAATTTACATTTTGAAGAGTTTCCTCAGGAAACATAAATTTAGTCTAAGCTTTTATTCAAATTATCCCTAGTTCAGTCTAAATGAATGAGGATTTGTTGTCATTCTGTACACCTACCTTTCTCTCACTTCATCTGCATATATGGTAGTCAGTTAAACATTGTGAGAGACAGTGTGGTATGGTAGAAAGAATTTTGGTGTCAGTAACCTGGGTTCAAGCCCTGATCCTGATACTTTTTACTTGAGTGACTTTTGGTAAGTCAAGTGCCTCAGTCTCAGTTTCCCAATCTATAAAATAAAGACAGTAAAACTTGCTCCATCTGCCTCACAGAATCGTTGTGGGGAACACAAACTTAGAATTAAAACCGTATAAAACTGGGATTTGTTATTATAACACAAAATCAGGAGTTAAAGAAATGATTATTTAGATATTATTATGGCTCAGATTCAAGGTAGAAGGGTTCAGTGAAAAGAGCACTGTCTCGTCTGAGGGACTGAGTTCAAATCCTACCTCTGACAAGACTGGACAAGTCATATTCTTTGTGACTCAGTTTCTTCTATATAAAAGAGGGGATTGGAATAGTAGGCCTCTCAGGCCTTTTTTAACTCTAAATCTCCAATCTGGTTTAATTGTTACATACCTACTTTTTTATCTCTCATTAAATTGTAAACTCTTTGTGCGTAAGATCTGTTTCTGCCCTTCTTTCCATTCCCAGAACTCAGAGTGGTTACAGACACATAGTAAAGGCTTCATAAGTATTTGTTGATTGAGTGAATGATTAATAGATTGATCCAATGATCTGTATTAAAGGAATTGTCTTATAGAGAATCTGGTCATATGTAAAATATAGGTTAGTTACACTGGTGCACTTAAGTCCTGACTGAGGAAAGGTCATTCAAAAATAACAATCTTGTGTTGAATATTCATCAGATATGTCTGGGAAGCTTAATGGAATACTAATCCCTATGGAAAGGCTAGCCTGTTAGACTGCGATTGACATTTATCAGTGAAGACTGATTGGCTGTAAAAATAAGTATTTAAAAACCATGGTTAAATGAGTTCAAATAAAGTTATAATTCTTCTTTTCATTGTGGGTTTTATTTTTCCTCTGTCAGAGACTTAATGATACTGAATAGACTTATAATGATTTAGAGTTCCATAATAGTTTAATTCTTCATCCCCGATTAATTACTTAACATTATAATGATGGCCTACTCTGTAAATGGTAGCATAGAAAGAGATTACAGTGTGGATTATAAACTGAAAATGATTAAACTCTGAGTGAGGGGAAGATAGAAATGATGAAAATCCCAGGTTCACATTTCCATGCATTCTTAAGGAAGGAGTTGTCTTGCCAAAATGTCTGAGAAGCCAATGCTTCTTGCACAGCTAGAATTGCATGCAGGAGTGAACCTATTAACTGTTAACCTACTAATTTGCACATGGAATTGTTGTCTGTTGCTACTAATCCATTTTTTGTGGCCCATCATGATTCCATAAAATTCTTTCATGGCTGTGGTAATGTTGCCATAGCCAAATATGACTTGATATTCAATCTTGCCTCTCCCTAGTCCCTCTAGCTGCCAAAGAATTTAATTGCTTTAGAAAAAATACCTCATTACATCCTTCTGCACAGTTAGTTCCTGCCAGAGTAGAATGCTGGTAGGCAATGTAAAAAAATAGTGACAAAAATGATTAGGAAAACAGAGAAAATCTGTTTACCTTCTAGGTAGGAGACAGCAACAGGGGCTTCTGCCACCTACCATTTCAAATCTTTGAATTATGAGAGAAATATTGTCAGAGTAATTCTAGATAGTATCAAGTGTTAGGTTATTTTCATATTCTAGATTTATTAGATAAATTGCAGTCTATGCTTTCTGCTTAGTTGAGGTGTTTGTTAGCATCTGTTCCATTCATGCTAAGGGGAATATTCTAGTCACAGATCAAAGAAGTGAGAGAAGTAAGGGATTTTAGAAATCAACTAGTCTAGCCTCTTTATTTTTCAGATCCCAGGAGAATAGATATGTATAGAGTGGCCAGTTGGGTATGCCTGCACACTGAGCCTTTGCTCCATACCTGTGTGTCACTTAGTAAAGTCATTTATCCAAGGTCACAAAGTGTCAGATAATTTGAATTATGAGATAACAAGCCATACTTCTCTTTTAGAACATCAAGGATCTTAGTTTAAGTTAATTTTCATACCTTGTTTTGCCATGAGTAATTACAGTAACTATTGGACTCTAAAAGGCTAAGCCAAAGAAGGAAAACTTTATTGGCCTGCCAAAAATATTTCAGAACTCCTGCTTTTATGCTTGCTTAGTTTAAGAAGGGATTCCTTACTATTAACTTCCTCTCAAAAATTTTCCAGTTTTCCAACCTCTTAGATTCTTTCAGCAAAGGAGAACCCAGCATCTCACAGAGCACTCCAGGTTCTTATTGAACAGTTCTGATCATCAAAAAATCTTCCTTATAAATTGAAGTTTGTTTTCCTATAGATTCCACCTAGTTACCTCCTCCAACCCCCCCATACCCCACTAAATTGTCAAATTCTAAACATTCCATAAGAGTAAGCTTACATTACTTGAAAACAATAATTGCATCCTCTTCATAAGTCTTCCATTCTTCTGACTGAATGTCTCTACCTACTTCTTTCAACATTTCCTCATATGACATTAGCACAGCATTCCTTTCAAGGATATAAAGGCAACAGTTACACACTATAGCCACACACCAAGGTAATGCATCCCATTTTCCCCAGAATATGATGCCTGTAGAATAACAACACCAACAATAACTAACATTGTTGCCAGGGAAGCCTTTTTCTAACTCTCTGTAATGAAGTGGGCCAGTTCATCCAACAGTAGCACTCTGCTGCCAAGTTCATTGTTCTATACCCTGAACAAAGTCCCTCCCTCTGAGGTGGGGAGAATTTCCTGGTGCACGACCCCTCCTCCCAGCTATACCACACAATTATCTGTATCCCCAGTTGGAAGACTATCAATATATTTTATAACAAGATCAAGGGAAGGGTAAAGCAAATTTGTAGACAAATGAATTATTCCTTGATTTGTTTAGTGCTGGCCCCAAAGTCAATGTAAGGCAGGAACCAGCAGATGGGTGATATTTGACAAGTTTTCCAACAGGTGTACTAGTGTCTGGGGGGAAGTGAAAACTTCCCAGGCAGTTTTGGATTGTTAACAGCCCTCCCCCCTCCATTACTGCTGTCAATCAGCTGCAAGCCCTTTCAGTAGTCTTCCTGATTTCCTGCCTCTGTGGGGCCCTCCTTCCAGCCAGTGGGAATCAGGGACAGCCTGAGCTCACTTCTCCTTCCTTGCTTTGGGACCCTTTTCCCTTTTTCTTGCTGTCAATCAGCATCTTGGTTCTTTGTAAGCCGGCTTCCCAGCCACTGAGAGACAGTGGCAGGCTTCCCTGTGACTTGCCATTGGGGAAGATTTCCACACTGAGATTTGAGTCTGCCTCTCAGCCAATGGGAGAAGGGACAGTTGGAGAAGGGGGCTTGACTGCATTAGGATTTAAAACCCTGTTCTCTCCATATTGCCTTGTCCCTCCCTTATGATCAGTCATGGTGAATACTAACCTCTTCTCCCAGGGAAGAGAATAAATTCCTGTTCCTATCCTAAGAGATATCCATGTCTTTAATTAAATTTTGGATGAGGTTTTTCATCACAAACACTAGTTCATAGTGAACAAAAAGGGAAAAAAAACAATACTGTTTTCTTCCCATTGCTTCAGATTGCTGAGATCTTTTTTAGATCTTGATTTTATTGTTTGACATATTTTTATTTGCTATCGCTTCAGGCTCCATGTCACATGCAAAACTGATAAATATGCCTCCTATGCCTTAAAATCAAATTGACTAGTGGTAGTAATTTGTAAATTTTGTGTTATTGAATGCAAGATATCTGTAGAGTATAATTAAAGCTAAATGAATTTAAGTAGGCACCCAAACTCATTTTTACTTCAATTTTTGTTTTGAAAGTTTTGGCTGGTGTACATAAAAGAAAATAAGCTTCTGAAGAAAACTAAGCCATCATTTATTTAATACCTATTGCAATTGATGGAATTCATACTATTTATTGAATGTAATTGAGTCTGTAGAGGCAGTTTTCTGTGGCTAAAGTGGGGAAATTTTTTTAATGGTACTAGATTTAAAATCGGAAGTCTTAAATTTGAGTCCCAGCTCTAACAGTTTTACCTGTATAACCTATGGTAAGCCAAAAATTGTCTGAGTCTAAGTTTCCCCATTTGTAAAATAAAAACCATACCTGATTGTAGTAAGATTTGAGAAAGATAGAGTCAGTCAGTCAATGTGCAAGCATTTATAAGCCCTTACTATATATGATAGGCACTGTCTCAAAATCTGGTACTTCATATATAGAGAGAAAGGCAGTCCTTGATCTTACAAAGCTTCTTCTATTCTAGCAGGGAGTAGTGTATATAAAGTACTTTGTAACAGATCAAGGATTGCCAATGACTGCTGTTTGTATTAAATGAAATGACTAGAATCACAGATTTATAGTTGAAGGGACCTCGTCTGTAAAATGAGAAAATTGGATTATCTGTCCTTTAAAGTTCTTTCTTTTTCTGAATCCAGGATCATATGTGATAACATATCAAAGCACTCTGACAATTTAAAATCACTATACAAATGTAAGGGATATTACCAACAGAAAGAGAAGCACAGTGCTATAAATCTGAGGGTAAGGAATGATTATTCAAAGAGTGACATTCAAATGGTAGCCCAATTGAGAATGAAGTAACATGTGGGCTCTTCACACAGATGAATTGCCAATGTTCTGAACATTAGCAACTCCTTAAGTCACGTTTGAGATTATTAACTTAGGAAAGATATAGTTTTACCTACTTCAATATAGGCATTTCTGGTCATGTTTTAGGAGGGCAACAGTATAGCTGAAATTCTTTACTAAATATTGCTTGAATGCCTGAAAGTTAAAGGGACTCTTCCTGCCCTGTTACTGAGAGCTCTCCCCTCTCCCGAGGAGGAAAAACAGGAAGAAAAAGAATGGGCAATTACTACTGGCACACGAACTAGTCTCAGAGTCTAACTTTGGATCTTTAGCTACTCTTAGAAAAAGGAAAAAATGTATTATGTTAGAAAAAGACTAGATTTGCTTCAGTCAATTTTAGTGGGCTGAATATATAAGAAAGGAATCAAAGGCTTTCATTTAAATGCTCATTTTCCCCCATTGAAGTCTATTTAATTATTACCTATGTTCCCTCTCTCATGATGCATTGTGAACAACTTCAGAGAGAAGAAGCAAGTCTTTAGATCAAAGAACAAATTGACTGAGAAAAAGTAATTGTCATTAAAACAACTAAAACAATATTGTGTTGTTATGGCAATAAGAGATCTAAAAATGGCACAGCAAATAATATGGCACCAAGGCACATCTAAATCATCTAATGTCCAGTCATTGTGTATGCCATAGCACACTGTGGTCTTCGCTCTGCTGTTCTTTCTTTTGAGGGAAGCAAACACAGTTTAGTCTCGTGGGAATCAAACATCATTCATCTCCCATTTCAGTGGGTTTCACTTTCAAAAAGTGATGTCATTAAATCCACTGAAAAGATGAGCAACAAAAGGAAAACTTGAACTTTATTTCCTAAGTTGGCATTTATGCTCATGTATCAGCAAAGTTTTATGCTAGGTGGCATAGTAAACAGAAAGTAGAAGTCAGTTTCAGGAAGACCTGTTAACATCTTGTGTCAGATACCTTGTAGCTATGTGACCGTAGTCAAATCACTTAACTTCTATGAATCATCTGTAAATTTAAACATCTCTGTCCCATAGTTCTTTTGTTTGTTTGTTTTTTAAACTAACTTTTTAGTTAACATCATGCATTTCCACAAGGTTTTGAGTTGCAAGTTTTCTCCCCATCTTTCCCCTTAGCCACCACCCCAAAACAGCGATACCACTGTATAGCATCGCCCCCAATCTGCTCTCTCCTATATCCTCCCCTATCACCCCTCTGTCTTTCTGGTAGGACAAGATGAATCTCCATACCCCAGTGCCTGTATATCTTAATTTGCAGTTGCATGTAAATGACAATAGTAATAACAATAATTTATATATATACATATATGTGTGTATATGTATATGTTTATATATATATAACATGTATATATATGTATATGTTTATATATATAAAACATTTGATTTTAAACCTTTAAATTCCAGGTTTTTTCCCTTCCTCCCTCATCAACTCCCTCCCCCCCACCCCCCACACACTGGGAAGACAAGCAATACACTACAGGCTGTATATGTGTACTTATGCAAAACATCTTCACGCTGGACATATTATGAAAAACTGATCATATTTCCCTCTATCCTATCCTGCCCCCACTTATTCTATTCTCTATTTTGTCCCTGTCTCTTTACAAAAGTGTGTGATTCTAACTACCTTCCCCCACTAACCTGCCCTCCTCTCCATCATCCCCCCTCTCATCCCCTTTCACCCTACTCTCCTGCAGGGCAAGATACCCAGTTTAGAGTGTATATCATTCCCTCCCTAAGCCAAATTCAATGAGAGTAAGGTTGACCTATTCCCTTTTGCCTTCCTGTTCTTCCCTTCCATTGTAACCAGTTATCCCTTGCCTCTTCTTTATGAGATAATTAATACCATTCTGTCTCTCCCTGTCTCCTCTCATTATATTCCTCTCTCACCTCTAAATTTCAACTTTTAAAAAGCATCCTTTCTTATTCAATTGATCCTGTGCCCTCTGTCTATTTATACCTCTACACATATATGCAAATACTCACATATGTATTCATATACATATATACCCTCTTATATAGACATAAGCATGTATACATATATATATATAATATACATTTATATTCCCTTCACCTATCCTCATGCTGAGAAAATTTACCTAAGTTACAATTATCATTTTCCTATGTGCACGTGTAAGTAGTACAAATTTGATAAGTTCATTATGATTTCTTTTCCCCGTTTACCTTCTCATGGTTCTTGTGTTTGAATTTCAAATTTTCTATTCAGCTCTGGTTTTTTCATTGAGTGCTTAAAAGTCCTCCACATCATTGAATGAACATAATTTCCCCTGAAACATTACACTTAGTTTTACTGAGTAGGTAATTCTTGGTTTTAATCCTAACTCCTTTGATCTCTCTAATATCATATTCCAGGCCCTTCTATCCCTTAATGTAGAAGCTGCTAGATCAGTGGTTTTCAATCTTTCTAATGCCATGCGCCTTTAATACTCCTATGTGGTTGTATCTGCATGTGGGTGGACCCTCCTGGAGACAGATAAAGGAGCAGTTTCTCAGTTTCTAAGACCATCAGAACTATATGTTTTCCTATTGTCTTAGGTGACCCCTGTGAAAGGGTCGTTTGACCCCCAAAGGGGTTGTAGCCCACAGGTTGAGAAACACTGTGCTAGATCTTGTGTTATCCTTATTGCGTTTCCACAATATTCAAATTCTTTCTTCTTCATTACCTGGTAGTCCACCTAATCATGATGAGTCTTTCAAAATAAGTTAAACTTGTGTGAGAAACAGAGTCGATTACAGTTTTGGGAGACTGATCTAGATTTTGCACTCTGCCAGGGCTATAACAAACAACTTTGACAATTCTGGTGGGCAGGTAAGAAATGAAGAAAAAAAAAGATGTGGAGACAGTAGCCTTCATGGGTGAAGACTTCATTGTGGCAATGGCGTGGGAGAAATTGCACCAATTAAAAATTCCCTATTTTAACTAATTATACTTACTAGCTAGTTGTTAAGCTAAGTAGTTTAGAGATTACAAAAAAACAATTAATTTTATTAGTGTATATACTATATATGTTTAACATCATATGTAAGAAAATGTATATATAAATATGTTTGTGTATATGTATAAAGTATAAACACAGTCTTTCATAAAACAAATTGAAAGAAACTGACAACAATACAACCATGCATTTGAAAGTCACCTCAAGAGTAGTGAACAAAGATAAAATATGATTACTGAAAACTAAGGCAAGATACTGAAATTGGTAACAGGCATCAATTCTTTCATATGAAAGGAGCTAGGGAACAGACAGAAAGGGCTATAGTGGAGTGCCAGACTGGCTTTCAAAGTTTGCCCCTTTACAGATGTCATCTCAATGGTTTGCCATTCTTTCATCCCTTTTGATACTTTAGCTCAACTTTATACTTTTGTGAGGATTTCATTGGTAACAATGTTCAAAACAAACTTTATAACCTTCTTTTCAAGGTAGGAAACAGAGTAAAATAAATTTATAGCCAGGTTTTCTGCATTCATTTTTAAAAGCTCATTTAAACAGGAAAAATCATTCCACATATCTGGTCATTATGAATTTGAGAAAATCTGCATCTAGCAATGCAGTAGTTTTCTGAAAGGACTGCATATTAAGACTAATAAAACTGATCATACCCATTATAATATGTGTGTGCATGCACAAGTGTTCTTAGATTAGTCATTTAATGTCTCTCTTATCATTCTCAACAGCTAGCCATTTCAAGAAATAGTTTAAGAATGAGAAATAGGCAGTATACTGATAAAAGAGGTTCATGGTCCTGAAAGTATTAGCTATCAGTTTACTTAGTATGTCTTAAAATGCCAAAGAAAATGAAATCCCAATCCAGTAATTTAGCCACTGAGCTAAATGTATTTCTTGATGAGATAGTTGCATATTACTGGAGACCAAATTAAAAAGTCAGCTAAAGTGGATTGGAAATATAAGGGTTGAATGGGGAGAGACAAAAGCGTCAGACATGAAAAGAAGCAAACAGATTCTGTTGGTAATGGTTTTATTTAGAAAAATGAGTTGTTTTAAAGCACAGGTGTATTTAAATTACTTATGTAGGATGTAGGTAAAATAGTAACACAAACAAATTCACACACAGTCACAAATAACATTTCCAGGGATTTCAAACTACTTTTTTTGAATTTATTATCATTTTACTTAATGTGTCTTAAAGTATAGTTGTTATTTTTTCCAGGAGATTGTTTACCAAAATATCACCTGTCCCTCTTAATCTATAAATCTCCTGTTGATTATTTTTCCCCTGCTACTTGTGAAAATATCCATGTCTTTCTCTCCAAAACAATACATAAACCTCTTTTGACACTGCCATACTTTCAGGGTATTATCCTGTATTTTTTTTCTCCCTTTAATAGCCAAACTCCTAGAACTACTTCTCGACTTATACCCCTTTTACTTATTTCTCAACTCCGTAGTATTTCATTTCTAAACTCTTCACTCAACAATTCTTCCAAGGTTACCAGTGATCTCTACATTGGTAGCTCCAATGTCCTTTTCCCAATGATCATCGTTCTTTACTCTCTGAAGCATATGACACTGTTGGCCACCCCTTCTCCTGTATAGTCTTACCTTTTTGGGTACTCTATGACATTACTTTCTCTTAGTTCTCCTATTATCTGTCTGGCTGCTTCTTTTAACTGTCCTTTGTAGGATCATAATTTTGTCTCATCTTTATCTTGGAGTGTATGCCATACCTCTGCTCATCACAAACTAATTTGTTGAGAATTCCTTTATTTTTAAAAACAATTTTACTCCTGCAGCTTCTCCTACATCTCCTCATTCTCTTGTCCAAACTATTTTAATAACTTCTTCATTGATGTCTCTTCTTGAACCTGTGCTTAACACAGCTGGCAAAGAGATTTTCTTAAACACATACCTGATCATACCACTCCTGTCTCCTGCACAGTGTCAAACACTGCAATGTAATTGTTTGTTTTTAACCCAGTTGGTTTGTCTCAAATATAAAGAAGCCAAGACATAGCTGGAAATATGAAAGAAAAAAAATAGGGCAGAGTCTGAAACCATTGCCTGAAAGTTAGAAATACCCATAATTGGAGGATCCAAGTAATTTTTTGTCATATAAATTTTGTTTAAAAAAGCAGAGAAAGGAAGCACACCTGAAGCCCTTTGTATTGCCCCAAGGCTACTGGAGAGTTAATTCTTATAGTCTGATTCAGCCAATTACATTTCCAGGCTCTGATTTTACAGTAGACGGAGGAAGGGAGCAGAAAGGATCAAATATCTTCCCCAGCACCAAGACAGGGGTTATATTAGGCCCTTTCAGCTCTCAACTTAAGTGCTTCCTCCTGCTTTTCCTAATCCTGCCCTTACCCCAATATCTTCCATCAAATTATGAACTAGTGTTTACTTTGTATATAGTTCTCTTATGCTTTAGAATATATGCTGTTTTCTTAATAAAATGTAAGCTCATAGAGGAAGGAGCTGCTCAATTTTTCCTCCTTATTATCATAACCTAGAAAATGTCTAGTACATTTTAATTACTTTAAAATGCCTATTTGTTCAGCATAGGATTGTAGATTTAGAGCTGGAAGAGAACTTAGTCCAATCTCCTCTTTTTGCCATAGGTCACAAAGATCCTAAGTAAGAGAGTCAGGATTTGAACCCAGGTCTTCTGACACCAAACTATTCACACTTTCCACTGTACCATGTTTGGTTGATTGAATGAATACCTCTGTGAATATTACTGATTATCTAAGAGTCATACTTTATGACTGTTCCCTGGCAATATGGATGTTTTGGACTTATGGTTTCAGATATTGAGGAATTCCCAGGATTGTAATATAGGTATCCCTGAATGGAAGACTAACTATTTACTATGACACATTGCTGCTAATTGTTGAAATACAGTGATATTCAGTGCTTTGTACGTCATAAGTTATAACTATCATCAAGTTCCATAAAGGTTTCCTCTGTGGAAACAAGGAAATGATAAGAATCAGATCTCTCATTTTTCATTTTCAGAAAGGAACAGTGTGGGGGTTTTGTTATTTTCCCAGTGGTTATTGTTACTCAACAATCATGAAGTACTTCATATTTTAAAAATTCCATGTACTCATTAGTCATTCATTCCTTTCCCTTGGAGGTGAGTTACATAATGAGCTGTATCTTTCTGAGGAACAACATGAAGGAGAAGGAAGGAGGGAAGGAATGAAGAAGGAAGGGAGGGAAAGAGGAAAAGAAAAAGCAGAAGAGAAAAAGAGAGAGAGAGGGAGAGAGAGAGGGGGGAGAGTGAGGGGGGAAGGAGGAAGAAAGAGAGAGAGAGAGAGAGAGAGAGAAAGAGAGAGAGAGAGAGAGAGAGAGGTGAAAGATGAGAATGTATCTATCATCAGTAGATCACCCTTAACATAGAGGAAGCACACTTTCCAAACAACATGCCCATGGTTGTAATTCTACATGCTAGGATTATCAGGGTAGGATTATGAGTAGGAAAGTTAATGTCCTATAGAAATATTAGTGTGACAATTATTATAAAACACATCAGAAAAAATAAAAGTGAGCAAACGAAAGGTTGATCATTAATACTATTAAAGGGTTATTTTTTTTATTTTGGATTTTAGAAAATCTAATGGAGGCCTTATGTTATAGCACATAGGGAGCTGAGCTTTAAGCCAGGATGACCTGGATTCAATTCTCACCTTTGACACATTAGCTATATGACCCTGGATATATCACTTAATCTGCTAGGGCTCTAAACCAGTGGTGTCTGATTCAAATAGAAATGGGGGCTACTCAACCATACAAAAAGATCCCTGCCAGCTACATACTGACTTAGAAAATCCCATATTAACATTATATATGTATTATAGGATTTTTAAATTTAATTTAAGTGTTTGTTAAATATTTCCCAGTCACATTTTAATAAGGTTCTTGCGTGCCACAACACACAAGAACTATTTAACTAAGATTATACACTGCAGAAGGTTGCTGACCTTCACTGATAATTCCTTTTACTAGGTTTCATTCTGATACCTAAAATCTCAACACTCCTGGACAACAAGTATCAACAGGAACATTTTGAAATCAGCTTAGAAGTAACAGCATGTTAACTGCTATCGTGACAGGACTCTGATGATCCTTTCTTATTTCTTACTTTTCTTCTCTTTACTTCATTGCTTATTAATTTTTTATTGGCTTAAAAACACTGAGGATAATAATAGCAATTGCTCAACAGGAGGTGACCAGTTCAATTCAACAAATATATATCAAGCACCCCAATATGAAAAATATTATGTTAAAGCCTGAATAGGATGTGGAAGAAAGGAAGGAAGACAAAAATTAAACAGTGCCTGCCCTCCAGGAGTTTATACTCTACCAGGGAGAAATAATTAACATGCACACGCAACCATGTATATACACTTTTATAGTGAAGATACAGAAATATAGTCAAGTCAAATTTCATCAAATGATAGAATATATAATAATGCTGCTGGTGATAAAAATAACAATAAGTTAGGCCAAATCAATTGTTATTCGACATGCTAAGGTCTGTGCTAACTGTTTTGAATACAGTTATGAGTTAAAAGAAAGATAGTCCCTGTCATCAGGGAGCTTGTATTCCAATGGAAAAGACAACACATAAAAAGAAGTTAAAGAGGAGTAAGGGAAAAGTTGGTACTTCTACAGGGTAATAGTTGAGAAAGAAATCCAGAGCGTCAGGAGGGGAGTCCAAAAATGAATGAAGGAGTGGCCATGGGTGACCTGAGTCTTTTTCTTAAAATGGAGTTTTCAGGAAGAACCAAGTAATCAGAAAAAAGGCCACTAGAGACAGGATTGTATGCCAGAGTGAGAAGATTAATGGTTCATGGTGGATGAAGAATTCCAGATAGTCAGGAATGGAGCCCAGAGAGTAATGAAGGAGTAAATATGTCTGGACAGGGCACTTTCCTTAAAAGTAGATCTGTTTCTAGATAGAGATTTATGACAGGCAGCATTGTGTAATGTAATGAGGCTGAGCCAGCCTTAAAATCTATAAGACTTGAGTTCAAGTCCTGCTCCTGACACAAACTATCTATGAGAACCTGGGGAATCCAGTTATCCCCACAACACTCTAGGTATCTCTCCATAAATTACAGAAGAGATGCTAACCTGCATCTTCCTCACAGAAGAATTTCCTGTACTAACAAAATAATAGATCAGAGCAATCACTACCCTATTCTTAAATACATGTAAAATTGAGGAGGGAGAGAACATTGGCAACTGAAGGGACTAGGGATGGTTTCATAGAGAAGCCTCTGAATAGATCCTCAAATAAAGATAAGGATTCTAACAATCAGAGACAAAAAAGGAATAAGAAGAAAGGCTGTTATCTGTCTAATTCATACTGGTTTCTGTTCTTGCTCATTGGGTCTAGGCAGTTGTCTACAGAACTTACCAAAATATTGCACTTAACTCTGCAGATATGATATTATAACAGCTGTGCCTTAATATTCCTAGTGAGGCCCCTGCTTACTGTCTGCCACTTCAATCAACTGAATAACCACCTCCTGAAAATCTCACAACTTTAGAGAGCATAATTTAGAATTTGGGCTTCATCATCATTGAATATTAGAACTTGGAAGAGAGATTAGAAATCATCTAGTGCAAGCCTCTCATTTTACAGATATGTAAACTATTTCCCAGGGAAGTGAATTGACTTGCTCAAGATCACTTACCCTCCCTCCCAGTTGGATGTTCTTTTTGACTACCCCATTTGTCATTATTCTTGTCATTTTTCAATTGTGTCTGACTCTTCCTTATCTCATTTGGGGTTTTCTTGGCGAAGATATGGAAACAATTTGAAATTCTTCTCCAGCTCATTTCACATGTGAGGAAAATGAGGTAAACAGGGTTAAGTGACTTGATAGCATCACTCAAGTAATAAGAGCCTGAGCCTGGATTTCAACTCATGGAGATGAATCTTACTGACTCCAGGTCTGGCACTCTATCTACTCTGACACCTAGGTGCCCCATTACTCCATGCTGCTTCTCAAAACTCCTATAATTCAAACTGATATTCCCCATTACTGACTCCCTTTATAAGAATACCATTTCAAGAATATCAAGTGACATCAAGGAAATAAATTTTAAGGATGGAGACGTAGCAATATTACATCTCAGACTAACATGAAAAACAGTACCTATCCAATCTACTTAATAGTAGATAAAAACTGGATCTGTAAAATAATCTAACTAAGGAAAAAATAAGAAGAAAATATGCATAGCAAGTCACTGAGGAAGGGACTCCATACTGAAAGAGGAGAAATTGGGAAGAAATTTGGAAAAAGAAAAATATAGATCTATGTCATATCTACACCATGATAAAGTACAAACAGATAAAAACTCAAGTATTAAAAATTCAGATCATATTTTTTAAAAAAATATTATATCTTTTATAATTATGGTAATGGAAAAATTTAATTCTTTTATTTCAAATTTTCTTGTTTATTCATTTAAAAAATATTTGTATCTCTAAAATGGTAATCTAACCAGTAAATTGAGTTTTTTGAGATCTTTCTGTCTTGTTCTTCACTCTGAACAGAAATCTGGCATACTAAATACTATATGATTTAATAACAAGCCTCCTTTTTTTTACTTTCTTGTTATATCACATCCTTTATCATCTACATGCTAAGTTTTTTCCCCAGTTAATAGTATTTTGTTTTTCTGATTACATGTAAAAGTAGTTTCCAACATTCACTCTTGTGGAATTTTGAATTCCAAATTTCTCACTCCTCCCCTTTCCCCAACCAAGATGGCACACAATCTGATATAGGCTATAAATGTAAATTCACATTACACATATTTCCACATTAGCCATGTGGAAGAGAAGAATCTTAACAAATTGAGAAACCATAAGAAAGAAAAATAAAACTGAAAATATCATTCTTCAATATGAATTCATATTTCCTACTTCTTTTTCTGGATGTAGATAACATTTTCCATTATGAAATGTCTCAGATCAGTTTATTGCTCAGAAGAGTTAAGTCTATCATATCTAATCATGACAAAATGTTTCTGATGCTGTGTACAATGGTCTAGTTCTACTCACTTCACAGAGCATCAGTTCATTTAAGTCTTCCCAGGGTTTTAGAAATCTGCCTGCTCCTCATTTGTTATAGGAAAAATAGTAGTCTATTACATTCATATTCCACAACTTGTTCAGTCATTCCCCAATGGATAGGCATCCCTTGAATTTCCAATTCTTGGCCACCACAAAAATAGCTTCTATAAATATTTTTGGACGTAAGGGTTCTCTTGCCTTTTTATGATGCATTTTGGAAACATACATAGTAGTGATACTGCTAGATAAAAGGGTATGCACAGTTTGATAAACCATTGGACATAGTTCCAAATTATTCTCCAGAATTGTTATATCAGTTCATAAGTTCACCAAGAATGCATCAATGTTCCAATTTTCCCACATCTTCTCTAACAAGTATCATTTTCCTTTTACATCATGTTAAACAATCTGATAAATGTGAGATGGTAAGTCAGAATTGTTTTAATTTTCATGTCTCTAATCAATAGTGACTTAGAACATTTTTCCACGCAACTATAAGTAGCTTTAAATTATTCCTCTGAAAACTGCCTTTTTTATCCTTTGACTATTTATGAATTGAGGAATCACTATAATCTTAATCTGTGTACCAAATTCTTTATTACCATGGTGGATTTGGCTTTCTGATATATGAACAAATACCTTGGTTTTGTCTTTGAAGAAGAGAGTCTGTTATATCTTGTCATTCAAATCTGGAAATGCACCTGCATTTTTATAGCAGACACTGTGGGTATTGCATTGGTGATATAGCATGTCATACACTTTTTGAACCAAATCCAATGAGAGTAAGGTTCAAACAATGTCCCTCTCCTTTCTTTCTCTCTGCTCTCTTTGAGCCTCTTCCAATGGTGTAGTTTATCCTATTCTGCCCCCTTCCTTTGCTCCTCTCACAGTATAATCCTTTTTTAGCACCTTAATTATTTTTATCATCACATAAAATTCAACTTGTTCCCACACCCTCTATGTATGACCACTCTAAACATCATATTAAAGATAAAATTATCAAGAATTATATGTATTATATCCCTGAATAGGTATTAAAACACTTTAACCTTATTGAATAACATCTTATTTTCTTTCCTGCTTACCTTTTTATGTTTCTCTGATGTCTTTTTATTTGAAGATGGCATTTTCTGTTCAGTTCTTGGTTTGTTTGTTTGTAATCAGGAATGATTGAAAGTCCCCTATATAAATGAACATCCATCTTTTTACCTGAAAACTATACTCAATTTTGCAGAAATTCTGCTTCTTGGTTGTAATCCAAATCCCTTGATCATCCAGAATATATACCTGGCTGTCCAATTCTTTAATATAGAAGCTGCTAGGTTCTGGACAATCCTGACTGTGGTTCCATGATATTTAAATTGTTTCTTCTAGGCAACTTGCAGTATTTTCTCTTTGACCTGATAATTCTGGAATTTGGCTACAATATTCCTTGGAGTTTTCATTTTGGAGTCTCAGAAGTTGATTAGTGGATTCTTTCAATTACTATTTTACCTTCTGATTCTAGGATGTTGTAATGGTAATTAATTTGTTTGATCATATGTTAAGTAGAACTAGAAACCTAGTGTTAAGTATAGAACTCTGTCCATTGGTGAAAAGGTGAGAATTTCCCTGTTGACATGGAAGAATGCCATTGACTGAGACACTCCCCTGAACCATGTTGACTTGGGAGAAGGCCAGTGTTTATAAGCAGGAGAATTTCAGAGACAGACAGATTTTGTGGAATCTAGTGGCTGACTGAAGACGTGAACAGGATGGGCCTTTGTTTGTTGGTGGCCTGGCTGATCCTTGAGTTCCAGGCAAGAGAAGTCCTGAAGGGTTTGAGGTGTGCTGAATCCGGTGAACTTCAGTGTGTGCCAGGGATTGCCTTGAGGACTGGACAAGGACCTCTAAACTTTCAGCTCCTGAATCTAGGTGATTGTCTGGTAGATACTGGAGGGAGCTGGGACTAGGGAACGGGATCCAGGGAATCAGAGAGACCACCCAAAGTCAAAGTGAAGAAAAAGCCTCCCCTTAGACTAAACTGAGGTTTGTTGGAAATCAAGGGGTGGAAGGATTTGTATGGTTGTCTAAGAACTTTATTTGGAAACTAAAGTTAATGGTTACCCCAGGAGTGGAAGATCAGTATATTGTGAATTGTTGATTGAATCAACTCCCTTGTAGGGAAACTAGGTCATTCCTTTGTTAATTGATTGATTGGATCTCTGACTTGACTGATTGAATCTAAAACTGTGAAGCTGGATTCTCCCTTAGGGAAACTAGCTGATTCTTCTCTTGTTCCTTGTTCCTTTCTGTAATAAGATATAATATAGAGACTTTCCTTGTTCTAAAGATTGTATATAATATTGTGAATTGTTGAAAC
>CM053599.1:156575605-156593314 GCA_028646575.1 Pseudocheirus occidentalis | reverse complement strand
TAAAGATTGTATATAATATTGTGAATTGTTGAAACTGTGAACATTGTACTGAATAAAGATTTATAATGGAATAAATAGAGTGTTCACTAATACTGTGTTATCCGAATCTTAAAAGCTCTTCACAGTAGCATTCTCTCAGGAATCTACTGCTAATTGGCTTTACAGTTGTCAGGGCAGCTTTCCTTGACAATTTCTTGAAAGATACTGTCTGGGCTCTTATATTATTTTTATGGTGGCTTTCAGGTAGACCAATAATTCTTAAATTGTCTCTGCTGGACCTATTTTCCAGGTCAGTTTTTTTCATAAAATAATTTGATTATTGAGTTTTATAATTTTGTTATACTCTATTTCATTTAATTATTTAATTTTATTATATTCCCTTTAAAATTTTTTGCATGTGGTTTTATAAAACTTGATTAAGAAAACAATCAATATTACTAATATTAAAAACACAATATCTAAATCCACATGACTATTTTAAAAGATAAATTTTGCTTTTAACAAAGTACAGCACTAAATGGTGCTAAAAACTTTACATTTTTAAAGGTTCATTACAAGAAGGGCCTTTTAACAATTTTTTAAAAATATCTTTTAAAAAAGCAAGCATTATGTCTAATGGGGATATACTAGAATCTTTTTTCAATAAATATGGGAAACAAGAATGCTCACCCCATCAACTATTATTTGATATAATTCTGAAAATGTTAGCAACAGCTAGAAGACAAAAGAAAGAAATAAAGGCATAGAGATAGAAAGACTAGATCTATCCAAATTTTTTGTTTATGATAGTATATTTTGAAAATTCTAGAGAATCCACAAGATGCTAAATGAGCCAAAGAGTGGCTCAAATTAATTCCACAAATTAGCAAAATTGTAGGCCACAAAAAAAAATCTCTCTCTCTCTCTCTTTCTCTCTCTCTCTCTCTCTCTCTCTCTCTCTCTCTCTGTCTCTTTCTCTCTCTTTCTCTCTGTCTCTCTCTCTGTCTCTCTGTCTCTCTCTGTCTCTCTCTGTCTCTCTCCCTGTCTCTCTCTCTCTCTCTCTCTCTCTCTCTCTCTCTCTCTCTCTTTCTCATGCACACACACACACACATAAATTGAAAGGGAATATAATAAAATTATAAAACTCAAGTAGGACTTAAATGAAGAGATATGAGAAGGCAACCTTAATTCACCCACTTATGGAGAGAGATCCACAGGTGTTATATATTATACATGTTTTCAATTTTTTCAGTGTGTCAATCAGCTTTTGTGATTTGTTTTCTTTTTACAATAGTATCTATTGGGGGCAGCTAGCTGTTTGAATTTTATAGATCACCAGCCCTGGATTCAGGAGGACCTCAGTTCAAATCCAGCCTCAGACACTTAACACACACACACACACACACACACACACACACACACACAACTATCTGTGTGACCTTGGGCAATTCACTTAACCCCAACTGCCCTCTAAGAAGCAAAAAAACAAATAGTATCTATTATATGACATGGCTCTTTAGGAGGCAGAGGGTGCAGGAAACTAGGGATGATGTAAAAAAAAAAAGAAAACCAATAAAAACATAAAATATCTTGCCACTGAGTACTTCCAGGAGTCAAGATCATAGAGTAAGCAGGAAATTGCTGCCCCTTTCCCATACTGATATCTGAAAAGGAAAAAAAAAGAGGGGGGAGAGGAAAAACAGAAAATAATTCCCCAGGAAAAGTTCTGGAACAGCAGAGCTAATGACAGGGTGGCGTTGTCTTTTAGCCCTGGAAACTTGAAGGATTGACAGGAAAGGACTGTCTCACTCTAGTAAAGGGGGAGTGTCTTCTAGGACAGGAAGTATCTTAGTAAGCCAGCAACAAGCCCCACCTCAGCAAACCAGTAGGAGGCCATGATCCCCAGGGAGGTGGAACAGACAAACCCCAATACCAGGCTATATGTAAGCATAGATAAGAGAACCATCAGATTCAGAGAACCATCAGGTACCCTGGTGTATCCCCAGATTGGCAGGCACCCTCCAGCAGCCAGACCTCCCAGGTTCTCCAGCACAGCCCTTGGTGGGCAGCTATCCTCCATCAACCAAACCTGCACATTCTTTAGCGCCGTCTTGGGCAGGCAGCATTTTCTAGGAGCTAGACCTCCAGGTGCTTCAATGTAGCCCCAGGGAAACACAGAACCTCCCCTCCCCCGGCTTCAGCATATACCAATCACTCCCATTAGGATTCCAGCTTAGCCGCAGGTAAGCTCACAGACACTTAGAGTCCTGGGCAACTAGCACTTCAGGCCCCAGCAAAAAAAGCCAGGGACCAGGACCCTGGACCTCAGCTCAAGAAGCTTGGAAAAATGTTCCCTGTTCTCCAAAAACAGAGATAAACATTAAAAGTCAGGAAATAGGGAAACAAGGTGAGCAAAAAACAAAAATGAATACTGACCATAGATATTTTCAATGGGGACAGGGAAAATAAAAAAAAAACATTTCAGAAGAAGACAATATTGTCAATAAATCCACATCAGAAACCTGAAAGGGAAATATGAATTGTTCCCAAACTGAAAAAAAATATTGGTAGAGCTCAGGAAGGATTTTAAAGTTAAATAAGAGAGGTAAAAGAAAAACTGAGAACAGAAATAAAAGGTCTGCAAGAGAGAATCAACAACTTGGAAAAGGAAGAACAAAAATTGACTGAATAAAACAGCTCCTTAAAAAGTAGAATAAGCCAAATGGAAAGGGATGTATAAAAATTGAAAAAAAGTTAAAAATTAGAATTGGGAAAGAGGAAGCTAATGACTGTGTGAGACATCAAGAATCAGAGAAATGAAATCAAAAGAAAGAAAAAAATAGAATAAAATGTAAAATAGTTCAGTGGAATAATAACTGATGTGGAAAAGTGTTCCATAAGACATAATTTAATAATTATTGTTCTACATGAAAGCCAAGATCATAAAAAAGAGCTTGGACAGCATCTTTTAAGAAATTATTGAGGAAAATTGTCCTGATATCCTAGAATTAGAGGGCAAAAGAGTCATTGAAAGAATCCACCAAAAAAAAAAGAAAGAAAAAAGAAAAAAAAAAGAATCCACCAATCACCTGAGATTAAATAGATAAATAAATAAAAGAGATCTGAAAATGAAAATTTCAGAGAATGTTGTAGCTAAATCCCAGAATCTTTAGGTCAAGGAGAAAATAGTGCAATCAGCCAGAAAGTAACAATTTAAATAGAATGTAACATTCTATGACCTCAGGGAATTTTCCTATATAGTTTCTTGAAAGATGCTTTCCAGATTAATTTTTTTTTATCATTTACTTCAGGTAGTCCAATCATTTTAAAAATATCTCTCCTGCATCTATTTAACTAATCATTTTTATGCAGTATTTTATATTTTTCTCCTATATTTTCATTCATTTGATTTTTTTTGATTCTTTTTTCATTTTTTTCTGGTTCTTTTAAAAATTATTTATTTTCTTGTTTACATCATTCATTTCCATTCTTTTTTTTTGGAGGGCAGTTGGGGTTAAGTGACTTGCCCAAGGTCACACGGCTAGTTTTTTGTTAAGTGTCTGAGGCTGGATTTGAACTCAGGTCCTCCTGACTCCAGGGTCGGTGCTCTACTCACTGTGCCACCTAGCCTCCCCTACATCATTCATTTCCACAAGAGTTTGAGTTACAAATTTTCTCCCCATCTTTCCCCTGCCCACAACCCCAAAACAGAGATCCCACTGTAAAGCCCCTCCCCCAATCTGCTCTCTCCTATGTCCTCCTCCATTGGCCCTCTAACTTTCCGGTAGGGCAGGATGGGTCTCCCTACCCTAGTGCCTGTACATCTTAATTCCCAGTTGCATGTAGTTAATAATAATAATAATAATTGTGTGTATACACACAGACATACGTATATGTATATATAACATTTTATTGTAGAACTTTAAATTCTAGATTCTTTTGGTTCTTCCCTCATCACCCACCCCCACTGGAAGGACAAGCAATTCCATACAGGCTGTACTTGTGTATAATGTGTAATTATGTGTAATTCTGTGGAACATCTCCACAGTGGACACCCTGTGAGAGATTGATTCTGTGAGAGACCAGATAGGAAGAAGTCCCTCCTTCCTATCCCATCCACCTCCCTTGTTCTATTCTCTAACCTGTCCCTGACCCTTTACAGAAGTGTGTGCTTCCAGCAGCCCTCCATGATCCCACCTTTCATCCCCATCCCCCGCTACTGTCCTGTGTGGCAAGATACCCAGTTTAGAGTTTATGTCATTCCTTCCCTAAGCCAAATTCAATGAAAGTTGACCCTTTCCCTTTTGCCTTCCTGTTCTTCCCCTCCATTGTAACAGTTATCCTTTCCCTCTTCTATATGGGGTGATTAACCCCATTCTGTCTCACCCTTTCTCCTCTCATTCTAATCCTCTCCCACCTCAGAATTTCACCTTTTAAACTATCATCCCTTCCTATTCAATTGATCCTGTTCTCTCTATGAACTCATATACACACCTACTCAGATATTTATTCATACACATTTATACCCTCCTATATAGACATGTGTAGGTATACATGTATATACATTTTTATTCCCTTCACCTATCCTCATACTGAGAAAAGTTTCATGAGTTACTATTATCATTTTTCCATATTGGCATGTAAATAGTTCAATTTTGATAAATTCCTTACGATTTTCTTTCCTATGATTACCTTCTCATGCTTCTTGTGTTTAAATGTCAAATTTTCTGTTCAGTTCTGGTTTTTTCAGTGAGAATCCTTGAAGGTCCTCCACCTCATTCAATGACCATATTTTCCCCTGGAACATTATACTGTGTTTTCCTGGGTAGGTGATTCTTCGTTTTAATCCTAGCTCCCTTGATCTCCAGAATATCATATTCCAGGCCCTTCAATCCCTCAATGTAGAAGCTGCCAGATCCTGGGTTATCCTAATTGTGTTTCCACAGTATTCAAATTGCTTCCTCTTGGCAGCCTGTAATGTTTTCTCCTTGATCTGAGGACTCCAGAACCTGGTTATAAGATTTCTAAGAGTTTTCTTTTGGGGATCACTGTCAAGAGGTGATTGGTGAATTCTTTCAAGTTCTATTTTGCCCTCTGGTTCTAAAATATCAGGGCAATTTTCCTTGAGAATTTCTTGAAGGATATTTTCTAAATTCTTTTTTGATCATGGCTTCCACTCTCCTGAAGACTCCAGCTGCCGCTCCTCCTGACCACCCTGCACCCCAGCTGTGATTTCAGGCTGGGCTGGTTTCAATTCCCAGCCTGCTGCGGTGAGCCCCACCTGCTGAGCTGCCTTCAGCAAGAGATGTGTTTTCTGCATTTTTGTGAGTTTTGGAGTCCTAACATTTTTTTTAGAGTCAAATTTTCTGAATATTTGAGGTGGCTATGTGAGAGCTGTGAAACCTTGCTGCTTCTACACTGCCATCTTGGCTCTGCCCCTTTTTATTTGATTCTTGATGTCCCATAAATTCATTAGCTTTCACTCACCCAGTTCTTCCTTTTAAGGAATTTTCTTCACTGAGCTTTTGTACCACTTTTTCAGTTTGACCAGTTCTACTTTTAAGAGAGCTGTTTTCTTCATTGGATTTTTTTTGTTTAGTCTATTTTTTTAAGAGCTGTTTTCTTCACTAAATTTTTGTGCTTCCTTTTCCAAGCTGTTGACTTGTTTTCTTTCATAATTCTCCTTCATAACTTTATTTTTTTCTGAGTTTTTTCTACTTCTCCTACTTGATTTTTAAGATGCTTTGTGAGGTCTTCCAAAAGGACTTTTTGGGTTTTAGCTCCATTCATATTCCCCTTTGAGGCTTCACATGGAGGTGTCTTGATATTTTCTTCTTCTGAGTTTGTTTTTTGATCTTCCCTGTAGCCACAATTACTTTTTATGGTCAGGGATCTTTTGTTTTTTGTTCATTTTTGAGCCTATTTCATGACTTTTAAAGTTGAGCTCTCCTCCTGGGGTTGTAGTATCTCAATCATCTAATGCTGAGGGACAGGGCCTGGTCACTGGCTTTTCACACTGGAGCATCATGTGCTTCTGATTCGCCCACTGTGCTGGGCATGACCCAGCCTAGTCTTACCTCTTATGCTGGTGGCCTGTGGCTGGCAATTTGTCTTCTGAGGTGAATTTGAAGGTCTCACTTCTGGTCTGCTGAGTCAGGCCTAGTTTGCTGATTTATGCTTGGCCTAAAAGCATCTAGCTGGCTTGCCTGGACACCATCTGCAGTGTGCTGCACTTCCTTTCCCCAAGTGAGATAGAACTTTCCTGAAGTCTTAAATTTTCTTAAGCTGGGAAAATATTGCACTCCATCTTTTTTTGTGGATTCAATCACTCCAGAATCCATTTACAGGTTTGATTTAACTTACTTCCAAAGTAAACTTACGAGAGTTCATATGGCCTTCGGGCTTCTCTCTCCTCTCTTGGCTCTACCAAGATAGAGTCTGTCTTGCTTGTGATTAATACATTGCTTAATCTACTGACCCTATAATTATTCTTTTTCCCATTTCCACTGTATTCACCTGCTGAGTGAAATTTATTTCTGTACCCCATCGTCTGTGTGTGTATGTGTGTATTATTCTCTTCTTTGTCCAGTTCAGATGAGGTAATATTCAAGAACCAATCATTCCCACTACCCTCTCCTCCATGTTTGATCCAGACAAAGACTGATTGATGAGGCCTTGGTCTATGTTCTGCACAGTTCTAGACCTGGATTTGGGTCTGAGCAACAGTAGACTTCTGCTATCTCACTATCAGCCAACTAGAAAACTCTCCTGGTTCAGAGTTACAGAACTACAGGTTCCCTATGGTTTAGGATTCCTGCCATGTTTATTCCTCTGCAGACTTCAGATTAGGCTAGAAGCTGCAAGTGAGATCCTTTTCTGTTCCATACTGTTGCTTCTTGCTTTTGGACTTGATACTCTGTGGTAATACTGCCTCGGACCTGTGGCCACTTGTTGCCCCTTAACGCTACATTTAGAGAGAGGTACTCTCCTAATTCTCTCCTCATTCTGTAACCCAGAAATTGAGGGGTGACTAAACTACCAATTTGTTGCTGTTCCCAATTTGTCCTGGTGCATAGACTCTCCCTTGTTCTGCTGTGCTCCATAGGGTGTGCTACTGACCTGACCCCTTTGGCAGTCCTCTGTGCCAAAATGAGCTAGAAAAACAATTCATTGTGACTTTTCTTGAATTTCATTGTGAGGGCTCAGCCTGGTGAATTTTCTAGATGTTTGGAGTATAGTTTTTGGGTTTTTTTTGTTTTCTTTACTTTTTGGTCAAGAACCTGAGGGTTCTGGCTCCAGGTTCAGGTGAGGAGTTCACTCTACTTCTTCCTCCTACTCTGCTATCTTGGCTCTACCTGACAGTTTCTGTTAGCAAAGCATTCCTGTGTATGCTCTCATGTTTTATTCACATTTATTTCTTTTTCCTAACTAGTTTATACAGCTTTAATCTTCTCATTATATTTGGAAACCTGTAAGTATAATACTTAAATTAAACTCCCTAATCCCCCCAAATTCTCTGATTAATAATTAACAATAATAAACATTGCTCTAATGCATTCAGGTTTGTAAAGTACTTTATATAGGTTGTGTCATTTGATACTAGATAAAACAAATATACTTCTATCAAGAGAGTCGCTACAATATAGTGGATAGAAAGGTTACCTTAAAGTCATGATGACTTGGGTTCAGTTCTTGTCTGTACTTCTGATACATGATAATTGTGTGTCCCTGGGAAGGTCAGTTCCTCAAGCAACTCTGTAAGAATATAAGTTACAGAACAATTCCTCTTTTACATTTGTAAAGGAAATTTCCTCACTAAGCAACTCCTTGTGCTAATGAAAGCAAAAGGCCAAGATGAAAAAAAAAACCACAAAAGAGAACAACAACAACAAATCTAAAGAAATCTTCATTTGGATTCTGTTTGGTGCTTATATTTTTGGTTTATTCATATTAATGATAATAATAATAACGCATTGTATTAGCAGATAGCAATAAACAAGCTACTGGGAATAGTTTGAAACATATTATCACCAAAATGTGTGACCAAGAAAAAATAATCCAAAGCATAGGTAAAACAAATGATATCCTAGATAGGCTGTAGGTTACTTTTACATTCTCTAAATGTCAGGATAATGTAAGAGAGGCCCCCGCCCTATTGGGTAGATAGTTGATGGAGAATTTAATGGGAGCACATGCTTAAGAAAGTAAAATTACACAGACTGGGTAAACATGGATGAGTTGGTATCCCAAATATTTGAGCATACACTCACTCTAATGACATCACAGATCTGCTGAGGAATTATTGACATTCACATAGCTCTTTAAGATTTGCCAAGTAATATATGTGTATATACATATATATACACTAATACACACATATATATGTGTATGTGCATTTATGTATATGTGTGCATGTGTGTAGATATGGATGTATACACCCTTCCTGTTTTAACTTCTCCCATCTCCTCAATCCACCCACCTCAAATCTTGGTCTGTGCTAAAGTTCAGACATGATGTGTATTTGAGAGGAATATATGAAGAAGTTTCTATTGTGACATCATGGAACTCACTTGTATTATAACTTGCTTATTGTGTCAGATACTGCTAGCTTCCTGTTTGTTGCTGAATTGATAGGTATTGATTTCAAGGGGCTGTCTCAGAATCTAAGGCTATTTCACCTTAACATGTTCTTATGCATACCTAATCTCTCAACTCTGTTTCACAGTAAGCTCCAAGCTGAGAAGTCTAATTATGATGTGAACTTGACCATTTGATATTAATGGGGCAGTCTGATTAACTGATACTGTTACACGGAGTTCAAGTGATTCCTATGAAATTAACAATGGTAAATGCATAGCCTTGAATTTTACTTTCCAAGAGAAGGAAAGGGAAATAAAATTTTACTTGTTTTTTTTGTCAAACACTTATCTTTTCGTATACTTATCTAGAAGTTGGATATTTGATATTTCATTGAACTAAAGCAACTGGTCTTCAGTTCCATATATTTCAATGGAACCACTCCAATTCCTATTTAGAATTGTATCTGTCAACCTGATAATTTTGTTTATGTTCCCATATCCAACTTCACTTCCTGGAGGTATATGATTCCTTGTGTCTCATAATTAATTCAATGTCTTTGGATCCTAGAAGAAATCATTTTGAAACCACTTGGAAAGATTCAAAGTGATAGACAAATGCAAAATTATAATTACCATCACAGTTATAATTAGATTGCTCTATGCCCAAAGACACACAGATACAATTTTTCCTTCTTGCTCCTGCTCCAAATAACTTGACAAATTCTTAGATACTTAGGTTAATAGCTGTGTTTCTTCAACATAAAGAGCTTTGGAATTCTTTTCATGAAAAGCACATATTGTTTATTATATTATCCAACAGTTATAACAGAGGTACACAGAGGTTTAGCTGCCAGTGGTTATGTAATTGACATAAAGGAGCTGTGGGGCTTTTAAAATAAACTATATGTGATTTCCACACATGAGATGCTATTCAGGTACCACACATGACAGTCAAGTACATTTGAGGAAAGCTGCACGCAGTTGAGATATCTGAATTTGACAGAATGGTATCATTCAGAAGAGTGGTCTGGCCAAAGTGATACTGAACTCAACTGAGCAACTAAATGAAATGGGAAAAATAGAAGAGGAAAATAAGTCAGGAACAAAGATGTAAAGAGTAACCCCAAAATTTTGATTCTGGGAGTTGGCATGGGGAGAATATTTAGTGTGGGTGCTACATAAAGAAATAGTTATGTGAGTTTTGGTAAAATATTTTTTAAAAAGCAACTGACATAACATGTTTTAAGTTTATAAAGCTCATTTTACACATATCTCATTTAAGTCATGTATGTAAAACAAACCTTTTAGGTGGTCACTATAGGTATTTTCCCTATTTAATAAGTGGGAAAATTGACATTTTCTCATTGTGGCATATATGGGGTTTGGTTGCTATAAATTATTTGGTGCAGAATATGTATGAACTACTTCCTCTAGGATCACATCCCTAGATAGCAATGGCATGGGCAGATTGGAGCCCAAAGGGGCAAACACCATCTGGGGGTTTCATAAATAACCAAAAGGCCACTATTCCTAACACTGTAGTTCATGAGCCCCCACCAGTAAGAATCAACTGTAGCATCAAGTAGGTCTTAGAAAATATATTTTTTCAAAGAATATAGTAAGAACAGTAGCTACCAATCATCCACACCAAAATAATCCTGACGTACACTTTCCCACAAATACATAATATATGTGTGGGGAGGAGAGGTGTTAGTATAAACTTTGAGTACAAGAGTAGTGAGGACTACATGCTTAGAATACATGTGGCCCAGGTAATTCAAAACACAAGAACTGTAGGACCTCAACGTCTTTTCTATCTTCAGAGAGTCCTCATGAAAATCACTATAGGTATGGAAACCAGTGATAAAGAGGTTTCCAGGATAGGCTTTGTCCTCACATAGCATAGTGTCATTGTTGAACAGTTTGATCCACTGCTGAGTGGGGCCAGAAAGGTTAAATCCTCACTAGGTTGACTGCTCCCATGGAGTGGAGTCCAAGTCAATTGCAAGTTATATCATCATTCACCTGATGTCATGGTATTCTTCCAGAACAAAGGAAAAACAAGCTGTCTTCTCATGTCCTCCGCTCTCATCTCCTGTCCTCTCTCCATAGATTGGACAATTGGTCCCTGACCTCTTTGGAAACAGTGAATGTAACTAGTAAATAGCAAATAGTAACTGTTTCTCTTTTGACCAGGAACCCTGAAGGTCTTCCCCTCCCAGTTTGATTTTTTTTTCCTTTTTCGATTAATGGGGCCATCAATTGATTAATGTCTTAAAAAGGCCTATTGGGCAGCTAGGTAGTGCAGTGAAAAGAGCACTAACCCTGGAGTCAGGAGGATCTGAGTTCAGATCTGATCTCAGATACTTGACACTTACTAGATTACTATCTGTGTGACCTTGACAATTCAGTTAATCCTAATTCCCTTGCTTACAAAACAAATAAAATTAAATTTTAAAAAAGAGACCTAGTCACAGAATGGCCCTTACCTCACTCTAAGTGGGGACCTGAAAAGACCTTACCCTTAAAAGTGCCAGGGTCTCCCATTGCATCCTGGATCATCTCCAGTTATCCTGATGACAGAACAACCAATGCATTAGAGTCCTTGGACTCTCCCCTTGAAGGGTAGTTACAGTCTTCAAGACTTCTGGTCTTGGATTTATTCCCTTAAAGTTCAGATGTTTCAGTACTCTTTTCACATGTAGGGTTACTGTTAACATTGAGAAAGGGCAGAGACTGACTCTCTAACTTCTAGTGAACACCAAGATACATTTTCCAGATTTCTACTTGGTCTTATACAAAATAAATGACTGAAAACAGGGTATTGAGGCACTCTATGCTCTGGGGCATTAAATTGTCTGTTGTGGCTTTTTATTTGCAATTTAATTAATCAAAGCTTCAGATTCCCTTTCTCTGTGTGGAATATTTCATATACATCTAAAGAGACCTCACACTTACATTTCATTATCTCTATCCCCTAAAGCCTTCAATTTTGCTAAAGTTTAAATGGGGTATGACCCTATGTGTGTTTATTTGTTGGCTTGTTTTTCTTTTAATAGAAATGTTCTCTAATGCACTGAGATCATTGTACTTATGAAAAGTTGGTGTTGATTTTTTGGCTATCTGGAGGAAACATTTCAAAAAGTTTTGAGTTAGAGCTCGGCCAAGTGAAGGATGCTAATGACAAGTCCATAATACATAAAGATATCTGTCTTTTGTGCTGTGCTCTATAATCCCATGCAAAGTTTACCGAAGTATTCACAAAAAAATTAAATGACTAAACTGAGTTTTATGTGGATAATAACAACAGTAACAGCAATTAGAATTTATATAGCCTTTAAATGTTTTCAAGGTATTTTACAAATATTTTCTTATTTTATTCTCACTACAATTCTGGGAGTTACGTGCTATTATTATATTCATTTTACAGATGAAGAAACTGAAAATGGGAGTGGGTAAGTGACTTTCTCCAAAGTGGCACAGCTGGTAAATATCATAGGACTTCCTGACTCCAAGTCTAATGTTGTAGATATATGAATAGGTAGATAGATAGATAGATAGATAGATAGATAGATAGATAGATAGATAGATAGATAGATAGATAATCTGTATCTATAGGTATAAAGATATAGATACATACACACATGCATAGTCATTTGCTTGAGAACCAACTGGGAACTTAAATCTTTCTGACATCTTAGTAAAGATGGATAAAGATTGAAGTAAAAATTGAACCCATTATTTCTATCTTTTATTCCTGAGTGTACCTCTTTTAATATGATCATCAAACAGTCCTAGTGATTCTCTAGATGGCTTACATGCTTTGATGTATTTAAAAGAACATTTAATTCACTGGCTTACTTTGGAATTGCTTTTGTAACATTGCAAAGGTATTCAAATTCTCTTTTGGTCCACCTCTCTCCTTGATCTTGATGAACCTATTTTACTTTGGAGAATCCCATTTTTTTTGCTTAGACAATCTCATCTACTTCTTTAAAAAAAAGTCTGTTCTCACTGTTATTACCTTTCTCTATCTCATTCTTACAAAAGACTCATACAAAGTAATTTCTTGGTCTTTAAATTTTGGATTTCAAATTACTTTGAAAACCTTTTTTTTCTGAAAAAAATATATTTAAAACTATTCAATTACTATCTAAATATGCAAATATTTAAATTTTGTTATTACTTTTTTATATCATCCATATTTCTTGATATCCACATCTCCCTCACCAGAATTGAGCTCTCCTATTAACCAAGTAAAACAGTGAAGCAGAAAAAAAAACACACAACATTAAACTTCATATTCCCTCTCCCCCCAATCCATAGTCCAAGACAATGTAGACACATTTTGTTTCCATTATCTAGGACCATTACAGATTTAAAAATATACTCAGAATCTGATATCTTTTTTGGGGGGGTGAAGAGTAGAGACTGTCAGGGTATTACTGAAGAAGACAAACTATTACTAGAGAATATAATAGTGGACCAGGGACATTTGGAAAGTGGTTAAACTTGGATAACAAAAATGGAAATTATTATCACAGATTAGAAAAAAAGAAGGTATAGGAGATGATATGAATAAGATATTTTATGGGATGTAGAGAAATGGAGAAGAGGGAGCTCATGGAAAATGTCCTTAATTCTTTTTGGTATAGTGTGAGATGCACTGTTTCTTCTTATCTCATTTTCCTTATTTCCCCTTTTCAGTCTACTGTTATCTACAAACGCACCTATATATCTCTGGCACCATTAAAAATAATTTTAAGGGGGTGGAACCAAGATGGTGGCATAGAGGCAGCAAAGTTTTGCAGCTCTCACACAGCCACCTTAAATACCCATAAAATATTACTCTAAACAAATTTTAAGGCTCCAAAAATCACAAAAATACAGAAGACACATCTCTTACTGAAGGCTGCTTGGCAGGTGGGGCTCAGCGCGGAAGGCGGGGAGCCGAGGACAGCCCAGCCTGAAAGCACAGCCTGGTCCCAGCGTGATTGGGAGGAGCTGTAGCTGGAGTCTACAGGACAGTGGATTGGTGGCACTGGGGGCAGTTTACACATTTGTCAAGCCAGGAGAAATAAGGCTAACAGAAAGGTCAGTGGAATTCAAGCTAAATTTTGAGGGAAAAAAGCACACTGTCCAAACTTCCCCAAGGCCAAAGAAGCATTCCAACCCAGCTGCTTCAGGGCTATCAGCCTACAGACTGCAGAGGGGCCAAAGCTATTTATCAAAGACCAAAGGCTCTTGCATTGAGTGCCCTGGATCTGGATCATGGTCTTCATTGGTGGTCCTGGGGTGTGCTCTCAGCGAGCCAAAGCTGGTGGGAGTTGCAACACCCCCCTAATAGCTCTGGAAGCTCTGAAAACCACAGCCATTTGGGACATAGCTTTACCCCCGGAAGCAGAGTTCCACAGAGCTAAAAAAACAAGCCATTAATTGACTGGCCAACACGAGGCAAAGAAAGCAAAGTAAGAACAGTAATCACACTCTAGAATCCTTTTTGGGAGACAAAAAGGATCAAAGCATTCAGCAGGAGTAAGACAACACAGTCAGAACTCCCACACTAAATGATTCCAAGAAACATGAATATTGCCTACAAGCCATAGATTGAATTAAAATGGACTTTGAAAATCAAATAAGAAAAGTGGAGGAAAAATTGGGAAGAGAAATGAGAACAATGAGAGAAAATCGTGAAAAGAGAGTCAACAAGCTGACTTAAGGAAACAACACCTTAAAGAATAAATTAACTCAAATGGCAAAAAAGGCCCAAAAAGGCTATGAGGAGAAGAATTTCTTAAAAAATCAAGTTTGCCAGATAGAAAAAGAATCTCAAAAGCATTCTGAAGATAATAATTCCTTCAGAATTACAGTGGAGCAAATGGAAGCAAATGACTTTATGAGAAATCAAGACACTATTAAACAGATACAAACAAATGAAAAAATACAAGGTAACATGAAATACCTCCTTAAAAAAAATCACTGAGCTGTAAAATAGATCCAGGAGAGAGAATTTAAAATTTTTTGGTCTACCTGAAGGCCATCATCAAAAAAAGAACTTAAAAAGCAGCCTTCAAGAACTTCTCAAGGAAAATTGATCTGTTATTTTAGAACCAGAGGTTAAAATAGAACTTGAAAGCATTCACCAATCACCTCTTGAAAAAGATCCCTAAACGAAAACTCCTAGAAATATTATAGCCAGTTTTGGGAATCCCCACACCAAGGAGAAAATATTACAGGCTGCCAAGAGGAAACAATTTGAGTACTGTGGTGACACAATTAGTATAACCCAGCATCTGACAGCTTCTACATTGAGAGACTGAAGGGCCTGGAATATGATATTTCAAAGATCAAGGGAGCTGGGATTAAAACCAAAACTCACCTACCCAGCAAAATTAAGTATAATGTTCCAGGGGAAAATATAGTCATTCAGCAAGGTGGAGGACTTTCAAGCATTCCTGATGAAAAAACCAGAACTGAACAGAAAATTTGACATTCAAACACAAGAAGCATGGAGAAGGTAAACATGGTAAAGAAACCATAAGGAACTTATCAAAGTTGAACTATTTCCATGCCCATATGGAAAAATGATAGTAGTAACTTATGAAACTTTTCTTAGTACGAGGATAGGTGAAGGGCATACAAATGTATACCTACACATATGTCCATATGGGAAAGTGTATATATATGTTTGAATACATATCTGAGCACGTGAGTATATGTGTACGCAGAGGATACTGGATCAATTGAATAAGAAGGGAAGATACTTTAAAAGGTGAAATTCTGAGGTGGAAGAGGACTAGAATGAGAGGAGACAGGGAGAGACAAAATGGGGTTAATCATCCCATATAGAAGAGCCAAAGGATAACTATTACAACTTTACTTTCATTTACTCTCATTGAATTTGGCTTAGGGAAGGAATAACATAAACTCTAAACTGGGTGTCTTGCCACACAGGAGAGTAGGGAGGATGGGGATGAGAGGCGGGATGACAGAGGGGAGGGCAGGGTCTGGGTGAGGGTTTCTGGAAGCACACACTTCAGTAAAGGAGATTGGGGTAGGGGCTTTACAGTGGGATCGCTGTTTGGGGTTTGGGGTAAGGGAAAGATGGGGAGAATATTTGTAACTCAAAATCTGTTGGAAAAGAATGGTGTAAACAAGAAAATAAATAAAATTATTTTTTAAAAATAAAAAATAATAATAATTTTTAAAAAACCTTTTCTCTTGGTCCTTCCATCTCCTCTAGATATCTACTTATATCTCTCCTGCTCTTCACCTCCAAATTCCTCTAAAAAGTCTTTAGTTTGTTACTTTCACTTTCTGACCTTCCATTCATTTTAAAATATCATTTCTGACATTATCAGTCCACTGGAACTGGTTTCTCCAAAGGAGTCAAAGATGTCTTAAATGATAAAGTCAATGCAAATTTCTTTGGACCTCCAATGCATTTCACGTTGTTAACTAGCCTCAACTTGTAGAAAATCTCCTCCTCATCCCCTCAGTTTTAGTGACAGTGATCTTTCATGGTTGTTTGTTCTTGCTTAACAGTGAATTTCTTTGGGTATCTGCAAAATTTGACATTGTTCATCAAACATATATCCTGGAGAATCACTCCCCTGTCTGAGTTATAGTAAGAGTGACTTCATCTGACTCTTCTTTTTACCTGCTTGCCTGTGTCTTCTTAGTTTTGTTTTTTTAATGTAATAAATTTTATTTGTTTTCTTTTTTATATCATTCATTTTCATGAGATTTTTGAATTACAAATTTTCTCCCTGTCTTTCCCCTACCAAACCCCCAAAATAGCAATCCCACTGTGGAACCCCTCCCCTGGTCTGCTCTCTAAATTTCTGGTAGGTCAGGGAGGGTCTCCCTCTCCAAGCGCCTGTATATCTTGATTCCTAGTTGCAGGTATTGCAAAGCTTTAAATTCTAGATTCTTTCGGTTCCTCCCTTGTCACCCACCCTCGCTGGAAGGACAACCAATTGAGTACAGGCTGTGTAGGAGTGATTATTATACAGGACATCTTCATAGTGGACATATTGTGACAGTGATAATATGTCCCACCTTTCTATCCCTAACACCCTTGTTCTCTTCTCTACCCTGTCCCTGTCCTTTTATTGAAGTGTGAGCACCCAGCATCCCTCCCCCAGACACTGCCTTCCCCTCCGTCATCCCCCCTCTCATCCCTATGCCCCCTACTCTCTTCTGTGTCATGATGCCCATTTTAGAGTGTATGCCATTTCTACCCTAAGCCAGATTCGATGAGAGTAAATGAAAGTAAAGTTGTAACAGTTATCCCTTGCCTCTTCCGCGCAGAATGATTAGCCTCATTTTGTCTCTCCCTGTCTCCTCTCATTCTAGTCCACTCCCACTTCAGTATTTGCCTTTTAGTGTATCATCTCTTCATATTCAATTGATCGTATGCCCTCTATAAACCCATATGTATGCTCAGATATGTATTGATATGCATATATAGCTCAGATATTTATTGATATGCATATATAGCCTCCTATATAGACATATGTATGAGTATACATATATATCCATTTGTATTCCCTTCACCTATCCTCATAATAAGAAAAGTTTCATAAGTTACTATTATCATTTTTCAAAATTGGCATGTAAATAATTCAAATTTCATAAGTTCCTTATGACTTCTTTCCCACGTTAGCCTTCTCATGCTTCTTGTGTTTTATTGTCAGATTTTCTGTTTGGTTCTGGTGTTTTAAGCAAGAATGTTTGAAACTCCTCCACCTC
Organism: Pseudocheirus occidentalis; assembly: GCA_028646575.1. Lineage (NCBI taxonomy): Eukaryota > Metazoa > Chordata > Mammalia > Diprotodontia > Pseudocheiridae > Pseudocheirus > Pseudocheirus occidentalis. The sequence continues at coordinate 156,576,002 of CM053599.1, read as the reverse complement.
ATTGAATGACCATATTTTCCCCTGGAATAATATGCACAATTTTGCTCGGTAGTTGATGTTTGGTTTTAATCTCAGCTCCCTTAATCTTCAAAATATCATATTCCAGGCCCTTCTATCCTTTAGTGTAGAAGTTGCCAGATCTTGGGTTATCCTGATGGTGTTTCTACAGTATTCAAATGTATTTTTCTTGGCAGCCTGTCATATTTTCTCCTTTAGCTGGGTATTCTGGAACCTGGCAATAACATTTCTGGGAGTTTTCCTTCAGCGGTCTTTTTCAAAAGGTGATCAGTGAATTCTTTCAAGTTCTATTTTGCCCTCTGACTCTAAAACATCAGGGCAGTTTTCTTTGAGGATTTCTTGAAGGATGCTTTCCGAATTCTTTTTCTGGTCATGGGTT
>CM053599.1:156538168-156575505 GCA_028646575.1 Pseudocheirus occidentalis | reverse complement strand
TATCTTGCTTTCTCATGAAGCTTATACTTGCTCCACTTTAATTCTGAAGGAATTATTCTCTTCAGAATGCTTTTGAGATTTTTCCATCTGGAAAATTTGAAGTTTTAAGGCATTCTTCTCCTCATTGGCCTTCTAGGCCTCTTTTGTCATTTGATTTAATTTATTTTTTAAAGTGTTGTTTTCTTCAGTCAGGTTGTTGACTCTCTTTTCACGGTTTTCTTGCATCATTCTCATTTCTCTTCCCAATTTTTACTCCACTTATCTTATTTGGTTTTCCAAGTCCTTTTTTAGATGATCTATAGCTAATAGGCATTCTTCAAGTGTCTTGGAAACATTTGGTGTGGGAGTTCTGACTGTGTTGTCTCCCTCCCAGTCCATGCTTTGATCCTTTTTGTCCACAAAAAAGTATTCTAGAGTTTTATTGCTGTTCTTATTTTGCTTCCTTTTCCTCATGTTGTCCAGTCAATTAATTGGTTGGTTTTTATAGCTCTGTGAAAGTCTGCTTCCAGGGGGGAACGCTCTGTTCCAAATTGCTGGGGTTTTCCCAGCTACCGGAGCTATTGGGGGGGAGGGTGTTGCAGCCTCTCCTAGCTTTGGCTTGCTGAAAGCACTCCCCAGGACCACCACCCAAGACCACAATCTGAATCCAGGCTGCTCAATGAAAGAGCACTTGGCCCTGATCAACTGACTCAACCCCCCTGCGATAGGGGGCAGGAGCTCTGAAGCAGCCCAGTGGGGGCATCCTCCAGTTACAGCAGTTTCTGTCCTTCCCCAACTGCTTCCTTGCCATGGGGATAAATTGGCAGAACTGCTTTTTCTCCCCCAAATTCAGCTTGAAAGCTTCACTCACTTTGACTGAACTTTAATCCTGGCTTATGCAGATTGCTCCAGGTGCTTTAGATCTTCTCTGAAGTAGGCTCATGGTGTGGCTTAGGAGGCTTGGCTCCTCCCAGCCGCCCTGGAGCCTGGCCACATGGCAGTTTCAGGCTGGGCTTGTCTCAGCTCCCGGCCTAGGATGAGCCCCTCCTGCCAACAGCCCTTCTCAAATCCCTATTTTTCACACCTTGGTAGATGTGGAGTTGCTGGAAGCTGTAGGTCTTCTGTCTTGTACACTGCCTTCAGCTCAGCTTGGCTCCTTCCTACTGCCCTGGGGCCTGGCCGAGGTTTTGGTTTCAAGATGGGCTGGCCTTGGCTAGCGTCCTGCCTCAATGATCCCCTGCTGCCGAGCTGCCTTCTGTGAGAGATGTTTTCTGTATTTTTTGAGTTTGAGAATCCTAAAATTTGTCCAGTGTCATATTTTTATGGGTGTTTAGGGTGGCTGTGTGGGAGCTGTGGGATGCTGCTGCTTTTATGCCACCATCTTGGCTCCGCCCCTGGAAGGGGTCCCTTCAATTCTTCTTAGTTTTCTTTAGAGGAGTATTATCAATACCCTGTCTATAGGTGCTCTTTTTCTATATCTTCTCTTGGTCACCTCATCAGCGTCTATAGTCCTTATAAGTTATCATGTGTATAATGCATATTATTCCTAGAACTATCTATTTATCTGCCTATCTGTCTTTCTACCTATATAAAATAGTATGTTCCATAGGACAAATTATATAATTTAGCGTGTAGTTAGCTCTTCTTCCAATTCCCCTACTTCTGTTAAAAGCAGTCAACCAGGTTCAAAATCTCCATCATTCCCAAACCTTTTATTTTCCTTCATCACCCACCTCATTACCAACCTGTTGCCAAATCAGTTTTAGCTCCCAGTGATAATTTGCATCTACTTTTTTGTCTCCAATCAAATGGTTGCCAATTTCTGGCCACAATCACTTCTTTATTAAAATACTATCCGATTGGGTCTCCTTGCTTCAAGTCTTTCCACTTTCCTATCCACCCTTCACACATCTGCCAAATTGGCAATGCTAATACACATATCTGACCATGCCATTTCCCTATTCGATATGATTCAGTGCGTCTGATTATTTCTAAGATATAAATTACCATCCTAGGCATTTAAAACCTATCACAATGAGAGTCCAGTCTCAGTCTCTAGATTGATTTTATTCCTGATGCATGCATACTAACAAGGACTCCTTCACAAACCCTGTATTCTAGTCAACTAGTTATCACCCAGGCTTTGATTACTCTCTTTTTCCCTCTGCCACTTGCCTATTGATCTTTTCAAGGCCCAGCTGAAATACTGCCTTTCCTGATTCTTCTATTTTCCAGTGTCCCTTGATAATTATTTTGAATTCATTTTCTGTATATTAGATATTGACAAATGCATACAGGTACTATTAACATTTTGCTTATACAATAGAAGCTTATGAAGGTTGAAAGTTTTTCATTTTTGTCCATGCCTTTCTCACACATATGTGTGGCACATATTATCTAATAATCACTTGTGATACTGTTATGTTGAATTAAGTAACTTCTATTTATTTGTTTTTAATATTTCCACATTGAGTAATGAATAATTTTTAAGATCATGAACTATTGAAGCCTTTGTATTGCCAGCATCTAGCACAGTGTCTGGCATCCAGTAGGTCTTGATTGAATTGAACTGAATCATCCCTTTCTGGCAGTACTGGAATAAGGGACATACTTTAAAATGTGAAAAACCAGCAAAATCTCTATGTTGCAAGAACCACAAAACTAGAGGCCTAAAGAGTGACTAGAACTCACAGTGCGGGCAGCAGGGTTTTACTTTTTGTTATTGTTGTTTTTAGAACAACTGACTAAGCTGACACTTACTAAAGGTGGCACAATCCAGAACTCTCATGAGGGAGTACAAATCATCAGGCTTAATGGTTTGACTGTACAAACAGTCATTGAATTATGTTTATTTCTGGCAGCAAGACCATAACATTGGTCAGGAACTTTTCCTGGTGGAGACAGCCTTCTATGGCATTTTATTTTAGCTATCTAACTTCCTTTTCTGCACTATATGCTTTTAAATTGAGGCCATTTTCCCCCCAGAAACAGCTAAAAGCCATTCACATCTGCCAAATAACAAAGTCTGTATTTTCCACATTTTTGTCTTCAGGAAATATAAAAGCAACCCAAAATCTTTTTTAATGTTAATCAGTTGCAATTCAGTTTGCATCCAAATAACCAAATCTTGTTGATATTGTTGGAGATAGGATGGGATGGGGTGGAGAAGAGTAGAGAGAAAAGAAATAGACACTCAGAAAAACAGAACACTAATCTCATTTGACACTGAATGAAGAAGTCTGAAGGCTCAGTGAATATTTTTTTTGAAATGTTGAAAGTAGTTTAATAATAATATTTTCTAAATTCCTGGAATCATGTGAAAGGGGATTGTTTTGGTTCTTTGCAAATTGCAATTATCATTAGTTCCTTTTACTTCAACTTCTGCTATATTCAGAGTATATTGTTAATACCATGGTATTACTTTTCATCTGGAGCCATTATTTTATTGGTGTGAGTAGTCACTGATGAGAAAAATTATTATACTAACATACAATATACTAATAAACAATTTAGTAATTTGAAGTCTCAGAAATTTCATTGAGTTGCTGAGATGTTTCCCAGAGAAACAGATACCATATGAGTAAAAAGAAGTGCTTGAACCCAGGTCTTCCTCACTATGAATCCTTTTCTCTACCCACTATGCCACTCTGACCCTCTAAAATAATATACATGGTATATTAGCATTATGCTATTATAAGTCACATGGATATTTATTCTTTAGTGGTCAATTTTGTTCACAACCACTCATAACACCTGCCTAACTACGTAGGTGTAGTACATTATTGATAGGAATTCCAGCTGCTACCAAAGTTATTTTTTAACTAATGATGTATTTGTAAAACAGCCCAATTGATATTTCCAGTGGTAGAGTGAATATAGTTCTGACTTAAGAGTCATGAAGAATTACATTAGCATCCTGACTTGACCAGTTATTATTTGTGTTTCTCTAGTTTAGTCCCTTATACTCACTGAGTCAGTTTTCTCATATACAAAAACAAGAACAGTAGTTTTGATACTATATATACATATATATATATATATATATATATATATATATAACATAGATGTTAAGAAGTTCAAACAAAATTAGACAGACAGATCGACAGACAGACAGAAATTTATCATTGCTGTGATTTCAGTAACCTAGCGTTATCCCAAAATCTGAATTCCTTTCCCCAATAAAGATTTCGACTTCCTCTGAAACTGAGGTGTTTCTTTTAGAACAATGGGAAGTTAAGTGATTTGTTGAAAATGGTCTTCTGTTTCTAAGTTTTACTATCTCCATTACAGATCCCACTCTGATATATATGTATGTATGTATGTATGTTTATGTGTGTATATATATATATATGTATAGAAATATATAGATACAGATATATTATCAGAGAGGGTATACTGCAAAGCAGTAATAATTAAGCCCTTTTTGGTTTTATTTTAAAATTAGTAAAGCTGATCAGTGAAACAGAATAGGTAAATGAGACCAGGAAGTATCCAAATTTAGCAATGGTTTTTAAAAAAAATTCCAGGAACATGTGTTGTTGGAGAAAAATTCTAATTGACACACATTTCAAGTAAAATTGGAAAGCAATATGGCATTAATTATGCTTGAAACAGCATGGATTATCATACACCACAATAAATTTCAAACATATAGATGCCTTAAGCATATTATATAATATCCTAAATAATTTAGAGGAATAAAAAGGAGATAACTTGCACAGATATGTCTACATGAAGAGTTCTTAATTAACCATGGCAAAGTAATTATCATTTTTAAAAAGAAGATAATATTTAGTATAAAACTGAAAAGTTGTGGGGTAGAGCCAAGATTATGGAGAGAAGCCAGAAGGTTGCCTGAGCTCTTCAGAAGCAATTTCCTTCAGAAGCAATGACAAATCAAGTCAATGAGTATAAAAATAAGTATAACAATGCACCAGCTGAAGATAACTTGGACTTCAGGAAAATTCTGTCTCACTTAGGTAAGAGGGGAGAGCAACCCAGTGCAGAAATATCCAGGAAAACCAGCAGGAAGCTCTTAACCACAGGACAGATCAGCAACTGAAGCCATCTCTATCCTCTAGCATAGTAGACTAACTGTGAGGCCTCCAGCCCCAGTGCAAAAAGCAAATTCCAAGTCCCAAAACTCCCCAGGACAACTGTAACGGCAAGCAAAACAGGATTTTTTGCTGTTTGTCTGGATTGAGTTTTAGCTAATCAAATGCCTTTGAGCCTTAACTTTGATTGTATCAAGAGTCTTTGATTGGAAACACTATATATTGTATTGCCCTTAAGAGACCTAGGGAATTTGAAGATCTTCCCTGTCCTTAATAGGCCTAAGGGAATTTGAAGATCTCCTCTTCTCTTAATAGGTCTAATGTAATCACATGGGAATCCATGGAGGAAGAACTTGTAAAAAGGGTAGAACAGGAAGGAGCAGATAAGGACACAAGCAGAGCTTGGAGCAGGCAGAACTGAGAGAGAGAACATTTGTGATGGTGCTGCTCTGTCTGTTGATCTGTGTTACTTTTTCAGACAGAATCCTTGTCTGTTGTGTGTTGATTTCTCATACAGAGAGTTAATTGAGATTATAGTGCTGGTAATGTGTGTAAATATTGTTGCAGCTCTATTAAGCTGTCTTTTCCTAGAACAGAAACTGTAAAAAGCTTAGAATGGAGCAGTCCCCATGAATTGAGATATGGAACAGGAGCAGAGAGTTGCCTATGTGTGAATCCAGACAAGAATTGGGAGTTGTTGACACACGGAGGAAGAGCTGTGGTGTTTGTAGGCCAGTCCTGAGTCAAGATGAAAGAAGACTTTACTTTGGATTTTCTGTATTGACTGATAAGATTTGTAACTTACCATGACCTAGGGGTGGATGGTATTTATACTTTTAGCTGCCCCTTAAAGATGATTGGAAACTGGCCTCTACCAAAGATGGAAGAGAATTTTACTTGGATACTCTGTATTGTCTGAATTTATTGTAATTAAGTGTGATCTAGGGGTGGATGGTGTTTGTGTTTCTGCTCCCCCTCAAAGATAACTATTAGATATATTGAATGACATGTTTTGTTTAATACTATGTGACCATCTTAGTAATAAGTTGTTATGTTATGTTGTTGTGAATGTTACATTTTCATTTCTTGAATGTTATGCTTTAGTTTATTGCTGAATAAAAAGAAAGTCCATTATACTATGCAATTAGACCCTTCACTTTATTCACAGCAGCAGTCCTCAAGAGAACTGATCATGATTGACTTCATAACAAGTATGATTAGGCCAGGCCACTCCTAGTTCACTGGGCACACTACAATTACCTGATGTCCCAGCATGGAAAATCAGTTACTATGTCCCTGATTCCCAGCATAAAAAGTTTGGGAGAATGCCTCCTATACCCGAGTAGAAGAGCTCAATGTTAAAAGCTATAAAGTAGGCTGAAAAATGAGTGAGAAACAGAAAAGAGTATGGGCCATAAAAGACAAATGGTTAAAGGGAAGATGAAAAAACAAATTCAGTAGAGGACAACATCAAAATGCCTCCACATGAAGCCTCAAAGGAGAAGACAAATTGTGCTAACACCCAAAAAGTTTTCTTGGAAGACCTCAAAAGGGATCTTTAAAATCACGTTAGAGAAGTAGAATTAAAATGAGGAAAAGAAGTGAGAATTATGGAGAATTTTGAAAAAAAAAGAGATAACAGCTTGGGAAAGGAAGCAGCAAAGTTGACCAAAGAAAACAATGCCTTAAAAAGTAAAATTGGGCAAATGGAAAAGGAGGTGCAAAAGCTTACTAAAGAAAATTATTTAAGAACAGCTTTCAAGGTTCTGATAGCATAGTACACTGAGCTCTTTATTCAATAACTAATTAGAGCAAAATATTCATAGAAAATCAAAATATAGCATTCACAATGTTACTGAAGTGGTCAGGAACTAGTTAAGCTATGGACTCATGAGATTAACCAGGAAACAGTTAAGTCATACTTTGTGAAATAAGAAATCAGCAAGCTCAGTGTATCCAAAACTGAAACACAGATCAGCAGACTCAGTGAACTTGGTAAGCTCAGAGTAAAATCAATCACTAAAGATCACTAGAAGTGGCTATGTGACTAAACCTGCACCCCCATGCCCATCCCCATATTCACTCTCCTGGCTCCTGTACCTAACTCTTTATTAATCAGTACTGAGGTCATCACATTCCCCTGGTCCCTACTTTACGCTTCATTGATAATAAAGAATAGATCCCCATACCTGGATGTCCACTAATTATAGTAATCAATTAATTATAGAAGAGTGATTGCTTATACCTGGATGCCAATTAGTTTTGGTTACAGATTTTATCTGGATACCAATTTAGTTGTAGTTACAGATTATACTTGGATACAAATTTAGTTACTGATTATGTTGTTAGAAACCCAAAATGGTATAAAAGACCCTATACTTCTATGTTACTCTACTGCTCTCTTTCTTAATTGGATTGTGAGATAGCCCAGCTGATAAATTAATTACAATTAAACGTCCTTAAAACTTTTTATTCAGACTCTGTGGTCACTTTGTTAATACTTGCCATTTCATTACAACTTATCACAGAAAATCAGAATACAGTATTCACCATGTCAACACTCAACAACTTATCACTAAAATGGCCACATAGTTTTCACCAAATTGGTCATATAGTTTTAACAAAGTATACTCATTTTCTGCTATTTTCTTGTTTGTGTGTTCCCAAATAACCTTTATGAAGGATCCCCCCAACTTCCCACTTTTAATATTATGAGACTATGAAAATAGTATTGAGTCTGCCCTCTTATTTACTTTTATTTCTGCCATAAGAATAATCCAAATCAATTTAATTTAATTTAGCTAGCATCTTTTAGGTATTGTGCATATGCTTTATTTTTATATAACTGTTCTTATATTTTCTCTGTCATTTGATTTCAATCTCCTTGAGGGCCAAGATTTTCTTTTGAATTTCCTTGTATCCACAGTGCTTAGCAAGATGTCTGAAACATAGCAGGATCTTAATAAATACAAACAGAATAACTGCAACAGTAATCAGTTTATCAGATACTTCACACATAGTAACTTAGGGCTAAGTATGGAAGATGGGAACTCTGTCCATTCTTGAGAAGATATGAACTTCCCTGTTGACTTGGATTAAGGCTATTGGCTGAGACAGGAGGCCAGTGCTGTATATAAAAAAGAACTCTAGAGACAGAGAGAGAGAATTGGAATTTGCTCCTTGTGAAGGAGCACACACACACACACACACACACACACACATACACACACTGCCCCCAATCACATGTAAAGACAATTTTTGACATTCATTTTTTCATTTTTACATATTTTAAGTTTCGAATTTTTCTCCCTCTCATTCTCCCTCCCCTTCTTTCCACTCTGACAAAATGGTAGGCAATTTGCTATGGGTTATTTAAGTGCAATCATGTAAAACATATATCTATATTGGTTATGGCTATGAAAAAAGAAAAGTTCAAAAGGAAAAATAATAAAGTAACTGAAAAAATAGACTTTGATTCTGCATTCATAATCCATCAGTTCTTTATGTGGATGAGGATGGCATTTTCCATCATGAGTCCTCTGAGCTTGTCTTGGATCATTGTGTTGCTGAGAAGATCAGAGTCATTTATATTTGGTCATCATACAATGTTATTGACACTGTGTACAATATTTTGCTAGTTCTGTTCATCTCATTCAGCATCAGTTTAAATAGGTCTTTCCAAGATTTTGTGAAATCTTCCTATTCAGCATTTTTTGTTGCACAATGGCATTCCATTACTTTCATATACCACAGCTTGTTCAACCATTCCCCAATTCATGAGTATCCCCTCAATTTCCAATATTTTGCCACAATAAAAAGGGCTTCTATAAATATTTTTGTACATATAGGTCCTTTTGTCTTTTTTATGATCTTTTTGGGATATAGCTTAGTAGTTGTGGTGCTGGATCAAAGTATATGCACAGTTTGATTGCCCTTTTGTCATAGTTCCAAATTGGTCTCCAGAATGATTAGACCAGTTCATAATTCTGCCAACAGTGCATTAGTGTCCCAATTTTCCCACATCCTTTCCAAAATTTATCATTTTTATTTTTCCTCATATTATATAATCTGATAAGTGTGAGGTGGTATCTGATAGTTGTATTAATTTACATTTCTCCAATCAAAATTTATTTAGAACACTTCTTCCCATGACCATAGATAGCTTTAATTTCTTTATCTGAAAGCTGCCTGTCCATATCCTTTGACCACTTAACAAATGGCGAATGGCTTGTATTCTAATAAATTTGACTCAGTTCTCTATATATTTGAGAAATGAGTCCTTTCTCAGAGACGCTTGCTATAAAGATTGTTTCCCAGCTTTCTGCTATACTTCTAAACTTGGTTGCATTGACTTTGTTCATGCACATGCAAAACCTGTTTTACTTCATCAAAATTATAGTTTACATTTCATAATGCTCTCTATCTCTTGTTTGGTCATGAATTCTTCCCTTCCACATATATCTGGCAAGCAGACTGTTCCTACCTCTTCTAATTTGCCTATGCTGTCATTATTTATGTCTAAATTATATACCCATTTTGACCTTATCTTGGTACATAGTGTGAGATACTAGTCTATACTTACTTTGTATCATATTGTTTTCCAGGTTTCCCAGCAATTTTGGTCAAATAATAACTTTTATCCCAATGCCTTGAATCTTTGGGTTTATCAAACACTAGGTTACTATCATCATTGACTACTATGTCTTGTGTACCTAATACATGCCACTGATTCACTCTATTTCTTAGCTCATACTATATAGTTTTAATTATAACTGTTTTATAATATAGTTTCAGGTCTGGTATTGCTAGATCACTTTCTTTTGTACATTTTTTCACTAATTCACTTTACATTTTGCACGTTTTTGTTTTTCCAGATGAATTTTGTTATCATTTTACTGTTCCTGGGTTTGTCTTGGCACGTAGACTCCAAATGCTTTATATTGTTTATAGTTATCTTAAATGGAATGACTTTCTATCTTTTGCTGCTGGGCTTTTCTGATGATATATAGAAATGCTGATGATTTATGTATGTTTTTCTTACATCCTGCAACACAGCTAAAGTTATTAATTTTTTTCAAGTGGGTTTTTAGTTGATTCTCTAAGGTTCTCTAAGTAGACCATCATATTACCAGCAATTGGTGATTTTCCCCCTTATTTTCTATTCTAATTCCTTATATTTCTTTGTCTTCTCTTGTTGCTATAGCTAGCATTTCCAGTACTATATTGAATAATGGTGTTTCTGGTGCTTAAATAGGTAAGAGTATTTTCTAATTAAATAAAAAAATGAGAGCTTTATGTGAACAGGGCATGTATACCTTCTTGGATGAATCAAAGTCATTATGTGAAAGACTGAGTCAGATCCTAAACAATTTCTATGAAAGGAAGAAAGTATCTCAGAAACTGAAGAAGGAATTCTGAGCATCTGTATTCTGAGTAGCTGGATCAAGCATGTCATTTCCAGCACATCTTTGAGGAGCATTGGGAGGACTGAATTGTTACAAAGAAGGAAGATTCATCTTAGAGAAGAGAACTGTAAAGGCAAACTCTAACAGCTTTTCAGAAGAATGCTACTGTGAACAGCTTTTAAGGTTCTGATTACACAGTATAGTGAACACTGTATTTATTCAATATCAAATCAAGGCAAAACATTTAAAGACATCAAGTACAGCATTCACAACATTACAACTTATCACAGAAAATCAAAATACAGCATTCACCACAATTTATCACAGAAAATGGCCACATAGTTTTCACTACAGCGGTCACAAAGTTTTGAAGAAAGAACAATCATTTAGCAATTCAAACATTCACAAAATCCTTAATTCAATCACAAAGTACAATAGTCAAAGTTGTCCACTCATGGGACTTACTATTTACAAATCCATTACTCATTCAGTCATCAGTCACTAAGTACAATAATCCTTCATTATTCACTATTCAATCATCTTAAAATATACAGACCTTTCACCCCTATGTTACTAGTAAATTATAATCCTCTTAATACACAGTATCCAAGTGAAATCTTCTTTCAGCTTGACTCAGGGTGGTCCCTCAGACTACGTGGATCCCCTTTCCATGGACCCAGATCCTACCTGGATTCATCAAACTGTCACCTAGATTCAAAGGCAGACAGCTCCCAGCTCTTTGTCCAGTTTTCCGAGCAGTTATTGCTCAGTATTGGAGCTCAGTGTCCAATCCATCTCAAAACCTTCACAGTCTCTGTTGCCAGGAAGTCAAGGCTTAACAAAGCCACAAACAAAGTGTCAGCATCACAGTCATGTTTCCTCAGTCCCTTGGCAGCTCTGGCTGGCCCTCAGACCCAGAAGAAGTCTCAGCTGGCTCCCAGAAACAAAATCACTCCATCCAGGTTTGCAAAATCAAAACCATTCTCTTCAACCTCCTTGTGGTTCAACAAGATCTGTCTCAGTTCTCAATTCTCTCCAGAGGCTGATCTTCCTCCAGATTCTGGTCCCAAGAAATTCTGACTGTCCCTCTCTGAGGATCTTCCTAATATACACACAAAATCAGCTGCTTCTTGTTTCAGCCAACCCCTTCCTGTTATATCAGCAACTTCCTGGCAAGGTGTTAACTACCTCTATGTTAATTAAATAGCGTAAACAATGTGTTAAGTTAAGACAAGGTGCAAAGTACCTGCTTAATTGACAATACAGAGGGGTCTTTAAATTCAAATTACATTACCATTACAAGAACTCCATCTTAGGTTAATCCTTTTTCCTGGCTCTTCACCTGAAATTTGTCTATCCACAGACAATCTAAACTAATCTGCTTTTTCAATAAATGACTATTTATAATAGATTGAATTTTACCTCGAATACAAAGAGGACACTGGCCCACAAGAAATACATATAAATGTAATTTTATGTAGAAAAACAACCTTTAAGTTTTAGGAACTTTCCTGTTGGAGAGTTAGGAATTCGAATGAATAACTGAACTTAGAGCTTTTCATCTAAAGAAAACTCCCAGAAGTCAAAGAGGAGGAAATAAAATGGAGCTTAGGTATCATTATAGTCCTTCCCTGGGCTTAAAACAAGATTTTTGTTATAACAGATTTACATTAATATTGAAGGAATTCAGTCCCTCCTACAGGAGTTTGAATTGTAGGATTGATTTTTGGACACACTGGTAATATTAAAAGTATTAAAGTAGCATTTGAGGAAGGTCTCAGAACATTGTAATTCTCCTCTGCCCCCTTTCCTACCTCTCCATCATCAGCATTGATGAAACAGATGGAATACCATCAGGATGAAGACTATCTTATGTTTTTTTATCTTTTTCATATGTCATTGTGACCAAAAAAAAAGTTTGGTTAGTGGCATGATGATGAGTTTCCTACCATTTAATAAGGATGGTCTTCCAATAGAAAGCACAGAATATTTAGATCAGTACTTCAAGTCCTTTCAGCTTGGAAGAGACTATGAAAGATTATACTTCACTACAATGACCTTTCATAGTGATGAATCACTTCTTCTTTTTTTAGTGGGCATAGATCAATTTATTTGTTTATAAAAAAAAAACATCTAGGAAGCTGAGGGGCGGGCACTTTCCTTTAGAGCTCCTCCTGTTTGCCATCGCCGGAGCAGGCTCCTTTCTCCTAGTAGGGGCGCTTCGTAGCTGGCACCATGATGGTGGGCAAGAGCAGCAAGATGCTGCAGCACATCGACTACAGAATGAGGTGCATCCTGCAGGACGGCCGCATCTTCATTGGCACCTTCAAGGCCTTTGACAAGCACATGAACCTGATCCTGTGTGACTGTGATGAATTCAGGAAGATCAAGCCAAAGAATGCAAAACAGCCTGAACGTGAGGAAAAGAGGGTTCTGGGACTGGTGCTGCTTCGTGCGGAGAACTTGGTCTCTATGACTGTGGAAGGCCCACCACCTAAAGATACAGGCATTGCCCGTGTGCCATTAGCTGGAGCTGCAGGAGGCTCTGGGATTGGCAGGACTGCAGGCAGAGGTGTGCCAGCTGGTGTTCCCATGCCCCAGGCTCCTGCAGGCTTAGCAGGACCCGTCCGGGGAGTTGGTGGGCCTTCCCAACAGGTGATGACCCCACAGGCAAGAGGGACTGTAGCTGCTCCTGCAGTGGCTGCCACAGCCAGTATTGCAGGAGCACCAACACAGTACCCACCTGGTCGAGGAACTCCTCCCCGACCTGTGAGCCGAGGGACACCTCCTCCAGGCATGATGGCCCCACCTGCTGGCATGAGACCTCCCATGGGCCCCCCCAATGGGGATGCTCCCTGGTCGAGGGGCACCAATGGGGATGCCCCCTCCTGGCATGAGACCCCCTCCTCCTGGAATGAGAGGTCCTCCTCCCCCAGGAATGCGCCCACCAAGGCCTTAGGATTTCTCAGCTGCTGTGATGCTGCCTCTGACTTGAGGCTGTATATAGTTTTGTGGGCTTTTTGTATAAAGTGTGTTTGTTTTAAATCGATTCATAATAAACTCTTGGGGAAAAAAAAACCACATCTATGTGGTTGCCACAGCAGCTGCCTGGGTCATGTAGTACACTTGAGATTCCTCTAAGAGCATTTTGGGAAGCTTCTTATACATGCATGAAGCTGCCCGTTAGCGTATCTCCTTTTTCCTGGGTTCTCAATGCAGACACTGTTTATAGTCAATGCTCTTTCAGGAACATTTCAAGTATGCTGATGAAAAATCCAAATCATCCAGTCTTATGAAGTTTGTAAGGTCCCTATGTTAAAAGGAGGAGAGCCAGGAGTGCTATAGGTTCTATTCTTCACCTCTCTTCCACAATATAATTCCTTTTAGGGTCTTGAGTGGAATTGTTTCCTCTTAAATCAACATTGTAATCTATTGGGTTTTAAACTGGTCTGATATTTTGTATGAAATTCACTAGTAAAATTCTCAAGTAAGTCCCAAAACATTTCCTGTGTAGTGCCATTTCAATAAATCCAGTAACCTTCAACTTCTTTCAGTTTGATCAAGGACTTTTTCTACGTTAATTAAAATTCGTTTGATTGACTGACAGCTTGATTCAATGGAAATATTTACTCTATGTTCAAATCTAAGTCATACCTTTGATTGGTTAATTAAATTGAGGTCTGAACTGACTGTTATTATTGAGATAAGGGTGTGAGATACTCCTCTTTCATATAGCTTAAGTCTATTTTTTTTTCCCAAAATGACTGGACCAATTCAATGCTAAATTCAAAACAGTGAACTACCACAACTTCTTCAATTTCAATTCTTCCCATATGTTATCTTTGCCAATTTCCTGGATTAAAGGCTCCACTAAAGTGTCACCACCTTATATGAACAATTTTCTGATCTCCTCAGTTGGTAGGTACCCCTTTTAAATGACTTTATATTCATTGGGGGGGAGGGAGCATTAATTTTCTTTGACTTGGCTTTGCATTTATTATTTCCTTTAGTAAAATATAAACTTCTTGAAGGGAGAGACATTTTTGTATCCCCAAAACTTTATCCAGTGCCTGGCACATAGTAGACATGTAATAAACTCTTATTGAAATATTGCATTAATGAATGAAGGTTTCCTTCTAGCCCTAAGATTCTGTGATTTAATGGAGGAAGTCATCAAAAGTCCCACAGTGCAATAAATTCAACTGTCATCACACAATTTTATAAGCAAACAAATCATCAGAATAATAAAATAGAAGCCAATTTCTATTAAATGTTATGCAGTAGTTTATCAGATGCAGTGTTTACTAATACAAAGTTTCATTTCTCTTCTCAAGAGCACTGATACCTATGACTGGTCATTTACATCTTATTTGTAGTTCATTTAATTGCAAATTATCCAAAAGCATTAAAACATTATTATTCATTTGCTAAGGGAATCAGAAGATGAGCTATGTTCCACTAATGCATTGTTTCTGCAGTATAATAGCTATGTGCTAGATTTTTTTTAAGATGTCAACCCATTCTGCAATCTGTACTATTATCATGTTTTATAATGTACCATATAATTTATGTATTGCAGAAGTAATTATAGTGAATTATATTTGTATTAACTGAGTAGATTTATATGAACAATAGTTGATAGAAAAATCAGCGAACTAAGAGCCTTATTTTTATTATATTTAAAATGTTGAATTAATATTTATCATCAGGTATAAACTATAATAATTATTTTGAAATTCAAGGTAATATATTCTTAGTTTAATTCAACATGCATATCAGGAAAAAAAGGTTGTGGAGTCGACAAAAAGAGAAAGAGAGAGACCATGAGGGGAGGAGAGAGGGAGAGAGAGAGAAAGAGAAAGAGAGCAGGTCAAAACCTTTGAACTGTTAAGGGTTACAGGAAAATCTTATTTTCCACAGTCTCTGGAACATAAAGGATAAAATAAGTTTGATGGGGGACTGGCAAGAAGAAGAAGAAGAAGGAGAAGAAGAAGAAGAAGAAGAAGAAGAAGAAGAAGAAGAAGAAGAAGAAGAAGAAGAAGAAGAAGAAGCAGCTTGTAGAAAGCATATTAGATCTTATTGGGAAATAAAGAGTTATTACATCTGAGAACTTCCATCCTTGGATGCATTTGCCTAAATGTTTTTATAACAGACAGCCAATATGTAGAATTAATAAACAGCTATTAATGTGATTTAGATAATGCATGCTGACAAAAGAAAAAAAGCTAGTTAGTCAAATATTATTTTGTACATTTTGTCCTATTTCTCACTCTCTGACAGTTTACATTTGATTTAGGTGAGTACAAGCTCCTGGTGATTACCTTCATTTTATATTCTCAAAGTCTTGACTTAAAAAATAGACCACTTG
The DNA here is from genome assembly GCA_028646575.1 of Pseudocheirus occidentalis. Classification (NCBI taxonomy): domain Eukaryota; kingdom Metazoa; phylum Chordata; class Mammalia; order Diprotodontia; family Pseudocheiridae; genus Pseudocheirus; species Pseudocheirus occidentalis. The sequence goes on along the minus strand of CM053599.1, from coordinate 156,559,699 downwards.
CTCAATGTAATATGAATATTTATTATTAATTTGTGTTTTCATTGCTTTTTAAGAGTAAGTAGAACCCTGATATTGATACAGTAGAATGAACATTGGGACAGGAACCACAGAACCTGGCTCTGGAGCCGGGTTCAAATTCTATCCATAAGAATTTGAATAAGCCACTTATTTCCCCTGGATTTTGGTCTGTTTATATGTAGCATTAGGGTGTTAAATTGGATGCCCCTTCCAGAATTAGATACATGATCCTATAATCTGATAGCTTCTTTCTTTCTACATACATATATCAGTTAAGACACATGGTTTCTTCACCAAGGTGCATTAGTCTGTGGTTGGTGCATGTCTGGGTATACAGATGATCCTGGAAAGGAAAGACAACAGGCAGAGTTGGTACTGGTGTTTCTCAGAGAATTCTTTAAGAGCAATTTCTGTTTTTTAACCGTTTTAAGATTTCATTAAAAAAAATCCCAGGAAGACAGTGTCAGAGGAGGAGCTGGCCAAAACGCTAAGGGTTACAGGAAAATCTTATTTTCCACAGTCTCTGGAACATAAAGGAGAAAAGAAGTTTGATGGGGGACTGGCCATAAGCCTGGTCCTCAGAACAAACACATGGGCTTGGTATCAGACAATATGGAAACACAGTGAGCCTGTTCCAGAAAAGTATGAAGCGACATAGTGGAGGAGCCTATTCCTTATCTTCTTCAAACCTTGTAATAGTATGCACCGCTTGTTTCATGTTATCCTACTGCATTTGTTGCTTAGCCAGTTCCTTAATTGTGCATGGAAAAGACATTAGCACACAAAATATCTCTCTTCCCTGATGAGGGTGAAGTAAGAAATGCTGTAAGCCTAAGAGTGGAAGGAAAGGTAGCAAAACCAAATCTATGTCCTGACCTATCCACCGCCCTGCCCTATAATACTTTATCTTCCCACCCATGTTACCATGTGGCCATGAAACTATGGCTGCCTCTGCTTCTTTGGTGTCTCCTATCAGTTTTTTTCTGGTCTTAAGTAAGTGAGAATCAGAAATAATATACAAATTTGTAAACCTATCTTTTAAAATATCTGAAGAGCCAACAGAGATCCAGCAACTGTATTATATATCAAATTGTATTGGGAATAAAGCTGATGAATGTCAGAGAAGAGCCATCCTGAGAAGCAACCTACATGGTTTAGTCAAGTATAGAATCTTCCTGGCATCTAAGACATCGTGTCTTGAAACTTCACAATCATATCACTGCAATATCTTTGTGATCTCTGATATCCAAGTCCTCAATCTCTGTTATGGCCATTGTGTGAAAGGTGACTATATATTTTGTATCGTGTGTCCTAGTCACAACTGACCCACAGGGATCAATAGAGAAACATTATATCTTATTGGTGAGGGCATAATCCCTACCTCCTAAAGGAACTAATAGTTCATTGAATATTTATTGGTTCTAGATGGCCAAGTAAGCTCTGCTATTGATTTTAATATTAAAGTAACTATTGGCTCTGAGCAGTTATAAAGTTCATAGCTTCCCTACTATTGACAGATATACTAGCAATAACCTTTTCCATTTTAAACCTTGCTACTGATAAGAACTATATGCTGACTGGGTGGAATTTAATGCACCTTTGAAGTCTAAAGCTTTTGAATTCAATGAGATGTTGGGGTAAAAGTTCTATCTTCCATATATCTGTTATTTCTCATTTTCCCTAGAAACCTATGTCTGGGGTGTCTTAAATTTTATTCCTTTGGAAGCTAGTGCTCCTAATATGTATGTCCCCCTTAAATATGGAGGGAGGTGGTTATATTCCTTGCTATGTAACCAAAGCAATCCAAGCTAGAGTCTTCCAATTGGACATACCAAAGATTCAGGGGTTTACTTATGTCAAGACATGGATCAATGTTCCAATGGCAGGGCATGACATTGAGGCTTCTGAGGATGCTACCATATCTATGAAATCAAATGCCAAATTATGGTCTTTCCCCATTCCTCTTTGAGTAGCCATGGATGAATTGTCCAGGGCAAGGTGAATCTTTATATCCACAAAAATTTCCTGAGGAGTTGCTCCCTTGGCCCTTCCCCCTGGAAGCCAGAAGTGGTGACTCCTAGGAGGATATGTAAACAATACCTGCCCCATGAATAAAATTCTTAACATATGTATTGTTCATCTATTAGGTACAATTGTCCTTAATGGATCATATTAGAGGTAGCTGGATTACTCGGTGAGTAGAGAACTGGGCCTGGAGTCTGGAAGACCTAAATTCAAAAATGGCCTCAAATACTCACTAACTCTGTGATTCTGGGCAAGTCACTTAACCTGTGCCTTAACCTATTGGAGGAGGAAATGACAAACATTTGTATTACCTTTGCTAAGACCACACACAGAGTCACAAAGGATCAAACATGACTAAACAACTAAACAACAGCACCAAAACAATGGATCATATTATCTGTAAGAAAGCAAAGTAAGTTTGTGGATTCTATTCCTTATAAGTCCCACAATCAGGTTTCCTTGACAATTCCACAGCAACTCCATGAGTATTATCACAGCAATGAAGAGGAAGACAAAGAGAAAGGTTTAAACTTAGTTGCTGAATTTATATTCTTTGCCAGAAGCTTGTGTCAGATAAAAGTAATAATGCTCATCTCTCTCCTTGACTATCCAGTCTATGTAACGTGGAATTCTTACAGTCACCATCGCCTTCTGAGAAACAAAAATTATACCAATTACAAACCCTGGCCCTTTTAAGGCTGTAGTCTTTTCAGATTCCTTATATCCTGAGGTCATTCCTTCAAGTTTCACACGTAACCCTTACCCAGAAACCCATACCCCATTTCTGGGGAGGAGAATGAAGTAGACTAGCATATCTTCTTACTCATGCATAAGACCTTAAACTTTCTGGATATGTAGCAGGTTCTCTTCCTTTTCTTATGATCTGGGATAAATGTCCCTTTTACAATAGGCATACCTAAGCATACCAACTCTGAAGTACAATAGATTTCCTGAAAATATAATGGTAGGAATGAAATTTTACAATCAAGGAGAGAAGTATTCACTTTGTAGCTTGTGGGAGAATGCCTTCATTCTGAGATCCTACCAAGTTCATTCTTACAACCACCATACTGGTGGCCACTGTAATAAAAAAGGGAAAGTTACTTGCTATGGTATTATGTCTGTGAGGTGATTCACTTGTTCATTCACCCTTTCATTACAGAGGCTGGCATTAAAAATCTTTGAGCTGAAGGTAGTTGAAAATAGCCACCACTTCAGTGGTGGTCAGCGAGATGATCTATCCATTTCTGAAATGAGAGGCTCTGATTGCACTCAATCTTTAAAGAATTCCTGCAGCATGATAATGATATAGGAGATGCTATTTTCATAATTTTTTGTGAGATTTTCACTAATATACCATGTCTTTGGTGATTAAGTGTGTCTTACGATTGGAGCACTTTAGCTATTTATGTGGGAGGAGAACATGACTAATGAGATATGGTGATAGCTGCTGTAACTGAGTTCCTCATAACTTAATCACCAAAATAGGTGCCTATAACGGCTGGAACATATTGTTTCCCATCCATGATCTTAGACCTTAGGCTGCTCATTGAGGTCACATGGGTACATTGTTGTTGGGGTTATTTTTAATATGTTTGTGTCTCAACATTAAGACCAAGCAGTAGGGGCTTTAACGTTATCAGTTTCATTTAAATGAATCATGTGGTTATAAGTTCAGCAGAACATAGTGTTCTATCATGGACTTGTGTTTTTGTCCTTCCTCCTAGAAAAGGACCATGACATCAGGGACCATGACATGCAGTTGACTTTGATTTGAGTGAGGAAGGGCTGTGCAATGTCACCAGTCTCACTTTGTCCTCCAGAGCCAACTGGGTCCAGTGACCAAATATTGATCAGGATGGATGATTGGAGATGGCCCAGCATGCAATGGGAAACCATGGCCCTTTTAAGAATATGATCTTTTCAGGTTCTCACTTTCAGTGAGATATTGCCCATTCAGTGAATAGATCTATTTAAGAAGTGAGAAGGAGAGAACAATTGAGTTACTCATGTGACAGACAATCGTGGATTAAGTAAATATATAACCTCTTAAAATTTTTCATCAATCTGGTGAAAGCATCTGTTTTCACATTCCACATCCTTTTGTGGTTTCCTCTGAGATATGACAACTAATATGGATAGGAATTTTTCTGCTTCCTTTTGTGACATTTAAAAAGTTTGATACATAATTTCTGGATAATTAATCATTTTATTAATAATGCTTGCATTAAAAAGTTTCTAGCAGTCAAGATGGTGGAATAAGAAGTAATTGATGGAGATCTCCCATATTTACTTCCAAATAAGTATAAAATAGCACCCTAGAACAAATCTTAGAGCAGTATATCCAACTGAAAGATGGGATGGAGTAGCCTCTTAGACCAAAACACTTGGAAGAGAAACAAGAAAGATAGATCTTGCTAGGTCAAATAGGGGAGCACATTCTTGGAGGGGAAGCATCCCAGCAAGCCCCAACTCAGCAAACCAGCAGGACACCCTGAGCCCCAGTGTGGTGGAGCAGGCAAACACCAGCACCTATTGCCCTGCATGCCTCAGCATAGTGAGGAGAACTGGTGGACTCTAGCTCTGAGTGCTACCATGCACTTCTGCATAACCCTAGGCTATAGGAATCCTCTAGCTGCTGGATCTTCATGTGCTTCAGCATATATCCCTGTTGGGGACATCTTCCAGTGGCCAGGATTCTGTATGCTTCAGCACTGCTCTGGAGAGGTAGAGATTTTCTGGACCTCTATATGCCCTTCAGCATTGGCCTACCCCAGTATATTATGTTTGGAGGATACGGAGCCTGTCCTCCACATGTTTCAGTACAGCTCCCATGGGGAATAGAAATACTGTGGGAGGTGTGGCAGTGAGAGGGATGGAGGGGACATCCTCCAATAGCCATTATTCCATAAGCTTCAGCACAACCCAAAGAAAACAGACACCCTCTGGGGACCAGATCTCCATGGACTGTAGAGTAGCCTGAGAAAAACTCAGAAGCACCCCACCAGGCCTCAGCACATCAGACACCACCATTAGGACACTATATCAACACCAGGTAAGCTGTCAGACCCCTATGATCTTTAGAAGCACCAGCCAATCCCCAACCCAGCCTCTCAACCCAGCACCAGACATGAAGATTGACCTTGGGCCTCAGGACAACATCAGGATAGCACTAGGTAAACAGGCAGGACCTACAGCCACTGATTCAAGAAGCCTGAGACAGTGTTCCCTCTGCCCTGGAAAGAGAGATATTTTTTAAAAAATGAAAAATCTCCCAAAAGATACGAGCCAAAAAAAAAAAGAATCTGACCATAGAAATTATTATGGTGACATGGAAGACCAAGACACAAACTCAGAAGAGGACAATAATGTCAAAGTACCTATGAGTAAACTCCGAAAGGAAAATGCAAAGTGGTGGGGTGGAGCCAAGATGGCAACATAGAAGCAGGAAAATAATAACAGCTCTCACATGGCCACCTCAAATAACCATAAAATATGACTCTAAACAAATTTTAGGACTTCAAAACTCACAAAAATATACCTCCCTCTGAAGGGAGCTCAGAAGTGGGGCTCATCACAGCAGTGGGAGCTGAAACCAGCCCAGCCTAAAACCACAGCTTGGCCCCAGGACAAGTAGGACATGCAGTACAAGGAGAATCTGGAGACTTCAGGAGAGCAGATCAGCAGCAGCTGTGGCAGTTTCCAGATTTATCAACCCAAAAGAAATAATGACTAAGTGAAATGTCAGTGGGACTCAGATAAATTTGGGGGAGAAAAGCAGTCTGACAAAACTGCCTCCAGAACAAGGAAGTGGCAAAAGCAGTGGCCTGCAGAGAGGTGAAATCTTCACAGCTCCCAGTCTACAGACTGCAAGGGGACCAAGCTATTGTTCAGAGGCCAAGTGCTCTTGCGCTGAGTGGCCTGGATCTGGATTGTGGTCTTGGGTGTTGGTTCTGGGGTACATTTTCAATGAACCAAAGCTGGTGGGGGCTTCCCCAGCCTCAAAATAGCTCTAGCAGCTGGAAAAACCACAGCAATTTGGGATAAATCTTTCCTCTTGGGAAGCAGAGCTCCACAGAGCTAAAAAGACAAGTAATTCACTGGCAGCATTAGAAGGAAAAGGAAGCAACCTAAGAACAGCAATCAAACTCTAGAATCCTTTTTCAGGGACAAAAAGGATCACAGCATGGAATGGGAGGAAGACAACACAGTCAGAACTCCCACACCAAATGCTTCCAAGAAACATGAAGACTGTCTAAAAGTCATAGATCAGCTTAAGAAGGACTTTAACACCAAATAAGAGACGTAGAGGAAACTTTGGGAAGAGAAATGAGAATGATGCAAGGAAATCATGAAAAGAGAGTCAACAACCTGACAGAAGAAAATAGCTTGAAATAGATTAACTCAAATGGCAAAATTGGCCCAAAAAGCCAATGAGGAGAAGAATGCCTGAAAAAGTCAAATTTGTCACATGGAAAAAGAATGCCAAAAGCTTTCTTAAGAGAATACTTCCTTCAGAATTAGAGTAGAGAAAATGGAAGCAAATGACTTTATGAGAAACCAAGATACTATTAAAAGGATCCAAACAAATGAAAAACTAGAAGGCAATGTGAAATATGTCCTTGAAAAAAAACACTGACCTGGAAAATAGATCCAGGAGAGAGAATTGAAAAATTATTTCACTACCTGAAAGCCATGATCAAAAAAATAACTTAAAAAGCATCCTTCAAGAAATTCTCAAGGAAAATTGCCCTGATATTTTAGAACCAGAGTGCAAAAGACAACTTGAAAGAATTCACCAATCTCCTTTTAAAAAAGATCCCCAAAAGAAAGTTCCCAGGAATATTATACCCAGGTTCCAGAGTCCCTAGATCAAGGAGAAAATATTACAGACTGGCAAGATGAAGCAATTTGAATACCATGGAAACACAATTAGGATAACACAAGATCTTTAAGCTTCTACACTGAGGGATCGAAGGGGCTGGATTATGATATTCCAAATAAGGGAGCTAGGATTAAAACCAAGAATCACCTACCCAGCAAAATTGAGTATAATGTTCCATGGGAAAATATGGTCATTCAGTGAGATGGAGGACTTTCAAGCATTTTTGCTGAAAAAAACAGAACTGAACAGAAAAATTTGACATTCAAACACAAGAAGCATTAGAAGGCTAACATGGAAAAGAAATCAAAAGGAACTTATCAAATTTGAACTATTTATATGGAAAAAATGATAATGGTAACTTATGAAACTTTTGTCAGTATGAGGATAGTGGAAGGGAATATAAATGTATATATATACATATACATTCATAGATGTCTATATAGGAGAGTATATATATATATATGTATATATATGCATATGAATATGTATCTGAGTATGTGTATATGTGTACATAGACGGCACAGGATCCACTTAATAGGAAGGGATGGTACTTTAAAAGGTGAAATTCTGAGGTGGGAGAGGAGAATGAGAGGGGACAGGGGAGACAGAATGGAGTTAATCATCTCATATAGAAGAGGCATGGGATAATTGTTACAATGGAGGGGAAGAACAGGAAGGCAAAAGTGAAAGAGCTAATCTTACTCTCATTGAATTTGGCTTAGGTAAGGAATGACATAAACTCTAATCTAGGTATCTTGCCACACAAGAGAGTAGGAGGGATGGGGATGAGAGGTGAGATGATGGAGGGGAGGACAGGGTTGCTGGAAGTACACACTTTTGTAAAGGGACAAGGAGAGGGTAGAGAATAGAATAAGAGTGGGAGTCGGATAGGAAGGAGAGACATATAATCAGTCTCTGACAATATGTCCACTGTGAAGATGTTCTGTGTAATTACATATGTACAGCCTGTATTGAATTGTTTGTCTTTCCAGTGGGGGCGGGTGATGAAGGAGGAAGGGAAAGAATCAAGATTTTTAAGTTCTATAATATATATATATATGCATATATAAATATTATTATTAGTGTTAACTACATGCAGTTGGGAGTTAAGATATACAGCCACTAGGGTAGGGAGACCCATCCTGCCCTACTGGAAAGTTAGAGGGGCAATGGAGGAGGACATAGGAGGGAGCAGATTAGGGGACGGGCTTTACAGTGGGTTTGCTGTTTTGTGTTGTGGGATGGGGGAAAGATGGGGAGAAAAAGTGTAACTCAAAATCTTGTGGAAATGATGGATGTAAAGAAGAAAATAAATTAATTAATTGAGAGTGAGAAAAAAAGAAAATGCAAAGTGGTATCATGTGCAGAAAGAACTTATGTAAGAGTTTTAAAAGGAGCTTTAAAATGTTAGAGGTAGAAGAAAAATTGGGAAGAGAAATGAAAGGGATGCAAGAGAATTATGAAAAATTATTCAAGAGCTTGAACAAAAACCAATTGCTTAAAAAGTAAAATTGGCCAAATGGTAGAGGAGATTTAAAAAATCCAATAAAGAAAACAACTCCTTAAAAATACAATTGACCAAATAGACACAACACTACAAATGCTAATTGAGGAAAATAATACCTTAAAAGTTAGAATTGGGCAAGTGAAAGAAAGCTAATGACTCTATGTGACAACAAGAATTAATCAAATAAAATTAGAGAAGAAAAAAATGGAAGAAAATGTAAAATATTTCATGGGAAAGACCACTGACCTGGAAAGTAGATCCAAGAGAGACAATATCAGAATCACTGGACTACCTGAAACCTATAATCAAAAGGGAGACCTGAGCAACATCTTTCAAGAAATTTTCAAAGAAAACTGAAACTAGGGGTGGCTAGGTGGTGTAGTGAATACAGCACCAGCCCTAGAGTCAGGAGAAACTGAGTTCAAATCTTGCCTCAGATACTAAAAATAAACAAAACAAAACAAAACAAAAACCTAGCCATTTTACCTTGGACAAGTCACTTAACCCCAATTGCCTTCCAAAATACAAAAAGAAAAAAAGAAAAGAAAAGAAAACTGGAACTACATGACAAAATAGGCATTGAAAGAATCCATTGATCACCTCAGGAAAGAGATCCCAAAATAAAAACTCAAAAAAAAGGAAAAAAAGCAAAATCTCAGAAATATCAGTTCAAGGAAAAAAATACTACGTAAACAAAACAGGAAAAGAACAGATTAACAAAGTGGAAACACAGCTAAAAAAAAAAGGTAAAAAAATCCTCAATTGAGTGCACAATTGGAAATCCTGAAAATCGAAGGTGAGATTAATAAGATTTGAAAATTTTGGAAAAACCTATTGTGCCAATAAATAAATTTACAAGCTGGTTTTATGAAAGAAAAAAAAACAATCATAAGACAGATTTGCCATTGATAATTTGATTTTTAAAAAATCAAATATCCAATACCATAATTGAAAAGGGCAAAATGCCACCAATGAAGAAGAATTTAAAGCAATCATCAGAAAATATTTTGCCCAATTATATGCCAGCAATTCTGATAATGTAAGTGAAATGGATGAATATTTATGAGAAAATATGTAAATTATCTAGATTAACAAATCAGGAAATAGAACTCTTAAGTAACTTTATCTCAGAAAAAGAAATTGAACAAGCCAACAATGACCTTCCTAGGCAAATAGTGTCAGTGTCAGATGGGTTCACAAGTGAATTCTACCAAGCAATAAGGGATACTTAATTCCAATCCTATAAAAACTATTTGGAATAATAGAAAAAAAGAGTCCTACTAAAATCCGTTTATGATACAAATATGGTGCTGATATCTAAGCCAGAAAGAGCTAAAACAAATAAAGAAAATTATATACCAGGTGCTCAAATGAATATTGATGCAAAAATTTTGAACAATGTACTAACAAAGTGATTACAACAACATAGCATAAGGACTGTACATTATGACAACGTAGGATTTATACATAGAATGCAGAGTTGGGTCAGTATTAGGAAAATTATCAATTAGGAAAACTTATTATTGACCACAATCAATAACAAAATCAACAAAGATCATGTGATTATCTCAATAAATGTTGAAAAAGCTTTTGACAAAATATAGCATTAAAAGCAATAGAGAGGATGGGAACAAAAGAAGAATTCCTTAAAATGATAAGAAATATCTATCTAAAACCATCAGCAAGCATTATCTGTACTGAAGATAAGCCAGAAGTCTTTCCAGTAAGATCAGGAATGAAACAAGGATTTCAATTATCACAACTTTTATTCAATATATTGCTAGAAATGTTAACTATGCAATAAGGGAAGAGAAAGAAATTGATAGAATTAGAATAAGGCAATGAGGGAAAAAAGTTGTCATTTTTTGGCGATAATATGATAGTATACTTACAGAACCCTACAGTATCAAATGAAAAATTACTTGAAATACTTAACAGTTTTTGTAGCACATAAGATAAACTCCCATAAATCATCATCATTTCTTTATATTACTAATAAAGCCCAGCAGCAAGAGATAGAAAGAGAAATTCCATTTAAAACAACTGTACACATTATAAAATACTTAGGAGTGTACTTGCCAAGTCAAACCCAGGGACAATAGCATCACAACTACAAAACACTTTTCACACAAAGTCAGATCTAAACAATTGGAAAACTATCAATTATTCATAAATAAGCTGAGCTAATATAATAAAAATGACAACTCAGCCTAAACTAATTTACCTTTACAGTGCTGTACTAAGCAAACTACCAAAAATTATCTTAAAAAACTAGAAACAAATAACAACAAAATTGATCTGGAGAGCAATATCAAGAATATCAAGAGAAATTAATGGAAAAAATACAAAGAAAGGTGGTCCTGCAATACCAGATACAGTAGTTAATGACAATAATAACTTAGTGTTTGATAAACCCAAAGACTACAGCTTTTAGGATAATAACTCACTTCTTGATAGAAACTGTTGGGAAAACTAGAAGACAATAGGACACAGACTAGTTATAGATCAACATTTCACACCTTATACCAAGAGAGTGTTGTGATGGGTGCATGATTTAGACATAAAGGGTGATACCATAAGTGCATTAGAAGAGCAAGGATTAGTCTACATGCCAGACCTATGGGGAGGGGAAGAATTCATGACAAAATAAGAGAAAGACAACATTACAAAATGGAAAATAGATATTTTAATTATATTAAATTTAAAAGGTTTTTTTTTACAAACAAAACCAAAGCAGCTAGGAAAGGAAGGAAAACAGAAATCTGGGAAAACAATCTTTACAGCAAGTGTTTCTGAAAAGGCCTCATTTATCAAATATATTGAGAACTGAGTCAATTTTATAAGAATACAAGCTCTCTAACCATTGATAAATGGTTATAGAATATGAACAGGAATTTTTTTAATTAAGAAATTAAAGCTATCTATAGTCATATAAAAATGCTCTAAATCACTTTTGACTAGAGCAGTGGTTCTCGATCTTCCTAATTCCGCGACCCTTTAATCCTGGCATGTGGGCATGTCTGGATGTGGGCAGACCTGCCTGGAGATTAATAGAGGAGCAGTGTCTTGGTTTCTAAGACCATCAGAAATATGTATTTTCTGATGGTCTTAGGCAACCCCTGTGACCACTATGAAAAGGTTGCTTGACCCCCAAAGGGGTTGTGACCCACAGGTTGAGAACAGCTGGACTAGAGATATGCAAATGAAAACATCTCTGAGATACTATCTCACAACTATCAAATTTACTAATATGACAAAAACTGATAAATGTTGGCAAGGATGTGGGAAAATTGGGACATCAATGCACTCTTGGTGGAGTTTTGAACTGATCCAACCATTTTGGAGGGCAATTTGGAATGATACCCAACCAATCTGCCTACCCTTTGACCCACCGTATGCATATATGTGTGTATGTATACACACATACATATATGTGTACGTATGTGTATGTGCGTGTATATATATATATATATGTGTATGTGTGTGTGTATTTGTACGTGTATGAATGGAGAAAGAGAGAGAAGCCCTTTTCATGTTGGCAAAATATTGAGACTGAGAAGGTCCTCATCAATTGGGGAATGGCTGAACAATTTGTGGTATACAAATTTAATGGACTACAGATAAGAAATACTAAACAGGCAGATTTCAGAAAATCCGGGAAAGACCTGCATGAACTGATGAAAAGTGAAATGAGCGGAACCAAGAAAATATAGTACACAGTATCAGCAACATTGTATGATTATCAAATATTAATGACTCAGCTCTTCTCAGCAACAAAATGATCCAACACAAGGACCAAGAATAATGAAGGAAAATGCTATCCATATCCATATGAAGAACTAATGGACTGTGAATGTATATAGAGGCAATTATTTTATTTACTTTATTCTTACTCATAGCTTTATATGGAAATTTTTCTGGGATGCCACATATATGAACTATATCAAACTGACCAACATTTTCAGAAGAGATGAGGGAGAAAGGGACGAAGGGAGAAAATTTAAAATTCAAAATCTTGTAAAAGTGAGTCCTAGAAATTTTCTTGACATGTAACTGGGGAAAAATAAAATACTATTATACTTTTAAAAATTAGAAAATAATAATGCTAACATTTAATTAAGAAAGCAGTCAGTGACACTCTTGAATGCCAAACACCCTTCATGGCAGTGGGCTCATGATTTATATGTGCTTAGAAGAGTAAATTTTCCTGAAGGTGGTAATCAGCTCTTATTGGTCAACAATTTATGAGGGGTAGGCTTTGCAAAAAGAGGTGGACTCACTCCAGTGAGGAGTTGGGAGAGTGACATCATATCACAGATCAAAAAGACTATCTCTATACCCAGATCACCCTCAGCCTTGAGAAATCACAATAAAGTATCTACCTTAACTCAAACTTCCTTCAGTGGAACACAATGGGCAAGAATTCACCTAGATAAGGTGATCTAGATGGGGTAAATTTTTGGTAGAGGGCAATAAGGTCCTTCAAGCCTGGAATTTGAACAAGGTAATAAATAGGACAGGGGAAAAGCCTGGATCTCCCCAATAATTGGTTATTAATAATCATTTCTCCTGATCATCTTATTCCTACTAGGATGCACCCTTCAAATTCCATCCCTGGACTTTACATGTCTTAGAGCACTTAGTGAATCTTATGGTTATAACCCATAACTCTGTGTATATGATTTGCTTAATTATCTTGTATCTCAACATCACTTTCAAAGAATGCCAAGCTGAAGGGACTTAGGACTATTGCGATAATTGTCCAGGTCCTCTATCCACTATAATCTCTCCTATTGTGTGCAATATGGATGTTCTTTTCCTGGGGCAAATCCCTTTTAAAAACTTGCTGACCTGTCTGTGAACTATTGTCATGGTTCGCTTCTTGCGTCATTCTTCCAACAGTGAGATCCCACATAGAAGGGTTGCCTCTAGTGAAGGAAAGAAAAAAAAAACCTTTGATCAAAGTAAGGGAGGAGAGAGTAGAGGATGGTGCCAAGGGGTTGTACAATATAGAGATGGATGGAAGTTGGAGTTCACTGTTAATTGGCACTATTTTATCATGAAAGTACAGATACTCCCCACTCTTGATAGTGGAATATAGAAAAAAATAAGGAGTGAAAGAGTTGACTTTTGGAATGAGGAGTGTTTTGAAATAATATGATATAATTTTGTTGTATACCCAGTAGGCATAGTTGTACAACTTTCTCTAGCCCTCAACCCTCCTAATTCCACAACCCTTTAATATACTTCCTCATGCTGTGGTGACCCCCCAACCATAAAATTATTTTTGTTGCTACTTCATAACTGTAATTTGGCTACTGTTATGAATCTGTACAATATGCAGGATGTATTTTCATTGTTACAAATTGAACATAACCCACAGGTTGAAAACCACTTCTCTAGAAGAACATACACACAGAAACATGATAGTGAAGCAGAAAGAATTGATGAAAAAAGAAAAAGAGCCTGAAATTCACTCTTTTACTATAATGATAAAATGACCTGTTTTCACGAGAGATCCTCTGTCTATTTGGAGAGAGATCCTCTCTCTCCATTACTCTCTGTCTCTTTGTACATTTATGACATGCACATATACACTCATGTAAGGAAGGGTAATTTCTTTCTCTCAATGTAGTCATTGAAAGCCAAAAATATAACTGCATGCAAGGTGTTTAACTGTAAAGATGCCTATATTATGAGCTTTTCTTTAGGTGAGGATAATTCTACAACTGACTTAAGAATAGAACTGGACTGTATTGGCTGAACAAACAAATTAGTTATGCCTCTTTCAAGGTGTTAAAAGCTCAACTCTGGAAGAAATTCAGAAGTTGGAGAATGGGAGCTATTAGAGGCTCCACAGAGTTTTATGGAGAGGAGATAGAGGAGACAAAATTTTCTCTTAAGAGAAATCTAAAACTATGGTCAGTATAAGAAATTCCTATTGAAATGTCTTTCAAATGCTATTGGCAAGCCCCACTGTGATCCTGAAAGATATCACTAGAAAACGGAACAATAGAACGTACAGGGTCCATGGATTTGGATCAGGAAACTACATCTTTGTTCCCATATAACTGGTTTCTTTGGTAGTTATATTATTTTTTCAGTCTTTAATTCAATAAGCCTTTATTAAGTACCTATTACATACTATGCATTTTGCTAAGAACTGGGAACACAAAGAAAGGCAAAAGACAGCCCCTGTTCCAAAAGAACTCAAAGTGTAGTCAGGGAGACAATATGCAAGCAACTAAGTACAAATAAGCTATATACTAGATAAATTGGAGATAATCAATAGAAGCAAGATACATCCTATCATTTTAAAGCAATGAGTACACTCTAGAAGTGGTAAAGATTAGGCTTCTCTAGATTTCCAAAGGGCATAAAAAAGGACAGTAGATTTGCAATTTCTAATTATCAAAAAAGACCAAATAAAACAAATGCATAAAACAAATTACAACAGGGCATGTGGAGAAATAAAAGAATTCAGTTCTTTCTAATACTTCCTGTCACAGGGTTACTCAAATAAGTGGCTACCTGTAAGTTTGCAATCCATTACAAAACAAGAAGGTGGGGGGTATGCACTCAGTATCTGTCCTTTTTGGAAGCACATAATTACACATTAACAGCAGGCACCTCTTCAGTTACCCACAGTTAACAGCAGGTAGCAAATATTCTGCAGCTGGGATATTCCTGGTGTAACTGAAATAGCCCAATGAGATCTATTTGTTTGCTTCTGATTGATTTGCTTGGGGGAAGAAATATTCTGTTGTGTCCTATGATTTTTTACTTTATTTTTCAGTGACTGAACATTGTTTCTTTTTCCTTAAATAAATATAGGGATAAATTCATAGATTTAGAACTGGAATGAACCTATGAGGTCATAACGTGCAACTCTATCACTTCAGGCATTTTTACAGCACTTTAAGATCTGGAAAGGACATAACTCACATATGTTATCTCATTTGATCCTAACAACAACTCTCTGAGATAAGTGCTATTTTTTCACAACAACCACGTGGGGTGATGTCTATTATTATCCCCACTTTGCAGGTGAGGAAATTGAGGCTGACAAAGATTGCCTAGAGTCACACAGGCAGTAACTAAGGTACTAGTTCTACTCAGATCTTCCTAATGCCAAGTTCAAACCCTTCCCTCTTCCTAATTTCCCTCTTAAGGTCAATGATATATCATCCTCCCAGGCACCAAGACTCTAAAGTTACATCAACTTCAACAACTCATTATCTTTAACCTTCAGTCCATATCAGATCATTTACAAAATCCTGTCAAATCTGCCTTAACATCTCTCCCTTCTTTTCTCTGGTACTAAAACCTCCATGATACAGACCCTCATCACTTCACACCTGGTCTGTTACAGTAACCTACTGGTTTGTTTTCTCTTCTTCATGTCTCCCCACTGCAATCCATCTTCCATTAAGCTGTCAAACTGATCCTGCTAAAGCACAAGTCTAGGTCAACGGAGCCTATTTATATCAATTCCAGTGGCCATCTAATGCTTCCGGGACCAAATAAAAAATCTTGTCTTTAGATTATAAAGCCCTCCATAAACCTTACACCCTACCCATCCTCACCTACCCGACCAAATTCTCTGTGATTCAGTAACATTGACCTCCTTGGTGGTCCTTGAACCATACGTTTTCCTAATCCTTCTTAATATCAGTGCCTTATACATACATACATACATGTATGCATGCATATGCACATATATACATGTGCGTATGTATATATAATCATAATAATATAATATAGCATAATATATATATGTTATATAATCTATATTTATATAATATATATAAAACCACACACATACACATATACGTATGTATATAACTATGTATGTTTGCATGTATATATGTATATTGTATATATACATACACATGTACATACACATACACATACACATGCACATACATATATTCCTTCATAGTTGTTTTCAAGTTATTTACCCCGATAGACTGTGATAGACATGTATATATGTAATTATTCCCTGATAATAAGAACTATTTTTTTGCCTTTTGTTTTATCCTAAGCTGTTAGCATCATGCCTGGTACACAGGAGGAGTTTAAGAAGTGCTAATTGACTGGATAACTATCCACTACAACATCCAGCTGACCGAATTTTACAGATGAGGGCAGTGATTCCCCAGGGAAGTTAAGTAACTGATGAAGGAGAATCACAAAGATAGTAAATGGTAGATTTGAGCTTCAAACCCATATCCACTCCTGCCAAATCTGGCACTCTTCCCATTGAATCTTTCTTAAAATCTCACATAAAGAACAATATGAGCAAAAAGATGTCAAAAGATAACAGGAAAATTGGGGCGGCTAGGTGGCGCAATGAATAGAGCACCAGCCCTAGAGTCAGGAGGACCTGAGTTCAAATCCGGCCTCAGACACAACACAAAAACTAGCCATGTGACCTTGGGCAAGTCACTTAACCCCAACTGGCCTCCCCCGCAAAAAAAAGATAACAGGAAAATCTTGGCATCATCAAAAAGAGAGAAATAGGAAGTTTTATAGAAAGAGGAATATGAATTTCTTTCTCCTGGATTTAGGAATCATCATAAATGACATAAACAACCACTCAACACTTTCTTCTCTTTTGAGAGGTGAGAAAGGAGTTTAATATTGTTTGTATTCCAGTTCTTGTGAAGTCAATGGATGAGAAATGGGGCAAATGAGAAGATAAGCTTAGTTACCAGAAATCAGGGAAAGTGATAGTGAAGGTAGATTTCTCTTTTTATCCACAAAAAAGGGAAAGTAAAAAGTTCCTCATTGTACAAAACAAATCAAGAATGGAACGATAATTTACACCCACACACAAAAAGACTAAAAATAAAGCAATGAGCAAAAACAGAGCAATTTAAAACAGTATTCAGTAACTTAACTTACATATGTTATTATAATCTGCTAGGAGACTGATACTTACACCTCACTTAAACATTTTAATAACCACTAATTAAAAATAATTCCTTTCATGTTGGCTCTCATATGTCCAAAGAGCTCAAGCACATATCTTCTGATAAAATGATCAGGTTTAGCCCAATTCTCTTGTGAATTGCCATGCTTTCCAAGACTATTGGAATAACTATTATTATTATTTTAAAATTTATTTACTTCATTAACAATAACTATACAATATAATCCTTATTGTTTGCATTTATGTAGTTTTATGGTTTGCAAAATATTTTATAGCTATTTACCTGTTTTATTAATATAACTAACCTTGTTGGGTACAAGTTATTATTATCCCAATTTTGTAGATGAGAAAACTGAAGCAGGAAGGTTAAATGACCTGCCTGATCACACAATAAGTATATGAAGCCAGAGTTGAACAGAGTTCAACTGTTGAACCCCAAATCTGACCTGCTTAAGTAGGATGTGTGCTATATAAATATACCAGGTGTTCACAGCCTCATAATGTCTAGGATAGAGGTTAGGACAAATCCTTCCTTCTACCAACGCACTCTCTAAAAGCAACATGAAACAATACCATCACACTTGTATCTAGAAAGGAGAAAAGAATAAGAAGGGGTACAGTCCTTCCTTTTACACGCCCACTGAGTCATTAGTTCTATCTCCAAATGCAATGAGATCTCTTAATAATCATGAATTATTATCATTAGTTCCAAATTTCACATGGCTAAAAACAGGCCCCAAAGAAAATTGAGCAGAACACTAATAAACTGAGGCAATCAGTGAAGTCTTCATGAAGGAGGCAACATCTGAGTTTGACCTTGAAAGACATTCTGAAAGGTGGAGAAATGAAAGAAATGTATACCCTCTGACCTTTTTTCCACTAGCAACCAAAACAAAAGAGCAAGACTAAACTATAGAGAAGGGAAATTAATATTAGGAACAACTTCCTAAGGTTGGAGCCTTGCCAAAACATGACAGCGTACAGCTGAACTCTACATGAGGTACATTAGTTTTAGGCCCTTTGAAGATAAAGCAGATGAAGGTAAAATTGTTGAGGCTGTGTGGAAACATCAGGTAAAGAAACTAATGGTCATTAAAATGACACAAATGCTTGGATAATGTATTTAGCCAGTCACTATTTTGTTGAGAGAGTCTGTTTAGCTTTCTTAAACTGAGATCTTTAAAAAAAATATTAATAATAATATAGGCCCTATTTGGCCAAGTTGATTGAAAGAAAACACTATTTGAAATCAGGGAAATTAAATAAATCAAGATAGTCCTAACCCCTGGAGAGGCAGATATGAAGTTTGTCTGCATCCCCACCTCTTCAAGTTCTACCCCTGACACATACTGCTTCTGTGACCTTGGATAAGTAATTTAACTTCTCAATACTCTAGGCACTTGCTAAGTATAATTTTCATAGAAGATAATACCCTATATTAGTAAAGGGCACGTCCTCACCTACTTCTTTCTACCAATATTAGTTTTCTATATAAATGGAACGACAAATCCAATCTCTTTCCTATCTCCCATGTACAAACCTGTTCTTTAGGAATACAACAATATCCTGTACATGAAAAAAATGAACTCAATAACTGAATGAAATTTATCTACAGCTTATATTTGAGATGAAGAGAAAGAAGGAAAACTTCCAAAATAGAAATTTTTTTTGCTTATTCATTCATTGAATTATATATTTATACATTCATTCTTTTGAATTTTTATTTTAAGTTTTAAAATCTCTCACTACCTCCACACCCTCTGCCACAAACACTTCGCATATATGCGGCTCATGTAAAACATTTCCATATTAGTCATGTTACAAAAGAAAAAAAAGGAAAAATAAAGTGAAAAAATGAAAAAAAATGCTTCAATCTGTACTCAGAGTTAATCAGTTTTCTGTCTGGGAGATGGATGGTATTTTCATCATGAGTACTTTGGAATTGTCATAGATTACTATAATGATCAGAGTTGCTGTTGATGATCAGGAGCTCATGTAAGTGTTTCCACGTTTTTCTGAAACCATCCATGCGGAATGAATGTGTCAGGGGACTTAAACCTAGATCATTCTGATTCTGGGGACTAATCTCTAGCTGCTGTGACTCCCTGTATCTCAGTCTAATAGATAGCATAGTAAAAAATTAAGACATGTATATTTTAGTAATGATATTTAAAAACAAATTTTGTGTATTATTTGCAAATGGGATTTTTAAATACAGAAAAAAACCTTTTATTCATCAGAATTCAAGGGGAATATGTCATTATAGGTAACTGAATTGTTTTCTTTGAGATTTTGTACTTGGGAATTAGCCTTTTTGTTTCAACTATTGTATTTGAAAATATTTCTAAAGTCACAGAATTTCAGAAATTCAGAGTTGAAAGAATCCTTGCAGATCATTTATTCTGATACTTCAGTATCTTGACTGATTTCCTCTAAAGATGCAGTTTACTAATATTCTTCCAAAAATATGGCATGCAGAAATGAACATTATGCTTCTGATGTGGTCTGATGAGGGTAAAGACAGAGGGACTATCACAGTGCAAGTCTTAATTAATATTTCTCTTAACATTATAAAAGATGGCCTTAGTTTTCTTACCCATCTTTACATTGTAAACATATTGAGTTTAAATACACCATCTTTCTCCTTGTAGTCCTGCCCCCTTTTTTTCCAAGAAAATAGTTTTCTAGATATATCTGCTATAACTTATATGTGTAAAGTTGATAGCTATATCATTTGTAAAATAGGTTAATTTAGCTTGTCCTCTTTGTTACTTTGTTGGCTCTTCTCCAGATATTTATTAACCACCCCTGTGATAACACCTCTAGAATTTTGCCAAGAATCAAAATCAAGCTCTCCAACAACTCATTTTAATAATTTATTTCCCCTCCCTGATTCAAAAATTACAACTTTAGGGGCAGCTAGGTGGTGAAGTAAATAGAGCACTGGCCCTGGAACCAGGGGGACCTGAGTTCAAATGTGGCCTCAGACACTTAAAAGAAAAACTACCCATGTGATCTTGGGCAAGTCACTTAACCCTAACTGCCCTCCAAAAAGCAAAAAAAAAAAATTACAACTTTGTATTAGCGTGCTTTCCTTGCTTAAGAAATTAAAGAATAAAGAACGTACTTGAAATATTAATTTGATAATTGGAAAATTCAAGACAATGCATTTGAAAATTAATATACATATGATAGTAAATTTAGACAGTTTAAAAGAACACACCAAATATGTAGTCAATTCCAAATATATCCTGAAAATAGCTTTATTTTAATAAATCCTTATTATCTATTATCTCATTTAACCATTATTTCTTTAAAAATGGGGGGAAAATCACTCTTGTGGGCCCCTATTTGTCAAGCACCAATTATTTGGGTCTACCATTCCTAAAAATTGAAGTTACTGGGGGGCAGAGCCAAGATGGCAGTGTAGAAGCAGCAAGGTTCTGCAGCTCCCAAACAACCAACCTATACACCAATAAGATACGACCCCAGACAAATTCTAGGACTCTCAAACTCACAAAAATACAGAAAACACATCTCTTCCTGAAGGCAGCTTGGCAGCAGGGGCTCATCATGACAGGCTGGGAGCCGAGGTCAGCCCAGCCTGAAACACAAACTCAGCAAGGCCAGGCCCCAGGGTGGTCTGGAGGAGCTGAGCCAAGCCAGCCAATATGCCCCCAGGGCAAGGAAGCAGTGGGGGAAGGACAGGAACTGCTGTAAATGGCAGATGCCCCCGCTGGCCTGCGGGGCCCACAGGGGGGCTGAGTAGATGGATCAGGGCCATTGCTCTTGCATTGAGCAGCCTGGATCCAGATTGTGGTCTTGGGCGGTGGTCCTGGGGTGTGCTTTCAGCAAGCCAAAGCTTGGGGGACTTGCAACACCCCCCACATAGCTCCAGCAGCTGGGAAAACCCCAGCAATTTGGAACAGAGCTTTCCACCCTGGAAGGAGAGATCCACAAAGCTACAAAACCAACCAATTAATTGACTGATGAACACGAGGAAAAGGAAGCAAAATAAGAACAGCAATAAAACTCTAGAATCCTTTTTTGTGGACAAAAAGGATCAAAGCACGGAATGGGAGGAAGACAACACAGTCAGAACTCCCACACCAAATGATTCCAAAACACTTGAAGAATGCCTAGGAGCTATAGATCAATTGA
>CM053599.1:156506803-156538068 GCA_028646575.1 Pseudocheirus occidentalis | reverse complement strand
AGAAGTAGAGGAAAAATTGGGAAGAGAAATGAGAATGATGTGAGAAAATCATGAAAAGAGAGTTAACAACCTGACTGAAGAAAACAACACTTTAAAAAGATATATTAACTCAGAGGACAAAAGAAGCCCAGAAAGCCAATGAGGAGAAAAATGCCTTAAAAAGTTGAATTTCCCAGACAGAAAATGAATCTCAAAAGCATTCTGAAGAGAATAATTCCTTTCAGAATTAGAGTGGAGCAAGTAGAAGCTAATGACTTTATGAGAAACCAAGATACTATTAAACAGTTAAAGAAATGAAAAAATAGAAAGCAGTGTGAAATATCTCCTTGAAAAAAAACACTGACCTGGAAAATAGATCCAGGAGAGACAATTTGAAAATTATTGGTCTACCTGAAACACATGACCAGAAAAAGAACTTGGAAAGCATCCTTCAAGAAATCCTCGAAGGAAAATTGCCCCAATATTTTAGAATCAGAGGGCAAAATAGAACTTTAAAGAATTCACCAATCACCTCTTGGAAAAGATCCCCAAAAGAAAACTCCTAGAAATGTTATTACCAGGTTCCAGAATACCCAGTTAAAGGAGAAAATATTACAGGCTGCCAAGAGGAAAACATTTGAATACTGCAGAAGCACTATCAGGGTAACCCAGGATCTGGCAGCTTCTACACGGAGGGATTTAAGGGCCTGGAATATGATATTTTGACGATTAAGGGAGCTGGGATTAAAACCAAGAATCAACTACCCAGCAAAATTGAGCATATTATTACAGGTGAAAATATGGTCATTTAATGAGCTAGAGGACTTTCAAGCATTCTTGCTGAAAAAAACAGAATTGAACAGAAAATTTGACTATCAAATACAAGAAGTATGAGAAGGAAAACATGGGAAAGAAATCTTAAGGAACTTATCAAATTTGAATTATTTATGTGCCAATATGGAAAAACAATAATAGTAACTTATGAAACTGTTCTTAGTATGAGGAAAGGGGAAGGGAATATAAATGTATATATAAGTATACTTACACATATGTCTAAATAGGAGGGTATATATATACATGAATGCATATCTGAGCATGTGTGTAGATGTGTATATAGAGGGTATAGGATCAATTGAATATGAAGGGATGATACTTTTAAAGGTGAAATTCTGAGGCAGGAGAGGACTAGAATGAGAGGACACAGGGAGAGACAAAATGGGGTTAACCATCCCATATAGAAGAGGCAAGGGATAACTGTTACAACTTTACTTTCAATTACTCTCATTCAATTTGGCTTAGGGAAGAAATGGCATAAATGCTAAACTGGGCCTCATGCTACACAGGAGAGTAGGGGCATTGGGATGAGAGGGGTGATGATGGAGGGGAGGGCAGGGTCTTGGAGAGGGATGCGGGAAGAACACACTTCAGGAAATGGACAGGGACAGGATAGAGAAGAGATCAAGGGGGGTAGGGAAAGGAAGGAGGGACATATGATCACTGTCACAATGTGTCCGCTATGAAGATGTCCTGTATAATCACACATCCACACCCTGTATTTAATTGCTTGTCCTTCCAGTTGGGGTGGGTGACAAGGGAGGAATTGAAAGAATCTAGAATTTAATGCTCTGCAATACTGACAACTAAGAATTAAGACATACAGGGGCTGGGGTAGGGAGACACCCCCCCTGCCCTACCAGAAAGTAAGAGAGCAGAGCAGAGGAGGGGCTTTACAGTGGGATTGCTGCTTTAGGGTTGGGGTAGGGGAAAGAAGGGGAGAAAATTTGTAATTCAAAAATCTCATGAAAATGGATGATGTAAACAAGAAACAAATAAAATTCATTACAAAAAATAGAGGTTATTGAAAGTATTTAAGATGAAGAAAATTGATCTGGTCAAAAAAATAGGCAGTTTTCAAAGGAATGGATTCAAGCTATCAGCATGTATTGTAATAAAGGACAGAGAAAAGGGGACTAGGAGACAAGAAAAATAACTAAAGCAAAACATGAAATCCAGTGGAAGTAATCATACATCTTAAATATCGCATTTTGTCCTAGTAGTCACGTTCTTCTGTGAATAAGGCATTATGTTTCATTTTCTTGTATTCCAGATCTTTAACCAATTTTTCAACTAGTTGATATGACTTCCTTTAAGTTACTTTTCTTCGTTTACATTGCTCTAGTCATCTTGCATATTAATCTTTTAGTTTTTGATTATTTCAATCCTGCTTATTAATGCAACTCTTCCCATGCTTCTCTAAAGTTCTCCCTTTTTTATTACACAGTTAAATTCTATACTATTCATATACTTCTCCAAATCCAATGGATTTATTTCTAGTTCTTTTCTGCCAAACAAAATACTACCATAATTATGATAAGAACAACTTTAAATTTTGCAAAATGCAGTCTCTCACTTGATCTTCCCTGTTTTGTTTTGTTTTGCTCAATAAATGTTTATGAACTGAATCATCATAGGAATAATTAGAAAAATGATGGCATCTTGCTCCGTGGGTATGACAGTGCAAGTAGCAAAATGTAGTGATTCTCTTATATAAATATTCTGTGATGTGAACGCTGATGAGTAACAAGAAATATACTTGAACTTGTAAAGCCCAAGACATTAGTGATTAAATGAACTGGGAAAAGCAGCCTCTCCAAATCATCTCAAACATTTTACTGATGTGGACATTGCTAGCTCACTGTTTTTGTTTGCTAGATAGCTCTGTGGCAAGTTGAAAACGTCTCCTCCAAATTGAGTATCAATACAGTGCTACATATAACAACCACCAGTCAGTGAAGAAAGGTAGATTAGAATGTGATTAGGTCAGGGCTTAGCTACACTGGCCAAAGATAATTCATTTACTCAAATAGGATGGGATTTGCTAGTAAGGAGATAATGAATTTCATGTCTGATTGCAAACAGGAAATCTGAGTCTATATCTGATTTAGTAAATATCTAAGCCAGAGTTTGAACTTGTCTTTTCTGATTCCAGATCCAGGGCTTTATCTAACATACAGCACCCCACTGCCTTTTATGTTTTTTATTAGTATTTTACCTCTGTTTATATCTTTAAAAGCCTTAGGTTGTATACTCAGTATGCTAATTGCTGGATTAAAAAGTATAGAGTATCATCACATGCAAAATTTCAAATGGAAATCCATAAATTTGGAAATGTTCACGGTTATGGTAAGCAATTGGCAATATAAGCTGTCTTTATGTAGATCCACAAACATTTATTTCCTTTTTCATCATATTTGTCAATTGTATTATGGAAGGTAAATTCTCCTTTATAATTTGTACTTTTCACTTAGTGATTTAAGATGTTTTCATTACATTTAATTTATTTTTTGAAAACACTACTCTTTAATTTTATTTATCTGCTGGGGAATGGCTCTTGATGTTATATAGATGGCTCAATTTCATATATTTTGAATATTAAAGTTTTATCAGGGATATTTTATACAACTATTTTACCAACAATAGTGCAAGCTTCTTTTCTAATTCTTTTCCTTGTTTAAAATTAAAAGATGGAAGGGGGCACAGCCAAGATGGCAGAGAAAAGGCAGTGACTCACCAGAGCTCTTCCCGTACATTAAGTGCCTGCTAGGTACTGTGGTAAGTGCTTTAGAAAATAATTTGATCTGGTAACAAAGAATTGGAAATTGAGGAAATACCAATCAATTGGGGGAATGGCTGAACGAATTGTGGTACATTATTATGATGGAATATTATTATGCCATAAAAAATTAAGAGCAGGATACTTTCAGAAAAACCTGGGAAGACTTACATGAGCTGAGGCAAAGTGAAATATACTGTGTACAAAATAATAGCAATATTATAAGAATCAGCTGTTGATGACATTGCTTCTCTCAGCAATATGATAATCCAAGACAACTCTCAAGGTCTTATGATGAAAAATGTTATCCATTCCCAGATAAAGAACTGATAGCACTTGAATACAGATTGAAGCATACTTTTTTACTTTATTTTCCATGATGGCTTTTTTGTCTGTCTTCTTTCACATCATTACTAATACAGAAATATTTTGTATAACTATGTATTCAAAACCTGTATTAAATTGCTGGCCTTATCAAAGATGAGGATGGAAAGGAAGGGAGAGAATTTGGAATTCAAAGTTTTAACAAAGAATGTTAAAAATTGTTTTTTACATGTAAGTGGGGAAAAATAAGATGCTAAATATTTTAAAAGGAAGTTAAAAGATGCTACATTATTGAAATAGTAAAATGTCTTGAAAATCTTAAAGTGTTCTAAAGATTCTGTTATATTATTGCTATTATTAATTTTATAAGTTCCTTTTTTTAGTTAAGAATTTGCCCCCTTGGAATAGTTATGATAGGTACTAGATCTCTGTCTCTGTCTCTCTGTCTCTGTCTCTGTCTCTCTCTGTCTCTGTATCTCTGTCTCTGTCTCTCTCTGTCTATCCCTGTCTTTCTCTCTTTCTGTCTCTCTCTCTGTCTCTCTCTCTGTCTCTCTGTCTCTCTTTCTGTCTCTCTGTCTCTCTGTCTCCCCCCCTCTCTGTCTCTCTCTCCCTGTCTCTCTGTCTCTCTCTGTCTCTCTGTCTCTCTCTGTCTCTCTCTCTCTGTCTCTCTGTCTCTCTCTGTCTCTCTGTGTCTCTGTCTCTGTCTCTGTCTCTCTCTCTCTGTCTCTCTCTCTCTCTCTCTCTGTCTCTCTCTCTCTCTCTCTCTCTCTCTCTCTCTCTCTCTCTCTCTCTCTCTCTCTCTCTCTCTCTCTCATTCACCTGAAACTTTTATGTTCAAGTTACATACTGTTTTTGTAGTCCTTGTTGTATAAGGTATAAAATGTTCAGCTAAACTTTATTTCTGCCAACCTGCTTTCTGCTTTCTCCAGTAGTTTTTGGCCAAAATAAAAGCCCTGAATAATTTTTCTTCATGCTTTTTTGAAATATTAAACTATTGTTCTCAATTGATTCTGTTCTTTATTTATTTATTCAGTCCCGATGATTAATTTTTCTGTTTTAAACCAATTATAATTTTGTTTGTAGTATTATTGCTTTATAAGGTAGATGCAGATCTGGTAACATATTATCTATTCAATGACACTTCTCTTCATATTCTCAAACTTTCAGTCTTCCAAAAAAAAAACCCAAACTTTAGTTGTTTGTTGTTTCTGTTGTTGCTATTGCTGTGTTGTTTTATCTAGTCTTTCGAAGTATAACCTTGGTCATTGGATTAGTTCAGCACTAAATATCCAATGACAAATACATTTTGATAAGTCTTGATTAGCTACATACTGCTTGTCGCTGAACTGCTATATTTGAAAACATAGTCCAGACATCTAAGTCTCATTATCAAAGACCAACTTCCTAACCAACTATACACTACTCTTTCTTTTCTGAAACTCTTTCTTTGCTTTTAGTCAGCAAAAATGATGAAAATACTGCTTGTAGTCCTAATGTTATTATTTTCTTGCCGTAGAATTAAAAATAATTAGTGATTATAAATGGATTTGGCAACATAAAAAAGTTAATCCAATATATTAAAATGGACTTTTCCATATGACACCTAAAATATACAGATTCATTCATGAAAAGTAGGTAACTTGAAAACTAATAGAATAAATAACTCCAAAATCATGTTAGTATGAGGAACTAAGATTGAAAGGGCATATTGGCCTTTTTATTTCTTCCTAGATGCTGGAAGTCAATGAACTAAAAAAACAAAACAAAACAAACAAAACTCTCACATTGGATTTTGACTCTTAATTAAACAAGAAGAAACCAAACAAAGGCTATCTGTAGAATTACCTAAAGATATAAATGGAAAATATACATTTCTTGTGGAGAATAAAGAAATTAATAAAAATGTATATTTTTAGGGAAATGGGAACTTGATGTTATACATGAACATTTTATACTCTTACCTTACAATATTATATATATATATATATGTAGATATAGATATATAGATATATAGATATAAATTTCATCTTTAAATAATATCTTCTATTAAAAAGCTGTCTGTTTCCATACCAGCTTAGAATAAGCAAAAAATGAAGAAATTTTGGGTAATTTATATGTGTCTGTGGGTACGTATGTGTATGTATATACATATATATATACACATACATGCAATACATGTGCATGTAAATCAACATATATAAATGCGCTTGTGTCTAAATCATAGGTGTAGTTGTAATCACATATGTGGTGTGTATGGCCTCTGTTGTTGTATGTATTTATACATGTATATATACCTATGCACATACATGCATGCATGTAGTTTCTCTGTGTGTACATGTACTTATCCAAATGTGTTCTTCATAAATTGTACCTATTTTAACTGTTTCATAAGTCAAGTGCTCACATATAATTAATATAAAAAAGAAAGGAGAAGCATTGTTTTACGAAATTGAGTGATGTGTATATTGATCAGTAAATAGAGACTGAACCAAGGCTCTCATCTATACTCACTGATTCCAATCTCACATGCAGGTTTCCTCCTTTCAGACTGAGCTCAGTCCAGATAGTCAAGAAGAGAAAAGAAATTTATCACGAGACTAGCAAGGTACCTAACATATATCTGCAGATCTAAGAACAAGATTTCCTGGGGGGATTCCATGCTCGTTTTAGTGATATGTGATGCTGATGCATCTCCTAGGAGCCCAGGTCATCTTTTATACTTTCAAGTTACATTTAAAAGGGTAAAAATGGACTTCTTTCCCTGATAGTATTACTAAACAATTGAAACCTTCTAGTTTTATTTTACCCACCTGCTAAGATGTATAATATAGTGAAGAAGAAAGTGAACAACTGTGGAGGAGAATGACAATGAAAAGTAATTGCTTTTTACATAGTAGATGTTGGCTATAAACTGATTGCCTTAAGTTCAAAGATGACTAAAATAGTAATTAGAAACACATATGAAGATAGTAAAATTAAATCAACAATTCAATTCAGTGAGCATTTTAAGTACTTGTTATGTGCAAGACTTTAGAATAGGATTTTTCATAAGTCTTCCTTAATAGAGCTTACTTAGAGTTTGATATGCAGGATGTATGGAGTGCTCAAGGAAGACTAGCACTTCTCATGTGAGGACTTTCTGAACCTTTCACAGGGTTGTTCATCCACCTTTGGTATTCACCTGGCATTCTACTCTCCCCTGTGGCTCCAAGAAACTGTAGCATGTGCAGCAGTTCACATACCAGTAAGCCATCTCAGTAGATGGGCTTAAACAGGTTGAGAGAAACATAAATATCTCAAAACCATTGGTGATTTAGGGAAATGTCTATCCCAAGCTTGTGAAGATTTCTCCCAGAAGTAGAGTAAGCAGAAGAGAGCAATTTCTTCCAACAGTCACAAAGGAGACTGAAGCAGTCACCGCTGAGTGGTTAGACTCTAACCCTTAGAGCATTACAGGTCTTCACCAGTTGTTCTGACTTTCCTTACTGGTATTTGATGATGCTGTAAGAGAGAGTGAGGTTGACAATTTTGTGAAACTCTGCCTCACTAAAATCCAATTAATGTGGGGCAGCTAGGTGGCACGGTGAATAGAGCACCGGCCCTGGAGTCAGGAGGACCGGAGTTCAAATCCAGCCTCAGACACTTAACACAAAAACTAGCCGTGTGACCTTGGGCAAGTCACTTAATCCCAACTTCCCTCCAAAAATCAAAAAGAAAAAAATTAAAAAAAAGAAATCCAATTAACATGCAAGTCATCAGCCCATGAAGTTATTGGTCCTCTTCAAAAATGAAGGAAGAATTATAACAATAGTTTAATAGACTGATGATAGTGTTATCAAGGGAAGGAACCTTATAAGTCTTTGAGCCTATACCCCACATTTTATAGATAAGGAAATCAAGAGGAATAAATAGGAAATACATTATTTCATGTTATATAAGTAATGCTACACACTACTATATAGTTACTGAAAATAAGCTATTTTTTATGGTCTAAAGGAGGAAAGAAAAGTAGTGACAGAGGGATCAGAAGTTTCATGAAGAAGATGATTTTTGAATTGGGTTTTAAAAGACAGAGTCAATGAAAAGAAAATGCAATGGAGGATGCTGGCTATTACACATACTTAGGCATATAGAGTGATATACAGACATATACAGAGCAGCATAGAAAACAAAGGAAAAGTTTTATTTTGTTTTGTTTAGGGGCGTGCAATGCCAAGGAAAGGAGTATTTATTTCCTTGTTTTAGTTATACAAGCACTAAACTCCTTGTCTCAGTTATTCAAGTGTCTTTGAGCCACTGACTATGATTATATCAAGTCTTTGTTAGAAACAGAACCTGTGAAACCCACAGTGGGAGGAATTTGCCAGAGACTGTAATAGGAAATATGTAAGATAAGGGTGGAACAGGAAAGAGCTAATGATATGAAAGCTCAAGCACAGCTGGGACTGAGCAGAACTGGAAGGAAAGATGGCTGTGGTGTCAGCACATTGTCAGTCTGTGTTGATGTTACTTTGTCAGACCTGTTTGCTGATAGAGGGCATTGCTGTTGTTACAGAAGCACTGGGACCTTACTGCTGGTTCAGAAAGCCTGAAAGAGCACTTGCCTGCTTTCTGTTTACAGAAGTCCTGAAGGAGGGTTTTACTGATGTTTTCAGAGGTCCTGGAACTTTACTAATGATTTTTGTTAATTTGTTAGACAGAGGTCCTCTTTGTCTGTGTTGATTTCACAGGCAGAAAGTGAACTGTTGATAGTGCTGGCAATGTGGATGAATATAGTTAATAACTGCTAAACCTGATGTGTGAAACTGGACTGGGAGCTGCACTGGGAACAGGACAAGCAGCTGGACCAAGAGTGGGGAGGCACCTACCTGTGGATCTGGGTGACAGTCAGGTGAATTCAGGCAAGAGCTGGGGGCATGGAAGAGGAGCAGTGGAGTCTGGAAGTCAGCCACCAGTCAAGATGAAAGGACTTTTCCTTGGGTACTTAGTGCTTATTAAGGAGATTATGATTTACTATGACCTAGGTACAAAAGACCTTTGTACTTTGTACTCCTTAGAGATGATTGCTCCTTAAGGATGATTGGAAGGCAGTCTCCAATCAAGAGAGCTGGATACTTTATATTGATTGATTCGAATTGTGACTTTCTGAGTCATATCTTTTATTAGAGGATATGTGGCCACTTTTGTAATAAGTTGTTATGTCTTCTGGTTGTGAATGTTGTGCTTTAGTTTCTTTGAATATTTTGCTTTAGTTTACAAAATAAAGAGTTCATTATACTATGTGATTAAAACCTTAAAGTTATCCACAGAAGGAGTCCTCAGGAGAGCTGCTTGTGCTTGGTTTTATAGGGAGCAGAACAAAGAATTGTTGAGATTGACTAAAACAAGGAGGGGAGCACAAGGAGTCAGTGTGAGATAAAGTCATAAAAGCTTGATAACACTGTCTTGAGGTCTTGAAGAACAAACAAAAGTGTTAGAAGATCATGTTTAATAGAAGGACTGAATAAGAAGAGACCACTTTCCTATCATACAAGAGAGAAGATGGTGGCGTAGAAGCAGCAAGGTTCTGAAGCTCCCACATTGCCACCCTAAATACCCATAAAATATGACCCCAAATAAATTCTAGGGCTCTCAAACTCACAAAAATACAGAAAACACATCTCTTGCTGAAGGCAGCTTGGCAGCAGGGGCTCATCCCGGCAGGCTGCGAACCGAGACCAGCCCAGCCTGAAACTGAAACCACAGCCAGGCCCCAGGGCATTTGGGAGGAGCCAAGCCTCCCAAGCCTCAGTGTGAGTCTACTTCAAAGAAGATCTACTGCACCTCAAGCAATCTTCACATCTTCACAACCTATTATACAAGAGAATGAGCTAATTTTCTTGTTAAAAGATTGTCTCATCACAGAAACATTTATTCCTGGAGTTGGAATGAGTCTCACAAACAAATGAATTAAATCGTTTCTTGGATAAAATTGTTTCTTGTATAAAGATCCTCTATACAACATATTTGATATATTTATGAATTTCTAGGTATCTCTGCTTCTATTGTTTTTATCTTGTGCCTACTGTCAATAGTATCTAGATTAGCGGAACTGCTCAGGAAGGTTCCCCACTCCTTTCCGTCCTTACTAACTTAATGACTTCTGAGTAGGCAATATGGTGCAGTGGGGGAGGGAGAACATTAAAAATAATTGGTCAGGAGTTAGAGTGTCTGGGTTAAAAATCTATCTGTAATACTATCTCTGTCATTATTTTGTCATTTCAATTATGCCCAAATATTTGTGACCTCATCTGGGGGATTTCTTTGCAGAGATACTGGAGTGGTTTGCCATTTCCTTTCTCAGCTCATTTTGCAGATGAGGAAACTGAGGTGAATAGAGATGAATTAATTTAACCAGACTCATTTGACTAAATGTCTTTGGTGGGGAAAGGGGGTCAGGGTTTGAAATCAGGTCTTCCTGTCTACAAGACCAACACCCTATCCACTATGTCACTTACCTGCCCGATTCATGTGTCTATAAGCCTATATAACTACCTATAAATATAAATACATGCATACACTCTAGAAATCAATGGTATTTGATGCATTTTGCACCCTGAATCCATCATTTCTCTGTCAGTGGGTGATTAGCATGATTCATCATTAATCTTCTGTCACCATGGATGGTCATTGTATTAATCAGAATTCTTACAGTTTCAAAGTTGTATTGTCTGTGCGTGTGGTTATTATAATATAAATTGTAGGAATTGTTTCATTTAATTCTTCATTGCAGTACACAATTTTGCAAGTTTTTTAATTTGTTGATATTCTTTCAATATCAATGTCAAAATATAAATTATTTTTCTGATTCTGACCACTTCACTTAGCATCAATTCATTGAAGTTTTTCCATGTCTCTTTTAAACTGTCTTTTTCTTCATTTTTTTAAATATCACAATAGAATGGTGGAACACTTCATGGTAAGAGGTGAAGAAAGATATTGAGTTCAGTTTTGGATATGCTGAGTTTATGGGATATTCAATTTGAGATATCCAATTGGAAGTTGAAGATGTGAAATTTGAGAGATTAGGGATAGATGAGCAAACCTAAGAATAATTTGAATCTATGGAATCATATAGGTAGCAGTTTCAGTTTGTGATAAGGTTGTAAGACAGACTTCAGAAGATATAAAATCCTGTTGATAGTATTTACTCATGAAAGGGGGAGTTAGAAGATAGCTATTGGGGATGGATGGGTCAAATGAGAATTTTTTGTGGGGTGTAGTTTTTTTTAAGTACGTGGGAGACAGGAATGTTTGAAGGCAATGTGGAGCTGCTAAAAAGAGGGAGATATTGAGAATTATTAAGAGAGTAGAAATGATAAATTGATAAATCTACTGGAGAAAGTAAGATATTTTGGAATCAAGGGTGGATATAGAAGGGTTTGCCTTGGTGAAAAAAGGCCACTTTGTGTGAGACAAAAGTAAAGAAGAGACAGTAGGAAGATATACCATCTGAGAAATGCATAATTAAGGCAGGAGAAGAGGGAACTCTTGACAAACATTCTCCATTTTTACAATGAAATATGAGGCAAGGTTATCGGATGAGAAAATGGTGGTGGAAGGAGGCATAAGAATTTTGAGGAAACATAAATAGAAAAGCTACTGTGGTTAGTGAGACAGTAAACTGATTAGAGATTTATAAAAGGATTGCCTTGCTGTAGTGAGCAACCAGTTGAAATTATATAGCATAAATTTGTAGTGGATCCTGTAAGCATGGTTTCATGATACGGTGTTAAGTTCAGAATTAAATATGATCCAAAAGAATAAGTATGGGATAACACGATGCCTGTGAAAGAACAAGTAGTAGCCCATATTGGTTGGAATATATTATGTATGAAGATAAATAATAGAAAATAAAATTGGGAAGATACATTAGAACCAGTTTATGGAGACCTGTTAAAGCCCAGAACATTAACTATCCCATGGTCCCACTTTCAGATGTAAATGGATAAGGAGGAATGAATGGGTAAGAATTAATAGGTATGACCACCAAAAGTGCATAGGTAACAATTCTGATATACATTTGCTACCCTTCTCTTTGTCCCCAGAAATTGGAAGAGTTACAATTAATTATTTTCTCTCTCTAAGCTCTTATACAGTCATGCCATAAATGTGTGTAATGTGACATACTTATATAATTACCTACTATGTAAAATCCTTTTTCTTTGTATAGTCCAAATCTGACAACTCAATTTTCAAAAGACATTCCATCATACAAGTAATCCGTAATTTGATGAAAATGTCTATAATTAATTAATAAAACTGTTAATATTATGAGCGAAATCCAAGAATGTGATAGGTTGTACAGTGTAAGAGGTACGTTGTTGGATTTGGAGTCAAGAAGACCTGAATTCTAATTCAGACACTAGCTCTATGATCCTGGGTAAATAATTTCATATCTGTAGGTCTCACTTTCCTCATCTGTAAAATTGAGGGATTGGTGATATTTAGGGTCCCTTCCATCTCTGGATACACTGTTCTATAATCTATTCCTGACACAACCCTTAACTCAAAAATCCAAATATGAAAAACTATTTCAAAATTTCTCATTTTACTTTAAATCAACAACATAATTAACTTATGAACTCTCACTGTTAAAAGACTTTCTCACCTTTACAGGAATAAATTCAAACAGAACACTTAGTATAACAGTAAGACATGAAGAAAGTGAATAAAAAATTCAACATAGAGCCTCTCCTTTGATCTTATCAAATTTCATAATGTCTTTTTAATTGGTTTTATAGTTATTTTGTGAAGAATTCAAATAGAATACCTTACCTGAAACATTTAATATGGTAATTAAAAAGATGCAATCTGGTACATTTCAAAATTAAAAGTACAGTTGATATTTCACTGAAAATTAGAGAGAAATATCTTCTGATGAAATTCTACTGAGTCATATACTTTACTTTCTCAGTGTAGAATATTTGTTCTACATTTATGTACTTGGACATATTTTAAAATAGCATGATTGATCACAAGGGCACAAAAAGTCCTTGGAATTAAAAAAAGAAGATACCACAAATGGAAAGGCATTATACATTTTTGTTTTCCTCCAACTAAGAAGTCTAATTCTTCTCCAATAGAAGCAGGAAAGGAGCTCAGTTTTATAAAGAGTGATAGGGAAAAGATGGAATTTGTTCTATCTCTCCTAACTCTAACATCATATCCAACACACACACACACACACACACACACACACACACACACACACACACTCAACCCTAATTATTTATATATTTAATCTCTTGCTGAGCCTCCATGATGTTTATTACCTTCCAATTTTCTTTTACACTGCTTCTCTTTATGTACTTTACACTGCAGACAAACTAGACTGATCTCTTCCATTATTCAGTAGATCTCTGATCTCATTGATCATCGTGATCCATCTACATTTTCTCACCTAGTATGACTCCTGACCACATATCTGCAATAAATATCCACATTTCAAAACTAGTAGTAGGCCTTAGGCAGAATTTCAGAGATAACAATGGAGCATGTGAATATTCTACCTCTCGCTTTACATCTACATGTAAAATGACAGTACCACTCTCCTGGATATTCTTCTCTATGATTATATCCTTTAAATAACTCCTATGTAAATCTCAGTTTATATTCTGTTGCAACATGCTCACACCCAGCATTCACCTGTCTATTGCTCTTTGGGTGGCCCTCAACTCTAATGCTTTCAATATTGTGGTAGTCTAAAATTATAGTAGTATTGTGGTAGTCTAAACAATATAGGGTATTGTTTAAAAATTATTGAAATGCATGTATTCAGTTAATTCATGTGTATAGCCATATATTACTTAACATGTAAATAATTTGCATTTTGATTTTGTCTTGTTCACATTCTTACCCTTTAATTTTTGAGATGCTCGAAGAACAAGTACTACCAGGCACACTTTTTAAATAAAATTGGTGTTATCCCAAGTAGTTGATTGAATAGCTAATGATTAGACATGGTACATATATCAGAAATGGTAAATGCTAAATAATAATAATTTGCTGTTCTCCTTGGTCAATGTATCATAGCTGTAATCTGCACATTTTTAAAAAATGAGTTAGAGGGGCCAGGGATGATTTCAGGAAAAAGAACAACATACTGGCCCAAAGAGTGTGGAATCTATTTCAATTTGATACAGTTTTAAAAATAATGTACAGTTATCACTTACACATAGTGACTTTTCCCATTGGGGTTTCAATATATTGTGGGTTGGCATAAGAAATTAAATGGGAATTTTTTGCAAGTTTTGCAGAAGTCACAAGACAACAGACGAAGGCCAGCAGACAACACAGAAAAAAGCTTAGAAACTCAGAAACTTATCAAATATATGGATAGTATTGTATAATATCAATTGGATATTATACAGTACTTGGAACATTTTATCTTTTAATACCACAGTATTTCAGATTTTTCTCTGGTACAAATGGAGGACCAAAAAATATTTCACAGATTTTCCAGATCGTGAGGTGTCCCTAAGACCCACAATGTGGAAGGGATAACTGTATTTCCATTTCTTCTTTTTTTGTTTTTGCCTCTTTGTTGGAAGGAAAGGAAACTGGGGTTAAGTGGCTTGCCCAAGGTCACATAGTTAATAATTGTGCCAATTGTCTGAGGTCTGCTTTGCAATCAGGTCTTCCTGACTCCAGGGACCATGCTCTACACACTATACCACCTAGCTGCCCCTGTATTGCCATTTCTTAACAATGGAAGATTTAAAGGTAGATTCTAAAAAGGAAGCCAAATGAGAGATCAGGAGTGGAGACACACAATGAAGAAACTGGGCCTCTAAGGAAACAATTAAAACTGGCATAAAAAAGGCCACATAAGATGGAGGCAATACAGTATAATTCTACTTCCAGTTATGATCACCTATAAAGACTGAGGTTCCTAGGAAACTACAAAAAATTATAAAGATCTATGAAAAGAGGATCTCCATTTTGAAAGGCATCAAAGGGATTGCAGAAATGAAGGAAAGGCTTGAATGTGACCATTTTCCCAGAGAACATTGTAAATACACTAATAAGAAGAAAAGTAATGAGAGAAGGAAACCAGCTGCACACAAACTATCTGGCATAAATAGAAACAAATCTACAGCAAAAATTTATCTTTAAAAACACTTGAAAAAAAGAAACCATACTGCACTGGAACTCCAATGCTTTTTTTCAAATTACACTTCTTCATTTCTATTAAGGTTTCCATAGAAATCTGTTCATTAAGTATTCATTTTGAAAATATCTACCATGTACACCAAATTGAATGGAGTCTGAAGATTGGGAACAACTTTGCAAAGTACATGGGTAACTAGAAGTAATAAAAATCTTGAAAAGTAGATGATCCATAAATAAGGGTTTAGAAAGATGTAGCACACATAAGTAGTGTTATCATGGATGATAGACATGTTTGCAGAGGGGAAGCAATGGATAATACCATTTGTGTTTAGAGTTTAGGCAAAGGCTTTCAACTATTTTTCTAGTGGTTTGAAATTGCCAACATTTAACAACTACTATGGTTTGGCAGTTTTATTCACAATATTTTGAAACTCAATGCATGCCAAATGATTTGGGAAATCTGTTTCTGACTTGTATACTATTCCTTATAAAAGAATTGTTTTGCAAAAAGATAATTCAATGCTTCAAAACTGTATGAGTCTTTTTTTCCAGTTTTTTTTCTTAAAAGTCATTTTTTAACAATGAGTAAGTTCTACATAAAGCTAGCCCTAAATATAACTTGGTATAGTTATGTCCAAAACTAGGCAAAATGGAACTGCACACACTCTCAGTGAGAGGTAGGGAAGGAGGTGATAAATTTTACCATAAAAGTTATGACAAATAAAGACAAATAAGCATTTTGAGGCTTCTAGTGCCTTTTCCTTCGAGGTCCCCTTGCACCTACTTTGCATATGTTCCATAGGAACTGTTTCTCTTTTGTCCATTTATCTCCAGGACCTAGGAAAATGCTGAGTACATAGTAGGCATTTAATAAATGCTGGTTGAGTGGTTAATAAAGGAGATATTATGAATGGGATTCCATTGTAAATAGTGTTAAATGTTAAATTGAATTAATTTGTTCTTTCATTTGGTCAGGGTGTAATGGCCATATTATTATGCTTGCTACACATTTGAAGAAAAAAATTTGAAAGATGCTAAGGGTAATTACAGTTGATAGAATTAACTCACTATGTAATTAATTTAAGTAAATTGCTCTAAAACTAAAGTTAACAAAGAACTCTCTATACAAAGATATCACGACAAACAATATCCAAAGGTTTTCCAGAACCTCACCTCATTAATTATTTTCCACCAAGACTTTTTTGGAGTTGGTAAGAAATAGTAAAATTAGTTAACATGACTTCTTTTTTTTGTCATTTCTATCCTTTCATATCTTAGAAATATAATATGCAGTGTAGTTCCTTGTAAAAATCTTCACAAATGTTTGTAATATTCAATAGATATCTCCTGCAAAAGATACTAAAAGAACTACAAATCCATTCATTTTTGAGAAAGAAAATAGGGCCAAATCAAGGAGAGAATCCTCCTAAGACTCCAGGAAATACCTAGAATTTTACCTTTCATTTGGTTAATACCATAATTAGTTTTGCTGTAGAAGTAACAGCACAACAGAGCAAGACCTTTATTGAAGTGTGCAGATATCATACTTGGAGTGTAAAATTAATATTGTCTTCTGTAATAACACCAAGCAGCAATATGAACCATGGATGTAATTTATGTCACCATTTAGAGGCTATGTGTATTCTACTCAAGTCATACTAACAACATTCTAGTCATTTCTCTATGACAGCTACTATATATATTAATAACACTATACAAGACACATGAATCCCCCAACCTTCTTTCCCAAGCTGCATTTTTCTGAAATTCAGTAAATAAAGTGAAGTTTATAGGTTTAGGAGGATATTGGCTTGATGTATTAAATGACAAAAAAATCAAAGGGAACAGAAATTGAGATGTCTGCTGAAGCAATCAATTCCTTCTTACAGAAGACTTTCCCCTCTGCTGCAGGAAAAACTGATGCTTTTTGTGAGATTATAGATACAGTGATAAAATATCACAGAGAAAAAGTCTTAAAGATACATTTTAAAAATGTATGCTCTTAGAAATAAGTACAATGATATTCTTCAGGACACTAGCTATACCAACAGATTGAAAAACATAATCGCGTAGTAAACAAAAATCTTCAATACTTATGGGTCCTCACTGTTAAGTATTGGTATAGGAAAAAGAAGAACAGACATACAGAAATATAATCTTAAAATAATGGGCTAGTTGTCCTTTCCTAAACCATGTTGAGGTGGGGACTAGGAATGTCACAGGAAGTAATGAGTTTTTTAGGGTTTTTTGTTTTGTTTTGTTTTTCAATATTATCCATTATGGAGGTGAATGGATAGAGTGCTGGACCTGGAGTCAGAAAGATCTGAGCGAAGATCTGGCCTCATACATTTTCCTAGTTGTGTGACCTTGGACTGAATCTCTGTAAAGTGGGAATAATAATAGCACCTCCAAAGGTTTTTGTAATAAAGTGAGACATTATTTTAAAGCGTTACATAAATGCCAACTATTATAGCTATTATAATATGGTATGGTAGGTAGAATGCTGCATTTGGAGTCAGAAGGTCTTGCTTCAAATCCTTGCTCTGACTTTTTTTTAGCTTTGTGAAATTGGTCCAATATTTTAATTTTTCTGGGCCTCAATTTTCTCATCTGCAAAAAAAAAATGGTCTAAAGTCTTCAAGATTTAAGTCCATAGGCCTGTAATTATTACCTATTTCCCTTATTTACTCTTATGCTTTCAAAGTGGTGTTAATTAACAGTGCTGGCTGAGAGTAAAACATTGTTTTGGAGCTGAGTAGCTGAGAATGCTGCCACAATATGTTTATGTAGGACCAGAGTAATCCAGTAGGAATGTACTGCCTATAGTGCCAAAAGCACTGGGTTCATATCCTATCTATATTGTTTGCTGCCTGTATAGACTTGGACAAGTTATTTCCTCTCTCCATGATTCAGAGTCACTGTCAAATGGCAAAGGTCATACTAGATGGGGTCTTTTGTAGTTCTAAATCTATGATTCTCTGAACCTTTGCTCTGTTCAAGACTTCTTTTAGGAAAGCCCAGAGATCCAGTACAAAGGATGGGGCAGTGAACTTGGATTTTGGAAGACAATCCTGAGATAAAATTTTGCCTCAGATTTTACTGTCACTAGACATACACTTTAGTAGTTACTTAAATGACAACTTAACCTCTTTCAATCTTGGTTTCCTCATCGGCAAAATGATGGTAATAATAGCACCTACTTTACAAGATTAGTGTGGGGATTCACCAAAGTAGCATGTAAGATACTTTGCAAACCTGAAAGCACTATATAAATGCTAGATATTACTATTATGAACCAGTGGAAATACCATAGCTATCTTTACAGAAACTTCTCCGTATCTTGGTCCCATACAACTTGGGCCATACCTTACATAGGATTTGAATCTGGATTATGTACAATCTATGAGAAAACTGATATTGTTAGAATATCTTATGTTTTAGGAATGGGGAAATAGGTTCTCCCTATTCCTGGTATAGCAGAATGACTTGGATTACTAGCTTTTATTCGTTCTTTCCTTTGTCACTTCATCCTTTAATTCAAATTTGTTGCAAACTGATGATTGCTATACAGATAGACTAGGATCTGATATTAATAGAACAATAGAGAAAAAAGCATTCCATGTCTGCTTTGAATGACTTTACTTTAAATTCTCTCTTCTCAGGGCAGAGGGGAGAGGAGGATAGATCTTTTTGGTAGCCATTTGTCTTATTTTACTGTTGTCTTTTTTAGAAACAATTCTCTTCTCCCTTGTGAATGGAGTAAGTTAAAGCATTCTCATAAAATGGAGACAGTGCTTTAAACTCGAGCTGGGCTTCTGGGGCAAGCAGGTCTAAGTTCTACTTTCTTTCAAGCCAAAGTTTCACTTTTGCAGATGGGCCTAATTTTCACTTTCTGGGAAAACTGAAAGTGAAATTTACCCCTCCCCTTCTATCACCCACTGCTAAATAAGGTATTAAATGCTTTCATCAGTTTTCATTGGTCGAAGATTATTTTTTTCTGCTCCTTTTTTCTGTGTAGATTTCTGTAAAGCCAAGCATGAGGAGCTTTCCAGAAGAATGCTACTGTGAACAGATTTCAAGCTTCTGATTACACAGTATGATGAACACTGCATTTATTCAACAACAAATCAGAGCAAAACATACACAGAAAATCAAGGTATGACATTAACAGTTACAACTTATCACAGAAAATCAAAATACAACATTCACAACAACTTATCACAAAAATACGGCCACATATTTTCACCACAGTGGTCACAATAATTGTCAATAAAGTATAATAATTTAGTCAACCAATCACTTAGTAACTTAATCATTCTATCAACTCAGTTATTCAGTAATCCTTAAGTAGGCTTGCCTCAGTAAGGGACACAAAGTGCAAAAGTCAAAATACTCCACCCCTGGGAAGTATATTTATTTAGTCAATCACAGAGTCCTTAATTCAATCACAAAGTACAATCACAAATAAATTACACAGTTCAAAAGACAGGGCTACCAGCTGTTTGACCATTGTATCCATACCTAGTTAATTACCAGAGAGGGAAACACCAACATTTGGGTTTTCAAAGCTGGGGTCTCAATCATTGCCCAGAGTCTCATCTGGCCAAATCACAGAACTCTTCCCAAAATAAGTCCCAAAACAAAACACCACCTTAGAGTCAGTCATTACTCAGTATTCACAGAGAGGTCTTTTCATCTTGACTTGAATTAGGCTCTCAGATTGCCTGGATCCCCTTCTGTGGGCCCAGATCCTACCTGGATTCACAAAATTGTCACCTAGATTCAAAGGCAGACAGCTCTCATTTCCTTTTCTAGCCCTCTGTGCAGATCCTGTTCCACCCTAAAGCTCACAGTGTACAATCCATCTTAAATCCTTTACAGTTCCAGTTCCTGGGAAGTCAAGGATTAACAATGCCACAAACAGAAAAAGTACCAACACCACAGTCATGTCTTTGGCAGCTCCGGCTGGTCCTCAGACTCAGCAGCATAAGCTCCATTCAAAAAATCAAAAAATCACTTTATCCAGCCTCTATGTGGCTTGCTCCAAGAAATTCTGTCTCAATTCTCAGTTCTCATTTGTCTTCTCAATTCTTAGTCCAACAGTAGCAGCCCAGCCTCCAGATGCTACTAAGAGAAATTCTCTCTCTCTCTCTCAGGCAGAGCAGCTGCTGCCTCCACGATGCTTACGCCAGGAAATTCCAACTCTGCCTCTCTGGGGCTTTTCCTTATATACAGCATTGTTCCTGTTACAGTATCCTCCTTGTTCAGTGCCTTCCTGTTATTTCATCAACAAGAGTTCATACTTTCTGTTACTTTAACAGTGGCTTAATTTGAACTAGGTGCTAAGTACCTCTTTCCAATTCCAAGTACTTTCCAAAGTGCTAAGCTTTCCAATACAAAGGGATCTTTAAATTTCATTACCATTACAATTTCCCAGCTAGATTGTGAGGCCAAGTTTTCAGCCAATGAAGCTAAGTTCAGTGGGAGGGGTTGTCTGCTTTAATGCATATAACCTTGTTTTGCTTACTGTAACTTGCCTTCCTCTACTAGTCTGTCTTGGTGGAGGTGATGCCCTTTTCTTGCAAGAATTGAATAAATGCTTCCTGTTCCTGCATTGAGAAGCCTCTGAGTTTTTGATTAAATTTTTGGAAAAGTGTTTTTTTTCCCACACACTTGTGACTGTTTTGTCAAAAAAGAGGAAGAACTCCTCTGCAAAACAACTGAGGTGCCTGTGAGGAGGGGTCTAAGCAGCCATGGCACCCAACCAAAATGGCATGATTCTGAAATTCCATTTCCACAAAGACTGGCAAAGACAAGTTGCCACATGGTTTATCCAGCCAGCCTAGAAGATCAGAAGACAAAAGACCCTTCGAGCAAAAGACCCTCAAATTGCTCCTCACCCTTCATCTGATCCTATCTGTCCCTTTGTGAAGTACCCTACTATCTGTTACCACACCAAAGTAGGTGCTGGTAGAGGGTTCAGTTTGAAAGAGTTTAGAGTGCTGGTATCCATAAAGAAGTGGCATTGACCATTGGTATCTCTGTGGACCCTTATCACTGAAATAAGTCTACAGAATCTCTACGGGAAGATGTGCTTTGACTGAAAGAATATTGTTCCAAACTGATTCTCTTCCCAAGGAAACTATCTGTACACGAGGAGGGAAATAGCTCTGCTGAAGAACTCAAGTTGGCAAACCAAATTACAGGACTAGTTATGCCCATGGAAATGTCTACAAGAAAGATAAGGTTTGTGTCATTACCAAAGA
This sequence comes from Pseudocheirus occidentalis, assembly GCA_028646575.1. NCBI lineage: Eukaryota > Metazoa > Chordata > Mammalia > Diprotodontia > Pseudocheiridae > Pseudocheirus > Pseudocheirus occidentalis. The sequence goes on along the minus strand of CM053599.1, from coordinate 156,516,732 downwards.
CAAGATGAATTTCAAGTCATTTGCGAGTCTTCAAATGGCCTGGGCCAATGTCTGTCTCTTTTGAATACAAGCAAAATCCATCAAGGAGGCGGCAGAGCAAGATGTGGAGAAGAAAAAGTAAACAGCCTCTGAGAACTTTGAATAAAATAATTTTTAAAACACAGGAAGAGAAAAGAGATTAAAAATTATGCTTGTCCCTTTCCTTATCCTTAAGATGGATAAAATCATTTTTGTTTTTCTTTAATTTTGTTTTTTGGAGGAGATATAAAAAAATCAAACTAGTAATCCAACTAAAAATGTCTTATGGAAGGTTCAGCAAGTCAGTTACTACTCATCTCAAATGAGGAACCTTGGCTGACAAATGGAAATTGTAAAAAATTCCCCAACCTACAAAAGAAATCCTTTTTATTTTTCAAAACAAGACCATTTCCTTATTTGTTTTTCTTGAGAAACCTGAAGAGTTTATAGATCATCTGACTGATGCCATTCCTTTTAGAGGAACACACGAGACGTATCTGTTTTACAATGGGCCATGAGAGTACCTGCCATAAGAGTGATTCTACTCTTTTCTTCATTTCCCCCACATAAGAGGAAGGAAGAGTCATTCTAGGGAGCAAATCAATGCAAGCTTTCACCAACAGGAATCCAGCAGAGCAGTGTGCAAATATACCATGGTCTTTGGAATCACCATCCAATCATATTAAATGCTCATTAGATTGTATTTGACTAGTTAGTTCTTTTAGCAAGTGAATCACTTTCTCTACACCATTATCTATTATAATCTCTAAATTGCATTTCTTGGAGGTAAAAATCATCCATTAGTTAAAAAAAACACCAGTAGACAATTTTTAAAATGAGTTTTAATTGAAGCTCTAAAGAAAAACAGAACTTTGGTACTGGGTCTCAAAGGATAGAGGGTCACTTCTCAGGATCTTTTTTCTTTTTTGGTTATATACTCATTGGCATATTGGAGAGATAAATTTGTAATCAGAGGACCAGAATTTATATCACAACTCTGATACGTACCACCTGTAAAACTAGGAAAGTCACATAGCCTCTCTAGCTCCCTCATTTGTAAAAAGAAAGGACTTAATTTAAATCTAATTTAATTCAAACTATCTCTGAGGTCCTCTCCAGCTCTACATCTATGATTAGCCAAAGTATGTTTATCTGTCTATCTATTTATCTATTTATCTATTTATCTCAGCATAAATGAGGTAGGAGGTGGAGTTAAACCTTGATTTCTACCATTTCTACCAAGCTAAGAAATCACCCCTGTCGTTATGCTCTAATGGCTTCTTGATACATTTAAAATCAATTATACATGCTTCTGTTTGGTATTTAAAGCTCTTCAAAAACTGAGCCATCCTATCTCTTTAGTATTTTCAAACATACTTCCTTCCATGGACTACACAATATAGTCACACTGACCCATTTATTTTTCCCTTCATATAGTGTTCTATCTCCTTCCTTTGTGCCTTTGTGTTGGTTGATGTTAATGCCTAGAATACTCGCCCTCCTTACTTGAAGAATTATAGAACCTTCAGCTTTCTTTAAGATTCAGCTCAGTGTCACTTCTTACAGGAAGCCTTTCCTAATCCTCCCAACTATTAGTGCCTTCCCCTCTAAAGCTACTTTTCATCTACTCTAGATTTATCTTAAATAAACTAATTTATTTCCATGTTGGAAATATATTAAATTAAATTAATTATTAATTAATTTAAATATAAGTTCTTTGAGGTTATAGGTTCTTTAGCATAAGTTCTTCATATCTTTTTTATTTGTATAATATACAATATAAGAATTTCTTATTAAATGATTGCAGATTGATTTGTAGGTTGTTTTACTATTGTTATTTATTTTAGTAAATATTTCCCAATTACATGTAAATAAATAAATTCTAAGCATAAATTTTTTCAGTGTTAAGTTCCTGGAGGGAGGTGGAGCCAAGATGATAGAGAGAGGCAGAAATTTGGCTAAGCTCTTCCAAATTCCCCTCCAAACAACTTCACAAAACACCTCAAAATGAATTCTGGAGTGACAGAAAAAAAATGAAAGGATAAGGTAAAGCAATTTTCCAGCCCGAGAAAACTCAGAAGGTCAACATTAAAGGCCTTTTTCATTGAGGTGAGAGAGAAGCACAATCCATTAAAAGGGAGCTGAGAAAGCCAGCAGAAGGCCCTGGCCCAAACACAAGCCAGCAGTAAGGCTATCACCCCCAAAGCCCAACTCAAATCAGCAGCAGGCTAAGTCCTTGCAAGACAGTGCAAGACTTGGGAGTAACTGATTAAGCAGTAATGACTCCTGGAGAGGATCCATTCAGAAGGACATTAAAGGGCACACTTTACTGGCATTGGATAAAAGACACTGTTGAATTTCCCAAATGAGGATCTGGTTCACAGACCCAGTTCACAGTCTCAAGGTGAGGAGGAACACAAACACACAAAAGCATGGTACCATAAAGGAACAGGAAGGCTGGTTTCTAGTCAAATGTGGAAAATGTGCTTTTGCTCACTCACAGAGCAAGAGAGCAGTGACCACATCTCTCCTTAAATTATACCACCTTGGAAGAATAAAAAAAATTTATGAGCCCTCAAAACTAGTAAGAAGAAAACGTGAAGCTTGGGACAGTAGCCCCACTATCAGAAGAGCAGAGCTGAACTTTTTTTTTCTTTGCCCAAGGTCACACAGCTAGTATTTTGTGTTAAGTGTCTGAGGCTGGATTTGAACTCAGGTCCTCCTGACTCGAGGGCCAGTGCTCAATTAACTACACCACCTAGCCACCCCAGAGCCCAATTTTAACATAAAATTAAAAGTTAAGATATATGCTGTGGAAATGATCAAAATACAAGCAAAAAGAACCTGAACATAGAAAGTTATTTTGGTGAAAGGGAAAATCAAAACACAAATTCAGAAGAAGACTACAAAGTCAAAACACCTAGATGTGAAGACTCAAAATAAAATGTGAATTGGTGTCCAGCCAAAAAAATAACTCCTGCAAGAGCTCAAAAAGACTTTTTAAAACTAAATGAGAGAGGTAGAAGAAAAATTGGGGGGAAATGAGAGTAAAGCAAATAAATCATAAAAAAGAGTCAAAAGTTTGGTAAACTAAAAACAAAAATGGAACATTATGTACAAAAATTCACTTAAACCAATTACTTCAAAACTAGAATTGGCCAAATGGAGAAAGAAGCAAAAACCTCAGTGAAGAAAATAATTCCCCCACAATTAGAATCGGTCAACTGAAAGCTGATGATTCCATGAAAAAACAAGAAACAAACAAGAAAACCAATCAAAAGAATGAAAAAAATAGAAGATATAACTGTAATGCTTGAAAAGTTTGAGAGACACAATTCTTAGGTGATTAATAATTTTATTAATAATGCTAGCATATTCTCAAAAAATCACGTCTGTGATATGCTCAATAATGATCAATTATGGTGATTAGCTCACAATGTATGTGCTCTTGGAAGAATGGATGTTCCTGAGGGTGGTAATCAACTCTGAATAGTTAAAAATTAATGAGAATGTATATCATAATGAGAGGTGAACCTATTCTAATGAGGTACTGAGTGACGTAACCTTTATCATGTTGGTTCAAAATTTCCCAGCCTTGTGCTGTCCAATCAAATGATATTTCCCCACCCATATCTGTGTTGAGTACAATGGGTTTCACCACCTGGGTGGCCTGTGAACAAGATTGAGGAGAAAGTTAATTCAATCTGATTATCAGGATTGTCTTTCAGAAACTGAGCAATTTATAAACTGTTTGAGTCGGGGGGGGGGGGTAAATCTTGGTCCTAATTCAATAATCAGTAATTAATATGAGGTAAGTGGTCATTTCTTTCATATCTTATTGGAAAAACACATCTGGAAAATAGACCAAGAAGAAATAGCTTTAGAATTATTAGACTTCCTGAAAGCTATTATTTATTTAAAAAAAAGAGCTCAGATATCATCTTTTAAGAAATCAGCAAGAAATTTAAGATTAAGGAATCATCAGAAAAATCTGATATCCTAGAATCAAAGACAGAAAAAGAAAAATTGAAAGAATCCAATTATTCTTTCCAATGGAGTGAAAGTTGAGGAGTGCAGGGAATACTTGAATATTACTCTCATAAGAGCTGGATCAAAGAGGAAATAATATACACACTCATTTGGGTATAGAAAGGTATTTTGCCTATAGGGAAGTAGCACAGGGAATAAGGGAAGGGGGGGATTGGAGAAGAGAGAGTGATTTGGGATAGGCTGTACTCAGAACTAAAACACTTGTGAGAAGAAACAGAGTGAAAAGAGAGACAGAGAGAAGGAAAGAATAAAGAGGGGAAATATGAAGGAAGAGAATACACAGTTAATTAACATAACATTAAACATAAACAATGTGAATGTAATGAACTCACACATAAAATAGAAGCTGATAGGAGAGTGGATCAAAAAACAGAATCCTACAATATACCATTTACAAAAAAATCACTTGAAGCAGAGATACACGTACAGAAAAAAAGATAAGGAGCTAGAGCAGAATCTATTACCTTATGATTGCAGTTGAAAGAAAAAATCAAGGGACCAATCATGATCTCTGACAGAGCAAATGCAAAATTAAATATAATTAAAAGAGATAAGGTAGGAAACTACTTTATGCTGAAAGGCACCATGGGAATAGAGAAACTTATGACCAAAGAACAGATGGGGAACATTATGAAATGCAAAATGGATAATTTTGATTACATTAAATTGAAAAGTTTTTGTCCAAAGTCAATGCAACCAAGATTAGGAGGGAAGCGGAGAACTGGCAAAGAATTTTTACAACTACCATCTTTGATAAAGGCTTCATTTTTGAAATATTTAGATAACTCAGTTTTTTTTTGCTTTTTTTTTTGGAGGGCAGTTGGGCTTAAGTGACTTTCCCAAGGTCACATGGCTAGTTTTTGGGTTAAGTGTCTGAGGCCGGATTTGAACTCAGGTACTCCTGACTCCAGGGCCGGTGCTCTATTCACTGCGCCACCTAGCCGCTCCAATAACTCAGTTTTAAGAGAAAGAAATTAAAGATATCTATAAAGATAAAAACATGTTCTAAATCACTATTGATTAGAGAGATGCAAATCAAAAGAATTCTGAGGTACCATATCACACCTATCAGATTTGGTAACATGACAAAACAGGAAAATGATAAATGTTGGAGACGATGTAGAAAACTTGCAACATTGATTTATTGTTGGTGGAGCTGTGAGCTGTTCCTGCCATTATGCAAAGCAATTTGGAATTATATCAAAAGGGCTATAAAAATGTTCATGCTCTTTGAGCTAGCAATACCCCTTCTAGTCTTACATCCTAAAGAGATGATAAAAGTGAGAAGAGGACCCACAAGCACAAAAATATTTTTAGCAACTCTCTTTGTTGTTTCTTCCTCCAAGAACTGGATATTTACGGGATTCCCATCACCTGGGGAATGGCTGAACAAGCTGTGGTATAAGAATGTAAGGGAATAGTATTTTGCTATAAGAAATGATAAACAGGGAAACTTTAGAAAATTCTGGAAAGACTTATATGAATTGATGTTGAAAGAGGTGAGCAGAACCAGGAGAACATTGTTCATAGAAACAGCCCCAGTGAGCAATGACTGATTTTAATAGACCTAGCCCTTCTCAGAAATGCAAGAAACTAAAACAATTCCAAAGGATTCCTGGTAGAAAATACAATCCATATCCAGAGAAAAAGCTATGGAGTCAGAATGCAGAGAGAAGCCAACTATTCTCTTTTCTGTTTTGTTTTGTTTTGTTTTGTTTTTCTTTCTCATGGTCTCTCTTATTAATTATATTTCTTTCTGTGCAACAGGTCTAAAGTGAAAATGTGTTTAATAGAAATGTAAGTGTAGAGATCATATCACATTGCATGCCATCTTGTGGAGCGAGTGGAAGGGAGGGAGGCAATTTTAAACTTATGGAAGTGAATGTTGAAAACTAAAAATAAATTAATTAATAAAAATATAAATAAATAAATAGATAGATAGAAAGATAGATAAATAAAAGGCACCATAAATAATTAAGCAATATCGATACTAAACATGTATGAACCAAATGATATAGCATGCAGATTCTTTAAAATGTCAAATCACTTAGAAGAAGATATAGACAGTAAAATTATGTTAAACGGAAACCTCAAATTTCCACTCTCAGAACTAGATACATTTACCAATATGCAATAATAATAATAATAAGAAGAAGAAGAAGAAGAAGAAGAAGAAGAAGAAGAAAAAGAAGAAGAAGAAGGAGAAGAAAGAAAGAAAGAAAGAAACAAAGAAACAAAGAAACAAAGAAAGAAAGAAAGAAAGAAATTAAAGAGGTGAACAGAATTTTAGAAAAGTTAGATATGATAGACCTCTGAAGAAAACTGAATGTTCCATAGAAAAGAACATACCTTTTTCTCAGTAGAACACAGCACATACACAAAAACGGATCATGTATTAGGGAATAAAAATCTCAAGATAAAATGCAGAAAAGCAGCAACATTAAGTACATCATTTTCAGATTGTAATGGAATAAAAACCACATTCAGTAAAGAGCCATGGAAATATAGATTAAAACTAATTGGAAACGAAATAATCTAATTCCAAAGACCAAGTGGGTCAAAGAACAAATCTTAGCAGCAACACATAATGTCCCTAAAGAGAATGACAACAATGATACAACATACCAAAATTTGTGAGGTACAACCAATGCAGTGCTAAGGAGAAATTTTATATCTCTAACCATATCAATAACATAAAGAACAGATCAATGAATTCCCTTTAAGTTGGAGAATGGAAGAATAAACTGTGGTATACAATTTTAACAGAATATTACTGCACTGTAAGAAACACTGAGTAAGCTGGTTTTAGAGAAATCAGAACTGGCCAAATGGAAAAGGATGTCCAAAAGTTTACTGAAGAAAATAATTCCTTAAAAATTAGAACGGGCAAATGGAAGGTGATAATGTCTCTAAGAGTAATCAAGAAATTATAAAAGAAAGCCAAAATAATGAAAAATAGAAGACAATGTGAAATACCTCATTTGGAAAAACAACTGACATGGAATAATAGATCAAGGAGAGATTATTTTAAAATTATTGGAATAACTGAAAGTAAAGAGTAAAAAAAAAGAACCTAAACATCGTTTTTCAAGAAGTTATCATGAAAAACTGATCTGAAATTCTAAAATCAGAGGGTAAAGTAGAAATTGAAATGAACCACCAATTACCTCCTGAGAGAGAATGTCAAAGGAAAACATCTAGGAATATAGTAAGCAAATTCCAGATTTCATATATCATGCAGGAAATATTGCAAACAGACAGAAAGAAATTATTTAAGTATTGTGAAAACACAGTCAGGATAACAAAATATTTGACAGCTTCTACATTAAGAGACTTGAAGGTTTGGAATATGATATTCTGGAGGTCAAAGGAGAAGGATTAAAGCAAAGAATCATGCACCCAGAAAAAGTGAATATAATTCTTCAAGGGGAAAATGGATATTCAATGAAATAGAGGACTTTCAAGCATTCCTGATGAAAAGACCAGAGCTGAATAGAAAATTTGTCTTTCAAATACAAGACTCAAGAGAAGCATGAAAAGGTAAACAGTAAAGAGAAATCATAAGGAGCTTGTTAAAGTTGAATTGTTTGCTTTTTTATTTGGAAAGATGATATTTGTAACTCATGGGAACTTTCTTAGTATCAGTATAGTTGGAGGGAATATATAAACACATACACAGACACTCACATATTCTCTCTCTCTCCATATATACATATACATATGTATATGTATGCACATGTATTTGTATACGTGTATATATCTGTATATCCATATATATGTCTGAATATATGTGTGTGGGTATATATAGACAGAGGGCAAGTAGTGAGTTAAATATGAAAAGATACAATCTAAAAAATAAAATTAAGGGGTGAGAGAGAAATGTACTGGGAGAAAGAGAAACGGGGAGGTAGAATGGGGTGAAATATCTCATAAAAAATAGGCAAGAAAAAGTTTTTACAGTGGAGGAGGAAGAGGAGGAGGGGAGAAGGAATAAGTGAACCTTACTCTCATTGGATTTGGCTTAAGGGGGGAATAACACACACTCAATTGTGTACGAAAATCCATCATACCTTAAAGGAAATTAGGAGAGAAGAACATGGAAGGATGACAAAAGTGAGGTCACATTGTTGGAGGGGGTAATCAGAAACAAACACTTTTGAGGAGGGATAGGGTCAAAGGAGAGAATAGAATAAATAGGGGGCAGGATAAGATGGAAGGAAATATGGTCTTTTATGTCATGATGACTATGGGAGTGTTTTGTATGACTACACGTGCATAGCCTATATTGAATTGTTGCCTTCTCAATGATGGTGAGTGGGGAGGGAAAAAGAGAAAGAATTTGAACTCAAAGTTTTAAAAATTGTTAAAAATTGTTTTACATGCAACTGGGAAATAAGATATATAGGCAGTAGGCTATAGAAATCTATTTTACCCCACAGGAAAATAGAAAGGAAAAGGATAAGTAAAATGATGGGGGCAGGGTTATAGAAGGCAAGGCAAATTGGGGGAAAGGGTAATCAGAATGCACTCCATCATGTGGGGTGGGAGGAAGAGATAGAAAGAAAATTATGGAGGGAGCAGAGCCAAGATTGCAGCATAGAAGCAGCAAGGCCTTGCAGCTACCACATAGCCACCTCAAATACAAATAAAATATGACTCAAAAGAAAATTGAGGGACAGAGCCAAGATGATGGCATAGAAGGAGCAAAGCACTGCAGCTCCCACAAAAACATGCTAAAAACTCATAAAATGGGACTCTAAAGAGATTTTCAAGCTCCAAAAGTCGCCAAAAATGCAGAAAACACATCCATTGCTACAGGCAGCTCAGCAGGTAGGGCTATTTGCAACAGTCTGGGAGCCATGTCTGGCCCAGCTGGAAACCCTGACCGGCCAGGACCCAGGGCATCGGTTGGAGCCAAGTCTATAAGAGAGGAGATCAGCTGCACTGGAGGCACAGTTACTACATTTATGAGGCCAGAAGAAATAAACGCAAAGAGAAAGGTCAGTGGATTTTGCTAAATTTGGAGGAGAAGAGCGGATCCAGCCACACTGCTCCCAGGGCAAGGAAGCAGTGGGAGGCGGCTGTGGAAGCAGGAACGGCTGCGAGCAGCAGCAGCCTCCACTGCGCTGCTTGAGAGGCCCTGGACTGCAGATAGCAGGGGGGCTGAGGCAATCAATCAGGGCCAAGGGCTCTTGCGTTGAGTGGCCTGGATCTGGATCATGGTCTTGAGTGGTGGTCCTGGAGTAAACTATCAGTGAGCCAAAGCTGGGGGGACTGCAGCACCCCACTAATAGCTCTGTCAGCTGTGAAGGCCCCAGCAATTTGGGGCTTTCCGCCTCCAGGAAGCAGAGTTCCACAGAGCTAAAAAAAAAACCAATGAATTAATAGACTGGCCAACATGAGGAAAAGGAAGCAAAATAAGAACAACAATAAAACTCTAGAATCCTTCTTTGTGAACAAAAAAGATCAAAGCATGGAGTGGGAGGAAGACAACTTAGTCAGAAATCCCTCACCAAATGCTTCCAAGACACTGGAAGAATGCCTACTAGCTATGGATTGACTTAGAAAGGACTTTGAAAACCAAATAAGAGAAGTGGAGGAAAAATTGGAAAGAGAAATGAGAATGATGTGAGAAAGTCATGAAAAGAGAGTTAACAACCTGACTGAAGAAAACAATACCTTAAAGAACAAATTAACTCACATGGCAAAGGAGGCCCAGAAAGCCAATGAAGAGAAGAATGCCTTAAATAGTTGAATTTGCCAGATGGAGAGTCTCAAAAGCATTCTGAAGAGAATAATTCCTTCAGAATTAGAGTGGAGCAAGTAGAAGCCAATGACTTTATGAGAAACCAAGATACTAT
>CM053599.1:156434590-156506303 GCA_028646575.1 Pseudocheirus occidentalis | reverse complement strand
TATATATATATATATATATATATATATATGTGAGGATCAGGTTCAATGGTTGGGAAAGCTGAACTCCTAAAAATAGATACAGGTTCTTTCTCAAGTTTTCTGAGTATGTATACCGTCCAGCCCACAGGTAATAACTTACATATTGGTTTGGGTCATTTCTAGGTCTGCCTAAATAAGGGAAAAGAAAGGTATTCAATTAACATGAATCAGGTTTAGGGCAGCTTTTAATTTCTTCCTTACAAAAGAAATGCTAACACAGAAGACACAGGCTTACATTAACAAATCATGTGACTGCTGTTTGCTTCAGTTTGCACAACCACAAAATGGGAGCAATAACAACACCTACCTTGCAGGATTGTTGTGAAGATGACATGAGATAGTATTTATAAGTACTTAGCACAGTGCCTGGCACATATAAATGCGTATTGCCTTCCCTTCTCCGCATAAAACAAGCAAAAGTAATATAACCACTAATATACTGCTATTGTTTTTTGGGGGTCAGGATGTATAGGTATCACCTATACCCTTCCTCAACAGGCTTTGGGCATCCCCGGTTCCCGCTTTCTCTGGGAGAAACAGCTGCACAGAAAACTCAAGACACAGGACTTGCTTCTAGCTACATTCTCTAAGCTTGGCGTGGCTGGAACTCTCTTCAGAAGACAACACTTGCTTCTAGCTACATTCTCTAAGCTTGGCGTGGCTGGAACTCTCTTCAGAACGCAACACTTGCTTCTAGCTACATTCTCTAAGCTTGCTGTGGCTGGAACTCTCTTCAGAACACAACACTTGCTTCTAGCTACATTCTCTAAGCTTGGCGTGGCTGGAACTCTCTTCAGAACACAACACTTGCTTCTAGCTACATTCTCTAAGCTTGGCGTGGCTGGAACTCCCTCTGCCTCCGGGTAACCTGTATTTAAGTCCTTTCTCCAGGGCCCCTTTAGGGCCCCTACCCTGGCCATGCCCTCACCACAGCAAGCCAAGCCTGCATCACCCCGAAGGCGGAGAGATAATCCCGTTTATCGCAAACAGGTGCAGCCCCCTCATTCCGCCCCCAGGTGATCACGTGCCTCTTGTTAGCTGAGGACCAGTTCAACCCATTACCAACAAGAGACCCAACAATACACTTTTCCAAGAGATTGACACTTATAACAATAAGACCTGAAGCAATTTGTGACAACAATGAATAGCATTTTACATTTCATCTTAGCTCTGTACTAGTTAAATAATCCTCTCCAGGATCATGTTTTCTGACAAGGCAGGTTAAGAGCCTGGAATCATTCTCATGACAATAGTCATATTTTCTTCAAATAATTCGATATGGGATATTATAGAGGAGGTACTTTCTACGATAAGAAACTATTTGACAGGTCATATAATTAAGTAAAGCATGAAAAATTTAGCTGGGATATCAAAATTTAACTCAGTTGATTAACAGGTTAGTGATAAGTGAATTTCTAGCTCATTTTTATCTCAATTTGCTTAAGATGATGCAATGGTAATTAATTTGAATTTGAAGACCTCTTTTTTATTGACAAGCAAGCAAGTACTTAGCCCTTAGTAACTAATCAACCTCTGTGAAAGAAACAGAAGGTATGAACTCCTGTCTCCTGTTGTTGAGATAACAGGAAAGGTTTGGCTAAAACAGGAACCTAATGCCATGTATATATAAGAAAAGCCCCAGAGAGGCATAGTCGGAATTTATTGAGACCAGAATCTGGTGGCAGGATCTGTTGTGCTGAGGAGAGAAAGAGTTTCCCTCAGCAGCATCTGGAGACTGGGCCGCTACTGCTGGACTGAGAACTGAGTCAGAATTTTCTTCGGACAAGAATTGTGGAGACTGAGTGTGCTGCTGCTAGGAAGGCTGAAGGGGAAACCCTCCCTAGGCTGGAGAAGATGATTTTGATTTCAAAAACCTGAAAGGAATGATTTTGATTCTGGGAGCCAGCTGAGATTTCTTCTGGTCCTGGAGCCAGCTGAACTGCCTGAAGACTGAGGAAGCATGGCTGTGGTGCCAGTATTCTGTCTGTTTTGATGTTGTTTTGCCAGATTTGTCTGCTTGTGAAGGGCAGAGCTGTTGCTGAAGAGATCCTGGAACCTTGCTATTGGGTCAGAAGCCCTGAAGAAGGATTTTCTTGTTGTATGTTTATAGAAATCCTGGAAAAGGGCCTTGCTAATGTTTTCAGGGGTCCTGAGGCTGTTCTGCAGACAGAGAGTGAATTGATGGGGACACTGGCAATGTATGCTGTGGCTTTGTTAAGCTTTGTCTCCCCAGGAACAGGGATTGCTGAAAACAGATCTCGGGTCAAGATGAAGAAAAGACCTCTCCTTTGGTACTGATTGCTGTGATGATAACATGGTTTACTAGTGACCTAGGAATGGAGAGTTTGTGTATTTTCTAATGACTGTACATAGTGATTAATGATACTTACTAATTGATTGCTGAATAAGTGCTGATTGGGTTAACTTAGTTTCCCCATGAGTCGAAGACTTTGACTATTGTACTTTCAGATGACTGAATGACTGAGTAAGGAGGCAAACATGTTCAGGGATACCTGATGATTGTTCTTTGTTCTAAATATTGTGACCACTTTGGTGAAAACTATGTAGCCATTTTAACGGTAAGCTGTTTTGAATACTATATTGTGATAAGTTAAAATATTGTGAATGCTGTACCTTGATTTTCTGAGAATGCTTTGCTTTGATTAGTCATTGAATAGAGTGTTCAATATATTGTCTAATCAGAATCTTAAAAGCTGTTCACGGTAGCGGTCTTCTGAAAAGCTGCTCATGCATGGCCTTACAGATGAGCATGTCGTATAATGAACTATAGCTTCAATGTTTTTGTTTGTAGTTTGAGGGTTTAACACAAACACAAATATGCAAATTTTTTACTCATTTTCTTCACTCCTCAGTCTAGCATTTGGATTGGTGATGTTGATGGCTAGCTGAGCTGTTCTCTCAAGAATAATAACTTTCTGATTCTGAGAGGAAACATTGTGAGTAATCCAAGCACAGTAAGATGTGTTACACATCAGAAGCACTTACAGCTCTATGCACCAAAAACTTCCTGAATCCATTTGGTAGCATGTGTTTTGTCTTCTTCTTGCTTTTATGACTAATACTGGGCATCAAGATCTGGTTTTTGAATTGTCCTTACACACTGCTGTCAATGATTATTGGTTTATGCCAGTTTCTCTTGATCTTGACATATTTGTTGGACTAGTGCCAGATGAACTTCTTGGTCCTCTTCTTAACTATTTTAGGCTTCAAGAGCAGTCTGAAGGCAGGCATATGGCACTGGCAAAAAAATAGCAGCCACTCCACAGGAAGCACTGACAGACTGAAAGCTATAGCTTCAATGTTAATGGTTAGTCTGAAAATTCCAGCTATAGCCTCAGTACTTAAGTGACAAGTTTATTATTTTACCTGAGACCTTCCTCTTCTGCTATCTGCTGCCTGATGTATAAAATTTTACTTTCTCCTTTTTTTCCTTTGTAAAACTCCGTTGTATCCATCCTACCTATATAATCAAAAGCCATATAAAGAAGCTTAAGACTGCTGCTTGGGGTATACAATAAGTTTATGCTCTTTTATAAAATAGTCCATTAAAATGTTTCTGCAAATTGATAAATATTATTGAAAGCAGCACCTACAAATGAATTCTTGGACATTTTTTATATCAACTGAGGATCTAGAATCTCACAAGACTGACTCCATGGCTAGACAAGTCTATCTCAGAATTACTATTTACTCACCTACATTTAGAAAAGAAACACAAAGCAGTAAAAAGTAATGATGGGCTCAAGGCCCAGGATCAACTCACCTAAACTTCCTCTGTAAAAGAGTCAAAGAAAAATAGAGAAATCAAAGTTTTCTCTCCATTTAAATTGGGAAGCACTTCCACTGGTCACCAGAACAGGACTAAGGGGGCAATCAGGGTACTGTTTCATTATCTCAAAGTGTTCAAGCACTTTCTGCACTAGGCCAGCACACATGGCTGGCAAGAGAACTCTAAGAATACTCCATGGAATGAAATCCCCATTATACTATTAAAAATACTTCTGTTTGCTCAGAAAAAAAAAGGGAAATAGAAAAAAGAAATTCCTGCTGATAATTGTCCAAAATTTTGAACTGAGGGTGTTGGCTATATTTTTTAATTTGATTTTGTAAATTTTTTTTGGAGGGGCAATTGGGGTTAAGTGACTTGCCCAGCGTCACACAGCTAATGTTTGTGTTTAGTGTCTGAGGCTGGATTTGAACTCAGGTTCTCCTGACTCCAGGGCCAGTGCTCTATTCACTGCACCACCTAGCTGCCCTAAATTATTTTTTTTAAATAATAAGCAATTTTTAAAAATCCTCACCTTCCCCTATGGTGAAAAATAGCAAGACAAAACAGTGTAACAAGTATATAAAGTCAAACAAACAAACAAAAATCCCAAATTGTCAATGTCCAGATAATTGCATCTTTAATGATTTAAATTACTAAAGGCTGTATACCTGAAAACAACTTTCCATATAAGTGTTTCTTTTAAATCAGTAAAGGAAACAAATGTAAATTGATCTACCTAAAGCCTAAAATAAAGTAATGTTATTATCATAACATAATAACCAGTTAAAATGAAAATAAAACAAGGATGATAAAGTTGACAATACATTTAAGAGATAATATATTCCCTCTCTTGTCTATTCCTAATTCTTGTAAATCTTTATTGCGAAAGGATTCAATTCTTTTTTCAGACAGTTAGAATCCTTTAGCCTAGTGATTTGGGTACACTGAGAAAAGATAGGAATGATCATTGGTAAAGAAGAGTGTTGTAGTTTGTAAAGAAAGTGTTTATGGCTGTTAACAACACTGTCAGCTTAAACATTGGAAATTCCCTTAATAAAGTAAATACTGAAAAGTTTTTGTTTATTTTTACCCAAATGTAATGGCAAGCACAGAAATAGTTCACACATTGTTTCAGCTATTGCATTAACACTGTTCCAGTTCAAGTTTTTTTGAGCCTTGTATCAAGTCTGTTAAGCAAAAGAATGTATGAACCCCATAACTTGTGAACTCTAGAACTTGTCAACTCCTGGGAGGAGCTAATGACCATATATAAGGAGAGCCCCAGTCTGGGGACAACAGAACTGAGAAGAAGACTCTTGTGGTAGCAGAGTCAAGAAAGAAAAAACTTATGGTATCTCAGCACTATGTGTGTCTGCTCTGTCTGTGTTGATGTTTGCTTATGATACTTTGTACAGAAGCCCTGGGGACCTTAGAGGATTTTCTCGTATTTTTACAGAAGTCCTAGAGGAGGGTTCTAGAGGTCCTGGACTATACTGATGATTTGTGCTGACCTCTTGGACCTTATTTGTGGGTCTGTGCTGATTTCTATGTCAATGATTTGTATTGAGTCTTCAGACGTTGTTGATGGATCTGAGTTGATTTCACAGGCAGATAGTGAATTGATGATGGTGCTGACAATTTACATGAATGTTATTGTGGTTCTGTCAAGCTTTGTCTTACCAGAAACAGGAACTGTGAAGGACTTGAGGTGGACTGGACACTGTGAGCTTCAGTGTGGAATGGGAATTAGATGAAGAACTGGACAAGGAGCTAGACAAGAAACTGGGAGCTGCCTGCCATTGAACCCAGGTGATATTTGATGCTGGTACCATGGAAGAGGATTCATGGAAGCTGAGAGTCAGCCTCAAGTCAACCTGAAAGAAGACTTTACTTGAATACTGTGTACTGACTGAGAAGATTATGATTTACTGTGACTTAGGGGAGGAGAACTTTGACTTTTGCACTTTTTGATGGAATTAAGGATTTTGTGATTGACTTAATGAACATACTTTGTTGAAAACTATGTGAGTACTTTGATAAAAACTATGTGGCCATTCATTTTAGTGATAAGTTGTTGAGTTACTATGTCATTGTGAATGCTGTATTTTGATTTTTCTGTGATAAGCTGTAACATTGTGAATGCTGTACCTTCATTCTCTGTGAATGTTTTACTCCAATTTCTTATAGAATAGAGAATTTGCTATACTATGTATTCAGAACCTTGAAAGCTATTCACAGTAGCAGTCCTCTGGAAAGCTATTCATGCTTGGCTTTACACCATGACACTAAAATACATGAAAACCACCCAAAATTTAAAAGTACTAACATCTAAAAGGGGAAAAAAAACCTAATAGAACTGGAAATTAAAATAATTTAGTTTTTTAAAAAAAGATATTTCAGTTCTTTAAAACTTCAGTGGTTCCATAATGCAGTCTCTTAAATATTTTAGTTCAAATAATCATGATTTTGTTCTTTACCTCCTGCTGAAATAACTTTAAAATGCTGCACCTAAAAAAGCTGCTAAAAATTACAAATTGCCACCTAAGATTCCCTGCCTACACAGGATGGCAATTAGTCTTATTTGAAGGACTACAAATTATCACCAAACAATTAGACACATCTCTAGGAAATCTCATCTCCTTCCTATAATAGTCCATAAATACATTTTTATTTTAGAAAACGGAAAGTAATTTGTCCCTATTTAGAGCTGAGTTTAAGAATCTTCATTTACATTGTTTCCAAAAGTGAAACAGTGAAAAGTGGTACTGGTTAGATGGCAATATGTTTAATGCAGATAAAAGCAATCAAATAGGTAAAAGATCAGCTTTGTCAATAAAGGCACCTAAGGAAATACTAGGCTTTATTTACTACCATTCTAATTGTACCTTCCATGTAGAGTTTTCTTTCATAATATACCACCAACCTAAAACAGAACCTGGAAAATATTTAAATAATAAATAACAAGAATCATTTTAAAATTGTTTTAGTATCAAGATATTAAAGTATATGCTAATGAGTAGGAAACACCCTTTGTGAAGACTCCTTACAATAGAGAGAGAGACTCTTTCAGGGCTAAGACAGACTTTAAGACCAGTCAGGCTTAAATTCTGGTTTCCTAAGGAGTTGCACAACTCAGGACCCTTCTCCCCTGCCGTCCCCCCCAACCTGCCCCACCCTTGCATACCCATACATATAAATGTACACACACACACACACAACTGAAATTTCCTCATGTTGTTTTAACATGGAAGTGAACTTCAGCACTTGAAGATTATGATTGTGGAGCACAAGTGCTGTCAATGTTATAAAACTGGTAGGGACAGGAAAGCTGGTGAGTCTTTGAGTACTACCCTAGTGACCCCCTCAAAAAAATCTGTCAAAATGACTCACTTAAATAACTTTGGGGAAGTGTAATATATGAGAACTGGCCACTGGCAGATCAATTTGTTTTATTTTGGGGGGGGGCATAGTATTTCAAGAAGACTGTCTACTAAGGCAAGGGTTGTGTTGTTATTTGTTTCTTTTGTTTTTTCCCTTCACTGGAAGTAAGGAGATACTTTCAAAGATAAAGCCAAAGACTATTAAAGCACTGAATTAAGCAGTGAAAAGCTGTTTATTTTTGTGTGTGTGGAATGTCCAAGGCCTTCCACAATTTGACTTCCATCTTCCATTCCAGCTTTTCACAGATTTTTGTTTCCATTTACATAAGCAATATTCTAGACACACTGGGTGGTTCACTTTATTTCCCAGCCACCTCACCTTCCCCAACCAAAAAAAAAAAAAGATCATGACTTGGAGTACTTAATTCATTTGGTTCATAGAACTTCCCAGAGATTACAGGGTTCTGATTGACCAACTATGCCTGTCAGGCTGCTGTAGCTATGTTTCACTTGACTTCCCCTCTCCTTTATCCTGTCATCTTCTCATACATATCCTATGAATGCCTAAGTGCCACGCATTTCCCACCCATCCTCAGTTCCTCCACCTAAAGCACTTACACAATCTTGAAGTATAATAAAATCAATTCTAACCCTGCTACTAGAAAGGATGAGTCGATCTACTCATACTTCTAACTTTCCAAGTGGAGATACCTTCCCCAAATGCCTCTCTTTCTCCCTCCCTCATCCTCAGGCAAAAAGTCATTGACTAGAGTTAGTAAACTTGGCTCTCTTCACTCAAATTTTCCAATAACTAGCTAGCCTAGTTCTAAGGTTCCACATCAATAAACTATGGGAATGAAGTTAAATGACTTCTAAGATTTCTTCTGGTTTTAAATTTGATTAGTTATTATCCAACAGCCAAAGAAAGAAAAGGTCAGACACACATCACCCAGACATGTTGCAAAAGTCTCACAACTCCTTCCCAAGTTCTAAGAAAAGCATGGATACAGAAGACCCATGATAAATTATGAGAATAAAATATCCAAATGAGACTTTCTACTCCTAATATTCATGTCAGCCTTCACTAAGATTATAAAAAAATCATTGCATGGAAATCCATTCAGTACCATGAGTACAGAAGAGGAAAAAGAGTAATAACAATGGTCTCCATCCTCCAAATAGTTTACAAGTTAACGAAGAAAGAAAACACACCTCTACCAGACTCCTTTCACATGATGAATATAGTACCAATACTTAAACCAGGGAAACAGGGAAGGATAAAATAAGTACAGAGAACTATAAACCTATATCACTAATATTGCATTTTGTATACATATATGTAAGAATATGTACATATACAAATATATGTATGTGCACATACAAACATATACACATATATTAGTTATGACCAAATTGGATTTATATCAAGGGTGAAAAGTTGGCTCAACATCAGGAAAATAATCTTACATTAGTTTTTTTTTTTCACAAATGATCCATAGTTGTTGTTTTTTTCTACTTTTGTAGTAAATGATTTTTGACCCAGGATACATCAAAGGATCCACCAAATACATTGGAAGCTTTATTCTTTTACATTTAATATTTCATTGACATCAATACATCACTCAGATGATGGATAAACCCTCACTCTTTATTATACGAACAAGCTCCTTTTTCCAATTATTCACTTGCTTAATGATGCTTTCACATGACTTCTTGTATATGTCTTAATTGGTAACATGCAACAGCTTCATCACATCCACCACACATCTCTTGATAGCACTTTGTGTCAACTTGTAATTTTATTCGTCAAAGATCATTGGAATCCACAACTTGTAACCTTAACGCATTTCCAATTTATTTTAAGAAAGATAGATTATTATGTCCAAGAGGAGTTTTTATCACTGAAAAGGATTACATAAATTCTGAGAGGCAATATAATCCACCTTCCTCCTATTGTTTCATTGTTGTCTCAGTTTATTTCTTATCTGTTCTAACAGATAACAGATAACAGATATCTGTTCTAACAGATCTAACAGAAGTTCCTGTTCAATATATATAATACATACCGATGGACTAATGGTCAACCAATTCAAATAGACCTCATAATTTTAATTTTTTATATTTTGCTTTTAGGAGGGCAATTGGGGATAAGTGACTTGCCCAAAGTCACACGGCTAGTTTTTCTGTCAAGTGTCTGAGGCTGGATTTGAACTCACATCCTCCTGACTTTAGGGTTGGTGCTCTATTCACTGCGCCACCTGGTCACCCTTATACCTCATAATTTTAACAATACACAATCTATGTCACTTTTTTGTCCTATGCAGATTACTAGTCCAACAGTTTTGAGTGATTATGAATTAAACAAGAAGACCTTATGATATTCTAGGTTTTTACATAATCAACACAATGTTATCCATAAGCACAAACATTTGGAGGATTTTCAAAATTGGGTCACTTTGACTACAGGGGCACAGAACAGGTTTGAATGGGCTGCACTAAGAATTACACAGAAGTGATGACCAAATGTTATCTGATAACATAAGTATGCTTCCAAATAAAAATGGTCTAGTTAGGTATTGAGAAAAAAGGAAAAACAATGAATAATGTGTCTGTTCCATTGATGTATTCTTGAAATGTCAGAAGTACTTGGTAAAGAGTCACAGCATATTGAGTAGTTCCCTTACAATTAACTTATGTGAGACCACTAATGACAGTTAAGAGTTAAACAGGATGGACAGGTATGAATCAGTTTAATACATATTATTGGAGCAGATAACATTAGAGGGAATCACTTGAGAATTGGAGACCTTGGTAGGTCCACCTATTCTACCAAACACTTCTTTAATACATTTTCTATTTTTTCATATAGCACATTGGGTGCAGAGATATTATTTTCCTGAGTACAGCAAGAATCCAATATTATGTTGTAAAAATTCCCTCTTCACATTGGAAATGGTAGAAAATCTGATCCATTTTGCATCCATTTGTTGTCCTCACGATTTCATTCATAAATGTATTTTGGTATAGTCTAGTACAGATGAGTCTCACATCAAACTTTTTAGAGGATTGTTTTCCTTTTATTGGTGTTTTTTTGTTATTTTGTGAGGAAACAGCGCTCTCCCTGGTACACATTCTTCTTTGTCCTGAGTACCCATAAGTTGGTGCCAACCAGGGTGCCCTTCTCTAGATTGCCTCAGAATCCATCTAGGGGTACTTTGAGGGACCTAACCATAGCTGGCACAAAGAAGGGACTGCATGCTTCACCCTGAATCTCCCTGCTAATGTCTCCTTCTTTTTTCCCCTTTCTGGTCAGACCTGAGTCATTAGACTTGCCATCCCCATGACCACAGAAATGGTATTTATGTTCTACCCTAACCCTTATGCCCACTATCCTCTTTCCAAAAGATTCGATCACTTCCAGCCACCCCTGCACCCCTCACCCCATAGGCCAGACACCCTAACGTAACCTAGGTCTTGTCATCTGGCTTGTTGATGCAGGAACCTGCATCCTTTCTATTTATCATGCCCCAGAATTTCCTATGTTGTTTATCTCTCCCAATTAAAGTAAATTTTTAGAATAAGGATTATCTTTATGAATGCATTCTCTACTTCTTAGCTCAGTTCTTGGAACATAATATGCATGTTATAATTGCTTTTATAACTTGTTATTTATGATTAATGCCATTTTCCTATGAGCTCCCTCCCCCCCCCCAAAAAAATCGTGTATATACTCTTGTATACCTATTATATCTTTCGGTTAGGTGAAGACATCAAATAATCATTATTAATTAAGGCAGTTTCTGTGCTATATAATTTTACCCAGTGTTATCTGAACTTCTACATGAAATGATGATAAAGTCAGAATATTTTTTTTTCTTTTCATCATCAATTTGTTTAAATATGTTAAGTTGGTACATAGTCTATGTGGCCCACGAGAACTAGTGAGAGGTTCTGGACCCTCTTTGGTTCATTTACAAATATATATAGACAAGAGTTGCAGAGAATGAGTAGAAACCAATGAATTACAGATGTATGAATGGAGGAAGTATCCATGTTACTTAGAACATAGACCCAGTGGAATCTTGGATAATGAATTTTTTATATTTTTAGTATGTGTTTCTCATGCAGCAATAGCTAAATTTTGTTTTCTAATCTATTCTGCTTTTCTCTTTCATTCCATGGTGAGAGAAGCTTCTAAATTTCCAAGAACATAATTATGTATATTTTCCATCTATGAAACCTAATTAGATTTTTAATTTAAAAAGTCAAAAGTAAATGCCTTCAATATGTTTTGAAATAAGTTCCTACTGATACGCTCCCTACCTCCCATAGACTGCACTTTTCAGACCAGAGAGAAACCATGGGTTCTTGCCCTTTTGGCGACAGGAGAGGAAATCAATAGCTGCTGCATGGTTCACTTGAAGTAATCCTCTGGTGGGATCCACCATTTAATAAATAAGCATCTGTTGTCCCTCCCTTGCCCAAAGCAAAGGATTCCAGAAAACTCTATTCCATTACATCATGTAAACATTGCACATTATTTAGCGCTTTCAAACTAAGTGGGCTTGTTCATCTTTGATTTTTGTCAGAATGAATGCTTGGAATCCATTAATTCTGTTGGAAAACAAAAAGTCTTTCTTATAAGAATGTTGAATTATGTAAGATGTTATCTTTAGGTGTGAGAAACCTTTTTGTTTTGTAACAAATATTCCAGATCTGCTTAGTTTCTAATCTTTTTCTAAACAGTCAAATGTTTATTCCTGACACCCCCTGATAAATGAACTGTCCTGACCTGCTCATTTGATCTCTTAGCTCTGAGGATTGGGAACTAAGTTTATAGCTGAGTTAAGCTAGTGCTTCTCTTTGCTTTTGTCCTGTGGATCCTACTGAAAAGCATTTTACATTTTAAACCCAATACTTATAGGACTTTTCCATATTTAACTTGCAGAAATATGATATTTAGCTTTTATATTTCATCAAGTTTTATGTTTGTGGTGTCTGATTTTCTTCTAAGTGCCCAGCAATTGTTGGAATGTCTCACTGAGCTCTGTCTCCAATGTCAATTGTTCCACTTTGTGGAGATTTCATGGGTCCTTCCAATGAAACTGTCTCGACTTTGTCAGACTATTTCTCATTGCCTTTCGGCATTTTAAAATTTCTCTTCAATTCACTTTTCGGTATGTTCAGTGTTTATTAAAAACACTCACTTTCTGTTCTTCATCGCTAATTCTTTAGCAAATACTCCTTTAGGAATTCTCATTTCGAGGGGGCGGAGTCAAGATGGTAGCACAGAAATACTAGAACTCTGCGAGTTTCCCCCAATACCACCTCAAAAACCTATAAAATATGACTCTAAACAAATTTTAGAGCTCCAGACTCCACAAAAAGGATGGAGTAACAAAGCTCCCACTGAAGGCAGCCAAGCAGGCAATCATCTCAGCCTACTGGAAGCAGAGCCCAGTCCCATGCTGTTTCAGGTCCAGGGCATCCAGGAGAAGCCATGGCTGTAGGATTCAGAAGAGCAGATCATCAGCAGCTGTGGTGATTTCCAGAATCACCAACCCACAGAAGCCAAGGACAAAGGGAAAAGGTTAGTGTAACTTGGCTAAATTTGAGCAAGGGGGTACAGCTGAACTGCCTCCAGAGATTTCAGCAGTCTGAAGTGGCAGCCCTGCAGCTCTCTCCACATGGCTGCTTCAGAAGCTCCTAGCTTGCATATTCCAGGGTGGCCAAGCAATCATTCAGAGGCTAAGTGCTCTTGCCTAGAGATCCCTGGATTGGATTGCAGTCTTGGGTGGTGGTCCTGAGGTGCGTTTTCAGTGAGCCAAAGCTGGTGGAGCCTGCCAAAAAAGGCAGCTTCCTACTAGCTCCAGCAGCTACGAAAACCCCAGCAATTTGGGACAGAGCTCTCCCCTCTGAAAGTTGAGTTTTACTGCTGAGCCCCAAAGCCAAGTAATTGACTGGCAACATGAGCAGGCAAACCAAGCCCAGCAAGCCAACTTTAGATTTCTTTTTGGGGGACAAAAAGGACCAAAGCATGGAATAGGAGGAAGACAGCACAGTCAGAACTCCCACACCAAAAGCTTCCAAGAAAAATAAGAATTGGATAGATGTCACTGAGGATCTTAAAAAGCAATCTGAAAACCAAATAAGAAAAGTGGAGGAAAATTGGGGAGAGAAATGAGAATGATGTAAGAAAATAATGAAAAGAGAATCAACAACCTGACTGAAGAAAATAACACCTTAAAAAATAGACTAACTCAAATTGCAAAGGAGGCCCACAAAGCCAATGAGGAGAAGAATCCCTTAAAAAGTCAAATTTGCCAGATGTAAAAAAAATCTCAAAAGCTCAGAGAAGAGAATAATTCTTTCAGAATCAGACTGGAGCAAATGGAAGCAAATGACTTTATGAGAAATCAAGATACTATGAAACAGATCCAAAGAAATGAAAAAATAGAAGGCAATGTGAAATATCTCCTTAAAAAAACAACACTGACCTGGAAAATAGAACCAGGAGATATAATTTTAAAATTAATGGACTGCCTGAAAGTCATGATCTAAAAAAGAACCTAGAAATCATCCTTCAAGAAATTCTCAAGGAAAATTGCCCAGATATTTTAGAACCAGAGAGCAAAGTAGATCTTGAAAGACTTCACTAATCACTTCTTGAAAAAGATCCCAAAAAGCAAACTCCTAGGAATATTATAGTCAGGTTCTGGAGTTCCCAGATCAAGGAGCAAATATTACAAGATGCCAAGAAGAAACAAGTTGAATACTGTGAAAACACAATCCCAGATCAAGGAGCAAATATTACAAGATGCCAAGAAGAAACAAGTTGAATACTGTGAAAACACAATCAGGATAACACAGGATCTAGCAGCTTCTACATTAAGGAACCAAAGGGCCTGGAATATGATATTCCAGAGATTCAGAGAGCTAGGATTAAAACCAAGAATAACCTACCCAGCAAAACTGAGTATAATGTTGCAGGAGAAACTATGGTCATTCAATGAGGTGGAGGACTTTCAAGCATTGTTGAGGAAAAACCCAGAACTGAATGGAAAATTTGACATTCAAATGCAAGAAGCATGAGAACATAAACATAGAAAAGAAATCATAAGGAACTTATCGAACTATTTGCATGCCAACATGGAAATATGAGCATTGTAACTTGTGAAACTTTTCTCAGTATGATTATTGGTGAAGGGAATATAAATGTGTGTGTGTATATGTGTATATATATGTGTGTGTGTACACACATATATATGTATGTATGTATAATACACACATGTTTACATAGGAGGATATATATGCGTATGAATACATGGGTGAGTGTGGGTATTTATGTGTGTGTGTGTAGACAAAGGGTACAGGATCAATTGAATATGAAAGGATGATATTTCAAAAGGTATAATTAATGGGTGGGAGAGGAACAGAATGAGAGGAGAAAGGGAGAGACAGAATGGGGTTAATCATCTCATATAGAAGAGGCAAGGGATAAACTGTCACAATGGAGGGGAAGAACAGGAAGGCATAAAGACAACGGGTCAACCTTACTCTCATTGAATTTGGCTTAGGGAGGGAATGACATACAGTCTAAATTGGGTATCTTGCCCACAGGAGAGTAGGGTGAAAAGGGGATGAGAGGGGGGATGATGGAGGGGAGGGCAGGTTGGAGGGGAGGGTTGTTAGAAACACACACCTCTTTTAAGGGACAGGTACAAAGTAGAAAATAGAACAAGTGGTGGGTGGGATATAAAGTAAGGAAATATGGTCAATGTTACACAATATGTTCATTGTGGAGATGTGCTGTGTAACCACACAAGTATGGTCTGTATTAAATTACCTGCCTTTCCAGTGGGGGTGAGTGACAAAGGAGGAATAGAAAGAATCTAGAATTTAAAGCTCTAAAATCAAATGATAAAAACATATGTGTGTATGTATGTATGTGTATGTATATGTATATGTGTATATATAATAATAATAATTATTATTATTATTATTTACATGCAACTGGGAAATAAGATATACAGGCACTGGGATAGGGAGATCCATCTTACCCTACCAGAATGTCAGGGGGATCATGGGGGAGGATATAGGTGAGAGTAGATTGGGGGAGGGGGGTATACAGTGGGATCACTATTTTGGGGTTGTGGTTAGGTGGAAGACAGGGAGAACATTTGTAACTCAAAATCTTGGGGAAATCAATGATATAAAGAAAAATGAAGAAGGAACTCTCATTTCACTAGTTCTTCAACAAGCATTCATCAGGGTACTATGGACCAGGCATTTTATTAAACATGGGAATACAATGAATAAATGAAAACAATCATTACTTTTAAGGAACTCACATTTTAATGAAGAAGACAACACACACACACACATACACACATGCACCCCTATATATACACAAGATATATACAGAGTAAGCAGAAGATAATCTGAGAAAGAAGGCAATTCCTACACAAAATGAGATTTGACAGAATTGTGAAAGAACCCAGGGAAGAAGAGAGTTAATATCCTAGACCAGCAGTTCTCAACCTGTGGGTTATGTTCAATTTAAATATATCCTGCATATAAGATATTTACGTTACAATTCATAACAGTAGCAACATTACACTTATGAATTAGGAACGAAAATAATTTTATGGTTGAGGTCACCACAACATGAGGAACTGTATTAAAGGGTCATGGCATTAGGAAAGTTGAGAACCACTGTTCTAGACACAGTGAGCAGCCAGTGAAAAGTCAGGAAGTCAAGAAATAGAGTTCTTTATATAAGCAATAACAATAAGAAGGTCAATGCCACAATCTGGAAAGGTAGGAAGGAGACAAGTTGTGGAGGATTTTAAAAGCAAACAGGATTTTCAATTTGATCGTGCAGGTTGTAGGAAACCAGTAGATTTTGCTCAAGGAAGGTGAATTAGAGGAGATGTGGTCAAATATATAGGTTAAAAAAATCACTTTGGCAGCTGAGTGGAAGATGGCAGAGACTTGACATATGGGAAGAAACAAGAAGGCTACTGCAATGGACCAGGGTTAAAGTGATAAGGGCCTTTGCCAAGGTGACATGTGAGAGATGCAAACTTCTCACTTGGAGGATCACTGCATCTTTATGGCCTGCTCTTTAGATTCTCCAGTTCCATTAGCACCTCATTTCAAGGTAAGTACCCATTTCTTATATGTTCCCTCCATTCTTCTCTGGGATCCACTCTTGACTATCAAGGTTTTCTTTTCCACAATAACCCCAAGTCACTCTCTTCTTCACCCTTCCCTAACCCTGTTTTTAAATTTTCTTTTTATGTGCTGTCTTACCCCATTAGAATGTAAGGTTCTGGAGGGCAATAGTGTTTTTCCTTTTTTAAATTTTACATATATTCCCAGTATTTAGAATAATACCTGGCACATAATAAAAATTTAATAAATGATTGCATATTTAATGTTAGGAAGACCAAAATGACTATTTGTATCTGCATTGTTTCAATTTTTAAACCACTTGAATGATTCTTTTAGTTGTTTTATTTTCTCTTCTGGGGTTCTAATAGTACCAACCCCCTTTTTTCTAGGGATCTCTCTTCATATCTTTTTACCCCATAGTATTTGTTCATTGCATGCCTGACTTATTTCTGAAGTATTTCTATTTCTCTCTCATTTTTTAAATGAGACTTTTCTTATAAATTTTTATTCTAGCTTTATTAGGAGTAGCATTACAATTATGTACCTTAATAGGGTTAAAATGACTTCCCTAGTCTTTCTGAAAATTATTTATTGTACATAAGATAAAATCAACCAAAAAATAATTTGCAGCTAAATCATATAAGAAGGCAGACTTTAAATATATCCTGTTTAGTACTTTTTTTTACCAGTCTTCCTACTGAATGTGGAAAGTGAAATCCAGTGAGAATGAGTAATGAACATCAAAGGCTGAATCCAGCAAGAGTTTATTTATTGAAAATTTTTCCAGTTCAGGGTTCTTTTAATTTCCAATTTCTATAATTAAGGTGAAAAGAAAAGGAAAAAAGCTCAATCCTTCTCCCAGTGTCTAATTTAACAGTATTTAGATTATAAGAGAACCTGCTTCTCTTACAACACAGATAATCATGTACCTAAATTTAAACTTTGAAACCAAAATCAAATAATTACCAATCTGGTAACTTCAGTTTAGTGATTTTCCAAATTGTTTTGCACAGAAAATCATTCATCTCATAACCATGGGCATAAAATTCACTCCTAAAGAAAATTTCACATAAGGTTAACAAACATGAAACAACTAATTTTGGCTTACACAGGCCACATTCAAATAGCATTTTTTTTTGTTTTATATCAAATATTCTGCCAATCACCTTTACAGTTATATTATTCCCATAAAATCCCTAGGATGTGAATTCCACCACCATCCCCTTAAATAAAACTTTCTGGTGGGGTTCATACAGTGAATCAATTTCTTAATGCCAAAAAACATGTACCTTTTGATTATATAACTTTATATTTTGAAATTCTAATATCCTTGGACCTCTAAAAGGAAATATTATCTACAAATTTATATATTTTATTAATATTTCAGTTTTTCATTCACCTTAACATTTTCCTAAGAAAGTTTACAAGGAATTTGAAATCACCTATTATAATCAGGTCAGTTTACAATATGCTGGGACAATATTCTAACTGCTTCTTTTAGTTCTAGTAATAATTATAAATCACAATAATCTATATCTTTCACCATAATTGGTGCTTATCTTTTTTTTTTTGCTTTTTTTTTTGGAGGGCAATTAGGGTTGTGACTTGCCTAAAATCACAGGGCTAGTAAGTGTGCCAAGTGTCTGAAGTCAAATTTGAACTCAGGTCCTCCTGACTCCAGGGCTGGTGCTCTATTCACTGCGCCACCTAGCCACCCCCGGTGCTTATCTTTAATTCAATAACAATAACCACCCAATTTCAGCCTTTCCAAAAATTCAGAGGGTGATTCATCCTTTAAAAAAAAAATTTGCTTCACTTCAAAGGCTTTTATTTTTTTTACATTCTGTGGTTTGGGTGCTACATTCTTTTTTTTTTTTTTTTTTTTTTTTTTTTGCTTTTTTGGAGGGCAGTTGGGTTTAAGTGACTTGCCCTAGGTCACATGGCTAGTTTTTGTGTTAAGTGTCTGAGCCCAGATTTGAACACAGGTCCTCTTGACTCCAGGGCCAGTGCTCTATTCACTGCACCACCTAGCCGCCCCAAGGGTGCTACATTCTTAATCCAAGTAATTATTGATTCCCTCAGGTCCAGCATATCAACCCTATGGGCTTCATTATTGTGATCCCATATGGGATCCAAGATGGGATATTTTTGATCAGCACCCCTGCCACAGTGGGGTGTCTTCTTTCCCATTCCACCATGGCTGTCCTTCTGATCGATCATACCCCTCTCTTTTTGGGAAAACAAGATGTTTAGGATGGACATAAACTCATTCCAGGTATAGATGTTGGGTCCCAAGAATTGATCTAACTTTTCTGATAATCCCCCTGGATTTTCGGTAAGTATCTTCATTTCCTTAAAATTTCTCACCTCAGTAGTACTGAGGGGCGCATTAACAAACCCCACTCCCCCTTGTGCCAAAGGAACTTTCCATACAAGGAAACATTTCTGCTGGTTGTTTTGGCACAAGAGGGATGTTTTCTTGGTCCTTTAAAAGTTGTCTTAATTCCCTCTTGAGGGGACCATAAAGGGGTTCTTTTAAGGTGATCAAGTCTCCACCCAGATACAAGGAGGAAGGAAACAATCTTCAGCCAATGAAAACCAATGAAAGCATTTGATAACTTATTTGGTAGTGGGTGAAAGTGTGTGTGTGGGGAAGGGGTAAATTAGCAAAAATGAAATTTAGACCTAGCTGCAGCCAAAGCCCAACTTGAGTTTAGAGCACCGTCTCAATTTTTAGGGTATAGTCTGAGAAGTTTTCATCTCTCACACAGGTTTGTATATGTATGTCTTTTTTTCCCTTCAATCTTTGCCATTACATAAGAATTTATTTTTTATTTAAACTCTGTACTATCTCCTATGCCTACTATGAGGCTCTAAAAATAATGGACAATTAATAAATATTTGTTGAATTAAATTTTTTCCATAGTTTCATGTAGTTCTCGTGTTCAAAAGCAGAGAACATTTGACTTTTACTAAAAAAGTATGGGTCATTTAGGTTGGGTAGTGGATAAAGCACTGGCTCTGGAATCAGGAGTATCTGAGTTCAAATTTGGCCTCCAACTCTTACTATGGGATCATGGACTATGGACACTATGGACAAGACTGAAATGACTGAAGAAGAAAAACTAGAATATCAGAATTAGAAGGAGCTTAAAGGATATCTAGTCTAACTATGCTCAAAACCAGTTTCTAGGCTCTGTTGCCAGAATAATGGCTTTAAACAAATAAGAATCTCTTCTATGATACCAATCAATTAATCAACACTAACTTATTAAGAGCCTACTAAGTATTACCAAAAATGGTGCAAGGTGCTATACAATTGAGAATTGATGTTAATCCTATTTTTAAGATTTAGTCAAGCTGATATAGATAGGTTCATACCCCTTACCCTTCATTCTTCACCTACCTTTCAAGAAACAAAACAAAACAAAACAAAAATTGCCTAAAGGTGAAGCTTTTGCTTTGTAATCAACTCTACTCTTTATTCTCGTAGTCTCAGGTCATTTGAGTCTCAGTTCTATTAATGTTTATCTTCACCATGTATTATTCATCCTTGTAACTTTACCCATCACTCATTTACCTCATGCAAGTTCCTTTGTAACTCCACTCACCAACTAATTAATCTGAATTCAAGTCGATTCATCGAAAGCTGCTGTAGACTATTTCCATTGTCTACAGCCTACTCCTATCACATAAGGATTACTCTCATGTCCCAAGGAAGATAATTACAGTAATGGGGAGAAGCTGAGGTGACTCTTAACCTACCTCCTCATTAGAAAGTCTACCAGTCAGGATTGTTTTATCTTTGCCTGAGGAGGTCCAAATAATGTACTGTCAGGCCAATAAGAAGGAATATATACCTGGGTTTAAAACACGCTGTCAGCGCTCAGGGTCTTTGGTTATTGAGAGAGGCCAGTGACCCAGTTTATTGTCTACTAACTAATAAATTGATCATGCTGGGACCACTGTTTCTCTTAACCTTAATTTTCAAACATAAAAGAAATTTAGATGAAATGACAAAGACAAAAATAAAAATCTATGTCCTCAAGGAACTTGCATTCTATGGTAGAAACAGCATGTATTTTAGAGGCAGATAAAAAAAAAACATATCCAAAGTAAACATAATATTTAGGGGGAGATAAAGCTAATAACTAGTGGATTAGGAAAGGCTTCAATGTAGATGGTGGTCCTAGAAATGAGCTTTGAAGTAAGCTTAGGGTTCTAAGATGCAGCAGTGAAGAGGAAGGCATGACCAGAATAGTGAACAACCTATGCGAGGGTACAGAGAGATGAAATGCTGTGTGTAAAACAGTAAATAGGGCATTTTGACTAGACCCCAGAATTTGTGAAAGGGTATAATGGTATTGCATATGGAAAGGCAAACTGCAGCTAGGTTACAGGCTTTAAGTGACAGAATATATAAAATATTTGAACCTGGAGAAAATGTGTGGCATTGAAACTTTGGGAAAATGGAATTTCATGGTTAGGCTCACACTTCAGGAATACCATTTTGGTAATTGTGGGGAGGATGAATTGGAAAGGATAAGACCAGAGAGAAGGAGACCAATCAGAGACTATTCTAATTGCCTATGTGAGAGATGATGAGGGTCTAAACTAGAGTGATATCGATTTAAATGGGGAAAAAAAGATAAATATGAGACATGTTGTGGAGGGAAAATCAATAAGCCTTGATAATGATTGTTTATGGAGGATGAGAGTGAAGAGTGGTGTTAAACCTACAAACCTAGTTGACTGGAAAGCAACATAAGCTTTCCTTGAAAACTTCTATAATGGGAGAACCATTATCTCATGAAGCTATTTGTTTTTGTTTGTTTGTTTTGTTTTCTTTATAATTTAGTCATTTCAGTCATGTCCAAATCTCTGTAACTCCATTTAGAATTCTCTTAGCAAAGATATTGGAGTGGTTTGCCATTTCCTTCTCTAATTTCAGTTTTAGACAGCTCTAAAAATCTTTCCTTATAGCAAGCTGAAATTTGCCTCTGCAATTTCCACATATTGCTCTTAGTTCAGTCCTCTGGAGCCCAACAGGACCAGTCTATACCCTCTTCCATATAAAACATGTTCAAATGCTTTAAAAAAGCTATTATATTTTTCCTGAGTCTTTTCTTCAGACTAAACTATGCCAGTTTATTTGCCCAATCTTCAGTAGTACAATGTTCTAATTAGCTGAGCTAATAGGACAAAACTTTGTAGTCAGCATTATCTAATATTTCATCATATCAAAGCTGTTTAAAAAAATTTTACTTTTATAGGATTATTAAAATAGTACTACATTAAATTCTAAAATTTCATAAAAATTCCATTGCTATCATAGTGCTTTATATCAGAGTCCTATAACATATCAATTTATGACCTCTCCCTTCTCGTCCTTTCTGACAAAAGAACTTGTGATTCTGTTATTGCTTTGTTTCTCTGTGTGTCTATCCTTTCTGTTCTTTTCTCCCCCATTATGTTATTTTGAGAAACTTATGAAGGAATACCAAAAAAAAATACAAATAAAAAATAAACAAAATACAAAAAAAGACATAAAGACAATTTTCATTTATCATTTTACTATTCATTATTATTTAGGAAATAATCTTTTTTTAGTCACATATTCAACAGTATGCCCTTTAATAAAAAAAAACTCCATAAATTTTTAAGGATAAATATAATCTTGGACCATATCTAAAAAGAAAAAAAAATAAAGTTCTCAAACCACAAAAAAGAACGGATGGTTACAAAAAACAGTAATCAACTAAATGATGAAAACTACAATGAAAAACAATCTAAAAAAGAATTTTTTACTGATAAAAGACTCAAGTAAACTGACACAAATGAAGCTGGTTTTAGTTCAGGAATAATTTAAGAACTTTTGTGCCATTAGATAACCAAAAAGATGAGTATGGGACAAAACTTTCTTTAAAGAAAAATTTTTAGTGATTTAAATTATTTCCAAAGAGCAACAGAATTAAATATATATATGTGTGTGTATGTGTATATGTATGTATATATATATATATATTTGTATGTATGTATGTATGTATATTGTATCAACACTAAGCTGATTGCACAGCCATTTTTTTCCCCGTCTACATTTTCATCCCAATTGAACAGTTATGCATAGGGCTGAAAGGAGGAGTTGGAAAAAAGTTTAATAAGATACTGAACATTTATTGAAATGAAGTTGTTTTGTTTTCATTATAAAGAACAATTTGGAATTCAAAAATGGAAGCATAAGAAAATATTTCCATATGTGAGTATTCCTTTTTTCCAAACATGTAAAATTATCTTTAAAGTTTTTCACAAATGTAGGAATTAAAGAAAAAAACGAATCTGCCAAATGTCATGGAACAGTAAATTACAAAATTGAAGTCAAGGATAACTCCAAGAACCCACATTTAATTTCCTTAGGGGAATGATAATTGAACTACTTCTTGGCAAGAAAGCCTTTGGTGTTCAACCTGAATGTCAAGGCTGAGAGAAGTTCAAGGATTAGGCCAAAGTTACATGAGTCGTATTATATGCAGGATTCAAGCCCAGTTTTTTGACATCAAGTACAGTGCACTTTTCAGTATGTCAAAGCATTCCAACTGTATTTGAAAAACATATACAATCTTTTCAGAGCACTTCTATACATATAACAGGGAGCTAATTATTGAGTGTTTGCTCCAATGGAATGAAGCAAAGACATTATCTAAACATTATATATATAAACATTATAGAATAATTTTTATGTTCACATTTGAACATGGATGCGTCTGAATATCCCAAAACTCACATCAAATAAACACTGTGAAGACTAAAAATAACTGGAGTAGAAATATAGTTTCTCTATTTTTTTTAACCTCCTTCCCAACTCCTTTCTGTCACACCATCCATGCTGCTAATAAAATGCTCATGCTAAGAATTCAATGAACCAGAGCAAAGGCCCAGGTAGATAAAATACAAGTCTTCTCTTTAATTTGTACACTTGATGTATGAGAGGTATAAAGATTTTTTTTATGAGAAAAAGTAGAGTTATGAAACTGATTTTTAATTGTTTGTACCACTTACCAAGATTTGCCAAAATCTGCTTGTCAAATTTTCCATAAGCATCTCAAATGAGAAGTGAACAGTCTTGTTACCTGGAAGCAAAATCTCTATTCTTACTAAAAAAAACCAAACAAACAAAACCAACAACTTTTTTTGTAGTTTGTAGTATTTCATGAGTACATTAGAATGGCAGTAACCAGAGGTAATTAGCAAAGAAATATATTTAAGTAAGGCTAGTAAGCTTCCAAGTATATTCTAGAAAATAATGGATTAGAATTTGTTGGAAGTTTGTCCATGAGTACTACTTTTAATAGTTTAAATGGAGACACAAGTTAACATTAAGTATCAGTGATTTACCTGGCAATCTTTTAATGCTCTAAAAAAGAAAAGGCACAAATCATCTGTAACTCTTATTATAAGGAAAGTTGGGGCAGATGGATCACTTAAATTAAGTTCTGACTTGCAGTACACTATTGGGGGTTGAGTACCAGGCTATCTAAGGAGATCCCAGTCTGCCTAGATCTAAACCAGAGCAGTATAAGTACTCAGTAATCAGTGGCATCAGGCATGACAGTTAGAATATGCCATTAATCAGTCAATCTCATCAACTATACTGTTTTATGTTCCACACGTATTATGGTTTTGAATAAGTCTTTATTTCCACTCAATGTCTAAAAGGTCACCTAAACTGATAAAAATTAAAAGCATTAACAAGTGTTATAATTACAATTATGCATTAGTTTTCCACTTTAGATACTGCCTTAACTCAAACTATCATAGACTTCATACCCTTTAAGTGTTTTACACACTACTTTAATATTTTTACAATAAAATGCTACCATATTTAATCCATTTTAGCAAACTTAAATGTTTGAACACACATTATTTGCAAATAGATTTTATTTTAATTTTCAACAAGCTTTTAAAAAATGTTTTTTATAAACCATTTTTGGAAATATTTTGGCCCACATTTTACAAAAAAACTTTATCACAAGGTAGGTTTGCTGTTAGCAATCACTATTACTTACACAGTGAAAATATTTTGGAGACAAAAGTATTAGTATTTCCATGTGTGAGGCATTGTTTTTTTTCTAGAATTATTAGTCATTTGTTATATTTCCATATTTGTCACAGTTTAATGTGAACTTTGACCTTAAATGAACTATTTAACACATTCCTCCACCTATACAAAAATAATAATACAATTTGGAATTAACTTCATAACTGCATTAACAAGGTAATATCCATGAGTAGATAAAACAGGTAGAAGATGTTAGTTGTATGAAAAGATATGTAAGAACTAGAAGAGTTATCGAGTATGAATTCATATTAGCATGAAAAGCAATTTCACAATTCAAGATCATTTCTACAGGTCTTCAAGATGCAACTGTTCTTAGCATGAATATATAAATGTGATTTATAACTTCTCAGAAAATCATTTAGGCTAACTTTCTAATTTTATAGATGAGAAAACTGAAACCCAGAAAGGATGACTTGCCCCAGGATTATACAGGTAGCCTCGATTCCAATCCAAGTTTGTTTTTTTTAAACACCAAATCTAGAGTGCTTTCCTTAAATTAAGCTGCTTTTAATATGCCATATGTGGCAAAATTTGTTCCTATTTGTTTCTTATGAAACTGAGGCAGAAGGATGGAAATCATTCTTGTTTCTAGCCTTGTGCCAATTTCTTTTTAATACTTAATTAGAAAGGAAATGCCATTTGAACAAGAACAGTCATGGACAGTGTACTGAATTATGTATGTGTAAGAGAACCATTATGTACAAAATGTACACTCATGTTCATACCATAAAGTCATATACTATCAGAACTTTGAGATACAATAACTATGTGTTCTCCCTAAGTGGTAGCTTTTCAAAAAATTGCCATATACCTCACTATTCTAACTCTTCAATTATACTTTTTGGTCAGTTTATGACATCTGGTTAAAAATTCCAAAAGTTCTTGAATAATAGTAAAAATAAAACTGCTAAAATATCAATGTTATAAAAACTGCTTAATTTTGAGTATCATTTTTTAAGGCAAACTTATTTTGATAAAAATTCCTTATATCTAAAATAAAGTGCTACAAAATGTAATCTACAAAAAACAGTCCTGGCAACTTTTATTAGTGTACCAAAATTTTATTTGATTTAACTTGTTTTATTCAAATGCCCCATAGGCAAAAATTTTTTAATGGTCAGGGTAAATAAATCAGTACCGAGCAGAAATAAGGCTGGAACCAAAAGATAACATAAGAATGGATTACTTTCCATTAAGATGGTTTTTTGAAAGATTAAAGTTCCAAGTTTAAAACACCTATTTAAACATTGTCTATATTCAACCTGGGTCCTTTAGTGAGAATGTGTCAAAACCAGGACAACCAACTTAAAAAAAAAAGTTATTTCAAGGCTCAATGAACCAAAATGAGGCAAAACATAAATCCTCAAGAAAACCAGGGAGGGGTAAGAAGGAGATAGTTCAGTCATGAGGCACAGTTTGGCATCCAGTTCTCTTAGCTGGTTTTATATTTGCTTTTTTTTTTTTTTAATAACTTCACCTAAATACCATAAACAGCATATGATGCACTAACACAGAAAGCTGGCACAGGCACATAGCAGAGGCCAAGTCTCCAGCTTGTGTGTCCCTGATTGTGTGGTTCCTGCGCGGGCCTCAGGCCTGGTTCCATCTAACCATGACTGAAGGATGGAACCCTCCCTGAGCCTGCGGGGAAGGCAGTGGGGGAGGGGGGCTGGAAGACTAAGGACCTGTCCATTTGCACAGCTCTCCCATATTTCAGGAGAGACATCCAAGTGTCCTTGCATTTGGATCCAGACAAGTGTGCGGGGCCTGGGAGGCGGGGGATGGAAGGGGTGGGCTTCCCGCTCCGTCCCAGTCAGAAAAGCAGCCCCGCCTCTTGCTCTCTGTCTGCCTAACTAGAGGAAGGCTGCGGGATCTGGAGCTCGGATTTCCAGCTGAAGCCGCCTTTCTTCCTCCTCCTCCTTGGTCTCCGCCTTCTGGGACTGGGCCCGATGGTGCTGCCACTGCTGTTCCTGGTGTAGCTGCAGCAGGGCCCGGCGGTACATGGCTTCCAGCCTCTCGAGGCGGGCCCTCAGAGCCCGGGGACTACCAGGCTCTTCCGGGCTCTCTCCAGCTCTCTGCTCTTTCTGGTCCGCTGCTACACCCCGCGGGTGTCTGCGGGCTTCCTGGGTACCTCCTTTTTCCTCCTCCGGGTCTGGCTCGCCAGGCTCCCCTATCCCAGCCGCGGCCTGGGCGGCCCGCATGGGCTCCCTGGGCTGCTCCTCGTCCTGCCTCTGCAGCGCCTGCCGGAAGAGGCTGCGGTTCTCGCGCTTCAGCCGCCGGTTCTCGAGCCGCAGGCGCCCGTTCTCCTCGCGCAGCCGAGCGTTCTGCCGGTCCCGCTCATCCCGCGCGCGGATCGCCTCCTGGTGGCTCGCAGCCAGGTCTGCGAACCGCTCCTCCAGCTGCTGCCGGGCACCGCCCGCGCGGCCTCTCCAACCGCCGCGGCAGCAGCAGCCGCCCCCGCCGGCACCTCCGAACACTCGGCCCAAACGCTCCTGGCCGCGGCCACAGCTGCCCCCACCATCGCCTTCACCGCCGTCACCGCCGCAGCCCCAACGCCTGGCGGCGGCACCACGCATGCGCCACATCGGTCCAGTCCCCTACTGCCTTGCCCGCCAGCCCTGCGCGTGCAGCCGCCGGACACCCGGGGAAAAACAGGGGCTGCAGCTGCAGCCGCCGCCCGGACGACGGAGGAAGAGGTGGCGGCGGCCTCGGCTTCTGGCGTCTGTCCAAGGGAGACCGAGAGTTTACTCGGTCTAAGACGTGTCCCGTCTCATGTAGTGCGGCTACCCCTTTGGGACGTATGCGAGTTTGGGGACCCGCTCCCGGGCAATACCCACCCGGAGTTGCCTGCTGATCCCCAGCCACGCACCCCCCAGTGCTGCTGCTGGAAATGGCGGCTGCCCTGGAAGGATTGGCTAAACCAGCCCGCCAAGGGAATGAGACCTTGGCATCGCAGGAAGCCACCCAGAGGAGCACTTACAACTAAGTTGCAAAGACTCGGGATAAACCAAAGTTAAAAAAAAAATCCTTAAAAAAACAAAACTCAGTACAGGCAGGAATCCTATCTAAGAGGCGGGGCTGCTAGATGGCGCAGTAGAGCTTGGAGGCAGCTAAATTTATCTTCCTGAGTTCGAATGTAGCCTCCCACACTTACTTGTGTGACCCTGGGCAAGTCATTTAACACTTTTCAGACTGGACCCCAGAAAATATTGAAAATTTCATGTGAGACATCCCCACCCTATATTCAGACTTACTCCCCTGTAAAGTTGCATTTCATAAGGTGAAAGAGGGAAAGTTACTGAAAGAGTGAAGGAAAATGGCAGAATCCTTAGACTTATACACAGATGTACAAGCTCGACAGGACACCTTTACCCAAAGACTGGTCCTTAGTCACTTCTAATTCAAACGCTTAACGTTTTTCTCTTCTGTTCCCTTGACTTGGTTCATTCTGAAATTTCAAATTTACCTCATTAGGTGTCTCAGATAGTACACTCCACCCAACTTCTGCTATGTAGTTCTGGGTTATTGTTTTCAGACTTTTGAAGATACTTTTTTTTTGTCATTAATTAGTGCTTTTACCAGCTAGTCAATTAGTATTTACCAGTTAGTGCTTTTACCAGTTAGTCAATTAGTATTTATTAAGTATCAGACACGAGTGAGACACTGTGAAATAAAAGATTAAAAAATGAAAATTAAGCAAAAGTCAAAACAAAACAGCCCCAACTCCTAAAGAACTCACAGTCCCATGGGTGTAGACAATATTCAAGCAACTATGTACAAGCAAGATATATGCAGGCTAAACTGGGAATAGTGTCAGGGTGAAAGCAAAACAGGCAGGAAAAGGCTTCTTGATGAAGGTGGGACTTTAGCTAAGACTTCGAGGAAACCAAAGAAGCTGGGAGGCAGAGATGAGGAAGAAGACATAGGGTACACCCTATAAAAAATTCTAGAGTACTTTCTAAAAGGGAAAGCAAGGAGGCCAGTGTCACTGGCTCATTGAGTAAATGAAGGGTAGTGAGGTGTAAGTATACTGGAAATGTAGAAAGGGGTCTGGTTGTGCAAGATTTTAAAAGGCCAGGATTTTAAAAGCCACACAATTTGATATTTGATCCTGAAAGCAACAGGGAGCCATTTAAGTTTACTGGATAGCATAGCAGAGTGATATGGTCAGATCTTCTTTGAGAAGACTGATTTGAAAGCTGTGTGGAGGATTTACGGGAGTAGAGAGATTTGAGGCAGGTAGATCAATCAACAGGCCATTTTAATGGTTCAACCTTGGGGTAAGAGGGCCTGGAACAGGGTAGTTATAATATTAAAGGACAGAAAGGGCTTATAAAAGAGATATTAAGAATATAGAAATGCAGGACTTTACAACCGGTCGAATATAGGGAGCTAAAGGGACTAAAGAGTTAAAGATGATGCCTAGATGGAGTTTGGGTGCCTGGAAGAATGGTGTGCAGTACTAAGGAGGTTGTGTGGAGGAGAAGGTTTGGGAAGAAAGTTCGGTTTTAGATATTTTGAGTTTAATATGATTATCTAAGATGATTCTCCAGTTCAAATGCAAAATCCTCTGGTTGGCATTTAGAGCCCTTCATAACAAGCCCTCCCCTTATACATTTTCAGTCTTAAACCTTACACCTCACCGTACCCTGCATGCTATACAGTGACTCTGACTGGCCTCTTTGTTGCTTCATGAACCAGACATTGCCTTTTTCAGGACATTTTCTATGGCCTTCTTCCATGCTTGAAATGTTCTCCTTTCTCATCTTTTCCTTCTGTCTTCCCTGCTTTCTTTTTAATTCCAGTTAAAAACTCACCTTCTACAGTGTCTCAATCTATTTTAAATCTAGTGCCTTCTCTTAATTTATTGCATACTTATCCTATATAAAGATTATATATGTGTATACATACATACATATACATATACTTACATACATATACACATATATACATATGTACATATATATAGAAAGAGTTTACTTCTTGTCTCACCCATTAGATTGTGAGTTCCTTGAGGACAGGGACTGCCTTTTGCTTTATTTATTAATTGATTTATTATTTTTATTATGTCTCCCAGAACTTAGTGTAGTGCCTGGCAAATATTAGATACTTAATAAATGCTTATTTATTAACCATTAACCATTAATAGACTCACTGACTATGGTACAGTCTCATAGGTAAGATGTCTCATGGGTAGTTGGAGATGGTCTCCACAGTTTTTCCTTTCTAGAAGATGACCTACTTCTTTTTGAAACCTATTTATAAAGACACTGACTCGATTCCACTTTTCCACTATTTCTGTTGACTTTTGGCCTCACAAAATTTTTCCTCAGGCAGTAGGATATTTGTTTCAAAACTCCAAGAGATTCCTGGCAACAACTACATAGACAAATAGACTGATTGATGTATTTTGTTCCTCTGATGCCAAGATCTCATGACATAGGGGTACCCCTTCTTGTTAAGAAACCAACAAACACCTAAATTTCACTTGAAATAGCTCTTAAGAGATTTCTTTAAGAATCTTTCGATAACTCCTTAGAATTATTCACATGACCCTGGCATGTAAGCAGTTCCAATTATTTGCCAGGAGCTTGTACAGTGGAAGAGACAGATAGAAATGCTCCTGGTCCCATCCCTTCCAGAAAACAAACAAAAACATTCACCTGGAAAACAGGAAGGGAGAATAGGCATTACCTATATTTCCTTGAAATGTGATGATGATGATAACAATAACCTTTCAGGCTGACTTAGGTACTACTTAGACAATAACTTCCTCTAAGAAAATGTACCACTCAGTTTGGAATGTGAGGAATATATATCCATACTTCCTTGTTCCTACCAACTCTAAATAAAACAAAAAACTATTCTCATACTCTACATTTGATGGGAATAGAAAATCGCAGGCCACTTTCTCTTTTATTCCTCAAAAAATAGTGTTAGAGATTGTGGAAAAAAAAATTTTAAGTAGATGAAGCAAGATTGAGCAATGCTCCTCAAGTTGTTTGATGCATTAATCGCACCATTTATCCATGATTAGTCTTCAGCCTATATTTGTTCTTCACCTTAGTGGTCAAGAAATAAGGGGCAGGGGGTGGCTAAGTGGCGCAGTGAATAGAGCACCGCCCTGGAGTCAGGAGGACCCAAGTTCAAATTCGGCCTCAGACACTGTATACAAAAACTAGCTGTGTGACCTTGGGCAAGTCACTTAACCCCAACAGCCCTCCAAAAAGCGAAAAAAAAAATAAGGGGCAGAGGTCATTAATCTTTCTTCACCATCCTCCTCCCCACCTCATGTAAAGTAAAACTTTATAACATATTTTATTGTTTAACCAGTGAAATGGGCAGGAACTAGTTAAATAGAAACTTCATGGACTTAAGAATGAAGTAGCCAGGAAATAGTTAAGTGATACTTTGAGAAATCAGAAATCAGCAAGTTAGAAGACAATGAACCTGCCTATGAGCCAGGCTGGGGTGTGGGAACCCATCTAGGTCTTCATTTTTCTTCTCCTACGTGCCCAGGTCATCATGCTCTGTACCTCTCTCTGCTTCTGTCATTATGCCCTGTAATCACAAACTCCTTTACCTCAGCAACTTACTTGCACCTCCAAACAATGGGACTATATGGTATCCAAAACTAGCCTGTTCCCAATTACAGCATCCTGTTCAAGGCGCCTGCATCTTGGCACGACAGCCAGAACCATTGCACCCACCTGGAGCCTTGTAGCTAAGGGTCCCACAGATCTGCCAGCCAATCAAAACCCTCCCCGTAGCACCTGCTTTAGTAGCTAAGGATAAAAAGGACACAGTAGAAGGCATCGGGTTCCACCTAATTGATTGGGTGGGACCCAGGTTCAAACCTGTCAATAAATATTTGCTTTGCTTTAAAGCTTCTTGGTGGTCATGACAATTACTCTCGCGCATAGTGGTAAATACCACGTTACAACCAGTATATTCATTCAATAAACATTTATTAAGCATCTTAAGAGGTGAACCAAGAGATTGTAAAGTTGGTTACTGATGTCAAGAGAGGAGACGTTATAAGCAACTGTCAAAAGTTGCATGTCAAGGAGAGTAAAGAACTTTGAAGTCCTCTTAGATTTGTTGATTAGTGATCATTTAGAGAGAAGTTTCATCAAGAGAGGTGGAAAAAGAGGTAAGAGGATGAGGAGAGAATAAGCAGGGGCAACAATCATTAGATATTTAGATAGCTGTCTTTTCAAAAAGTTTAGCCAGGATCAGCTTGAAGAAAGCTGGCTTGCTGTGGAAGATATTATCACTGGTCTATCTTTTCAATTATTTGTATACTAAAAATTACTGACAGTCACCTAATCCATAGAAATACTAGTTGTGAAGTCCCTAGAATGAGGCTGACATCCTCCCCTCAGAATTCTAGGGATGACCCTTAATGTCTGCAGAGTTCTTCTAATGATTTTGCTTTAAACCCACATTCAAATGTTTCCTCTTTAATTTCTATCATGAGGAACGATTGGCCCAATATAATTTGCTTACTATCTTCCCAGTATCATTTACCCCATTGATATCTCAATAACATCAGTAACCAAGCAACATCATTATCTTATCCAAAGGAATATTCATTGAAATATATAACAAAAATACAAAAACAAAAAACATTCAATATAAGAAAATGCAATATAAAAATACTCACCAGAACTGAAGCTCATTCCCCTCTTTCACTTTCATCCTTGGGGAGAGTGGGCTCCAAATTAAAATGTTATTTTAAATTTTTTTTAATATTCATTTTTAAACTTTCCAAACTCTCCATCTCCTTCCACAACTGATTGAGAAGGCAAGCAATATGATATAAATTATACATGTGAAGTCATGCAAAACATTTCTATATTAATTGCAAAAAATTTTTAAAAAGCAAAACAAGAAACATAAAGTGAAAAAGCATGCTTCAGTCTGTAATTTGACTTCATCAGTCCCTTTCTCTACAGATTAATAGCATTTTTCATTATGAGTACTTTGGAATTGTCTTGGATTATTGTCTTAATCAGAGGAGTTAATTCTTTCATAATTGGTCTTCCTTACCATATTATTAACGTGTACAGTTTTCTCCTGATTCTGCTCACTTTAAATCTGCTGAAGTCATCCTAGGTTTTTCTGAAAGCATCGTACTCATTATTTCTCATAGCAAAAGGGCATTCCATCACCTCCAACTTGTTCAGCCACTTCCCAATTGATGGGCATCCCCTCAATTTTCATTTTTTTTTCTGTGAGGAAAAGAACTGCTATGAATATCTTTATACAAATAGGTCATTTTCCCTTTGCTGTCTTTGGAATACAGAACTAGTAGAGGTATTGCTGAGTCAATGGATATGCACAGTTTTATAGCCCTTTGGGCATAGTTCCAAATTGTTCTTCAGAATAGTTGGACTAGTTCAAAACTCTACTAATAATAATGCAGTACTCTACCTATTTTTCCACCTCCCCTCAAATTTTGTCATTTCCTTTTTTTGTTTTTGTTAGGCGATATGATAGGTGTGAGATGGAACCTCAGAGTTGTTTCAATTTGCATATCTCTAATCAATAGTGGTTTAGAGCATTTTTTTTTATTTCATTATTGACAGCTTTGGTTTCTTCTTCTGAAACCTTGCAGGATTTTTTTTATCAGAATTTATTTCTATATCTTGTGGTTTTTTATGTTTATTCAGCTTATCTTTCTTAGAACTATGGAATGGAACTTAAAAGAGTGTTATCTCTTGTCCTTCTCACCCTCTATTCTAAGCAAAATAAAATACTCGGTCACCACAGGATTTTAGTCATAAAAGTCTTGATTAAACTGGATGCCTCCATCTGGTAAAGTGTATCTATCATATAAATTTTTGTGGCTTTTTGTACCCACACAATTAACAATGCATGATAACTCCTTTATTGTAATTAAATAAAAATTTTGGAAGCAGCATGGGAAATGGGAAAAAAGTATTTTCAACCTACTACATTTCAGATCAGCTTTTGACAATCTTTCACCAGTAGGGGGACAAAATGGAGAGATATGTGCTACTGTCTGATAAGTACATTTAGGTAAATTCAGCACTAGTTGAATGACTAGATTTAAAGATTTGTCATTAATGTCTCAAAAGCAAGTTGGAAGTTCTCTAGAGGAGTATGCCAGTGTACCTTTGAGTCTATGCTCTTAAATTTATTTTAGTTTTAAGTGCTGACCTGGATGAACGAATGGATGGTCAACTTAAGCAAGTTGGAGATCTTAAAAGCTGGAATAAATTCCTAAAACACTAGGTGACAGAAGATTCCAAAAGATCTTGATAGACTAGAATATTCGGCCCAATCTAATAAAATCAAATATAAAAGGGATAAATTTAAAAAATCTTATTTTTAAATTCAAGATCATTAGATCAGGTATTGTATT
The DNA here is from genome assembly GCA_028646575.1 of Pseudocheirus occidentalis. Classification (NCBI taxonomy): domain Eukaryota; kingdom Metazoa; phylum Chordata; class Mammalia; order Diprotodontia; family Pseudocheiridae; genus Pseudocheirus; species Pseudocheirus occidentalis. The sequence continues at coordinate 156,472,410 of CM053599.1, read as the reverse complement.
GTTATCATTAATTTAATAATTAATTCAATCCACTTTTCTAGTTAATCTTCTACTCCTTCCCTGTAAGAACCCCTTAGCACAAGATATTTGACTTTAGACTTCCCTGCTTTCTTTGTTTGGATGAAGGAGATTTGGAGTCAGTGCTACTTCCTGCACGATGTTGGGCAAATCACTTAACCTCTTTGGGTACTGGGCGTCTCATCAACAGAATAAGACCTGAGAAATAATGTCCTCACATCTAAGTCTATTTTCATTTGGCACTATGCTTCAGACTTTTGTTCCTATCTGGGGACATAATCTTTCCATCTAAATACTGTCCTTGCCTCATCCCTTTTGTGAAGCTTTTGTTTCAAGTTATTTTTTTTTCTTTTTCTGACTTCCTATAGCATGTACACACACACACACACACACACACACACACAATCTGCCTCTCATGGGGCACTGTCTTATTTTTTCATTTGTTTATCTTGTCTGCCCAGCACATCATCAATTCCTTAATGCAGTGGTTGTATCTTTTATTTTGTTATTTTAACAGTACTTGCAATAGTAACTCCTGCAAATTATCTATACTATTATCATATCTTTGAGAGGCAATCTTGGAATGGCAGTTTAACTGGCATTATATGAAGAAGTTGTGAAGAATTTAACTGTCATTCTAAATTGACTGTTAACAATGATAGTTGATGAAAAGACAAGAAAGACCAACAGAACTTAGTTCCTGAGAGAACTGAGTCTAACCTTTATCATGTGAAGAAATACAATGGAAAAAACTTTGAGAAAAGATTTTAATTGGTATTCTAAATTATGGGGTTATATTTCCAGATTCAAAAAGTCAGCAACTGCAGTCATGGTTAAAGATGACTTTGATTATGATCTTTCTTACAGGATTTATATTATAAAACAGTATTTATTCTTGTCTTGTTTTATGTTACCTTATTAATAAATAATATAGCTGACATAAGAGATTAGGAAGTTGGAGAAGTAGGGGAGAAGGAGGTGGGGGAGAAAAAAGGATGGAAGGAAGAAGGGAGGGGGAGAGGGGAGAAGGAGACATAGTCAGGGAGAAGGAGAGAGGAGCAAACATGTATGGGAAATATTTTATCTTACCAAATTAACTATAGTGGAGACTCAAGCTAATTGTTAATGAGAAATATGTGGTAATTTTAGTAATTCATGTGGAAATATCAAAATGTAGAGAATTATTACCTTACAACCTAGATGAAAATAAGGCAAATCAACTAGTAGCAGGTAAAGAGAGAGAACTGACAACCCTTACCTAGGTTATTCATGGGAGTTATGAACTATAAATAAACTCTTGCCTTATCATATAAGAACACTCATATGCAGTGCTGTAGAAGAGATTTGATCTGGTGTGTTTGGAAGAAAAAAAACACTCTACTCTTACACTTTAGCCAAATATGTCAGATTTTATTAATCAGTTCTGCTATATTGATATATGTGTTCACCAAAAAGAAAAAAGATAGGAACCAATAAAAATGGTAGCACAGTTTTATACATGTTAAATAGTTAATAAATAAATAAATACCACAGTAAATAGCAACCAAGTGTGAGCTTTTAGACTGCTGTTCAGCCTCAGCAACATGAGCAAGTTGGGCCAGCTTCATTTAAGGACTAGAGCTGGAGGGCATGGCCTAAGGGGTGGAGGGTGGGGGCAAGGATGGTTTGGAGCAGTGTTCTGCTCACAGCTCCTACTGCATCAGAATATATACAGTAATATGGCACTTTACCATGAAAAAGAACTGAAGTTTGCTTTTGGAACTGGGTGTTGGAAGGATTGCAGCTTGTGAGTTATTATCAAATGGTGCATTTTTATGCATTTTTATTGTTTCTTGTGGGAGAATTTGAGCAGAGGCAAACTCCAAATTTGTGTTATGCTGAAAATGTTCCCAAATCTATCAGTCATGTGGAATAAATCTATAAATACATATTTTTGAAACACCTTATAGTAGAATTGTTCTCAGAGATTCTATCCAGGAATTTCTCCTGCTAAATTGAAAAAAGGTCTTTTCCTTCAAACAGACCTCGATTTACATTTCATAGAAATTGTGAAACAAAAGATAATATTTCACAGCAATGTAAAAACAAAAGCATATTGTTTTACTTAGAATTTTTAGAATCATCAAATTGTTAATGTTAATGTAGGCACACAGATTTGAAACTGATTTTTCTTCTTGGGAAAGTAATACCTTCCTTTAACGACTTTAGCTCTTATTCCCCTTTTACTTTCCTGCCCTATCCAGTGTATCTTGTATTTACTTAAATTAAGAGTATTAAAATTCTCTTTTGTTTCTTTTTTTTCTTTTCTCTCCCCCTTTTTTTCTTTTGTTCCCTACTTTTTTTGTCCAGTTGTGTGTAATTTAGATGTATCCTTTTTCTTATACTCCCATCCATCTTCTAAAATTGAGTAATATTCATATCTGGTTTCCTTTACCAAAAAGTGTTATTTTTTCTTCTCTCTTCTTTTTTTCTCCTTCTACACTACATTGTAATCTAATTTCCCATTTTTTGCAATAATTTTATTTGTCTTTTCTCCATTCTCTATAACTCATACAAACTAGAGCTTTGGGGGGGGGTGTCTAAAAACTTAGTTCTGTCTTGTCTCCCATTTATGTTTTATCGGGAGTATAGATCACGTCCATACCTCCTTTTCCCAATTTTTGGTTGTTCTTTAAAAGGTCTTTTGCTGACAAGCTTAACTCCCAGAAATCTCAGTGCATGAAAGAAGTAGAATGCTGTAGTTTACTTAGTAGTGACATCAGACTCACTATTCTTATATCTTTTAAAATTTATGAGGGAAGCTAGGTGGCTCAGTGAACCAATACTGGAGTGAGGAGGATCTGAGTTCAAATCTGGCCTCAGACACTTGACACACGTACTACCTGTGTGACATCGGGCAAGTCATTTAACTCCAATTGCTTCCCCCTTCCAAAGCGGGAGGGGGGAAAAGCTGGATGAGAAAAGATTGAAAATGATGGTGCTGGTCATGAAGGGAATAAGTTAAGGGACCATAGTGAATGTTACGAGAGCTTTAATGTAGTATTAAAAATGTAAATGAGACGGAGCTAACATTTCTAACAGCAGCAGGAGGATCCAGAAACTTTACCATAGAGTAGGGCAGCTATAGGGGGAGTTTGGAGAGTCACTGTGTTTTATCTGGGTAGAAATCTCACTGAGTTAGTACTTCAGAGTAGTACTTTATATAGCAAATTTAATTCTTTGTGGGGGGATGAGCTCAACAATTAGATATTCTACCACTGGTGTCATTGATTTATAACTTGAGTACTATATAGGATGGCAGTCAGGCAGCAGAGTGAATAGAGTGCAGGGCCTGGAATTAGAGAGATATCTTCCTGAGTTCAACTGTGACCTCAGACAGTTACTAGCTATGCGGCCCTGGGCAAGTCACTTAACCCTCCTTGCCTCCGTTTCTTCTTCTGTAAAATGAGGCATAGAAGGAAATGGCAAAACACTCTAATATCTTTGTCAACAAAACCCCAAATAGCATCATGAAGAATCAGACACAACTAAACAACAACAAAATCATATAGAACAAAAGGACAACTAAGTGAATTTTAGCTCTAGTTTCAGGCATGGGTTAGAATGTCTGAGACAGAGAGAGAAAACTTTTGTACAACTTACTTTTACATAAATAGACTTTATGTAACATTCCCTGTTGACTAGATGGAATAATCCACATTTCAGAATGACTCAAAGGACCCAGTACACTGCATCAACAAAGGGACACTTTATATTTTTAGTTATTAAAATTGCAGCAAGAAAAGAAGATAATGGTTAAAAATAATTCCTGAAAAATGTAAAGCTTTTTGAAGTAGCATTAATTATTTTCCCTTCTTCCTAGACAGTGGTAGATCTAGGACCCATAAACCCACTCTTTTGGATTAAAATGTGTTCCTGGGAAGCACAATCCTTTTCTAGAGAGAGGGGTCTTCTAAGATACGCATTGTTCTTGAAAGAATCCTATTATGGGACCACATTACCCTTTGCTTCCTCAACATCATATGAAAGAATTCGGATGTCCTAATATCTAGGACTAGGCTCACCTTCTATTCCCCTATGCCAGCTGCTTTCTTTCCACCTACCTTTCTTCCTCAACAGGGACAAACTAAATGAAGGAAGAACATTGTGCCCTTTACTTTCAAAGTCAAGCTGGACAGAAATGCATCTTGATTTGTGTCCTATCTTTTGCTTCCCTTCTCCCCACCTTCTCAGATGATAATATTGTGATCTCTTTGAGGGCAGGAAATGTCTTTTGCCTCTTTCTGACAAAGTAGGTATTTAATAAATCTTATTATTATAATTAATAGATCTTTACCATCTCTTCCACCCTTATCCACACCCCCACCCCCACCCCCCAGCAATTCTTAATAAATTCTTGCCCCTTGCATTCTAATTTACCTTTTAAAATCACTAAGTCACTTAGATCTCCTTATTGCTTGATGATATGTCCCTTTGTTAATAAATAAGAAGAATTTTTAAACAATAGTCTTCTCTAGCCCAAAAAGCATGAGATAGTTGATTTTACTGTCAAGGCTTTTCTTGTTAAACATATTTATTTACCTTTCTTCTAATCCACTGTTGGAAGTATTTCCATATTGATGAGTCATATAAATCAGACACTTCTGGATTCTGGATTAATTTGGAGGACTAATTATAAATAAGCTCTTGTTGAAAGTTCTAAAATTTTCATTGCTGGGTAGACTCAGCTTTGAAGGATGCTATATATTTGGGAGCACACTGCTGACCTTTAGTTTTGGAAGATCAAATGTCTATTTCTTCTCTGTTTTTATTTATTTTAAAATTAATTTTTGTGATTATTTTTAGTTTACATCACTCATTTCCACAAGATTTTGAGTTATAAATTTTCTCCCTGTCTTTCCCCTAGCCATCATCCCAAAACAGTGATCTCACCCCCAATCTGTTCTCTCCTATATCCTCCACCATTTCCCCTCTGACTTTCTGGTAGGGTAAGATGGATCTCCATACCCCAGTGCCTGTATATATTATTTCCTAGTTACATGTAAATGATAATAATAATAATAACAACAACAACAACAACAACAACAATAATAATAATAACAACAAAGTTTTAAACATTTGATTTTAAATCTTTAAATTCCAGAATCTTTCCCATCCTCCCTCATCTCCCACCCTTACTGGGACGATAAGCAATTCAATATAGGTTGTACATGTATAGTTATGCACAACATTTCCATAGTGGATATATTGTGAAAGACTGACTATATTTCCCTCGATTCTATCTCCCCCCCGACTTGATCTATTCTCTGCTTTTTCCCTGTACCTTTTCAGAAGTGAGTGCTTCTAACTACCCACCTCCCCAACCTGCCCTCTCCTCCATCATCCCCCCCCTCTCATACCCTTTCCCCCTACTCTCCTGTAGGACAAGATACCCAATTTAGAGTGCATGTCATTCCTTCCCTAAGCCAAATACAGTGAGAGTAAGGTTGACCCATTCCCTTTTGCCTTCCTCTTCTTACCCTCTATTGTAACAGTTATCTCTTGACTCTTCTGTATGAAGTAATTTGCCCCATTCTGTCTCTCCCCAACTCCTCTCGTCATATTCCTCCCTCACCTTTCAATTTCACCTCTTAAATATCATCCCTTCCTATTCAATTGATCCTGTGCCCTCTGTCTATGCAAACCTCTACACATGTATACACACACTCACATATGTATTCATATGTATATATGCCTTTGTATATAGACATATATGTATGTATGTATGTGTGTGTATACACACACACATTTATATTCTCTTCAACTATGCTCATACTGAGAAAAGTTTCATAAGTCACAATTATCATTTTTCCATGTAGGCATGGAAATAGTTCACCTTTGATAAGCTCCTTATAATTTCTTTTCCCTGTTTACCTTGTCATGCTTTTCTTGCTTCTTGTATTTGAATGTCAAATTTTCTATTCAGTTCTGGTTTTTTCATCAAGAATCCTCAAAAGTCCTCTACCTCATTGAATGACCATATTTTCCCCTGAAACAATATACTCAGTTTTGCTGGGTAGATAATTCTTGGTTTTAATTCTACCTCTTTTGATCTCTGGAATATCATATTCCAAGCCCTTCAATCCTTTAATGTAGAAGTTGGTAATGTAGAAGTTGTGTTATCCTGATTATGTTTCCACAATATTCAAATTGTTTCTTCTTGGCTGCTTGTGATATTTTCTCCTTCTCTGGGAACTCTGAAACTTGGCTATAATATTCATAGGAGTTTTCTTTTTGGGATCTTTTTAAAGAGGTTATTGGTGAATTCTTTACACTTTTATTTTGCACTCTGGTTCTAAAATATTCAGGGCAATTTTCCTTGAGAATTTCTTGAAATATGATTTCTAGCCTCTTTTTTGGATCGTGGCTTTCAGACAGTCCAATAATTTTTAAATTCTCTCTCCTGGATCTATTTTCCAGGTGAGTGGTTTTCCCAGTGAGATATTTCACATTGCCTTCCGTTTTTTCATTTGTTTGAATCTGTTTAATAGTACTTTGATTTCTCATTAAGTCATTCACTTCCATTTGCTCCAATCTAATACTGAAGGAATCATTCTCTTTTCTGAGCTTTTGAAATTCTTTTTTCCATCTGGCAAATTTGGCTTTTTAAGGCATTCTTCTCTTCATTGGCTTTTTAGGCCTCTTTTGCCACTTGAGTTAGTCAAGTTTTTGAGGTGTTATTTTCTTCAGTCAGGTTGTTGACTCTCATTTCATGATTTTCTTTCATCTTTCTCATTTCTCTTCCCAATTTTTCTTCCACTTCTCTTACTCGATTTTCAGAATCCTTCTTGAACTCCTCCATGGCCTGTAAAGAGTTCATATTTTTCTTGGAAGCTTCTGGTTCAGGAGTTCTGACAGTGTTGTCTTCCTCCCATTCCATGCTTTCATCCTTTTTGCCCCCCAAAAAGGAATTTAAAGTTGGATGGCTGTACTTCCTTTGCTTTCTTTGCTTGCTCATGTTGCCAGTCAATTACTTGAATTTTGAGCTCTTTGCCACAGTAGAACTCTGTTTCCACAGAGGAAAGCTTTATCCCAAATTGTTGGGGTTTTCACAGCTGCCTGAGCTATTAGGAGGGTGCTGTCTGTACAGCCCCCACCAGCTTTGGCTCAGTACTCACACACCTCAGGCCCACCACCCAAGACCGCGATCCAGATCCAGGCAGGTTAAGGCAAAAGCCCTTAGCCTCTGAATGGTCCCTTGGTCCGCCACTATGATCTGCAGGCCAGGAGCTCTGAAGCAGCCATGTGGAGGTGGCTACAGGGCTGCTGCTTCCCTGCTTCTCACTTTGGGAGCAGAGGCCAGACCATACTCCATCCCCCCAAATCCAGTAGATTTCTACTGACCTTTTACTTTGTCTTTGGCATTTATGGGTTGATAACTCTGGAAACTGTCATAGCTGCTGGTGATACACTCTCCCAAAGTAAGCTCCAGCCTCAACTGGTCCGGGCCACCCTCGGGCTAAAACTGCAGGGCTGGGCTCTGCTCCCAGTATGCTGTGATCAACCCTTCCTGTCTGTCTTCTGTGCTGCCTTTAGCAGGAGATTTTTTTTCTCTCTTGTCACTTTGTGGGTTCGATAGCTCTATTATTTGTTTAGACTCATATTTTATAGGTATTTGAGGTGGTTATGGGGGGAGACAGGGAGTTTTACTGCTTTTATGCCACCATCTTGACTCCACCCCCTTTTTGGTGGCAGCTCAAGGACTTTCTCTTATTTGTTTGAAATATTTCTTGATTGATATTGAAATTCTGAAGTTTAGACATTATGTTTCTTGGTGATTAAAAGTTGAAATTTAATTCTTTTTGTAATCTGTTGTTTTTTTCAATAAATATTTTGCTTCATTTTCAATACCTCCAATCAATTTTCTTGCGTTATTTCTTCTATAGTGGTATTTACACTTTTCACTTCACCTCATTTTTGAGGTGCTCATTCAAGCATAGTATCTCTGAACATTCTATCCTCAAAGTTATGTACATTTATTTATATAGAATACATGTGTTCTTGCGATTTTAATTTTGGATTATGTTTTGGTAAGTTTTCCATTTTCTCTATATTTTTATTTTCCCATTTAATATTATATTTTTATGAAGTTCTGCTGTCTTGTACATATTCTCTGCTGTGTGTTCTGTTGTGCAATCAGTAAGTATTTAGTGTCTACAATGTGATGCACACTGGTTATACAGGTAAATTCATATTCTCTTTTTCATCAAAATAATTTTTTCTTTTTTAAAGATCTGAATTATGCCCTGATTTCCATCCTAATCTCCATCCATTATTTTTTCCGATTTCTTTTTAATGCGTGAATGGTCTACTTCTATCCATGTATTATTGGAGGACTTAAAGAATTTGTTGACATCTTTTATTTTTACTTGGAGGTATTGAGGACGTTTTACATCACAGGCTGACATTTCATCTTGATACTGTAGTCTTTCTTCATATATCTGTTCATTTTTCAATCTCTCTTTAAAAATTTTCCTGTTGCTTTTTTCTGTTTGGCATCTTGGCTCATCCCTCCCAAATTCTGTTTGTATAATTGCCCTCTGTACCTTTGCCTTTTGATAATTTAGAGTTGTAACAAATGTCAGCATTGTTTGGGCCTTCCCCCCAAAATTGTCTCAGTATTTTCTCCTTCCCAGACTTCCAGACGTTTTTGTGTTTTCCGAGTTTTAGGCTAACATTTGACAGAGGAAGAGAAGGGAAAGACTGATGTGCAAATCCATGACATGAAAACTCCACACATTTGTATACTCTTATTTTATTCATGTGAATGAACATTGTTTTATTTCTACATCTCCTAACCAAACAGGGGATATTTATCTGGGGATGTAGGTGAGTTCAGTGTTCTTCTCTCCCTAATTAAGGCATTAGTAGCAGTATTAATATTAGATTGTATTAAATTGGCTAAAGGGGGAGAATAGAAGTGACCCAAATTAAAGCTTAAATTAAGACTTTTCTGGGTTGTGTGAGGTTCAGAGCTGGCAAGGGCAAAGTTGAAGCTGAGTTCTTCACTTGTCCCTGCACTTTTATTTCAGATGACACTGTACTTTATAAAGGTGCTTACCATAATTTTGTCTTCTTTCTGCAATTTTAATATCTATATATTGAGAGGATGAATTATTGATTCACTCTTGTGGATCATGGGAATTAGGTGGAGAGACCTGTCTCATAGAAGTAGGTAGGTGTTCATAAGTGTAAGATTTGGAGTCAGGGAGACATAAGTTTGGATTCAGCATCAAACACTTATTACCTATGTATCCCTATAACACAGGCCTTCTCCCTAGAAGTTGCTCTCCTACTCTCATTTTCCTTATGTGTAAAATGGGTTATTGTGAAGATTAAATAGGATAGTAAAACTCCAAAGCACCATGTGAATATTAGTTATTTTTATTCCTCCATTTTCCAGTATTTATCCTGTAGATTTTTGAGGAAAGTATAACCCAAACAAATAATGGTCCAGAGTTTGGAGTGCTTTTATTAGTTTTGTGCATATTGACCTGGTTTGGCATCCCTAAATATGAAGAGAATTAAAAAAACCTGTTTGTTAGAATGAATATTTTAAGGAAGATATTTGATGTCACTAGTTAAGTGGCAGTTTGATGATGGGTTCATAAAAAAATTAACATGGAAAGATTTGTGTGTGTGTGTATGTGTGGTTCCTAGAGGCTTTTAGTTTATTATTTTTTAATCCTTGTTTTTATGATCACTGTGTGTTGAAAGGTTTGTTGAATTATATCCTGAGCTTCGTGTGTGTTATATTACTTCTAATGCTCTAGCTGAAGACAGTTTATTACTGGGGAGCAGACTCATTAGTAACTCTGAAGAGCACTTATTAAGGCTCAGCAGAACGAACATCACTTTATTGGAATAATTACTGAAAATTTAGAAATAGGTAATATTGATTGCATTTATTTATTCTTTTTATATGGACAAAAATATTAAAAGCCATCAAACACCAGCATTGCTATTTGAGTATCATTTCATTCTACTATGAGGAGAATTACAATGTAAATAAAAGGCTCATGAGTTACTAGTCTTATTTAGGATGCATTTAGCAATAGGAAAATTTATTGCTACCTTAAAGGAAGATCCTAGATGTGTAGTACCTAAAGTTTAATGAATAAAAGTAGGGTATGTCATTAAATATCATCAGAAGACATTGTACTTTTTTGGACACCTGGTTTTTATTTTTGTCTTGTTGTTTTATTTTGTAAAATGGCCAATGGCCATGTGCTTTGCCATTGTGGTCCTCTGAAATTCATTACCTTATGTACCAATGACTGAGAGATATCTTGGTCAACTCCCAGGATATTTAGATGTGCAGCTCATTCTCCAGTATATCTTTGGCTTAGGCTTAGGGCTTCTTTTTTCCAGGACTTCCCGACTGTTTTTTTTCCTACTCCTCTCTCTCTTCTCAAAAAAGATAAAGTACATAGAGGTCCAGGGTTAAACTACTATTACTTAATGGGAAGGAGAAAAATAGCCCCAATGTCTCTGCCTTCCATAATCACTGAACAGAAAAACACATGTGCTTATCACCAGAGCCCTGTCCAGATCCATAGCCTTAGCCATGACAGAAGACAAGAAAGTCAACAAGTTATAGAACTCTATTACCACTTAACTGGACTGGATAGGAAGCTGCCACTGCTTCATGAAAGGTTGAAAAGCAAGCACTCTATAGCCATCTAGCACCAGTATTTTTGTCACTTGTACCAGAACTTAAGATACCAGCCCTGTTGCTGCTGCTACCTTGTCCAGGATTAGAGACTTAGACCCAGGCCTTGACCAGAAGTCATGAGTGCTCCACATGTAGAGTATCTTCTTACTAGAAATCAATCGCCCCTTGACACCTTGGGATGAAAGAAGCAAATTGGTGTTGATGGTGAATTCTTTCAGTCCTTGAGTTTTCCATAAGTATAAATTTTAAGGAAAATTATGATGACCCTAGCTGTTCCTCCCAGGAATAGAAATACTTGTAGAGTCTTAAATTTACTATGGATTTCAAAGATACAATAACTGTCTGTCCCTTAGCTCTACCTTTCTCCTTTTTGTCTTTCTCACTGTTCATTGTCTTGTGAGTGAGAATGATTGTGGCTTTCACTCTATGGCATTCTCTAACAAAGGATTTAGAGTAACTTAAATGAAGCTTACTGATTGGGACAGACATTTTTATATTTTTTTTGGTCTACTGCCTAAAGAGAAATGTACCCAAAGATGGCTATATTTACTTCCCTTTTCTCTAGTCCAGGAGTTTTGGGATGAACTGATGGTGTGTGTGTGTGTGTGTGTGTGTGTGTGTGTGTGTGTGTTTTGAGAGAGGGGAGGGTGTGGGAATTTTGAGAGAGCTCAAAGTTTTGAAAGATTTATTTTGAAATAAAGGAGACAGAGACAATATGGCAAAGTGAAAGCAGAAACTCTTCTGAACTCCTCCATGAATTTCTTCAGTAACCCCTAAAAAGTGAATCTGAATGCTTTTTAGAGTGGCAAAATTCATTGGGAGATGGAGTGTGTCAGATTTCCAGCCCAGAAAAGTGTGGACAGATAGGATTTTTTTGTGCCAGACAGGGAAACTGCAGAGTGCAGAGCATGGAGCATGCGGACTACACCAGCACAGATCCAACCATAGCAGAGCTGGAGCAATCCCAGGTGAATTGACTCACCCTCCACAGGGATGATGCCCAAACCTCTCACCACAAGATGGGAGTCTGTTAGAGCTGAGTAAGCACAAGCATAGGGCCTATGGCAGTGGGAACAACTACACCTGAGGCTATTAACCCACAGCCTGGAAGTTTATACATCACCTACCTGAACTTCTGGTAGCCAAGATGGCAGAGTAAACCTTAGCATCTCTGATCTCCCCTCTAACCTTGAAAATCCACAGAATATCGGCCTACTGTAAAATCCTGAAATGGTAGAACCAGATGCAGGCTTGGGAGTCCTAGAGGAAGGGGCATGGCTGTGTCTGTGCTGAGGCTAAAGTACAGTGAAAGAGGCATCCCAACAAGCCCCATCTCAGTGGACCAGCAGGAGATCCTAATCCTCAAGGGTGTGGAGCCAGAAAGTATTAACCCCAGAACCCCAGTGTGCCTTCAAACAAATGGGAATCTGCAGACACCAGTGTGGCTCAGCTACAACTGGCTGAGCTTTGCCTGAGCTCTAGCCTAGGAGGGTGGAGGTGGAATCCGGAAGTAGCCAGAACCCCCCCCCCCCCAACAAACACACATACACTTCATGCTGTGAACCTCAGTGTAACCCTAGGGAAATCCTGAAAGTCCTGACCTTGGCCTTGTCTAGGCACTCAGAGGCCACAGTACACAAAGCCAATAACCAGGCCCCTAACTCCCAGCATACAAAATGTGGGGCAGAGCCCTCTGTACCCCAGTAGCAGGGATCCACTTTAAAAGTCAAGAAATAGGGAATGACAAAGGGCAAAAAGCAAGTTGGACAAATACAGACTGTAGAATGCTATTAAGGTAAACAAGAAGGATCAAGTTTAGAAGAGAACAGCACTGATTCTATATCCACATCTGAAACTTCAAAAGAGAATATGAATTGGTCTCATGCCTATAAAGCATTCTTGGAAGAACTCAAGGAAGATTATAAAAGTCAAATTAAGAGAGGTAGAAGTTAAATTTACACCCTGTTTTAAAAATATAATTTGAAAAATGGGGAAAAAATTTCACTGAAGAAAATAGTTCCTTAAAAATTTGTCAGAAGGGAGGGGAGGTTCAAAACCTAACTGAAGAAGATAACTCCTTAACAGTAAAAACTGAACAAATGGAAAAGGAGATTTAAAAACTAGCAAAAGAAAACAAGTTGCTAAAAAATTAGAATAAAACAAATTGAAACTAATGACTCTATGAGGCATTATGAATAAGTCAAACAAAATCTAAAGAGTGAAAAAAAATAAGAAAATGTAAAATATCTCATTGGAAAAACAACTGACCTGGAAAACAGATCCAGTAGAGATAATTTAAGAATTATTAGTCTACTAAAAAGTCATGATGAAAGAAAGAACCTTGACCAACCTCTTCCAAGAAATAACCAAGGAAAACCACCCTGAGATACCAATACCAGAGAGTAGAATAATTATTGAAAGAATCCACTGGACACCTCTTGAAAAGATTCTAAATTGAAAACTTCAAGGATTATTGTGGCCAAATTTCATAGTTATGAGGTCAAGAAGAAAATACTGCAAGTAGCCAAAAGGAAACAATTCAAACATTGCAAAACTACAGTCAGGATCTCATAGGACCTAGCAGTTTCTACATTAAAAGACTGGAGGGATTGGAATATGATATTTTGTAAGGCAAAAGAGCTTGAACTACAATGAAGGATCAACTACCCAGCAAGACTGAGCATAATCTTTCAGACAAGTACATGGTCATTCAATGAAATAAGGGACTTCCAGACCTTTCTCATGAAAAGGCCATAACTTAATGGAAAATTTGATATCTAAATACAAGACTCAAGAAACTCATAAAAAGGTAAACAGGGAAAATACACACACACATACACACCTTGTTATTTAATAAGAGCAAACTGTTTGCATCCCTATATGGGAGGATGATACTTGTCAGTAATGAGAATTAACTAATTATCATTACATTTAAAAGGGATATAAATGGATAGATAGATAGATAGATAGATAAAGGGTGTCAGTATAAATTAGCTAATATAATGACAAAACTTTATTAAGGTGTTCGAAGGGATTGTAATGGGAGAAGAGGAAGAGACATTAAAGGGTAAATTATGCCACATGAAGAGGCATAAAAACATGTTATAGTAGAAGGAAAGAAGGGAAGGATATGAACCTTATATGAGCTTTCCTCTTATTGCTTTTGGCTCACAAAGGGAACAATATAATCAGTTAAGTATAGGATTCTAATGTGAAGAGACACAAAAACTTATAGTTAGAGGAAAAGAAGGGAGGGAGAGGAGCATTGTATGAGATTTATTCTTATCAGACTTGGTTCAAGGAGGGAATAGCATACTTGGTTAAATATAAAAATCTTTCATACCCTACAGGCAGTAGAAGGGGAAAGGGGGAAAAAAGGCAGGGGGAGTTAGAAGGGAGGGAAGAAGAGGTAAGAGGAAAAGGTAAGAAAAGGGACAGGGGCTCATAGGGAAGAAATATTGAGGAAGATGGTGCTCAAAAGCAAAACTCATAAGGGGGTGAAGGGAGAAATAGAAACAAACAGGGAAGGGAACAGAATGGAGAGAAAGACACAGATAGTAATCATAATTGTGAATGTGAATGGAATGAACTTTCCCATAAAATGGAGGCAGATAGCAGAATGGATTAAACACTATAATCCTACAATTTGCTGTTTACAAGAAACACATTTGAAACAGGGCAATACACACAGGGTAAAGGTAAAAATCTGGAGTAGAATATATTATGCTTCAGCTAAAGTAAAAAAAAAACAGGAGTAGTAATCCTAATCTCAGATAAAGTGAAAGCAAACACATCTAATTATAAGGGATGAGGAATGAAATTATATCTTGCTAAAAGGCACCATTGACGGAGAAGCAGTATCATTACTAAACATATATGAACCAAGTGTATAGCATTCACATTCTTAGAGAAGTTAAGGGAGTTAGAGGAAGAAATAGATAGCAAAACGATACTGGTGAGGGATTTTAACCTTCCCCTCTCTGAACTTGATAAATCTAACCTAAAAATAAACAAGAAAGAAGTTAAGCAGATGAATAGAATTTTAGAGAAGGTAGATATGCTAGATCTCTGGAGAAATTTGAAAAGGCATAAAAGGAATATGCCTTTTTCACAGCTGTACATGGCACATACACAAAAACTGACCACGTACTAGGGCATAAAAACCGCACAATGAAGTGCAGAAAGGTAAAAATATTAAATTAATCCTTTTCAGATCATGATGCAATAAAAATTATATGTAATAAAGGGCCATGGAAAGATGTACTAAAAACTAATTGGAAACAAAATTATCTAATCTTAAAGAATGAGTGGGTCAAACAAGACATAGACATAATCAGTAACTTCATTCAAGATAATCACAATATGAGACAACATATTAAAATTTACAGGATGCAGTGAAAATGGTTTTTAGGGGAAGTTTTATATATCTGAATGCTTCCATGAATAAAAGGGAGAAAAAAGAGCTCAATGAATTGGACATACAAATGAAAATCCTAGGGAAAAAAAACAAATTGAAAATCCCCAATTAAATACTAAATTAGAAATACTGAAAACAGAAGGAGAGATTAAGAAAACTGAAATTCAGAAGACTATTGCAAAAAGCAACTACAAGCTGGTTTTATGAAAAATATAACAATAAAATTGATAAACCCTTAGAAAATTTGATTTAAAAAAAAGAAAGAAGAAAACCAAATAACAAGTATCAAAAATGAAAAGGGTGAATTTATCTCTAATGAAGAGGAAATAAAAAACAATAATTAGGAATAATTTTGCCCAAATGAATGCCTATAAATTTGGTGAACTTAATGAAATGAATGAATATTCACAAAAATATAAATTGCCCAGATTAACTGAACAGGAAGTAAAATACTTAAATAACCACATCTAAGTTATTACTCTTTGCAGATGATGTGATGATGTATTTAGAGAATCAGAGAATTAAGTAAAAACTACTTAAAATAATAAGTAAATTTAGCAAATTTTCAGGATATAAAATAAACCTACATAAATCCTCAACATCCGTATATATTTCTTATGAAGCCCAATGGCAAGAAAGAGAAATTGCATTTAAAGTTACTATAGAAATTATAAAATATTTGAGAGTCTACCTGCCAAAACAAAACCCAGTAACTATATAAATACAATTACAAAACACTTTTCACACAAAGTCAGATCTAAATAATTGGGAAAAAAAAATCAGTTGCTTGTAGTTAGGTAGTGTTAATATATACAAATGAGAATTTCACCTAAATTAGTTTATTTGTTTAGTGCCATACCAATCAATCTACAAAAAAATTATTTTATAGAGCTAGAAAAAATAATAAAATTTATCTGGAAGAATAAAAAGTTCAGAATATCAAGGGAATTAATGAAAATAAAAGCTAGGGAAGGCGTCATAGCCATACCAGATTTTAAACTTTATTATCGAGCAGCAGTCATCAGAACTACATGGTACTGATTGAAGAATAGAATAATGGTTCACTGAAATAGATTATTTTACATGAGACACAGCAGTCAATGACTATAGTAATCTACTATTTGATAAACCCAAAAACTTTGGTTTCTGGGATAAGAACTCTCTATTTGACAAAAACTGCTGGGAAAACCGGAAAATAGTATGGCAGAAACTGGGCATAGAGCAATATCTTACATCATACACCAAAATAAAGTTTAAATGGGTTCACAATCTATCTATAAAGGCTGATATTTTAAGCAATCTGGGAGAACAAAACATAATTTGCCTGCCATATTTATTTAGAAGGGAAGAATTTATGACCAAACAAGAGATAGCATTTCAAAATGTAAAATGGATCATTTTGATTATGTTAAATTGAAACATTTTTGTACAAACAAAGCCAATGTAACCAAGACTAGAAGGGAAGCAGAAGACTGGGAAAGGATTTTTGCAATCAGTATCTCTATTAAAGGCCTCATTTTCTAAAATATATAAAAAAATGTGTCAAATTAATAGGAATACAAGTCATTGCCCAATAGATAAATGCTCAAAGGATATGAGCCGGTAGTTTTCAGAGGAAATTTTTTTTAAAAACTACATTCATATGAAAAAATGCTCTAAATCACCATAAATCAGAAAAATGTAAATCCAAACAACTCTTAGGTACCACATCTCACAGGGCAGATTGGCTAACATGACAAAACTGGAAAAAGATAAATGCTAGCAAAGATGTGGGAAAATCTGAACACTAATGCATTGTTGATGGATTTGTGAGCTGATCTGACCATTCTGGAGAGCAACTTGAAACTATGTCCACAGGGTTATTAGCTTTTTGGCTTAGCAATATCACTTCTAGGGCTGTATCCCAAAGAGATCATCCTACAAGTTGGAGTAGGTCCTGTATGTACAAAAATATTTATAGCAGCCCTTTTTGTGGTGTCAAAGAATTGAAAATCAAAGGGATGCCCTTCAATTGGGAAATGGCTAAATAAGCTGTGGTATATGAATGTAGTGGAATAATATTTTGCTATAAGAAATGAGGAGCAAATGGACATCATAATAACCTAGAGAGACTTATATTAACTGATGCTGAGAGAGAAGAGCAGAACCCAGAGAACATTGCATTCAATTACAGATACATCATATCTGTGATGACTGATTTTGATAGACTGGGCTCATCTCATCAATGTAAGGTTATAAGACAACTCCAAAGGACTCATGATGGAAAAGGCTATTCACATCCATAGAAAGATTTATGGAGTCTGAACGTGGATTGAAGCAAACTACTTGCTCTCTCTCTTTTTTTTTTGATTTTCATTCCTTCTTTCTCATTATTCATTCCATTGTTTATAATTCTTCTTTACACCTTGACTAACATTTTTTTAAATTTTCATTGACTTGTTTATTTACTTTTACTTTACAAGATTCAGTTCCACAATCCTGTGAGTTTCAAATTTTGTTCCCTCCCTCCACGCCCATAGCAGAGTGCAATCAAGTATAGGATCTGTAAATATTTTCACATTGTATGATAGTCTGATTGTATAGAAGGATTGTAACCAATGGAGTGAACAATGGGAAAAAGAAAGAAAACCAAACATGAAAAAGAAAGATAGCATGTAGATTGCTTCAGTCTCCATTTATACTGTTCTTTCTTGATCTTTCTCTGAACGTAGATATCTCCTTCCATCCTGACACTTGTAGAGTTATTTTATACCTGTGCATTGCTGTGAAGAGTCCAGTTTATCAAGGTTGGTCATGACACATGTGATGTATCTGTGATTGTGTACAAATTTTTCCTGCTTCTGCTCTTCTCACTTAGCATCAGTTTGTATAGGCTTTTCCAGGTGAATATGAAGACTGTCTCCTACACATTTCTTATAGCAAAATAGTATTCCATTACATTCATATACCACAACTCATTTAGCCATTTCCCAATTGAGGGGTATCTCCTTGATTTCCAGTTTTCTTTTGTCACCAAAAAGAGAACTGCAATTAACATTTTTGTACATATGAGTCTTCCTCCCACTTCTATGATCTCTTTGGGATTCAACCCCAGAAGTGGTATTACTGGGTCAAAGGGTATGCAGTTATTTATAACCCTTTGGGCATAGTTCTAGATTGCTCTCCAGAATAAAACATTTAATGTGTAGGTATATATAGAGACTGTGTTGGATTCCATGCCACCTTTGTGGGGAGGGGCAGAAAAGGGGGGGCAAAATTTTGAAACTCAAAAGTTTGTAGCACTGAATTTTATGAGCTAGAAGTAAATCAATAAATTCAATTGCAAAAAGAGAGTGCAACAGAGATGGAGATAAGTTCACCGCTAGTGTTTAAACAATCACTGGAGTTTGCCGTGTCCTACCACCCTCTCACCTTGACTTTTATCCAAGTTATTTGTTACAAATGTTTTCCCATATTGTAACAGCAAAGGGTTTTTTTTTTGCAGTTTTTCTGTATTATTCAGTTTCCCAGCCTCAGTCTTTCATGCCTCTGTGCTAAGCCAATCAGACGTATACTTTTGGATGCTCGCTAATCATATGCTGAGTACAATTGTGTATAAAGAGAGCTTGTGTTTTGAATGTAGACATTAAGGGAGTCAGTGTTGAGTGAGCAACAGTGTTCAGAAAGAGAAGCATCTTGAGTGGGATGAGAGAGAACTCTAAAAGCTGAGAGGTGACTTTCAAGGATGGAGAGGATATCTCTGAGAGTGGAGATAAGAACTCTGAGAGTGGAGAGGAGAACTCTGAGAGCAGAGAGGAGATCTCTGATGACAGAGACTTGCTGAGGGAACCTCTGAACTTTGAAAGCAAATAGAGCTGTGGGGCAGAGACCTGACCATGGGAGGAAGGCTTAGTATAAGCCCCTTTTGAGAGCTGTTAAAGTGAACTGAGCTGTTATTACAGAGCCTCTGGACTTTGGAGGTGAATTGAGATGATGGTGCTAGTGGTGTGTGTCAATATTGTCATTGTCCTATTGAGCTTTGTTTCCCTAAAGGTAGAAGCTATGAGAAGGAACCTCTGTCAGTCAGGGAGAACTTGGACTGGAGCAGTCCCCATGAGCTGAGACCTGGAGCAAGAGCGCAGAGCTGCCTATATGTGAATCCAGGAAAGGGTCTGGAGTAGTCAGTCCACAGAGAAAGAGCCATGGGACTTGAAAGTCAAATATGAGTTAAGATGAAAAAGGACTTTACTTGGACACTTGGTATAGATAAAAGAGATTATTCTTACAATGACCTAGCAGTGGATGGTGTAGTATTTTCTGTTACTCTTTAAGGATGAGTTGTGCTAGGGAATGCCCTGGCTTGAGACCCCTGATTATGCAGAGAAGTATTTTAGGGAAGGCTACTGAATGAAATAGTATATGCTATGTGCTATTTAACATAATTAGTGTTGATTTTATACACACACACATACACACACGATTTTTTTTTTGCTTAATGATGTTGCTATGAATGTTATGCTTTACTTTAGTGAGCAATGTTTAGTTCTGAATATAGAGTTCATTATTCTATGTGATTAGACCCTTAAAATTATTCACAGCAGCACTCCTCTGGTATGCTGCCATGATTGTTATTACACATGCTGAACTTCTCCTCTTCAACTTTTGGCAGCTTTGGTTTTGTCTTATGTCTGCATAATTTTTTTTTTTTAATTTTACGTGATCAACATTATTCATTTTGTCTCATATTTGTTACATCTATCCCTTTTTTAGTTAAGAATTCTTCCCTTGAAACAGTGGTGCAAAGTATCCTTCTTCTATAGTTCTCTAAATTTTAAATTATATTGCCTCATATATTTAGATCTTAAATGCATTTGAAACTTATCATGCTATGTACTACAAACTATTGATTTCAATTTAATTTCTGCCAGCCTGCATTACAGGTTTCCCGGCAGTTTCCACTGATATGGGAAT
The DNA here is from genome assembly GCA_028646575.1 of Pseudocheirus occidentalis. Classification (NCBI taxonomy): domain Eukaryota; kingdom Metazoa; phylum Chordata; class Mammalia; order Diprotodontia; family Pseudocheiridae; genus Pseudocheirus; species Pseudocheirus occidentalis. The sequence continues at coordinate 156,452,311 of CM053599.1, read as the reverse complement.
CTAAACCCAGTAGCTGATTTCCTTAGATTTAGCAAACACTAGACTATTATGTTTGATAGTATCTGGGTGTTTCTAACCCAGTCTGTCCCACTTATCAACTTTTCTATTTTTATTTAGTGTCAAATAATTTTGACTATCATTGTCCTAAAATGTAGTTTGAGATCTGATAATGCTAGGACTGTCTCATTCCTACTTATTTTTATTTTTATTATTTCTTTGAATTCTTTGACCCTTTGTTCCTCCAGATGAATTTTGGTATTATTTTGCCTATTTCCAGAAAGTAACTCCTTAGAAATTTGATTGTAATGGTTTTAGAACCATAAATTAATTTTAGCAGCATCATTATTTAATTGTTTTGGACTACCCACAAATATTTACTATTTCTCTAATGATTTAAATCTTTCTTGATTTTTCAAAGAGTATTTTATACTTATATTTATATAATTTAGGGTATGTTTTGGTCTTTTATAATTATTTTGGGAGTGTTTTGGTGTTTTATAATTCTTTTGAACTGAGTTTACTTTTCTAGCTGCTCCTAGGTTTGATTGCTAATATATGGAATGAGTGATGATTTTTGTATATTTACTTCATAACTGAAACAATAAGGAATAACATGATGAGCCATCCTTAGAGTCAGGACAACTTGGATTCAAGTTCAGCTTCTGATACATGCTACTTGTGTAGCTCAAGACAAATTATTTAACCTCTCAGAGCCTTCCAAACAATTCTCTAAGACAATTTGCAGAATATTTGCCAGTCTACATTATTAGAGGACATTTTCTTACTGGAAATACTAGACATATGTAGGCATAAATAATTACAGTGACAATGGAGATCCTTGTTTCACCTGCCTTCATCTTATTGGAAAGTTATGTTTTTTTAATTGATTTATATAATATGGGAATTAATTCATATTTTAATGTTTTATAGAATTCACTGAAAAGTACGATATGGTCTGAACATGTTTTCTTTTAATTTTTTTTATTCACGTTTTAGAGTTCAGTTTCTGTTTCTGAGATTCAGCAATTGCCAGAGGTCTATCATGCCTATTTTGAATAAGCTGTTAAATTTATTTAAGTATGAAAAGGACATGTTATAGTCCCCAACACTTATCTTGCTTTCAATAGTTTGGTTATTGTTATTTCCCACTTCAGATACTTTGGAGGAATCCAAAGTACATTGCACTTTGAAACACCTCTGTCTTAGAAAATGTAGTTACCAGATTCACAAGGTTTAAAAAGAGAAATGTCTAGATGTAAAGTTAAGACAGAAGCATAACAAAACATTGAAATATCAGAAGTATATTATTTAAGAAATATAATTAGCAGTTTGAAAAATAAAATATTTGATATTAAGGCAAGCAAAATTCAGGACAAGAACGATTCATATAAAAAAGTAAGACATGAGACACTGAATAACAGTGCTCTATTAATGCAAATTACTCCAGAAAACTCTTTTTATGAGTGGCTATGGTCACACATTTTTACTTCCATATCTGTAATCTACTACTCCATTTCCATTTCATATTACTTCTTTCATACTCAATCTTTTTAGAGCAGTAAATGGAAATGAGCCTTTCTTGCCTAAATATTGGTCCTCATTTAATAATACTTAAAACCCTACTTGGCCGGACTTGGACTGATAATCAACTAACTGTTGCACATTATTAGAGCTTGGCTCAATGCTGTTGTAAAGAGGCATGTGCAACACTTATCAACAGGACCTTTTTCTGGACAAACAGAACCACGTTTGGTCAGTGCAAATACTTCTCCTGATGAAGACTATAGTTTTAAAATTTCCCATAAAAATAAATAAACACTTTCCTCTCATAAATGTGATCAATGAATTTGCCAGTGGAAACTAATGAGATGTCCAGTGGAGCAAGTTTTGCCTGAGATCAAACTTGGTAAGAGCTCCAGTTGTTTTATGTCATGAGTATCCTGACATAAATTTTCATGCAATTCAAAGAAAAAAATATTTTATACCAAATTCAAAGAAACAATAAAATATTTGTTTTCTGCCCAATATAGTAACATTATTATTAGGCTACAAGTGAGTTTTAAATGCACACATATCCTTTTCTAGATGCTATGCAGTAAAATTCATTGGAATTTTATCACTGCTTATTAAAAGAAAATTCCCAGATGCATCAGTCTTCAGGTTTGCCCCAGCTTAATAAGAATGACTTCTATTGGTATTTCTGACATGCTAGAATAAAACAATTGCAAGTTATCTACTGACTTCTGATAAAATTAATTTAAGAAAATGTCAACCTCTCACCCGAGAGACATTTGAGTCCAGTTTTTGTCAGAATATTTAGTCCTCACCACATTTAATTTCATTTTAACAGTAAAGCCCTGTCATTGGATGCTTTTGTTTTTCACTCTCCAGGTCTAACATATGTTTGAGATTCAAGAAAAAGAACTTGCTAAAGAAGCTAAGTCATTATTCCATAATGGAAAGATTTTAATTAGCACTGAAATTGTAGCTGAACACATTTTCTATTTTTCTCAAATCCAAATATATGCACATACACATAGAATAAGAAAAAGGAAAAAAATAAAGTATCACCGTAAGATTTTGCAGTAATGAGAACTGGAGCCTACTACATTATTTTTTGTTTTGGAGTTAACATTTAAATTTTTTCTATATAAGGCATTTGATATACAATGAATGAATATGATATTTATCATCAAGGTTGAAGAAATTATAAATAAATTTTAACTACAACATATCATAAAATTTCCTTTAGTATATAGTGTGATTCAAATTACAGAGAAAATGGTAACTCAATTCTTTTTTCAAGGCGTGACAGTGATGTGAATTTTTAAATGAAGATAAATCTTAAAAAGAAAACAATTTAAAAATAAACAAGAGATAACAATGTTGGGTGTAAAATGGATAATTTTGATTACATTAAATTGAAAAGATTTTGTACACAGTAACTATGAGATGATCAGCTTTGATAGACTTAGCCCTTTCCAGCAATACAATGATCTAAGACAATTCCAAAAGACTCATTATGGAAAATGCTTATCCATATTCAGAGAAATAACTATAGAATCTAAATTAGATCAAAGCATATTACTTTTTCTTTTTTCCTTTCTCATAGTTTCCCCTTTATTCTGATTCTTCTTTTGCAGCATGACAAATATGGAAATATGTTTAATATTTTTGTACATGTATAGTCTATATCAGACTGCTTACCATCTTGGGGATGGGAGAAGAAAAGGGGAAGGGAGAAGGAAAGGGAAGAAGAAGAAATGTGAAAGATGGAGGGAAAAAATATTGGAATCAAAATCTTATAAAAGTTAATATTAAAAAAATTTAAAAACCTGGAAAATTTTAAAAATACAAAACAAAGAGTTTGTACAAATAAATGTAGTCAAAATCAGAAGGAAGGCAGAAAAGTGGGGAAAAGTTTATAGTTGCTCAGATAAAGGTCTCATACCTAAAATACATAAAGAATGTTGGCAAATCTAAAAGAATACTAGTTGTTTTCTGATGGATAAATGTCCAAAGGATATGAACAGGTAGTTTTCCTACAAAGAAATTTAAACAATTCATAGTCATTTGGGAAAAATGCTCTAAATTATTATTGATTAGGGAAATGTAAATTAAAATAACCTTGAAAGGTCATTATACAAGTAGGAGATTGACTAATGTGATTGAAGGGGAAAATGATAAATATTGGACACTGTATAGAAAAATTGGGACACTAATTTATTGTTGGTAGAACTGTGAACTGATTGTAATAGTAATGGGAATTTTAAGATCTTACCAGCCCCTTAATAAGCCTAAGGGAATTTGAAGACCTTCCCTGCTTTGAAAATATACTCTGCCTTCTAATAGGTTCAATGTAATCACATGGAGCCTTTGGTGGGAGGAATTTGCTGAAGGATGGCATAGAGCCCACAGGAAACTGGGAATAAGAGCCCACTAGACAGTTGGGAGTAGAGCAAGCTTCTCTGAGGGAGACAGATTGGCTTGTGAGTAAATATTAGTTTTGTATTGGTATGTGGGGAAGCTACAGGATTCTGTAGATCTCTGTACTGTGGCTTATGAACTTCTTTGCTGCTAAGGTGGAATTGGCTTATTGGATTTGGGATTTAGTTTTCTATTGTCTGAATAAATGCTTTGCTTCTGTCTTCTCTATGGAGAGTCTGCAATTGAGCACTATATAGGTATATTCACAGTGATTATGGGCACTGTGAATATTGCATTGATGCTACATTTGGTAATGAGGATGGGATCATGAAATATTGATCTCTATATGGAGGCAGAATGGATTTATAAAAAGATATGGCTATCCCAGGTTGGGAGGATTTACCTTATTCCTCCCTAGCAAGGGAGTGGTCTAAAAGTATAGGGCTCTGTGAAAACTGGTAACTGAGGTTATAATAGGGGCAACCTAGAAATTTAGAAAGATGTTTGCAAAGAACATCAATAAACCCTGTGTGAGAGTTGAAGGCAGTGTGTAGGAGGGGTTGTGTTTTACTAACAGGCTACCATGCTATGTGTAACAGTAATAACAAACTCTTACAAGGAAAAACTCAAATGGAGAGAGAATTGGTTGTGTTCTAGCCTCCATGGTCTCCTTTAGAAGAGCAATCTGGAGAATCTCAGGTGTTAGAAGAGAGAGCTATTGTGAAAAAAAGAAGCAGAAAGTAACAAGAGGAAAGTTCATCCAGTTTTGGTAGAGACTGAGCCTAGTTGCTATGACAGTTACTGCCAGGAAAGTGTATGTGTACAAAACAATAATACAATGTTTCATGATGAAGTTTTTACAAGCGCAGAAGCTCACCCCATACTGAAAAGAAAGCTGGAGAAACAGGGAGGCCAAACCGTGTTCAGGAAGATTATTGAGGATTTCACTCAACAAGAAGTTACTGATATAATATTAAGTAGATTGATCCAAATAATGGGAGAATGCTTAGTGTCTTGGATGGTGAGAATCAGTGATAAAGGAGCTGGAGGAGTATGGGTAGATAGTGTGGACTGTTTAAAATTTATAGGTATTCATCAGAATCCTTTTGTCCAGCAAACTGTTAGTGATTTTCATATGGTAGGTGATGCAGCTGAAGTCAAGGCTTGGACAATGTGCTCTAATCAGGGCCGTGTGGTGATGTGCCTAGTGGATTCACATAAGGCCAGCTCCCTAAAGATCCCCTGGAGTTACACTCAAAAGATTTGTGTCTGAGACCCTGACTGCAGCCAAGCCTTTTGCCCCCCAACTTCAGATATTTAAAAAAGACAAGTCTTATTAGATTATCAACCCTGTTGATGGGGTGTTGGGGTGTCTATGTTTGTAACATCTAGTTGCAGCTTCAGTTGTAAAGTTACACCTCCCCCAGATATAAAATCACTAACTCTACCTCTTCCCTGAGCAGAACTCTGATTAGCTAGGATAAACCCTGCTTGATATAATAACAAGACATACCTATGAATCTTTCACCCAACCATGTATAAGCAATTAGAGAAAAGTAAAGCTCCCTTGTTATAGTGGTCAGTCATACATATGAATCTTTCAATGTACTATCAGTAAGCTAACTCCTCTCCAATTAGGCACATCCTGGATCCCCAGTTAGTTGAGCTTCCAACATTCATTTTGTCAAACAGAACAGACTGGACACCTCCCAGTCAGAATTGACCACTAGTTGACTTAGGTGATGTTTCAAGGCAAAAACCACATCTCTGGTAGCACTTCTCCCTGGACTTTTTCCCAGTGAATTGTGGGCAATATACCTGCGCAGTAGATATGAAAAGTACATGTCCATTTAAGTACTGACTACTCCTTAACTCCTCCCTAAAACCACCTTTATTCACCTAGTTAGCATAATTGATACGTGATTTATGTTATTATGGCTATATAATCTGTATTTCTTTGTCTTGTATTTTTGCAGGCTTCCTAAGCCCTCCTGCCAACTGAATAGCATAACAATAAATTTTTCAATCATTAAATGGAGTTCATGGTTCTTTCCTGAACTATCCCCTGGTCATTTTTTTTTCTTCTCAACCATGTTTCTGCACACACCTGAGGCTGGACCTTGGGTGGACCCGCAACAGGTAGAAAGTAATAATATGACCAGTCTATTAGCTTTAACTACCAATAGATGAAATAAAATGCATTCCAATGATTCTATGTGGCCTAATGGAGAGAGAACCTGGTACTTACATAGAGACTGCATCAGACAGTTGAAAGAAGAAGTAATGAAGATTGCTATCATGATTGGAGATGCAGATACATATCATGATATTCCCTCAGCATGCTGTTCCTCATAGAAATATCATGGTGAAGACACCTCCTCTTGTTTATAAGCACCTACTTCTGACTCTTATAATTGGTGAAATAGGGCACCCTCTTTCAGAGGTGCTGGATAAGATTTCACAGCTTAATGACTTTGGAGAATGGGTAAAAGATAAATTTCCTCAAGAGAGAAAAAGAAATTGCCAGCAGATTCAAAATCAAAATAGTCTGACAAGAAAAAAAAGCTGTTTACAGTTCAATTGAGAGCAGGGGTGGATTTTAGAAAATTGATGGTATTCCAAATAATGAACTATATAAAGTGTACTGATCTAAGGGGCTTAATGTCATACAGAACAGAGAAGTAAAGGGCTGTCCCTACAGATCCTCCTATACCATTGTATCCAAGTTCATCACACCTTCAGGGAAAATAGGAAATTGAGCAAGCCTCAACTTGGATTAAAGAAATACACAGAAGAGAGTACAGACCCCACATCAATCTGAGCATATATTGGAAAAATGTATCAAGTACTGTAATGAGGGAATTGTTGATTCTGGGGTGGAGGCTTCACCTATTTATGGGAATTCTGATAAGTTCAAGCATGCAGGACTAAGAGAGACTGAAATATGAGTCAGGGAAATCAAACTAATGATGAAAAATGGACAATTATGTAAGAAAGAATATACTACAGTTACTGTGCTCACTCCTGAATACATCATTGGAATAGATATATTGAGAGGTATAAGCCTGAATTTACCTGAAGAAAGATATCAATTCGCACTAAGGAAGATAGGAATTAATACAGTATTAGTGGGAAAAATAAGAATGAACCCAATCACTTTACCTGAACCTTCTGAAGTAATTACTTTAAAACAATATTGTGAGCCTGGTGGGAAAGATCAAATCACTAATACTGTAAAGGAATATGTTGAAGCAGGAGCGTTAGTCCCTACAACTACAAAATGGAATAATCTTGTCTGGCCAATATGAAAAACAGAAGAGACATGAAAAATGACAGTGAATTATAGACAATTGAATAATATGACTTCTCCCTTGCAAGCTTCTTTTCAGGAAACCATCACCTTAATACAGAAGATCCAGAAATATGATTGGACTTGGTATGTAGTTATTGGTTTAGCCAATGCTTTCTTTACCATCTGAATAGACTCTAAACACTGGGACCAGTTTGTTTTCACTTGGCAGGGCAGATAATATACTTTTATCTGATTGCCAGATGGATATATACCCTACATCAATGTTGCAAATATTGATTCTGAGGGAAATGATAGTCCCCTCAACAGTTAGTATAGTCCTTGGTAAAATAGAATAACAGATATGATGTATCAACTGAACAAGAGAAGAAACACACATTGTTTACTCATGGGACATAAAAAAATTTGGGCTATAAAAAACACTGGAAAGCAGGAGCCTATAACCCATGTACGAGGTAGACTTTTGAAGGAATTGGGATAGGTGGAAGTAGGCAACAGGATGAACTTATGGCAGTACATCAAGCTATCAAAAAAGAACAAGGAGGACTGTGTCATATATTTACTGATTCATGGTTGGTAGATAATAGATTAGCTATATGGATACCATTGTGGAAAAATCAAAATTGGAAAATTCATGGTAAAAAAATCTGGGGCAAAAAATTATGGGAAGATGTATGGGACATGTTTTCAGCTACTAATTTGTTAGTTTTCCATGTAGATGCTCACATGGCCCTCACCATGCCAGAACATAAGTACAATGCATTTGATCATAGACTAGCAAAGATTGCTATTCAGTATGTTGTCCCTACTCTGACACCTACTGATGATCCAGTATTAGCAAAATGGGTTCATCAAATGGCCAGCCATTATTAGGGGTACAGGCCACACACTGGTGTGCACAAAATCAAGGTAATTAGTATCTATTATTCAGTGTTAAAACAGATAGCAAAGGGATGTCATATATGTAAATGGGAAAAGGAATGAACTATCCTTGGTTAGTAACTGGGGAGATAGCAATGGGAAAAATTCCAGCCCAAATTTGTCAAATACATTATATTGGTCACCTACCACAAGACAAAGGATGCAAACTGAAATGTATTTGTGTTTATGCCTATTCAGGTGTACTAGTGTTTTGTCTTTATAAGAATGTGACACAGACAAACACCAGTAAATCTCTAGATCCCATAAGCCTATATTATGGAACCCCAATGCAGATTCAAAGTTACAATAGGTCACCAGTTATCTCTAAACTCTCATTAGTCTATGTAATGAAATGTACTTTGAATGTATTTTTGCTGTATAAGGGACATGAAAGATGTTGGGGCCAAATGTAATAGTAATGGGAATTTGAAGATCTTCCCTAACACATAATAAGCCTAAGGGAATTTGAAGACTTTCCCTCCTTTGAAAATATTCTCTGCCCTCTAATAGATTAAATGTAATCACATGGAGCCTCTGGCGGGAGAAATTTGCTAAATAGTAGAGCAGAGCCCACAAGAAGCTGGGAGTCAGAGTCAGCTAGATGATTGGAAGGAGAGCACGCTTTCGGAAAGACTTGCATGAAATAATTATAATTAAGAGTAAAATGAACAGATCTAATAGAACATTTTATACAGTACTAGTAATATTGTTTTAATAATGACTTTGAATTAATAAGTTATTTTAACTATTATAAGTATCTGAACTAACCGTAAGGACATATGAAGAAAGATACTATCTTCATGCAAAGAAGGAACTGATAAATAGAAATATGTAGAGAATTAAATTATTATAAAATTATATTGTGTCTAATGATGGCCATCTTTAGGGTAGGGGGAGGGAAAAGGAAGGAAAAAAAATAATTGCACGATAACTTTGTATTTTTAAAAGGAATAGCAAGTTGTCCATAGTAGATTTGCAGTTTCATTTGTAATAATCTTTCTAATTATATGGAATTTAATTATATGGACAGGCTTATTTCATTCCATACATTTCATATAAAATACATATTAAAAAGAAAGGAAACTATAGACCAAACCTATTACTGAATCTTGTTGTAAATTATTAAATAAAATGTTTGTAATGAAATACAGCTGAATTTCCAGCTTGAGAAACCTTTGCCCAGGAGTGTTTTTGCCTTCATTGGTGACTTCCTTCCTGAGACTCCCATTTATAGAAAGGCTCAAACCACACTTCATCTCACTTATATCTGGGCTCTGTCCATCATCTCCCTCCCCCCCCGCCCTTTTCTCCTTGCTTATAGCACTGGGGTTATCCTCCCTGTTGCCCTACACTTTTTCCTCTTCCCTTTAAGTGTTGTGTTTCCATATTAGAAAGTAAAGTTATTGAAGGTAAGGATTTTCTTGTTTGCATATGTTTGTATCCAAGTGTACAGTGGATAGAGTGTTGAGCCTGGAGTCAGGAAGACACAGGTATAAATCTGGTCTCAGAAACCTACTAGCTCTGGGACCCTGGATAAGTCACTTAAGTTCTGCTTGCCTCAGTTTCCTCTTCTGTAAAATTAATACAATAATAGCACCTAACTCCCCGGATCATTATGAACATCAAATGATATAATAATTTTAAAGTTGTTAGCATAGTACCTGAAACCTAGTAAATGCTATACTCATAATTATTTTCCACAAAATGGGAAAGTGGGATTAGATGATGTCTGAGTTCCCCAACAGTTCTAATTCCTATGTAGTACAAAGGGTCCTAGATTTAGTCAAAGTATCTGTGTTAAAATTTTGGCTTTTTACTTATGACTGAAGTGATATATTGGCCTAATCATTTAATTTCTCTGGCCCTCATTTAACTTATTTGTAAACTCTGGCAGACTTATTCCCTTCCTGTTCTAAATTGACAGTCCTCTTGAAGAGGGTGAGAGAAGGAAGAATCTCTTTATGATTGCCAAAAAACAATGAGGGTGAGAGGGGGGATGGATTTCTAGGAAATCCTTTGAAGGTTCTTTTAAACTCTGAAACAAATTACCAGACTCAAGCTATCTTTTGGCAGAGTTATAAAAGTTTCTTGTTAGGCTGACTTTGCAGCAGGCAAGAGAGGAGAGTAAGGGGACCTGCAAAGTGTAGGAATTAGAGATACAGTTTTTAAAGCCATAAATCTTTCAATCAGGGATGAATTATGCTAACTAGAAGTGTAAGAGTGGGGTTAGGGAGGAGTTTTGGAGTGGTCAATGCTTAAAGAGACATGCACTTTTTGTAGCAACTGTGCAGGCATATTGCCCATAATTCAATGGGACATACCCCTCAGGTGTGCTACCTGGAGGTGTGGTTTTTGCCTTGACACATCATTAGGATACTTTTGGTCAAGGATGACTGAGATAGGTCCAGTTTGTTACTCATCTTTGACAATATGGCTGTTGGGAGGATAGGTTTGATTGTCCAAGTTTGGAAGCTAGACTGATTAGGGATTCAGGAGGTACCATATTGGGAGGGAGTTATCTCTTCTGATAATGTTGTTGAAGGCTTTTGGGTGCAGCTGGCCACTTAGAACAAAAGAAGTATGCATTTCTCTAAACTAAGGGTTTGTTTGAATGCTTGGGTGATGTATTCATGGCTACTATAGCTAGGCAGACTGCTGGCTCAGGGAAAAGTCTTTTAGGCTGGGGGCAGGGTAGAGTCAGAGTTAATGCTTTTATTGCTGGGGGAAGTTGACCTTTACAACTTAATTGCACAGGCTTATTACAAACTGATGTTACAGATATAGGTAGCCAAACACAAAAATATGATGTTACAAACTGAAGTTACAGACAAAAGCACTCCAGACCCCATCACTCTGATGGATTTGGATTTTATAAAGACATAATGATGCTTCATGGCAAAAAGTTAAAATGAAAAGAAACAGACTGGGGAAATTATTTTAAGAAAACACAACAGATAAATTTCTTACACACAGAATCTATATAGAGCTGATGCTTATCTATTAGGCAGTAGTCAGAGGTCATGAACAGATAATTTTCTAAGAAAGAAATGTGGTTAATAGCCACAAAAAAGATACTTGAAGTCTCCATTAATCAGAAAAAAAATAAATCAAAGCAATCTTAGAAAAATACCTTACACACAATAGAATGACATAAATACCAAAATAAAGTCATAAAATATGTTTTTCCCCCAACGGTCTATAGAAAAGCAAATAATGCAGTGTTAATGGGACTATAGACAAGTGAAACATAATGTCGAGCAGTATGACAGTACGCAATGAGTCACAAAACTGATCATGCCTTTCAACCTGGTTTATCAGGAATATATCCTAAAAATATCGTAAAAGGAACTATTTGTTCAAAAATATTCAAAGTTGTTCTAGTGCAATAGCAAAAGAAGTAAACAATGTTTATAGCTGACAATTGAAGAAGAGCTGCCTATATTAAGGTATATTAATATAATAAAATAGTGTGGTGCCATAAGAAAGAAATATGAAGTACATAAGGAAATGCAGAAAGACATGCATGAGCTGAAAAAGACTGAAATCACCCAAATCCGACAGTATGAATTGTATTTACAACTATTTTTTACTTTTTGATAAAAAATGAAAAAGGAAAAAAAGAAGAAAGATTGAGAGAAAATAAACCTAAAGATGGAGGAACCTCAGGAAACCCTTTAAAGGGATTTGGAACAAAAATATTTTCTCAGTTTATTTATTAATTTTTTCTTTTTCTTTTTGGAGGGGAGAAGGCAGGGCAGTTGGGGTCAAGTCACTTGCCCTAGGTCACATGGCTAGTAAGTATTAAGTATCTGAGTCCAGATTTAAACTCATGTCCTCCTGACTCCAGGGCCAGTGATCTATTCACTGTGCCACGTAGCCACAGCTTATTTATTAATTCTTTTGGTTCTCTCTTATTAACTCCTAGGATCTGGATGTGCAATTTTACACCTTTCCCATACCTATATATTTATTGTTTGTTTGTTTTGTCTTTTATTAGGTTTATGATTAAATAAATAAAAACTGGAGAATGATAGAGTTCAAGAATGTCTTAGGATATTTCTGCAAAGGGATGTTACTATAGAAGAAAAAAATGGAAGAAAATGTAATATCTTCATATTAAATTAGCAAATTATTTCCAATTTGGCTTGTGGGTTGCCAGAAATTTTTCTTGTTAAGTCAGATGATAAATTGTGGTGTTAAGGTTTAACAGTTTATTTTAATGTCAATGTAATTAAAAAGAAAAACATAATGAAAACCTACTAGAATCAGAGATTTTGAAATGAAAGAGACTTTGGGATTGTCCATTCTAAACCATCATCAGTATGATATAAACCTTAAAATAAAAATGATCCCAGCAAAGGAAAATGACTTGCTTAAAGCAATACTAGAAGTAAATATCAAAGCAAGAATTCAAATTCAAGGGATCTGATTCCAGATTCAGGGCTCTATACTCAGGATGTTATTGCCTCAGTGTACAAGGTAATGTGCTAACTAACCACTGAGGGAAAATCAGAGACTATGGTCCCTGACCTTGAGGAATTTATAATCTAGCAGGAAAGATATGAAAACTTCATAGATATCTCTAATGTAAGATAGAATGGGACAAACATTTTGCAAGTAACAAAGTCATTTGAGCATATCAGTAGAGAGTTTACTTCTAGCTGGGGTAAGGGATAGTAAGAAAGGTGTCAGATAAAATGGCATTTGAGCTGAGCCGTTGATACTGGGTAGGATTTAGATTGCTGCCTTGGGATAAAGGACAATCCAAGGGATAAGGAATAAGCAAAGACATGGAGACAGTCAACTCAAGAGACTGTTTAGAGAAGCTTGAACAGAATAAATTCAATGAACACACAATCCATTATGGGAAGTAATTGGGAGGTAAGTCTGCCTAACCAGGACCTTAAAAGTAAAAAGCCCTCAGCAAGTTCCAAGACAAAAGGTGAACTACACTTGATGTGAATATTTATAGTAAAGACAGACCATCTCTGGAGACAGACTGTTCCACTTTTGCATACTTATAACTCAATCCTTAATTTTCCTCTCTACAAGACTTACACATTTCTCCTATTTTCTCTCGGGCCCAAAAAACAACAGCAAAGCAACAACACAATAGAATGCTTCCAGCAAAGAGTTTAGGAGCTGAAGTCATTACTCATAGAATTGATGTTCTAGCCATGTTTAAATGTATAGAATCATAGTTCTCATATTCACTTACTCCTGAAACCCAATCAATTGTCAGGTTCTATTAATTCCTTTATTCAAAGCTGCCACTATCTTTTGCTGCTATGATCATTCTAGTAAAAGTCTTCACCTAGTCTAATGTACAGCAGTAATCCTCTAAAATGTCTTCTCCCTCTTACCCATTTACCCATGCTGCACGTCATTATAACCTTTCTCACGCTTGTATCTACAAATCGTACCTACATAAAAATATATGTATATATAATATGTATACACAGGTGTATGTGTATATACATATACATACATGCACACATACATATATACATACATACATATATATGTGTGTATATATATATATATATATATATATATGAATGACATGCTGTTCCTGATTGCCTTCCAAGTAGCTCAAACTCATCTGTCTAGCATTCAAAAATCTAATCAATTTGTTGTTGACAAACATTTCTAGGTGTATCTCATTATTTCTTTCCACCTCCTCTGCTATCTAAATTGGGCATCTCTCTGCCTCTCTGCCTCCTAAGATATACTCTATGCTTTCACATTGTAATGTTCATGGGATATTCCTTCACTTGCTGGGTTATTTGCATTCTTTAGAGTCCAGTCCAACTGTTACCTACACTTATTGTTCCCATTTGGTAATGATTTTAGCTAGCATGCTGTTCTGTCACTTTCTAATGTCTGATGATCAGAAGATCTAGGTTTAGTTGCTAACTATCACTTACTAGCTGAATGATGGTAGGCAAATTAACCCTGTTTCAATTTCTTCATTACTATCTCTATCACAGAATTATTATATGTAAGGCACTTTGTAAAATGCTATATAAATATATGTTGTAATATTCATCATAATATAAACATAAAGAATCAAATTTTTCCTGAACCACATGAATTCTAATTTCATTAGTTGGAAGTCTGCTCAATTATTGCATACTGCAACCTTCCATGTCTTTACAATCTATATGATTCTTGTTGAATTCTGAAAAAATCTAATCTGTGTGCCTCTTAACCAAGTTGACTTTAGTGTTGGAATTTTGAGGTTTATAGGAGTAGGGTTGTGGAATGCTTGTCTTTGTGATTCAAATAGTTTGCTTGAAAAGTGTTTGTTTGATTGTGTTTGTAGATTGTACTTGTTCCTTAAGTGGTATTTAAGTGGTTACATTACCATTGAGTGTCCCCTTTTAAAATGGGACCAGTAATGCTGTAGGGGCCAGAGGGGGTTGTAGTAGTTCTGTTAGCTAGCCTAAGGAAGGAACATGTGCCTTTCATATGTATAAGAAATATGGTCTTGACTGTCTTTCGTATTGCCAGGATTGGGTGGATCTAAGTGATTGTACTAGACTTTTGCTGGCCCCTTTGGGTTAGCTTGTATGAGGCAAAAAAAAAAATGAATATTTAAGGCAGAAACTGATGAATAAGGAAACTCAGCCTCTTGAATGGAATAACTCTCACAAATGGTGCTCTGAGGCAAAGGAGAGAAAGAGCATAAATGCAAATTAGAATGAATGAAAGAACTGATTAAATCATTTGAAAAACTTCTCAGCAGCTCACAAATGATGCAGCCACCTAAATTATACCCACCTTTACAAAAATACTCCACTATACCCTTGGCTTTTATGTTCCCTTTCAAGGTGCAAGTTCTCCAGAGAATTACCCTAGAGGAAAGTGACTTGATGACTTTCTATGATTTCAAGCTCTGACAGCATTGAGAACTCTAGGCTATTGCTAAGGAGTGTCCCAACCTTAGGGAAGATCCCATAGGCTTTGTAGAGCAATTCTGAAATTCTTTAGTCATACAGACCTGGTTATCTGGATCTGTATCAACTCATTGATGGTTGCTGTGGTTGGGAAGGGTGAGACCAAAAATAAGTGTCAAAAATTGACTGGAAAGAACCACGGGAAGATCAAAAGATTGCCTGCAATATGAAAGCTCAGGCAAAGAGGGTCACCAACTTGCCCAAATTATGGGTGAAAAGCTCCTTGAAGCCATACCACTTGTTGGCAGTCACTCCAGCAGAGAAGGATGAAAATAGTAAAAAAAAAATGTCTTAGAGAATCTAAAAGGAAAATTTTTCTTGCAATCCACCTGCAGTTGCAGTATCCCTGCTGGTCCCTCCATCAGAATACGACAAGAGAGTCAAACAAAATGTTTGTTTTTATTTTTAAAATACCTCGCCACTGGAGGACAAAATGCAGAATGAGGGCTAGGGTAGATGCTGTAAAAGGGAAATCACCTAAGAAAGTATCAAAGGGAGCCTTCCTACAATCCTGATCACTCAATATGACTTGGCTTTCAGGGAGGATTCACAGAAGAAAGGCAAAAGAAGGGGGGTATTCAAGGATATTCAGACCATATCCATGATCACCATGGCTACCATGTATATGTGTCTTTGCTCATACTAGGGCAAGAGATGCCTGCTGTACTTGAAACTGGTGCCAAACCCTTGGTTTTAAATCCCTCTGCCTTCCCCAAACCCCTCCCCTAGAGACATGAGTGCATCTCAGTTAGAATCACTAATAAAACCATTGTGGCCTATACTTCAGAACCTCTTCCTCCCTTTAATTGGAGGGATTAGCATTTTTCATCCTTTTGTTCTGCTTCCTTAGGCCCTTAACCACTTACTAGGATGTAACCTGCTCCAAAACTTATTGGTCAATATTTCTTTTGACCTAAAGGGAACTCCTTTCTTGTACATTTATCCCCAATACCTTCCACCACTGAGACTAGTCTTTTTCCTGTAACCCCTTCCAACCATCTGGTTCTCAATCAAATTACTCCTAGCTTGTGGGCTTCAAATTCTATCCCATCAACTAAGCAATGCCCCACTTTTATAGTGGATTTGAATCCATATAAATACTTACCTTCTATATGTCAATACCCATGCGACATTGAGGCCATTGAGGGAGTTTAGCCCATATTTCTAGTCAGTAATCCTTGTAGATTAGGCTGGTATCATGTGCATGATTTATGAGGAGTTAATACCCCACCACCTGTCATCCCTAACCTCCACACTCTGCTTAACCTTGTACCACCCTGGACCCCTTACTTCACAGTGATTAATATCTGTAGGGCCTTCTTCACAAACCCAGTTGATCCTAAAAAGCTAATTCATTTCTAGTTTTGCCTGGGAGGGGTGTCAATACACTTAAACTGTGCTTTTTTATGGATTGACTGAGTCACATACCCATTTCTCAGATATTAAAACAAGATCTGGAAGATGGCGGCATAGAAGCAGCAAAACTCCGCAGCTCCTACACAACCACCCTAAAACCCCATAAAATGGGACTCTAAACAAATTTTTGAACTCCAAAACTCTCCAAAATACAGCAAACACATCTGTTGCTACAGGCAGCTCAGCATCAGTCTGGGAGCCTTGGCCAGCCCAGCCCGAAAACCCCGGCCAGGCCCGAGGCACTCGGGCAGACGTGAGTCTATAGTCTATAGTCTATAGCACATTGGCTGCACTGGAGAAACACCACATTTATCAGGCAAGAAGAAAAAAAAGGCTCAGGGAAAGGTCAGTGAATTTGGCTAAATTTGGGGGAGAAGAGCAGTCTGGCCAAACTGTTCCCAGGGTAAGGAAGCAGCAGGAGGTGGCTGTGTCAGTAGGAATGGCTGAAAGCAGCAGTAGCCTCCACTGGGCTGCTTCAGAGACCCTGGCCTGCAGATAGCAGGGGGATGAGGCAATCGATCAGGGCCAAGGGCTCTTGTGTTGAGCGGCCTGGATCTGGATTGTGGTCTTGAGTGGTGGTCCTGGGGTGCACTTTCAGTGAGCCAAAGGTGGGGGGGGCTGCAGAACCCCACTAATAGCTCTGGCAGCTGTGAAGGCCCCAGCGATTTGGGACAGAGGTTTCCCCCCCTTACACCCCCGGGAAGTAGAGTTACACAGAGCTAAAAAACCAAGCAATTAATAGACTGGCCAACATGATGGAAAGGAAGCAAAGTAAGAACAGCAATAAAACTCTAGAATCCTTTTTTTGTGGACAAAACAGATCAAAGCATGGAGTGGGAGGAAGACAATACAGTCAGAACTTCCACACCAAATGCTTCCAAGACACTGGAAGAATGCCTACTAGCTATGGATCAACTTAGAAAGGACTTTGAAAACCAATAAGAGAAGTGGGGGAAAAATTTAAAAGAGAAATGAGAATGATGCGAGAAAGTCATGAAAAGAGAGTCAACAACCTGACTGAAGATAACAGTACCTTAAAGAACAAATTAACTCGGATGGCAAAGGAGGCCCAGAAAGCCAATGAGGAGAAGAATGTCTTAAAAAGTCAAACTTGCCAGATGGGGAAAGAGTCTCAAAAGCATTCTGAAGAGAATAATTTCTTCAGAATTAGAGTGGAGCAAGTGGAAG
>CM053599.1:156415226-156434090 GCA_028646575.1 Pseudocheirus occidentalis | reverse complement strand
AAAAAAAATGCATTAGTGTTTCACATTTCATACATCTTTATTCACTGTGCCACCTAACCACCCCACTTCTTTTTTTAAAATTAAAATAACCAAAGTTTTATGTATTTTAATAAAACTAACTCATTTCTATTTATTAGTTTAATAGTTTTATTACTTTCAATTTTATTAATCTTTTTGTTTTTGGAATTTCTAATTTGATATTTAATTGGGAATCTTTAATTTCTTGCGTTTCTAGCTATTTTGATTGAATGTTCAAGTTATTGAGGTAACCTTTTGCCATTTTAGTTCATGTAAGCCTTTAAAGTCATAAAATTCCCAGTAAGAACTGCTTTTGCTTCATTTCATAAGTTTTGGTGTGTTGTCTTATTGTCATTCTCTTTGATGAAATTTTTGTTTCTATGGTTTGTTGTTGGATCCATTCATTACTCAGATTTAGATGATTTACTTTCCAATTAAATTTTGGTCTATTTTACCTATCTTGACTTTTATTTCGCATAATTTGTAATGTATAATGATATGAAAAGGATTCATTTAACATTTTTGCCTTTGTGCATTGGATTGTATATGTTCTATGCCCTGATACATGGTCAGTTTTTGTGTACATATATCACTGAGAACAATATATATATATATTCCCTTTTATCCCCATTCATTTTTCTCTAGAGGTCTAACTTATCTAACTTTTCTAAAATTCTATTTACTTCCTTAACTTCTTTATTTCTTATTTTATGGTAAAATTTATCTCCTTTTGAGAGGAGAAGGTTGAGGGCCCCCACTAGTATAGTTTTTATATGAATATATATACAAATATATATGTATATATATATAGTATGTATTTCTTACTCTAGCTCACTGAACTTTTTGTCTAAGAATCTGAATCCTGTACCACTTCATGCATATATATTTAGTACTGATATTACTTCATAATCTATTGCAACTTTTAGTAAGATATACTTTCTTCCTTATCTATTTTATTGAGATCTGTTTATGGTTTTGCTTTTTCTGAGATCAGGATTGCTACACCTGCTTGTTTTTTTTTTTAAATTTCAGGAGAAGCATAATATATTCTGCTCCAACTTTTTACTTTTACTCTGTATGTAGTTCTCTGTTCCAGATGTGTTTCTTGTAAATAGCATATTGTAGGATTATGGTTTTTAATCCAATCTGCTATCCACTTCTGTTTTATGGGAGAATAAATCCCATTCACATTCACAGTTATGATTACTATCTGTGTTTTTCTCTCCATCCTGTTCCCTCATTTATAATTTTTCTCTCCTTTCACCCTTTCTCTACTGAGCAGTGTTTTGCTTCTGATCACCACCTTCCTCAATTTTCCCTCCCTTTAATTAGCCCCCCTCCATTTTCTTTCCCTTTTCCTCTACTCCTCCTCCCCTCACTTCTTTCCACCCCACTCCTTTTTCTTTGCCCTTTCTCCTTTTATGCCCCTATAGAGTAAGATTGATTTCTATATCCAACTGAATATGTTTGTTATACCTTCCTTGAGCCAAATCCAATGACAGTAAGTTTCAAACAATGTTTACCTCACTCCCTTCTTTCTCTCTTCTGTAATAGGTTTTTGGTGCATCTTCATGTGATGTAATTTCCTCTAATGTGCCTCCTCCTTTCCTCTTCTCCTAATACAATCCTTTCCCCCTTAATGTTTTATGCCATCACATCAAAGTCGACTTATATTCATACCTGCACTCCATACCTATATACCCCCTGCTAACTTCCCTAATAAAGATACAGTTCTTGAAAGTTACAAGTATCATTTTCCCTTGTAAGGATGTAAACAGTTTAACCTTATTTCCCTCCTGTTTGTTTAGTTTTACAGTATGTTTCTTGACTTTTAGCTTTATGATAAGGTTGGGCTCTACTCACCTTGGTTTTGGTAGAAACGCATCCAAGCATCAGGTTTTTTGTGCTGCTATTTTCAGAACTAGTTCTGGGAGGTCTGCAAGTTTTTGTGTCGCCAGGGTGAGGTTGTATAGACAATGGCGCTATTATTATAGATAATCACTGCTCTCCTGCTATTTGCTTTGCTTTTTTCCCAAGAAGGGTACCTGCTCTGTTGCAGTCAGAAACACTAACACTTCTCTTGGCCAGGCATCTGTGACTTTGCCCATACCACCTTGTGATTGACTACAAGTCCTCCTTTCTGCAGTATATTTTTGTGACCTAGAAGTGCTTATGGGAAATAAAATTGCCAGTCATCACTTGCTGTAGCCAGTGCTAACAAATTTTCACATTTAATGGCTTTCTTCCTAGTTGCCTAACCCACTTACTGTCTCTGGGCTGAGAGCCCCCAAAGTTTCTACTAATGTTGCTTCTATTCCCACAGACTCTGAGAACTGTGTTCGTGTTGCCACTGCCACATGCTTGTGTTTTAGATAGGCCTCTATCTCAGTGTTACAGACCTTTCCTGGTGAATTCTTAAATTGCTTTAGGCACGACAATGTCTCACTTAAACATTTTGTTGGGTTTTCCACTCCAGAATTCAGGGTGAGGCCTTATTTTTTAAAGTTATTTGGAGTGGAATGTTGGGAGAGTTCAGCTGGGTTATTTGCTATACTCTCCTGTCTTGCCGCTGTCATTCACTGATCCTTAAAGGAGCCAACGTCCTATAATAGAAAGTTCCTTTGAAGCTTCTCATGACTAGGGATTGTTTCATTTTTATCTAAACACGTAGTATGTAGAACAGTTCCTTGCACACAGTACAGACTTACCAAACTTTTGTTCATTAATTTTATTGCTTTTCTGCTTCTACACTTGTTACTTGCTTCATTGTGGTTGAATCAGAACCTTAGTTTCCTTACTACTAAAAATAACAAATACTGTCCTACTACCTGACCTACTTTTCACATAGGGTTGCTGTCAACATTAAATGTTTGTGTGTATGTGTATGTGTGTGTGTGATAATTTGTAGAAAGCATCATGCAAAGTGTTAGATAAATGCCTATTAATATTATTCACTAGAGAAAAGGGGAATTTTATGGAATCACAAATATGAGTTGTCTCTGCCACTTTGTAAGTATGGATGATAAAACCTAGAATACTCGAGAAAGCTACCCAAGGACACAATGGTATTTGGGGATCGTGGAGCAAGAATACACATTTGCCTGATAATTCCATGTTTTTTTTTCTTTTTAAAAATGATTTTAAAGTTATCAATCATTTTTCTTACCTTCACACCAATTGAAATAGAATGAAAGAATGAAAAAATGTAAGAAAGAAGGAAGAATAGGAAGTTCTAGAGGGAATGAGAGAAAGAGTGAAGAATAGAGGAAAGAAGGAAGAAAGGAAAAGGAAAGGAAGAAATATAGTATCCTTGCATCATATAAGCAGTCAAGCAAAATTAATTCAAACACTGACCACATCAAAAAATCCATTCCGTATTCTGTATAGTAGTATATCATGTCTCTGTCATGCAGTGGTTATTGGTTCCTTTCATCGGCCCTCTATAATCATGACTGACCATTTCATTCATCAGAGTTCTTAATTTTTTCATTGCTTTTTCTACTGTATGGCGTCTCCTCCTCTCTTACAGTCAAATCCAGAGTTGGGGACCTGTGGTCTTGAGGCTACATGTGGACTTCTATATCCTCAAGTGCCACCACTTGAATCCAGACTTCACAGAACAAATCCCCTTAATAAAGGGATTTATTCTGTAAAACTTGGACTTTGTCAAAAGACCAACCCAAGACCTAGAGAAGACCTAATATGTGGTCTCAAGGCCACAGGTTCCCTGCCACTTAATGGAATTTCCATCAGTGACTCTCCAGTGCTGAAATTTCTGGTACATTATTTTTCCAAAACACAACCAAACCACTTTTTAAGTTATAAAATGTGTGGCCTTCAGTGCCATTGGACGAGTGCTTGGTGGTCCAGTGATTTTATTAAATCAATCCTTCAGATTTAGCATTGCAATTTAAATCGGCCACAAGTCATTTGTTTCTCTGATATTACACAGTAACTCAGTTTACCTCACTATATATTTTTCCCTGTGAATGATTTATTGTTTATTATCATCACAGATAAATCCAGTCAGAAGAAATGTGAATATAAATCTCAGTAAATATTGATAAATGAATACACATTTCATTGGGCCTTTAATGCTAAGTCAATACTCCCTGTCAGCTATGCTTTTATCTTACTCATTAATCTAGCTGTTTGAGACTTTCTTTATGAAGGTTATTTAGCTTATACTGTGAATTGTTAGACTTGTCAGTCAAATGCAAAATGTTTTGATTTACAAAGATTACTTCCCCCCTCCCATGATATATTTTCCCATAATTCCCTTCTTAATATTCCCATGGGCCAGGTACTTTACAGTAAAAGTAGAATTATGGAAAAGAACATTTGAGTCATTATGCTTAAGTAACTAGTAACTTTCTGCTTTTTAAAAGCTCTTTGTATAGAGCTTGAATGGTGATGGCAGTTAAAGATAATTCTGTTTTATTATTTCAAGGAAGATTATAGCTTGCTAAATAACTTGTTTTGAATTGGCACGAAACCTAAGGGATTTTATGACGGGGTAGAAAAAGCAAGTATGCATTGCAGCTTTGGATGATCTTCCTGACTTATAAAAATCTAAAATAATCCTGCTAATATGAAGAGAGGTTTAATAAGAGGGAGATAAATTAATCCTTTCCCACTTTTGGTCCCCTTTGAAGGACAGCAAGGATTATATCTAATCTCCTTCAGGAGGAAAGTTTCCCAAAGTTTTAATATTTAAATGAATCAAAACATTGTTGGAGTTTCACAGTCTGAATCTAAAATGTTTTATTGACTTGATTGGACAGAACAAATCACTGAGAGGATTACCCCTTTTCATATAAGATTTACAGTTAGCATTTTTTTTTACCCCCAGCCCACTGTTTTCTCTAACCCAACCAAGCTGCTTCTGCCCCCTGCTCTTATATACTGAATTCTCTTTCTCACCCTGGGCCACTGATGATTAGTGAGGACTCACTACATCAGGTTAGCCTCAGTTCCAGCAATTTAACATCCTTTGTTATCTGTCCCTCACCCACACATGCTGTATACAACCTCATCTTCCTTGCTTTCCCTAGATATATCTCATACCTTATTCCCCATTTCTTCATTTTGTTCAGGGGTCATTGCCAGTCATGACCTATGTCTTGCCACTTAATCCTAATGACTTTGGAGGACAGAATGAGGCTGATGATTTTTCACTACTCTGCCAATTCACCTGTACGTCAAGATATCAGCATCTGATGCCACTGGTCCTCTTCAAGAATAAAGAACAAACAACAGTAACAACACTTTGCTCTGGGTAGCAGTACTCAAGGAGACAATAATGATAGTAAGCGGAAGCATTTAGATTTCTCTTTAAGGTTTGCCAATCACCTTACCTATGTTATTTCATTTTATTCTCATAACCAGCCTAGGAGGTAGGTATTATTATAATTATCCCCATTTTATAGTTGAAGGAAGTAAAGCTCAGGGAGGATAAATGACTTGCCCAGGGCTATATAGGTAGAAAATGCTGAGGTAGGATTAAAAATCTGCTATTCTTTAATGTCCTACACTGCATTCAAGGTACCACCTTAAATTACTATAAATAAGTATGTACATATATTTTCTTTTTTTGGGGGGAGGGCAGTTGGGGTTAAGTGAATTGCCCAAGGACAAACGGCTAGTTTTTTGTGTTAAGTGTCTGAGGCCGGATTTGAACTCAGGTCTTCCTGACTCCAGGGCCGGTGCTCTATTCACTGTGCCACCTAACCGCCCCTGTACGTATATTTTCTGTACATACTATGTTTCACCTCAGAATCCTCGCCAACACAGAATTGCCACAACCTGTTTTTTCAGCCCCCAAAAGAGTTTAATAACCTGTCATTGCATAATCATAACACAGTATAATTCTCTTTGCCATGCCAGTTCATAGGTAAACCGTGCAGCAATGTATTCACCAGTGGCACATGCAAATGCTTTATCTTTTGCATATTGTGAGCCATGAGCCTAAATTCTCAGCACACACATTTTGTTCATATATTTCTGAAAGCTGATTTGTGTGGTTTGTTTAGAGTACTAATGGAATTGTGACTCAACTGAATGAAGAGTCACAGGTGCAAGATGAAGCAGCCATGATATGGTCACATGAGACTTACATCTTCTTGCTTTAATCTGTAGAGTTCATTTGCCGGCAATACATTAACACATGAAATAGTTCTTTCTGATTATGGGTAAATAATCAAACCATTCTGTGGTCTTCAAGCTGAAAGTGATCATGTTTGCTGAACAGTATGGAAATGGAGCTGTGGAAAGACAGTTTTCAGTGAGTGAAAATTTGGTGTGAGACTGGTAGAATCTAAAAGACAGGTAATACCAGTCCAATTAAAAAAAACATAGTCATCACACTCCCACTTTTTTTTTTTTACAAAATAATTTGGCATAAAATCTGCAATGATTGTGAAGTAAAATATGGCATATACTTTTATGCCTATGTATGCATGTATACATATGCAGGCATACACATAACTAGGTATATACATATATACATATATATGTATATATGTACACATGTGTGTATACATATGCAGGAACAACTAGTGCCTCCATGGATGGAGCAGTGGGACTAGAGTCAGGAAGGCATGAATTCAAATTTGACCTCAGATGCTGACTAATTCTGTTACCTGAGAAAAATCACTCAAACTCAATTTGCCTCAATTTACTCACATGTAAAATGGGAATAACAATTACACTTATTTCCAGGTTTGTGAGGAGAAAATAAGATAATATTGTAAAATACTTACCACATCTCTGGCACATAGTAAGCTAACATATGTTAGTTATTATTGTTGTTGTTACATGTTACATATAAGCTATCACTGTAATGTAGTAAAATATTTATAAAATAGCTACCAACTTCTCTGAGACTTCATTTTCTCATCTATAAAATGTGAAGGTTGGACCAGTTAGCCTTTGAGGTCCATTTCAGTCCTAGGTCTAATAAGCCCAATACAAGATAATACAATTATTGTTTCAGGGAAAGATGACTTGATTCTTTTGCTCTTTCACTAATTCATCCTTCACTGGCCAACATTTTCCTCATATTTGTTACCTCCACTTTTCTTACTGATTTCCCAGAACTACTGGTGCCTTTTGCTTTTGAGATTTTCTTCCAATTATTCTGGGCATATCTTCTACGTGCCCACTAGCTTATATATTATCTCTCTTACTGTAATGTGAACTCCTTGAGGGCAAGGAATTTATTTTATATATTTAGTTTTTAGCACAGTGTGCTTTATACAATAAGGATCTAATAAAATAATTTTAAACAGACTTTTAGGATCTAAGGTTTTGAGGGCAAGGTATGTTTGGGGAGTTGTATGATGTATTTCTATCACTTAGTCCTCCATTTGACATTTACATTTTTTTATTGCAGAATTTATATATTTTTAGTTTTCAGCATGTATTTGCACAAGATTTTGAGTTATAAATTTTCTCCCCATCTTTCTCCTATTCCCACACCAAGATGACATGCCTACTGAATACTTTCCCCAGTCTTCCTTCTCTTATATTACCCCTATATCCCCCACCCCTTAACCCTTACTTTCTTGTAGGGTAAGATGGATTTCTATACTCTATTATTATTTCCTGGTTGCATGTAAAAACAATTCTTAATATTTGTTTTTGAAACTTTGAGTTCCAGATTCTCTCCCTTCTTCCACCATGTCCCACTCCCATTGGAAAGACAAAATATTCAATATAGGATATAAATGTGTAGTTATGAAATACATTTCCATAGTTATACTGTGAAAGACTAACTATATTTCCCTCCATCCTATCCCACCTCTCATTTATTCTATTTTCTCCTTTTACCCTGTCCCTTTGCAAACGTGTTTGCTTCTGACTACACAATCCTCCAATCTGACCTCCATTCTGTCATCCCCCCTGTTATCTCCATCCCCCCCCACTTTCCTATAGGGTGAGATACTTCCTTGAGTGTTTTATGTTATCCTCTCCTTAAGCCAAGTCCAATGAGAGTAAGGTTGACTCATTCCCTTTTACCTCCCTGTTTTTCCCCTCCATTGTAATATCTTTCTCTTGCCTCTTTTATGTGAGATAATTTATCCTCTTCTATCTCTACATTTCTCCTCCCAATATATTCCTCTCTCATCTCTTAATTTTGTTTTTTAGATATCGTCCCTTCATATTCAACTCATTCTGTGACTTCTGTCTATGCATACATATACACACATATACAAACACACATATACACAATATGCCCATGCCTACACACATACACAATGCACACATGTATATTGTGCATATGTATAGGTGTGTATATATACATACATACTATCCTAATACTGAGGAAAATGTATTGAGTGAAAAATGTTGTCTTTCAATGCAGGAAAGGAATGTAAATAGTTCAACTTTAATAAGTTCCTTATGATTTCCCTTTCTTCTTTGCCCTTTCATGCTTCTCTTTCTTCTTGTATCTAAAAGTCTTGTTTTCTGTTTAGCTTTGGTCTTTTCATCAAGAATGTTTGAAAGTCCTCTATTTCATTGAATATCCATATTTTCCCCTGAAGAATTATACTCAGTTTTTCTGGGTAGGTGATTCTTGGTTTTAATCCTAGCTCCTTTGACCTCTGTAATATCGTATTCCATAGCCTTTGATCCCTTTAATGTAGAAGCTGCTAGAACTTGTGTCATTTGTTTCCACAAAACTCATATTGTTTCTTACTGAGTTCCTGAAAATATTACTTGTAATGCTTTCTCCTTCACCTGGAAACTCCAAAACTTAGCTATAATATATCTAGGAATTTTCTCTGAGGTTCTTTTTCAGCAGGTTATCAGTGAATTCTTTCAATTTCTATTTTGCCCTCTGATTCTAGAATATCAGGACAGTTTTCTTTGATAGTTTCTTGAAACATGATGTCTACTCTCTCTCTCTGTCTCTCTCTCTCTCATCATGGTGTTCTGCTAGTGCAATCATTTTCAAATTATATATCCTGGATCTGTTTTCCATGTCAGTGGTTTTTTCAATGAGATACTTCACATTGCCTCCAATTTTTTTTTCATTTGTTTGGATCTGTTTTATAGTATCTTGATTTCTCATAAATTCATTATCTTCCATTTTCTCCAGTTTTATTTTGAAGGAATTATTGAGCTTCAATGAGCTTTTGAATTTCCTTATCCATTTGGCTAAATCTGCTTTTTAAGGAATTTTCTTCTCCTCGTTGGCTTTTTGGACCTCTTTTGTCATTTGAGTTAGTATATATTTAAGGTGCTATTTTCTTCAGTATTTTTTTGGGGGGGTCTCCTTTGGCAAGCTGTTGCCTCCTTTTCATGATTTTCTTATATCACTCTCATTTCTCTTCCTAATTTTCCTCTATTTTTTTTTTCATTTTCAAAATCCTTCTTTAGCTTCTCCATGGCCTGTGATCAGTTCATATTATCCTTGAAGGCTTATGATGCAGGAGTTTTTACTTTGTTTCCTTCTGATTCTATATTTTGATTGTCTTTGCCACCAAAGATCAATTCTATCTATAGTCTGATTTCTCTTTCTCTGTCTGAACATCTTATCAGTCAGTTACTTGGCTTTTGAGCTATTTGCCATGGTAGAACTTTGCTTCCAGTGTGGAGATTGATGTGTCCCAAATTTCTGAGGGAAACGCTTGTCAGAGCTTCTTGTAGACACCTGCCTTGGAACTGTGAGTAGGACACCCTCTCCACAGTCACCACAAGTTCTGATATACCAGCACTCCTCATCCGAGGACTGCCATCTAAGACTGTGACTCACATTCAAGCAGGGCAAAGCAAGAGAATCCTGCCTTAGTGCCAGCAAAGAGATTCCTATAATTCCTTTGTGGTCAGTCAGCTTGGTACCCCCACCGTCTGTGTTCCTGGTGATCTGGAAACAACTGTCACTACAGCTACTACAATTGCGGTCACCTCTGTAGCCTCTGGGACAGGGACCAGACCCCACTCTTAGCCAGATCCAACAGAGCTTCCCCACTGACCTTTTAGTTTCTCTTTGGCATTTATGGGTTGAGAAGACTGGAAACTTCCACACATGCCAGTAATTCAGTCACCTGAGGTCTGCTCTGGCTGGTCTGTGCTGCTGCTCTGTCCAGGCATGGCACACTTGAAATTGAGCTCTGCTGCCAGCCTGGTGTTATTGAGCCTTCCTGTGGTCCTGCCAAGCTGTTTTCAGAGGGGGATTTGGTTCACTCTGTCATTTTGTTGATTTTGTAGCTCTAACATATATTTAGAATCATTTTTTTACAGGTTTTGGAGGTGGTTAGAGTGTGAGTTCAAGCAAGTTCCTGCTTTTATTCTACCATTTTGGCTCTGCCCCCTAGCATTTAAATATTTAAAACCACATATTCATTCTCTTAAAATGAAGTAATTTTTCAAAAAATCAGAATAAAAACAATATTTATTCAAGCCTGTAACTGTTGCTGTCGCTCTTATTCTACTCACCTTGTTTATGTCACTAAATCTCCTTCAAACTTTGTTTCTTCATTTGTAAAATATAGAAACAGGGATGGTAAAAATGAATAAAAATATTGAAGAGTCTATGTAGCATTTCATTTTTTCTTTTTTTTAGCATTTAAAAAAAACAAAAGAATAGACTGGAAAAAGTTGGGCTATAAATGCAAATTGTAAAATTCTCTGCAACTTATAATCTTGAGAGTTATGTACGGCACCAAAAGTCACATAGTCAGAGTTTGTTAGAGATGATGAATTGAATCTAGATTATCCTGGCTCTGAGATCAGTTATCTATATATACCTTGCTCCTTCATAGACTTTGAACTACAAAAAGAAAGAAAAAACATTTTAAAAATTATATTTCATAGATTATGGTAATTATTTAGTTTATATCTAGGACTACTTCACCTTCCTCTTTCCAGCTTTCTTCTAGTATTCCTTTAAATTTGAAGAGATTTCCAAAATAGTAATGGAGCAGCATGTACCAGTGAGCAAAATGCTTTGAATTCCAACAATGAATAGAGCTCAGAATTTTGAGACAAAGATTCTGGGTCCAACTCTACTTCCAGCCACTCTGTGCATGTGCCCTAATTTCCCTGGAATTAGAGGGCAATATGATCTTTTTTCCCTTTATGGCAATCATTACCATGAATTATCCATGTTGAAACTCATATTCACAAAATGATTTTTCGATATTATCACATCACAGATTCACAGAAATAGAAGAAACATCAGAGGCCAATTTATCTAATTCATATGTGAATAGGAATCACATCTGAAATATCTCTAATATGTGCCTGAAGATGATGATACTACTACCTCTCATCAGAGATTTTGAGTTAGTAAAACTTAAGTTTTATTCATTTATTTTTGCATAGAACTTAAATCTGTTTCCTTGATAACTGTTTTTATTTGCTTTTATTTTTTATAGTCTGCCTCCTGAAGATAAGCAATATCAATTGAATTCCTCTTCTATATCATATTCCTTCAAATACTTGAACATAACTGTCTTGTTCCCTTTAAATCTTTTCCCAAGGCTGAAGATCAATCAAAAAACATTTATTGAGTGCCTACTATGTGCTAATCATTATTATAAGTAGTAGATCTACAAAAAGAGGTGAATAGCAATCCTTATCCTCCAGGAGCTTACAAGCTAATGGGAGAGGCAACAGACAAGCAAATAAATACAAAACAAGCTATATATAAAGAATAAATTTGTTGTTCTGTCATTTTTCAGTTGTATCTGATTCTTCATTTTCTTGGCAAAAATATTAGAGAGGTTTGCCATTTCCTTTCTCAGCTCATTTGGCAGATAAGGAAACTGAGGCAAACAGCTTAAGTCATTTGCTAAGGGTTACACAGCTAGTAAGTGTTGGAGGACAGAGTCAGAGACTCTCGATCCAGCACTTTATCAACTGTGCCACCTAGAATAAATAGGAAGTAATCAGCATAGCGAAGGCACTAGAATTAAGAGGCGTTGGATAAGACATAATTCCACATGTAGAATGAGGAATTTTAATTGCATGTTATGGAAGCCAGGAAGGTAAGTAGTTAGATTAGAAGAAGGAAAATATTCCAATCATGGAAGACAGCCAAAGAGAATGCCCAGAGCTGAGAAGAGTATTTTGTGGAGCCATCAGAAGGTCCTATCACTGAAAGAGAGAGTACGTGTAGAGGAATAAGATAAAAGCACTCTGGATAGGTAGAAGGGGGCTAATTTATGAAGGATTGTGAATGGCAAATCAAGAGTTTTTTTTATCTGATATTGGTGTCAACAGGGTGCCACTGGAGTTTACTGAGTTGGGGAGAGTGGTGTGTGTGTGTGTGTGTGTGTGTGTATGTGTGTGTGACATGATCAGACCTATATTTTAGGAAAATCACCTTAGTGACTAATGGAGGATGAATTGGAGCAAAGAGACCCTTGAGGTATGCAGACTCACCAAAAGGCTATTGTAATAGTCTACGCATGAGGTGACAAGAGCCTGCACTAGAGTGGTGCCAATGTAAAAGGAAAGAGGGGGGCATGGACATTGTCTGTTTCTTTAATTGAACATAATTTGGCATAATCTTTAAGCTATTCAATATCTTGGTCATTCTTTTTGGGGTTCTCTCTATCCTTTTTCAATTGACTATGTAATTGAAACTGTTGGCATCTTCAAAAACATCTAAGCTAACATTAGGCACCTTCCTTTATTCCATTTCAGTCTGGGGTGGCTCAGGAACTCTTTCTATCCCTAACAGGTAAAGGAAAAGCCTTTATTTAGTGCTTATTTCCCTCTGAGATCATATAGCTTCTGAGAAAAACAGCCTCTGTCACCGATCTTTTATTTGTTCTGTTCTGTTTTAAAGAATAACATCTTCTACCTTGGTTAGGAGAGTGAGCTATGGCAGTCAGGAATGGGAATTCGGGCTCACTTTTATAGTCAGAGCAGTATTGGTGATTCCCCAAGAAATAAGGAGCAATGAATGAACAAGGAAATGATGTAAGGATAATAGCCCTTTGGAAAGATGCACTTCAAATTAATGCCATGTGGACACTTGAATTTAATGGAAACAATGCTATGTAGAAACTGAGTTAAGTTTTCAATGTGTTTTCTAAGAGAACAAGTATTGATAGATATTTGTCTATGTTCATCTACATCTACATGTGTATTATCTATGGGGGTCTGTATATGTATGGTGTGTACATGCATATTTATATAAGTATACACATGTATACATACAAATATATGCAGCATAAACATTATATATATGCATTTCAGAATTATAAATTATATATTAATATATACATGTGTATATATGTATATATATATGTTTATGTGAGTTCATCCCATAAAGACATTTTTCTTATTATTATATATTTACTATTTTAGCTGTCTAAAAAAATTTTTTTTTACCAATTCTATGCTTGTCTATGTAAAGAAAGCCTGAACTTGGGTATATGGATGCTCTTGCTGTGCACAGGGAGAAAAAGACTCTAAAGTGAGCTAAAAATGTAAGGGATTTGTCATTCTGGTGTCATTATATATTGCCCTGGCTATTGAATCCTAGGCCTGTGCTGTGTTGCAGAAATACATTCCTCCCTCCTCCTGTACATTCTTCATAGCTTTTTCTCCTCCCTATAGGTTTGCACAGAAACTTTTCTTATGGAAAAAAATCACATTTTCTCCTAGACAGACATGCATTCTTTGGAGGCAGCTACTCACTATGAAAATAATAAATAATTGGAGAGGAGCTCTTATCCCATACTTTTCAGATAGAGTCTATTGACAGTATCTTCCTAGTTTTGTAAGGAG
This sequence comes from Pseudocheirus occidentalis, assembly GCA_028646575.1. NCBI lineage: Eukaryota > Metazoa > Chordata > Mammalia > Diprotodontia > Pseudocheiridae > Pseudocheirus > Pseudocheirus occidentalis. The sequence continues at coordinate 156,420,323 of CM053599.1, read as the reverse complement.
CTACAGCTTGCTTTCAAAAGCACAACTAGTGTCTATCAAACAACCTGATATCATGTACTAAGTCTTGGTTGTTGTTATTTGCCAAGTATTTTAGAAATAAAGAAAGTAGCCTGGGCAGTGCCTCATAGATGTAGAATCCATCTTTGGACTTGTATCACCCAGACTGCTAAATGGGCCAAAAACAATTCTTAGAAATTAAAGCAAATTAAATCCATATATTATGATTCAGGAAAGTAACTCCATCTATTGATCTGAAACAGAAGCAAACTCCATTTATCTGACTTTGCTGGCCATGATCTATGACCTTGAGGGGCTTCAATGAAAAGTGTATCAATTCATAAATATTGTAGATGTTGCTACTCTAAATGAAGGTAGAAACTTAAAAATAGAGTACAGACATTTTGAACAAGAGTCAGTGAAGAGAGAAAGTATAAATGACAAAAGGAAGACACAAAAGTTCCTAACAAAGCCTTTCTTTTCGTTAGAGAAATTTGATTTTAATATACTTAGCCTTTCTAGATCATTTTGGATAAAGTAAGATAAGATACATTCACCACCATTTTCTCTCCTCTGAATGAAGTGGTGATTAAAAGAAACATTACTGTGAGGCGACAAGACATTGTTAGTGTGGCTTCTGGACTTAGAGACAGGAAGACAAGAATTTGAAACCAACATCATGTCATAGAATCCTACCCAAGATCAGCTCAGACACCTGCTAACCGTGTGGCTCCAAACAAGCCATTTAATCTCTCTTGGCCTCAGTTTCATAACCTGTAAAATGAGGCTATTAGACATGATGTTTCAAGATCCAGTCTACCTTTAAGTTTTTGACCCTATAAATTCTTTTGCATAGAGTTTTGGGAAGAAAACTATCTCTACAGAATTTCAAACATCTGGTTAAAACAAACAAAAAAAAATATTTAGATGTTTTCAAATAATGTGTATGGAAATTTTAGATTTCCACTTAATCGTTTAGTTACCAGCAAATTGAGGTATAATTTTCAGTTTGATGAGATGACAATTAATAATAACAATATTCATGCAATTCTGACCTATGTCAAGTATTATTCTCCCCATTTTACAGATAAGGAAATCATGAGTTTGGAAACTGTTATAATAAAAGTCAGAGTTATGCAACCAGAAAATATCACAGCTGAGAGTTAAAACCAGGTTTCCTTAGTCAACTCTGCTCTTCTGACTACACCAATCAACTAATTTAGTTTAGTGAATACACTAAGATCAAAACACTATACTAAAATGATAGCTAGTTACCTGTTAGCACTATGTAGTTGTAAAATTCAGGTTATACCCTCGTAATTCTATACAATGCTTTATTTCCAGGTCCATGCTGGTCTTTCCTGAGATAACAAATACTTTAATTTCCATATGGGTGATACTGCCTGGCAGGTAACTTTGGAAATTTCTTTTTTTATCACTTCCCCCCACCATCCCACTAAAGTTGCTGCCTCCTTCTTTCTATATAAAAAGGTGAGCATATAATAAAGACTATGTTTGGGCTAAGCGGGGAAGTTGGAACTATATTCTAACATCATGTGATCAATGTCTTTTCCAAAAAGAAAGAAATCTTTTATGATGTTACAAGGAAATCATGGAAGGAAACAGAAAAGAACAATAGATTTTGCAATGGCAAAGCAAAAGTGTATTCAACTATTATTTATCTGAACTAATTTATTTTTATTTCTCAAGATACGGGCAAATTATAGTCGTATGAAAAAGTGCTCTAAATCACTATTGATTAAATACAAATTAAAGCAACTCTGAGGTACCAACTCTTACCATCAGATTGGCTAATATGACAGAAAAATAAAATGGCAAATGCTGGAGAGGATATGAAAAACAAAAGAAAACAAAACAAAACATGTGACACTAATGCTGAACTAATCCAAACATTCTGGGGAGCAATTTAGAACTACACCCAAAGGGTTATAAATCTGTCCATACCCATTCATCTAGCTGTACTATGTTTAGGGCTATACCCTAAAGAAATAAAAGAAAAAGGGAAAAGACATATCTGTAAAACAATGTTTATAGCAGCTCCTTTTATGCAGGCAAATTATTAGAAATTATTAATATTAGAAATTATTAGTAAGAATTATTATGGGATTCTTAACGATTGGGCAATGACTGGACAAGTTGTAGCATACATTTATGATGGAATACTATTGTATTGAAGTGATGAGCAGGATGATTTCAGAAAATGAAAGTAGCGACAACTAAATGAACTGATATAGAGTGAAGTGAGCTGGACCAGAGAACATTGTATACAGTAACAGCAATTATAAGCTGTAAAAGCCTGAGCAACTCTTTTTTTGTTTGTAATTAACTTCTTTTTTATTTTTAGTCACATCATTGTTTTCCTCAAGATTTTGTTACTAATTTTCTCCCGATCTTTCCCTACCCACCCCACAAACAGTAATCAAACTGCATAACCACTCCCCCAATCTGCTCTCTCCTATATCCTCCCCCATTGCCCCTCTGATTTTTTGATAGAGCAAGATGGATCTCCCTGAGTGCCTGTATATCTGATATCCCTGTTCCATATAAATAATAATAATAATATTAATTGCATATATTAACATGATTTTAGAAATTTAAATTCTAGATTCTTTCCCTTCCTCCCTTGTCACCCACCCCCACTGGAAAGACAAGCAATTCAATACAGGCCATATATGTGTAGTTATGCAGAACATTTCCACAGCAGACATATTGTGTAACACTGACGATATTTCCCTCCTCTCTGTCCTGCTTGTTCTACTCTCTACTTTGTCCCTGTCCCTTTACAGAAGTGTTTACTTCTAACAAAGCAAACCCCCCAACCTCCCCTCCCCTCCATCAACATTCCCTGTCATCCCCTTAGCCCCTACTCTCCTGCAGGGCAAGATAACCAATTTAGAGTGCATGTCATTCCCTCAGTAAGCTAAATTCAATGAGAGTAAGACTGATCCTTTCCATTTATATAACACACATTTGTATTCCCTTCACCTATCCTCATACTGGGAAAAGTTTCATGAGTAACAATTCTCAGTTTTTCATGTTGGCATGTGTCTTGAGTAGAACTTTGGTTCGGATTCATTTCTACAAATGACACACTGCACAATTAGGAAACAATATCTATTTTAATTATACACATAGGATAATACAAGAAGTCTTAGAAAAGTGAAGACAAAGTCCCTATACACACAGAAACAGGAAGAATATAACTATAAGGATAATTATAAGGTAAGCAGAGAAAGGAAAAAAGAAACACCACCCATCAGGGGGAGCACCAACTTGTTCCTCAGAGGCTGAGGAATCACGGGGTTCATCCATCAAGTCTCGACTGGAAAAGTTCCGCACAGAGGGACCTCTCCTTGGATGAGATTCCAAAGTGGGTAAGGGGCCATAGGGGATTTTATACTTTGCCAAACAAAAGTGGCTCTAAGCCAAGAAGTTTGGTGCCTGGCTCTTCATATTTCCCCCTATCAAGGAAGGGCTACATACTGCTGTAAGATGATTTATGGCAAGCTTGAGGGAATAGCCAGTTCCCCCCAGCATGCTTTGGTGCCAGGAATGGCTAGTTCCTGAGACATGACAAATACTAGCTAAGTTACACATCACAGGTCATTGATAGGTCATCTTAGGGGCAAAATAAACTTACTCCCTATAGGGGCATGAAGTGTCCCTTCAGCATGTAAGAAGTTCAACTTTGATAAGTTCCTTATGTTTTCTTTTCCATGTTTACATTCTCATGCTTCTTATGTTTGAATGTCGAATTTTCTATTCAGTTCTGTTTTTTTCCTCAAGAATGCTTGAAAGTAACAGTGTCCTCCAAAAAGCTTTAGCAGCTGAGAAAACTCCAGTGATTTGGGACAGAGTTTTCCCCTCTGGAAGCAGAGTTACATAGAGCTAAAAAGTCAAGTAATTCACTGGCAACGTGAGCAGGCAAATGAAGCAAATTAAGAACAGCAATTAAACACTAGAATCCTTTTGGGGGGGACAAAAAGGATCAAAGGATGGAATGGGTGGAAGACAACACAGTCAAAACCCCCACACCAAAAGCTTCCAAGAAACATTTAGATTGCCTACAAACCATAGATGACCTTAAGAAGGATTTTGAAAAACAAATAAGAGAAGTGGAGGAAAAATTAGGAAGTGAAATGAGAATGATTCAAGAAAATCATAATAAGAGAGTCAACAACCTGACTGAAGAAAATAACACCTTAAAAAATGGATTAACTCAAATGGCAAAAGAGGCCCAAAAAGCCAATGAGGAGAAGAATGCCTTAAAAAGTCAAATTTGCCAGATAGAAAAAGAATCTTAAAAGCTTTCTGAAGAGAATAATTCCTTCAGAATTAGAGTGGAGCAAATGGAAGCAAATGGCTTTATGAAATACTATTAAACAGATCCAAACAAATGAAAAAATAGAAGGCAATGCAAAATATCTCATTTTAAAAAACACCACTGACCTGGAAAATAAGGCCAGGAGAGACAATTTAAAAATTATTGGACTATTTGAAAGCCATGATCAAAAGAAGGAACATAGAAAGCATCCTTCAAAAAATTCTCATGGAAACTTGCCTTGATATTTTAGAACCAGAGGGCAAAATGAAACTTGAAAGAATTCAACAATCACCTCTAGAAAAAGATCCCCAAAAGAAAACTCCCTGGAATGTTATAGCCAGGTTCTGGAGTCCCCAGATAAAGGAGAAAATATAACAGGCTACCAAGAAGACACAAATTGAATACTGTGGAGACACAATTAGGATAACCCAGGATCTGGCAGCTTCTACACTGATGGATTAAAGGCCTTGGAATAAGATATTCTGGAGATCAAGGGAGCTAGGATTAAAATTGAGAATCACCTACCCAGCAAAATTGAGCATAATGTTCCAGGGGGAAATTTGGTAATTCAGTGAGTTGGAGGATTTTCAAACATTCCTGCTAAATAAACCAGAAATGAAAAGAAAATTTGACACTCAAATACAAGAAGCATGAGAAGGTAAACATGGAAAAAGAAATTATAAGGAAAGTATCAAAGTTGAACTATTTGAAACGTGGTACTTCCCACTATGCGTGAGAGTAATTGCCACGACCAC
>CM053599.1:156384381-156401293 GCA_028646575.1 Pseudocheirus occidentalis | reverse complement strand
GAATTGTTGATACTGTGAATATTGTACTGAATCTTGATTTGTAATGGAATAAACAGTGTTCACTAATACTGTGTAATTCGAATCTTAAAAGCTGTTCACAGTAGCATTCTTTTAGGAATCTACTGTTGATTGGCTTTACACTTTCTTATTCCTATTGAATTTTTATGAGAGAGATCTACATATCTGTTGAAGGCATCAATGATGAAAATAAGAGAAGGGAAAGAGTAGATCTTTCAAATGATTCTCTACAGTAGGCTGAGTCTTAATAGTTGATAAGTTGATTAAATGGTACAGAGAATACTGGATCCCACTGTTCTTATTATTTGATTATAAAACAGAATAGACTTGGTAGAGCAAAATTCACTTTTAAATTTCTGTCCTCTAAAGAGGAGAGTAATGCAAACACTATGCATGTGTTAAGATTCTATAATATTCTTTGATAAATATAGCTTCAGAAATTACCCTTCTGTGATCTTCTTGCTATTGCTATAATGTGTAGAGGGTGAGCAGACTTAGACAATTAGCCCACACAACTTAAACAAAAACTACTATGTCCTGATATTTATTTTTTCCACATAAAATATATATATTTCATATCTTTATTCTTCTCTAAGTATGGATAAGACTTGGATACCTCCCCAAGTTGGGAAATAAGAAGTATGGATTGGCTGAGGTTCTTGGGCATGTCCTCTGGGAAGGAGAACAATTAGACCTTGACTTTTTCTTCTCTTGTGCTCTCAAAAGCACTGGAATACACACACACACACACACACACACACACACACACACACACACACAAGCTCCCTTGGCTGAAGGAGGCTTTTCTGAGCTTTGAAGAGTCTGGACAATTTTGGACTTTCCATTTTCAATCTGCTCTGGGGACCCAATTTGTCAGTAAAAAGGGAAGAAGGGATAGTTGCCCTGGTCCATATCATATATTAGCAGCTAGCATAGCATAAAAAGAGGAAATATATGCTTAACAAAGCTGTTCTTCATTTTCATACTGAGTATTCTGTGTCAGTTTTTTTTCTTTTTTTAGTTTACAATATTCATTTCCACAAGGTTTTGAGTTACAAATACTGCCCCCCCACCTCAAAGCAGTAATTCCTCTGAATATGCCTTCCCCAATCTGCTCTCTGCTATATCCTTCCCCATTCTCCCTCCAACTTTCTAGTGGGGCAAAATGGGTATTCATACCCTAGTGCCTATATTTCTTATTTCCCAGTTGCATGTAAAAATAATAACAATAATAATAATAATAATATATTTTTAACAGTTGCTTTTAAAACTTTGAATTTCAGATTCTTTCCCTTCTTCCCTTTTCACCCACACTTACTGGGAAGAGAAGCAACTCAATATGGGCCGTATATGTGTAGTTACACAAAACATCTCTACAATGGACATATTGTGAAAGACCAACTATATATCCCTCCATCCTATGCCACGCCCCATTTTTCTGTTCTCTACTTTGACCCTGTCCCTTTTCAAAAGTGTGTGCTTCTAACTACCCTCTCCCCCAATCTGCCCACCCTTCTATTATCCCCCTCATCCCTTTCCTCCCTACTTTCTTGTAGGGTAAGATACCCAGTTTACTGTATATGTTATTCCATCCTTAAGAAAAATTCAATGAGAGTATGGTTGATCCATTCCCTTTATGCCTTACTATTTTTCCCATCAGTAGTAACAGTTTTCCCCTGCTTCTTTTATATGAGATAATTTGCCCTATTCCATGGTTATTCAATGAAACAGTGGACTTTCAAGCATTCTTGATGAAAAAAAACAGAGTTGAATAGAAAATATGACACTCAAATAGAAGAAAAAAGAGAAGTAGGAGAAGGTGATCAGGGAAAAGAAGAGGTGAGGAATAACTGTGACAATGGAGGGGGAAGAACAGGAAGGCAAAAGGGAATGGGTCAACCTTACTCTCATTGAATTTTGCTTAGGGAAGGAATGAAATACACACTAAATTGGGTATCTTGCCCTACAGGAGAGTAGGGTGGAAGGAGATGAGAAAAGGGATGATGGAGGGGAGGGCAGGTTAGGGGGGAGGGAAGTTAGAAACACACACTTTTGAAAAGCGACAGGGTCAAAGTAGAGAATAAAACAAGTGGGGGGCAAGACAGGATTGGGGGAAATATAGCCAGTGTTTCACAATAAATCCACTATGAAAATGTTTTGCTTAACTATACATGCACAACCTATATTGAATTGCTTATCTTCCCAGTAAGGGTGGGTGACAAGGGAGGAAAGGAAAGAATCTGTGATTCAAAGCTGTAAAATTAAATGTTTAAAATGTATATTATTATTATTGTTATTATTATTATTTACATACAACTGGAAAATAAAATACACAGACACTGGGGTATGGAGAGGCATCTTGCCCTATCGGAAAGTGGGAGGAGGAATGGGAGAGGACATAGGAGATAGCAGATTGGAGGAGAGAGTATACAGTGTGATCATTCTTTAGGTGTGGTGGATAGGAGAAAGACAGGGAGAAAATGTGTAACTCAAAATCTTGTAGAAATGAATGATATAAACTAAAAATAAACAAAAAATTTAATTTAAAAAAAGTCTTCTATTTCATTGAATAACCATATTTTCCCCTGAAGCATTATGCTCAGTTTTGATGGGTAGATGATTCTTGGTTTTAATCCTAGCTCTTTTGACCTCTGGAATATCATCTTCCAACCCCCTTGATCCCTTAATGTAGAAGCTGTTAGATTTTGTGTTATCCTGAATGTGTTTCTACACTATTCGAATTGTTTCTTCTTGGCTACTTGTAATATTTTTCTTTGATCTGGGAACTCTGTAACCTGGCTAAAATAATCCTAGAAGTTTTCTTTTTGGGATCTTTTGCAAGAGGTGATGAGTGAATTCTTTCCATTTCTGTTTTGCCCTCTGCTTCTAAAATATAAGGGCAATTTTCCCTGAGAATTTCCTGAAGGATGATTTCTAGTTTCCTTTTTTAATCATGGATTTCAGGTAGTCCATTAATTTTTAATTATCTCTCCTTGATCTATTTTCCAGGTCAGTGGTTTGTCCAATCGAATATTTAACATTGCCTTCTGTTTTTCATTTGTTTGGATCTGATTAAGACCATTTTGGTTTCTCATAAAGTCATTAACTTCTATTTGCTTCAGTCCAATTCTGAAAGAATTATTTTCTTCAGTGAGCTTTTGAAATTCCTTTTCCATGTGGTAAATTGTCTTTTTAAGGCATTCTTATATTCATTGGATTTTTAGGCCTCTTTTACCATTTGATTTAGTCTATTTTTAAGGTGTTATTTTCTTCAGTCAGGTTTTTGACTCTCTTTTCATGATTTTCTTGCATCATTCTCATTTCTCTTCCCAATTTTTCCTCTACTTTTCTAACTTGATTTTCAAAATTCTTCTTGAGGCACTCCATGGTTCATATTTTCCTTGGAAGCTTTTGGTGCAGGAGTACTGACTGTGTTGTCTTCCCCCAATTCCATGCATTAATCCTTTTTGTCCCCAAAAAAGGAAACTAAGATTTAATTGTTGTGTTGCTTTGCTTCCTTTGCTTGCTCATGTTGTCACTCAATTTCTTGACTTTTGTGCTTTTTGCCACAGTAGAGTTCTGCTTATAGAAAGGAGAGCTTTCTCCAAAATCACTAGGGGTTTTGCCACTGCTGGTGCTATTAGTTGGGTGTCCTCTCTGCAGCCGCCCACATGCTCTGGCTCACTGGACACACGCCACAGGACCTCTACCCAAGACCACAAACCACATCCAAGCAGGTTAAAGCTAGACTGCTTAGCCTCTGAATGGTCTCTTGGCCCCCTTACAATCTGCAGGCCAGGTGCTCTGAAGCAGCCACTGCAGCAATCATGCCTCTGCCACTTCTCATCCTGAGTCAGGGGCTGAACTGCATTCTGTCTCCCCCAGTTCCAATAGAGTTCTTCATTGACAATTTACTTTGTCTTTGGTATTTATGGGTTGATATCTACTCTAGCCGCTGGTATTTGGGGCCACCCTGGGCCCAAAACCATGGGCTCATGTGGGGCTGCTCTGGTCTCCCGGCACATTGCAATGGATCCTTCCTGTCTTCCTGCCTGGCTGGATTTAGTGGGAGATTTGTTTCTCTTTGTCACTTTGTGGGTTCTGTAGCTCTACAATTTGTTTTCAGTAATATTTTAAAGGTATTTGAGATGGTTGTGGGGCTAGCTCACGGAGTTTTCCTGCTTCTATGACACCATCTTGGCTTCCAATCTGTATCAGGTTTAAATGCAAGATGGATTCTTTATAGATAATGAGCTACTCCAGATATCAAAAAGAATTGGTATGTAATATTGTGCTGATTTCATCAGGTTTCACAGCATGGCAGGGCCTCTCCAATTAGACCACAGTTCATACTATGACAAGGAGCTAAATATCCAATACATTTATGTAATATAGCAACAGATAGACAATGAACAAAACTCATAATTGAACTGAGGAAGAGATCAGTATGAATTGAATTTCAGTCAATTAATCTATCAATTAACAATTTTTTAAAATCTAGATACTATGATGGGCACTGGGGATGCAAATACAATTAATGAAGCAATACTTTCCTCCAAAGAACTTACATTTTAATGGAGGATACAACAAAGAAGCACATACACACATGCACATACACACAATACATGTATTTCTTTACACATATATAATAGGTATATCTATATACATGAAGGTCACATATATGCATATACATCAAAACAAATAAAATTTAGTTAACTACAAAGCAATTTGAGAGGAAAGTACTAGTTTTCACTGAGGTGAGAAAGCTCTAGTAGTAGAGAGGATGGGGAAAGTTTTAAAGTAGAAGGTGGTGCCTGAGCAATGTCTTGAAAGAAATGAAGATCTATGAGGTAGAACTAAGGAGGGAGGTCATTTTAGGCATGAAGCTCAGTCCATGAAAAGGCATAGAGATGAGAGATAGATTATTGTGTGTGAGTAAGAGAGAAAGACCAGTTTTCCTTGATTGAAGAGTGATAAAGTGAGAGTAATATATAATGAGGCTAGAAAGATAGGTTGGGGCAGGTTGTGAAGGAATTTAAAAGGTTAAAAAAAGTTTAGGAAAATACTAGAGTTTATTTAATAATAGAGTAACAATTTTAGATCTATACTTAAAGAATATAATTTTGGTATTAGAGGATGGAATGAAGTGAAGAAACACTTGAGGCAGGAATATCAGTCAGAAAACTGTTGAAATAATCTAGGCAGGAGGTAGTGAGGGCTTGAACTAAGATGGTAGCTATGTGAGTATTGAGAATATTAGAGATGGTATGAAGGTAAAAAATAGCAACATTTGGCAAAATGTTGAATAAATGGGCCACTTAGTTCAGGATGTGGGGTCAAGATTTCAAGAAAATGCCAGTGACAAATCTGGGAAAATGGACAGTGGTATTGTGAAACAAAAATTGGAAGTTTGGAAGGATATGTAGTGCAAAGATAATGAACTGTTTTGGAAAAGTTGAGTTTGTTATGCCTCCTGGATATCTAGTCTAAATGTCTAATGTCTAAGTGATTATGTAGGACAGAAGTTCAAAGGAGAGAATTAATCTGGATATATAGATATGGGAATCATTGGCAAAGAAATAAAATTTAAACACATGAAAAGTCATGGGATTACTGAGAGAGCAGAGAGAGGAGTAGAGAAGTTTAGGGGAAATGTTCAATATATTTAATGATCTCAAATTACTCATAAGCACACAGATGCATATTTTAAGACAGATGTTCTACTGGTAATGCTATATAGTTGCAAAACTTGGAACTCCACGATTTCCAGTGAATCATTGATATAGTTAACCTTAAGTGCAATCAAATATTTTGCATGAGATCCTATGTATAAGAATAGTTAGAAAGGTATGGACGGAAAGGGAGTGAGCCCTCTAATAAGAAAGAGAGAGAGAAAGCAAATGAATATTTCCTCATAGTTGGCATCACAGGACTGGAAGGGTCCTTACAGGCCATCTTTCATACAGAGCAGGAATTAATAAATGTGTATTGGTTGATTGGATATCTGTTGCATCTAAGATGTTTAAAAGGAGAATGGAGAAGTCCTCCAGCACAACTGTATATTCTTCAAAATAGGTCTGAGGAAGAATATGAACAAGAATTGTACAAGATTAGAAAGTATGACTGAATTGTCATCTATACCAATGGAGGCAATATACTGGTGAGCCCTCAGATATACTGAAGTGGTATAGATCTAGCCATTCTTTTTGTGATGAATATGATCTTCATATGCTTTCATGCTGTTGTTTTTGTCTCTTTCATGTGTTTTTGTCATGCCCACTTTATTAGTCTACAAACTTCAGAGCAGATATAACATCTCCCTCTATTTTTATTCCTCTGTAGCACATAATTCATTCAGGAGGCAGACTGATTATTATTTTCCAGATGAATTTTTTCTATCAGGAAATCTGAAGTGTCATTAGGAAAGCAACCTTTGGGTGGAGTAATATTTTCCTATAATTTGAGACCTTAACATTAAGAAATATATGTGAAATGAGAAGTTGAGAGTATAATCTGGAGAATTAAACATATTGTATATTCTTTTGTAAATAGTACTTACTGAAAAAAGTATACTGACTTCTCTAAAACATATCACTTTTACTAAGGAAGTTAGCATTAAAGCTCTTGAACTCTAATTTCGAAAAGAAGAAAAGGGAAGTATGGGGTCATTCACGAAATGTAATTAAAGCACTCCCAAAACCAATTATTAGTGGATGAATATTTGAGAATGTTATGATTCAGGTAATAGGAGAGTAAGACACATTCCAAATGACAGAAGGATTTGATAAAACTGTGATCTGATTTTTCCCCCTTATGACCTTATTTCATATTTCAAAGTCAACAAAAAATTTGATAGTTTGATTTGAAAGTACAAATGTCTAGCTTAACGGTTTCTGACTGCAGTTCTATTAGAAATTCCTGACCTTATAATTTGTTATGATTTGATTTCATCAGTAGACATAATGATCATTATTCCATATATAAACAAAGGACATTTTCTGCTTCAACCACATATTTAAAATTCACTGACATGGTAAAAATGAAATTTAAACTGAACACCACAGAATAATTAACAATAGGTTCATGTTGTGATGGAAATTACCATTTTTATTGATGCTGAGGTGATATAGATTGCAGAGCTAGTTTCTGAAAGGTCTTGGGAGTACTATCATGTTGTTTATCTTCCAGAACTCAGTGTGTATTTTTGCTAACTCATTAGTTTGGAGAAAGCATTTGATGAGTCCCATATGCTCAAAGGCATAGACCAATGGATTATGATTGGTGAAAGAGTCTTTATTTTACATTTTGAGAGATAAATTTGGAACAGGAGTAATCACAGAATTTGGTTGTAAGGGATTCGTTTAATTCTTTAGCAAATAGAGAAGCTTTGAAGCATTGAAAGCCTTCATCCTCAGGAAGATAATGCTGCTGCTATTTCTGTTGTTTCTGCGAAGAGATCAACCTGGCATTAATATTTGTTACTATCCCACATTAAGGGGATGTGAGTAATATTTCATCCAGCTTACATTTTCTTCCTTAAGTTGGTGAGGGAGATTTATTTAATTGTGAACCATATTAAAATTATAAAACAGTCCTGAGATATGTTTAACAACAAGGGAAATTCTTAATTTAATGTCATTCAACAAATGGCTGCAAGATCACATTTATGACATGACAGTGGAAATAGTAATATATATACACCTTTAAATTATGTTCATGTTTCCAAGCCACTATATGAAATTACTTATCTGAGAAGGGAAACATTCCAACTCTGGCACTGGATGTCACATGGTGCATCAGCAAGCACCCCAGCATACCTAGGGCAGCTGCTAGCACAGGTTCTTAGATCTGCTTTTCTAAAGGAAAGCAACTCAAAATGGGTTAACAATCTTTCTTTAATCAAACAAACATATCATTTACCTAGTTCAGGGGAAAAATTCAGCACCCTGAACTCCAGAGAATACAAACACAAGTTACAAACAGACCAAGAAACAAATCAGCAGATGGGCTTCCAACCATCTGACCATCACATCCATTACCTATTCAAGTTACCAAAGGGGGAAGCATCAACATCTGGGTTTTTCAAAGCCGGGGGGAGGGGGGTCAACGGCTTCCCAGAGTCTCATCTGGACAAATCACACAACTCTTCTCAAAATGAGCTCCAAAGGAAACCTCACATCAGGACGTATATATAGGCTTCTCCTGAGTCAGAAAATGTCCCAGCCTTCTCGACCCACTGTCAAACTACAAAGTAACAAGGTGAGGCCATTCCCAAAAAACAAACCTCTCGCCATAGGCTCCATGTGACCACATTCATCCTATTATGGAGCAGAGTATACTTTCAAATGAGGGAAGATTCTCGGAGCCACTTAAGCAAAGGGTCTAGAAGCAGGAAAGAGCTTCAGATTCTCATTGCACATGGACATCTCGAACTCAAGAATTCATTATCTAGTGCCTTAAACTCATTTGTCCTCTTAACTTCTCTATTTCTGTCAATAATAAATCATTCTTCCAATTACCCAGATTAGTTTAAATGCAATAATACTTAGCTCTTCTTTTCCCCTCACTCTCTCTGAATTTCCATTAAGTTATTAAGTCTTAAAAATTCTGTTCCTTCAGCATTCCATGTATCAGTCTTCTGTCTGATTCCAAGACCACCAACCTGGTTTAGGCTCTCATCCCTTCTCATCTGTACTATTGTATTAGTTTTCTAATTACATTATGCCTCTAGTGTCTCCCCTCTCTAATCCATTCTTCATGTGGTATAAAATTGGTATTCCTTAACTACAGGTTGGGGTAGCAAGATGGTGCAGAGGCTAGCTCCAGGCCTGGAGTCAGGAAATTGTTGTTGAGTTGTTTAGGTCATGTCAGACTCTGTGAGTCTCTGTGACCTGATTTCAGATTTTCTTGGCAAAGCTACTGGAGTGTTTGCCATTTCCTTCTCCATTTCACTTTATAGATGAGAAAACTGAGGCAAACAGGATTAAGTGACTTGCATAGGATTACACAGTTTGTGAGTGTCTGAGGCTGGATTTGAATTCAGATTATTCTGACTCCACCTCCAGTGCTCTAACTACTATACCACCTAGTTGCCATATAAATCAGGAAGTGTTGAGCTAAAAAAGGAAGACCTGAGTCAAATTTTGTCCCAAATGCTAGATTAAAGAGTTACCTTGGGCAAGTCACTTAACTTTTGTCAACCTCAGTTTCACCTGTGAAATGAGTATAAGTCAGAATATCCCTTCATATCTTAGCCTCTCAAAATCTCTAACTTTCTGCAAGACTCATATTAGTGTTATTTTCTCTGGTTCTCTCAGCTACCCAAAAGAGGCTTCCTTTGGCCTAAAATTATTTTGTATTAATGTGTCTTCACTTTATCTGTGTACATGCTGCATTCCCACAATAGAATGTAAGTTCCTTTAAGGGATGGACTGTTGGTTCTTTTTATTTATATCCCCAACACTTAGCCCAGTGCTGGGAATCTAGTAGGTACTTGTAATGGCAAGCAAAGAAGTAGTTAATGCCTTGTTTCAGCTATGTAATTATTTAGTAGCTGGTTTAATTTCAATTTTCCTTTTAAGGCTTCCCATGATTACATCGTCTTTTGACATGTGAATCTCTGTTGCTTATGGAACAGGAAAGGATGGAACAGGAAGGAGCTTAATTACCATATAAGGAGAAGCACAGTCTGGAAAGGAGCAGAACTGAGACAAAGAATGGCTGTGGTGCTGGAACTTTGTTTTGATGTTACTTTGTCAGACTTGTCTGCTGATAGAGGACATTGATGTTGTAATAGAAGCCCTGGGAACTTACTCCTGGTTCAGAAGTCCTGAAAGAGGATTTTCTTCTTGTATGTTTTCAGAAGTCCTAGAGGAGGGTCTTACTGATATTTTCAGAGGTCCTGGGACTATACTGATGATTTGTGTTTATTTCTCAGATCTTGTTTTTGGGTTTGTGTTAATTTCACAGGCAGAAAGTGAATTGGTGATGGTGGCAGCAATGTGTACATGAGTGTTATTGTGGCTTTGTTAAGGTTTGTCTTCCCAGGAATAGAAACTGTGAAGGATTTGAGGTGGAGCTTCAATATGAAACTGTGAGCTTCAATATGGAACAGGAACTACACAAGGAACTGAAGGCTACATGCCCTTGAAGCCAGGTGGCAGTTGGGCAGATTTGGCTAGGACTTGGGACCATGGAAGAGGAATCATGGAATCTGAAAGCCACCCCCAAATCAAGATGAAAAGACCTCTCCTTGGGTATTTAATGTAAACTGAGAAGATGATGATTTAATGTAACTTAGGGGTGGGAGGACTTTGTACTCTGTATCCTATACTCTTCAGGATGATTGAATTAAGGATGATTGGAAGATAATCTCTAATTAAGAGGAAAGAAGACTTTTTGACTGAGAGATTAAGAAGTGTGACTTAGGGGTGGAGAACTTTGACCTTTGTACTTTGTGTCCATTAAGGAGGGTTGCCTCCTTAAGGATGATTGAGGTAAGTTTTTACTGAATATCTTTTGCTTAAAACTATGTGACCACTTTGGTGAAAACTATGTGGTTATTTTAGTGGTAAATTTCTATGTTGTAACATTGTTGAAACGTGGTACTTCCCACTATGCCTGAGAGTAATTGTCACAACCACCAAAAAGCTTTAAAGCAAGCAAAAAAATTTATTGACAGGTTCACACCTGGGTCCCACCGATTGATTAGGTGGAACCCCAAGGCTTTCAGCAGTGTCCCCTTTATCCTTAGCTACTAAAGCGGGTGCTATGGGGTGTGATTTGATTGGCTGGCAGATCTGAGGGACCCTTAGGTACAAGGCTCCAGGTGGGTGCAACAGTTCTAGCCAACGTGCCAAGGTGCAGGCACCTTGAACAGGATGCTGTGGTTGGAAACAAGCTAGCTTTGGAACAAGTTGAGCTGGGTGTTTGTGACCTGCGGTTTTCTGGGGGAACATGAAGTGCAAGAGACAATGGGTGTTTATTTAGTAATTTTCCATTGTGCTACAATGGGTCGGGGGCAAGAATTCATCAAGGTGGAAAACAGGTTTTCTCAGTTTTCTCAATTGTGAATGCTGTACTTTGGTTTCTGTCAAAGTTTTGCTCTAATTTCCTGCTGAATAAATAAAGTTCACTATATTACGTAATCAGAAGCTTGAAGCTGTTTGCAACATCAGTCCTCTGGAAAGCTGCTTGTGCTTGGCCTTACTGTACTTAAATGCTTGTTGAAGTGAATTGAAAGACCTGAATCTAGAGCCAAGGAAAAATTTGCGTTGTGTATTTAATGAAGAGTTTTAATACCAGAAGTAGAGGAAGCAACGCCAACAATATCATATATGGATTTCTCCTCTAGTCAACAGTCTTTGCTAAAACTCAGCATTGCTACCGTAGTCCAATAGTCTTAGTTATTGCAATTGCATTTGAAAATCAATTCTTCCCATATCATTAAGGCTGGAAGTACAGTCTCCATCAGTCAAAGTAGCTATGATTATAGGCATACTTGTAATGTCAAGCAAAGGAGTACTTAGCTCCTTGTTTTAGTTGCTCAGGCACTTAGATCCCCGTTTTAGCTCTTCAAGTGTCTTTGAGCCTTACCTGTGATTATATCAAGGCTTTGTTAGAAACAGAACCTATGAAACCCACAGTGGGAGGAAATTGCCAAAGATGGGAAGAGGAAGAACATAAAAGGAGGGTGGAACAGGAAGGAGCTGATGATATAGAAGTTTGAACACCACTGTGACTGAGAAGAACTGGGAAGAAGGATGGCTGTGGTGCCAGTACTTTGTCTGTCTCTGTTGATGTTACTTTGTCAGATCTATCTGCTGATAGATGATGTGGCTGTTGTTACAGAAACACTGAAACCTTACTGCTGGTTCAGAATCCCTGAAAAACAACTTTACTGCTCTATTTTTATAGAAGTCCTGAAGGACTGGTTTTTTTCCCTTTTTTGGAGGGGGGGGGGAAAGCAGGGTAATTGGGGTTAAGTGACTTAACAAAGGTCACAGGGTTAATAAGTGTTAAGTGTCTGAGGCTGAATTTGAACTCGAGTCCTCCTGACTCCAGGCCTAGCACTCTATTCCCTGTGCCACCTAACTGCCCCTTGAAGGAGGGTTTTACTGATGTTTTCAGAGGTTCTGGGACTTTACTGATGATTTGTGCTAATTTCTCAGATAAAGACCCTGTCTGGTCTGTGTTGATTTCACAGGCAGAAAGTGAATTGATGATGGTGCTGGCAGTGTGTGTGAGTATAGTTGTAACTCTCCTAAGCTTGATGTGTAGCTGGACCAGGAGCTGGACCCAGAGCTGGGAGCTGCCTACCTGTGAATCCCAGTGACAGTTGGGTGAATTAAAGCAAGAGCTGGGAGCGTGGAAGAGAAACCATAGAGTTTGGAAGTCAGCCTCAAATCAACTTGAAAGGACTTTTACTTGGATACTTTGTGCTGACTGAAAAGATTATGATTTACTGTGACCTAGGGGTGGGATTATTGATCCTTAAGGATGATTGAGTTAAGGATGATTGGAAGTCAATCTTCAATCAAGATGAAAGAAGAATTTAGATGGGTACTTTATATGAATTGATTCAGATTGTGACTTATTGAACAATATCTTTTGTTTAAGAATATGTGGCCACTTTAGTAATAAGTTGTGGTTACATTGTTGTAAATGTTGAACTTTGGTTTCTGTGAATGTTTTGCTTTATTTTATTGCTGAATAAATGGAGAGTTTACTATACTATGTGATCAGCATCTTAAAGCTATTCAGAACAGCAGTCCTCGGGAGAGCTGCTCATGCTTGGCTTTACAATACTATATGCCACATAGAGACTGTAATGTTAACAAGAGTTAAAATGGTAGTACTAGTAGCTAATGGTACAACATATTCACCATTATGGATCTAGGTAAATCCAGTTTGAGTGGGAATATGTCAGGGCTTTTACATGACACTTGAGGATATGGGAACACATATAACCATAGGCACCCTGTTCCAATCCAGGTTACTTGGTAAATATAGACCACTATGACACAAGCAACTGGTAAAGAATATAACTAACATGAATATAGTGTTTTAATATTTGCACACTGCTTTATATGTATTATCTGATTTAATCCTTAAAATAACCCTTTGAGGTCAGTGCTATTATTATTCCCTTTTACAGACGAAGAAACTGAGGTTTATAGAAATTAAGTGACTTGCCCAGGGGAACCCTGCTATCAAACACTTATGACAAAATTTGAAAACAGAGTGTCCTTATTATAAGCCTTGCATTTTATCTATTATATCACATAGTTCCTAGTTTATTTATTATAATAATATACTATATATATAACAATATAATATATTATATTATAATAATATAATATAATAAGTATAATATAATAATAAACCACCTAGTTTATTTATTCAGTAATTACCTGTTGGCTGGATCATATAATATTAGCTTTGCAGGTGTGGATCATATGATGCCAGCTTTCTAGTCTGCTGAAAACTATTTAGGTCCATTACATTTTCCACAGTTATTACATTAAAATCTGTTTGTCAGATATTCCAATAGTGTTATGGGCTACTCTTTTATTTGAGATAATTTTCTTTCTTCTTTTCCTAACATTTGCTTTCTCTAGTGTTCATAGACTAAGTTTCACAGTTAGATTTTATTGTATCCCATCCATAATTTATTGTTACATAGAGAAGAAATTGATCTGTTATTCTTTTGTGTTCCCTGTGGAGGAATGCTTGAAAGAGACTTCTGCTTTTGCTGAATACATATCTTTCCATAGGTGGAAGGAGGTTTAAAGGAATATCAGTTTTCTCCCCAGAGGAATCAAACTTATCTCCTAAGAATATAATACCAGGGTATCAGAACTTAGCCTTAAAAAGTTTCTAATTATACATTTTCTGGGTTATTATTAATGTGATAATAATGACATAGACCTTGGCAGTTAATATTTTTAGACTGTTCACAGTTCCCTTATTTGGGAATGAAGACGTACTATATTTTCATGTCCATTAAGTCCCACGCTTCTCAGAAACTTCTAGTTTTCTTAAACTAATAATTTTGGAAGCAGTAGTTTTCATTAGCCCATAGGCAAAAAGGAAGTGATAAGGTCACAGAATGGTTATTAAAGTCTCTTTTCTCTCCTTCCATATTACTATAGGGAGAGGTAAATAGAAAGGATGAACTTTCCTACAACAACTACCATTGAGAGATGGAGTTTTTGAAAAGGAAAAAAAAACTCATAGTCACTGCAAATATCAAAGGAGGTATATTGGCCAATATGGCACACACAAAAAATAATGTCTAAAAGGCATATTATTTTGTTCATTCATTTTTATTAGGTTGCAAACTCCACTAGGCTGAGCTTATATTCATCATGTTACATGTATTCTAAATGCCTAGTACATTATTATGTTTCCTGTGGACATACAACAAATATTTCTTGGTTTGATAAAAG
This sequence comes from Pseudocheirus occidentalis, assembly GCA_028646575.1. Taxonomy (NCBI): domain Eukaryota; kingdom Metazoa; phylum Chordata; class Mammalia; order Diprotodontia; family Pseudocheiridae; genus Pseudocheirus; species Pseudocheirus occidentalis. The sequence continues at coordinate 156,386,825 of CM053599.1, read as the reverse complement.
ATAATAAATTCAGAAATTTGGGAGAAGTGGAGTCAATTCTGTAAGTACAAGAATTGTTACATTTTTCATATTTGTTTCTCCAGTACCTGACAAATAGTAAGTATTTAATGAGTGCTTGTTGATAAAGAGAATATTTGGTATCATTTTATTAGGACATTAAAATTCCACACTATGAAGAAGGTGTGGAGGTATTAATTAAACACTCCTAGGCATCGGGTATTGTACACAGCACTTTACAAATATTATCTCATTTAATCCTTTTAACAATCCTGTGAGATAAGTGCTGCTATTATCCCTATTGTACAGTTTAAGAAACTGAGGCAAAAGGATTCAATAACTTATCCAGGAACACACAGTTAACAAGTATCTGAAGCCGTATTTGAACTCAGACCTTCCTGAAATCAGACTTAGTACTCTATCCACTGTGCCATCTATGTATGGAAAAGATGGCAAGGAAGACAGGTTGCCTACTTCAGACTCTAAGAAGGTGTAACAGCAAACAAAGTGGGATTGAACTGGACTGAATTCTAACCAACCAGAGACATGTATGTGTATATTGAGTTTTTGCCAATCAGATATATGTAGTGAGTTTTAGCCAACCACCAGATAACTAGAACTGTATATAAAGACAGCCAGTGTGTCTGTGAGAGCACAGTGGTGTGAGAGAGCAGACATTAAGAGAGTTAGCATTGAGAGTGCAAGTCAGTGCTGAGAAGAAGAAAATGAAGAGAAGAGACCTCTAAGAGCTGGGAGGAGACTTTTGAGAGCTGACAGGAGACGTCTGAGGGATGGAAGGAAACCTCTGAGAGTGAAGAGGAGACCTGTGAGAGCAAAGAGAAGACCTTTATCATAGAGACTTGCTGAAGAAGTTTCTGATCTGTAAAAGCAAATAGAGCTATTGGGCAGAAACCTGACCATGGGAAGGAGGCTTAGCTTAAGCCTCTTTAAAGAGCTGTTAAAATGAACTGAGCCATTAACACAGAGGTGGAGGTGGATTGAGATGGTGATATTGGTAGTTTGTGTTGCTGCCTGTTAAGCTTTGTTTTGCCAGAGGCAAAAGTTGTGGGCAGGAACCCCTGTAGCCAGCTGTCAGGCAGGAGAAGGAAGAGCTTGGTGTGGCGTAGTCCCCATGAGCTGAGACCGGGAGCAAGAGAAGAGAGCTGCCTATGTGGGTATCCAGGTAAGAGTCAGGAACTGTCAGTCAACAGAAGAAGAGCCATGGCACTTGGAAGTCAACCTTGAGTCAAGATGAAAAAAGACTTAGATACTTGGTATTAAAGAGACTATTCTTATTGTAACTTAGGGGTGGATAGGGTGGTATTTTCTGCTACCCCATAAGGATGTGTTATGCTAAGGGAAACCCTAGTATGGGACACTCTGATTTTGAGGATGCTATGTGCTGTATGGTATATTAAATTTTATATACATACAGACATGCATATGTATGTGTGTGTATATGTGTGTATGTATATATGTATTAGATGATGTGTTTTGCTTAAGAATGTTGCTATGAATGTTATGCTTTATTGAATCATGTTTAGTTTATTGCTGAATAGACAGTTCATTATACTATCTGAAAAGACCTTTAAAATTATTCCAACAGCAGTACTTGTGTGCTGCTGTGATTGGCTTTACAGAGGTTATAGGGAACTGATACCTTCAGTGGTCTTGGCCATCACTGGTCAATAATGAAGGTCTTTTAGAATATCGATTATTAAATATTACCTTCATCTTTCAATATATCCCTCACCATTCCCTGCCTGAGAGCTACCTTTTATAACAAATAAGAAGTAAAGAGGGGGGAAAAAGCGGTTTAGCAAAACTAATCAAAACATTAATCAATTTGAACAGTACTTTTTATGTTGTGTTCCACCCACAGAGCTGTCCACTTCTACAAAGAGAAATAAGATCATTCTTATATCTCTTCTTTAGGGGCAATTTTCATTATTAAAATGACCCTAGAATTGTTTTAAATTTTTTTCTGTTTTTTTTTCCATTTGCATTACTGTAATGATTGTGTATACTGTTTCCTGACAGTACTTACTTATTATTGTATCAGTTTGCATGAGTCTTCCTATACTTTACTCTATTATTTGTATTCATCATTTCTTAGAATGTAATAACATATTCCATTACATTCTTGTACTACAGTTTGTTTAGCCATCCCTAAATTGATAGGAATTCTTTGCTACTTAAAAAAAATTTACTGTATATATGATTGTGTGTACATATATATGTGTATGTATGTATAGTATGTGTGTATATCAAGTTGACTTTTATTTATTCATTGACCTACTTGGAGTATATGATAAACAGCAGGATCACAGTTTCAAAGGGTTTCATGATGTAATGGTAATCAAATTGTTGGATACTTAGGGCTAAGTAGATCATATACTTAGGGCTAAGTAGCACCTAGTAACTTAGGGCTAAGTATAGAACTCTGT
>CM053599.1:156350880-156384281 GCA_028646575.1 Pseudocheirus occidentalis | reverse complement strand
AAAAGATGTGAACTCCCCTGTTGACTTGGAAGAAGGCTATTGGCTGAGACACTCCCCTGTTGATGTGGGAGAAGGCTACTGGCTGAGACACTCCCCAGTTGACTTGGGAGAAGGCCAGTGCTTATAAGGAATAATTTTATAGTCAAGACAGATTTTGGATTTGGCTCCTCCATGAAGCTGACTGAAGACGTGAACAGGATGGGACTTTGTTGGTGGCCTGGCTGATCCTTGAGTTCCAGGCAAGAAAAGTCCTGAAGGGCAATCCCCAGCACACACTGAAGTTCACAAGGTTCAGCACACCTCAAACCCTTCAGGACTTCTCATAACGATTGGCTATATGTAGGAGAATGAGCATTATATATTAGTAATTATTGATGGTTGCCTGTTTTCAGTATTAATTAGGTCTCAGATTTTATTTTGATGCCTTTCATATATTCCTCTTCTTCCATTATCTTGTATGTTGATCTCCCTCAAGGTCCTAAAGTTGTGTCGCTTCCAGTAGGGATCTTCTCTCTCTCTATTTAAACAAATCTAGCTGATTTTCCTCATCATTGTTCTCCTTAGTGACATTTTTACCTACCTATGGGGTAAGGGGGCAGCAATGGTAGTAGATCTTAAGTTAGTCATAAAACTTTTTAAAAATAATTTATCCTCCGCAAACCACATTGGTACAAAAGTTGCAATATCATTTCATGGTGACACTTGTACAAATATTTAAAATAAGTATTGGAATATCTGATGAGAAAATAAACCATGAAATAATATATAATTTTGCCTTTATGATGATACTCCTCCAACTCATTTGTTTGCCTCAGCATATCCTTGAGACTTGGTATCCCTACGTCTCTAAGATTCAAAGTGTGACAGACACTTACAGGCTCATTCCCAGTGCTGACTGACACAGGAGCTTGACCTAACCTATGTAAGCTAGCTGCCTACTTTGCAGAACTTCTCATATTGGTGCCTGATTTAGTGCAGATATCTGATCAGTCTGATGATGTTTAGGCTCTGGCTACCCCATTGAATCTTCCCATTTGAGGAGGAATTTGCCTGAGGTCATAAGCCTTCCTTTATCCTAGACCCAAATCTCTGTTAATCTTAACCTAGACTAGCCCTCCATTGTCCAGCTACTTCCCACACTTGATCCTATCAAAATAACTATATCCAAATCTGTTACCCTTAAACTAGCCTAGGCCTTCATTGTCTGTTCTTTCCAGGTAGCCTTCAGCTATTTCCCACATTTATCCTATTTATGGAGTCTTACCTCAGTTAAGATCCTCCTTAGACTCCTCCTCAAGACCCTTCCCAAACCCCTCCTCTAGACCACCCCTAGATCCCTCCCAGTCTTTTTATATAAAAGATCCATCTTGTCTCCATGAAGGCACTGAGATTTAAACTGGCACAGACTTAGTCTATGCCAGATTGTTCTGTCCCACTTGTCCAATTCAAGCAACACAAATACTTAGATTCCTGAAGAGCCTACTCAATTATAATGGAGCTTTAATAAACTTTGTTTTACTTTGGCTGAAAAAAAGCCAAATTCATGTGGCAGGAACTGGCATGTTGTTATTTTGAGGTTTCAAGTACCCCTAAAACCCTAAACTCAACAAACCTAGTCTTACTATAGCTAAGAACCTAGAGATTATGTGATTCACTAGCCTCAGCTTCCACAGTAGCAGGAGTTACAAGCATTTTCCACCATATCCAGGTCTTAAATATTTCTAAATTGCTTTCTTGGATAGTAGGGCCAATTCATAGCTATACTAGTAGTATACTACTGTGCCCTTTTCCCAATGGCCCCTCCAACATTGATTTTTTTCCCCATCTTTTGTCATATTTGGCAGGAACTATTTGAAATGTAGCAATGCTAGCTTTTAGTGATCATCACTTCCCTTTCTAAATGACCACAATTCATCATTTCTATAATACATATTTCATTTCTTCTAGGAGTTGAAATCATGCTCAATAGGCAATAGTTTAAAAACTGTACATCTTCCTCCTCTTCTGAAAATTAGAACAATATTTATCGGTCTCCAAATTACTAATATTGTATAAGAATGAGGATTTATCTTTTGTGAACTTTGAGGGTTACTCATGCATTAAAATATTTCTTTATTTTTTTTAACATGTCAGGAGCACTATTTATTGCAATTCCTATCTTTTGATTGAGGAAGGGGAAACAGTTCAATGATTTTATAGAAATATGGGCAAAACACTTGAAAGCCTTCTGCTCCATCAGTGTTCCTGATTATCTGAGACTGAGCTGGATTTCATACTGATTGAGATTACCCATGAGAGCAAATGAAAAAATTGGCTTGAGAATATTTTAGACCAGAAGATTTTATTCCCAGTGGGGAAACATTAGTGTTCTAAATACTTTTGAGAGAATCAGGAAAGACAAAGACCATGAAACTTAAGTTAAGGGTTAGGTTGAAAATCTTAAATGCCATTCAGTCTGCAATTGGGCTTTTTTATGCATCTCTAAAGATTTTACCCTTAAAGGATTAGGCTTAAATGAGTTTGCATTATCTTCTTTCTCCTGGTAAATAAACTCCAGATAACATTCCTTTGTGATGTTTCATTTATAGAGACTGGGGAAGGTGGGAAATAGGTTATATTGTTGTCCTTTGTTTTTGAAGAGGACCAGTGGCAACACAAGGTGACATCTTGATGTGCACATTAATTGTATGTAAATGAGGCAGATAGAGTTGCTCAAAGTCATCATATTTACCATTAATACTCTATGTTCTATAATACCCTACTACTCTCCCTGAACTCCCAAGCAATTGCCTCCTGAATTTAGTATGTTTGTCACTGTTTGTACTTCCTTTTTGAAGAGGACCAATGACATGATAATGTTGGGATAAAATAGTGGATGATGGGTGACATCTTGACTGGCCCATGATTTGGATTTAAGTGAGACAGCATTGCAGTCTTCAGACTCATTCTCTTTTCCAGAGTCATCAAAGTCCAGAGGCAAGCCAAGTCAGGATGACTGGTAATGATCCAGAATGTAGTAGATGACCTTGGCATCTTCAACATCTGACCAAACTCTATGCACTCCACAACACCTGCCTTAGCACCTTTTGTGGCCATTGGAACAAATTGTTATCATCTACCCATATTCCTTGGGGAGTCTTCACATCCCTTAACTCACTGATGGGTTTGAGGACTGTCTATTACTCTCAACTTTAGGCTGTCAGTTGATATATTTTACTGGGCTGTGGCTGCTGAGCATGCTTTAGCTTCTTGTAGCCACAGGTTGAGTGAAAGGTAGACACCAAAGGTACATAAGCAGTCCTGAAAAGGGCTCTGTAAATGCTCACAAAGGAGATGCTAATCCTCTCTGAACACCCCATACACCTGGGAAACAAACATATGAGTGTTGGAAACAGACATCAAGACAAAGTGTCAGCTTAGCAGAAGAGAGAAAAGATAATTTGGTTTTGGGTTCATCAGATCTCTGAACTCTAGGAACCAAAAGGAACTCATGGATCAAAAAAGTTCAAGTCACATTGGCTAATATGTCTGACATGATACCTTAGGGTAAAATCAATGTAGGTTTAGACAATAAGGGGAAATAAAAGGGCATAAGCCTTAGGGCAAAAGTCCTTTGGTCCTTTTTCAAACTGTGAAGTTGTTTCCCCTGGGAAACTGCTTCAGGTTTTGGAGGCTGAAGGGCAAGAGATGAATCTATTACAGCTAGAAATCCAAATAAAATGAGATGCAGATAACTGAATCTCTAGCATGAAACTGAAACAAAAAGGTTAAAACACTGAAAAAGAGGGGGAAAATAGGATACTTTATTTTTTTTATTATTATGCATATTTTTAGAACACTTTAACTGTTGTTTATTTTTTCCATGACTAACAAATAAGCTGTTCTTTTTTTTTCTTTTGAGAATAACATTTGTATATAAAGGTCATTTTCATTAACCTTAGATTTGTACCTTCCAGTCTCACTGCCTAAAGGCAAGGCTGTTATTTACAATTTTTCTTAGTCCTATGCAAAACCAAACAACCATCAGTGTGAGGCTAATATATGTTAAGTGCCTCAGGCACATTCCAATTAAATATTAAAATAGGTTGGAAATTTTCCAAAACATTTAGTGAATATCACATTCAATCATTTTCATTAAAATTAATAGCAAATGTTAAAAAGTAATATACTAGGAGCTGAGGGAATAGCATTCTAAACTTCAAGATGGTTACTTATACTGTTAGAGAAAGGATTTTAGAAAAATCCTAGCTTTGCTCTTTGCTTTTTGTGTGACTTGTAAGCAAGCCACTTGGCCTCTGTGGATCTCAGTTTCCCCATCTGTAAAATATAAGAAAGGATTAACTGTCTTCTATGGTCTTTTTTAAGGTAGAGAGTAAAAAGAGCACTGGAACTGGAGTCAGAAGATCTGTGTTCACATTGTATGGGATCAGTGAAAACTCAGTTTGGGACTGTTAACTTCCTTTTCCTCCTCTATTGCTGCTGTCAATCACTTTCATTTTCCTTTGTCTGCTTTCCTGCCTTGGTGTGTTGTGCAGAGAAATAAGAGCGAGCCAAAGACCTGGGTTCAAAGTAAAATTTAGATGTGGATTTATTGATCAAATTCATGACTGCCAGAGTTCTCATTCAAATTGGCAGTGGTTTCTGGACCTTCAGATCTTGTTTATCTATGCCAAAACCACAAAATTATAATAGTGAGGGGAGCTAGCAAAAGCTGATGTACAGAAGCAAAGATCAGCCATTGGTCAATTCTATGTGACTCAGTGAAGTATGGCACATGTCTCAGGGGAGTGTGGTACAAGGGTACAAAGGGTCTTTCATTGAACTGGGTGGAGGACAGAGGGTGGAGGGGCATTGTATGAGAAAAACAGAAATTGTCCAGGTGGTAGTCAGAGGAGGCTGGAATTCCCCAGGACTAGGTGGGGTCATGTTTCAGGCTAGGGAGGTAAAGGCCCTGGTCAGCAAGGCAGGACAGGATAGTACTTAGATAAGGTCCTTGCACCATAATGAGCCTGGTACGATATAATGATTCAAGAAGAAACTATGAAATACTGATCAGGCAGTACAGAGTCAGGGAACACCTTGAGCAATATGCCCAGACCTGCCTTAAGCCGTTTCAAGCTAAAATATAAAACAGGGACAAAGACAGAAATACCAAAAGGGGCTTAATGGTGGGCCACAAGTCAGGTGGGGTATAGTGACCTGGGATTTGTGTACAACAGGTGGGGCCCTACAGGGCCAGTAGGAGTCAGGGGCAGCCCAGGCTCACTCTTCCTCCTTTGCTTTGGGAACCTTGCCCTCATTTTCTTGCTGTCCCATTTGGGGAAGATTTTGGGGAAGTCTGCCTCTCAACCAATGTGAGAGGAGATAGATGGGAAGGGGCTTGCCTATATTAGGTTATAAATTCTTGCTTTGCCTTTTGTAACACACCATCATGGAGAAGACTGCCCTCTTCTCCCAGGGAAGAGAATAAACTCCTGTTCTTATCCTAAGAGATCTCTCTTTATTTTTTTCACTAAATTAAGGATGAGGGTTGTTTTTCACCCAAACAAAACCAATCTCTGCTACTTATTACCTTTGACCAGTCAATTATCTTCTCTGGGCTGCTTTTGTGAGAGACACAGAGAAACAAAAAGACAGATACAGAAAGAGACAGACAAAGACAGATACAGAAAGAGACAGAGAGAGATGAAAAGTTGGAAAGGCAGAAGCAATGTGAGGATTAATTTCATTTGAATACATTCATATATGGACTTCAGATGTTAATGAATATTTACAAGACAAGTGAATTTAAGAGTTCTGGCATATGAACAAATGGGAAACTTCAAATTAAATGAATCCATGCTTAAATGTATTTGCTAGAGACTTCATTTCAATTGGGAGGGTTTGGAGAATTTATTGTAGAGAGAAATGAGAAAAAATAAATGGTTAGAGAAACCAAGGGTCTATTAATGTATCTTTCAAAATTAAATCAATAAAAATGAAAAAATGATATAGTTAAAGAAAATCTAGTTCAAGTCCAAATAATTGTGTTACATGCATCTGATAATAAACAATAACAAAAACAACAAAACCTCAAGTTATACCTAGAAAACAAAAAAAATCTGTTCCTTTTACATTTTCACACAAATTATGAACTTAAAGGTAAGAAAATGTCTTCGGATTTATCCCTTAAGTCCTGGTGTTTAATCATATTGTTTTGTAAGTGGATTTCACATAAAGCAATACAAAGAAAAAGGAAGAATTAAGATGTGGAATCACATTTAATCAGAGCTCTGTTCTGTTTGCAAGTTGGATTATGTGATTCCAAACCTATTTTGGATTAGTAAAACAGTAGAACTATTGTTTCAATTGTGTAACATTGCAGATAAAGTTTTTTTACAGGAGGCCTGACTTTAGAAGTAGAAAAAACATTGGTTTAGAATCTTCCTCTGAGAAATATTGGCAGTATGTCCATGGGAAAGTTGTTTAATCTTCCAATGCCCCCAGACAACTCTTTAGACCTTTAGTACAGTTAAACTGTGCAACTGTATTTAGTGCTGGAGGTTAGTCACACTGCTGAATAAAATCATAGCGCTAGAATAGATTCTCCCCCCTTGGCTCCCTGTCTATATTTGTTTAACATGGAGATTTGTCATTTGTCAATCCATGAAATAAACTGACACATAACTCTACTCACCAGTTCTTAATCTTGCTAGGTATTTAACTGGTGCTAATTTTTTTCACTTGCAGTGATATGTTGCAGTTTTCATCATTATCTTGAGAAATCTACATTGATCATTGTCTTTGCTTCTTAAAGAAAACCTATCCATAACCATAATGATTTCCCCTCTTTGTGCCCTGTGCCAGAAACAACCCACTTGACTCAACTATTTGCTTAATTCTTTTTCCATACGTAAGTGGCAAAATTCAAACAGATATCACCCATCTGGGGTCTTTTGATTCCATTTTTGCATCTTGGATATTTCAAAGTCTTCAACTGCTTTGTTTGGCAATCTAATGATATATAAAGGCTACATTTAGAATTTATCAGAATCAAAAGTATCCATTGTTGCTTACTGCTACTTCTAGATACATTCCCCCTCCCAATGCTTTTGGAGTTAAGTAGCATAGCAAATCTCTCAAACTGCTTTTTTGTCTAATTTGGTCTGTTAAACAATATTAAGAAAATTGGATTGGAAATCAACCTGTATCTTGGATGAAAAAAATGCTCCATTGCTCATGTGAAAAAGTACTCAATTGAAAACTCAGTTCTCCCTCTGATATGGTGGGAATTCAGATGATTAAGTTGAGTTAAACTGAATGTTTCTTAAACACCTTTCATTTTATCACTATTGTTATAAATGGTATTGGAAACACAAACACACACAGGACAAATCAAAATGAAATTTAAGTTCTGATAAGTAAAATGCAAAATGCATACATTCTTATTTCTGAAACTACACAAAATATAGTTCAACCTTTACTATGATTGTTTTGAAGGAGGAGGAGGGCCAGGAAAAAAAGGAAGAGGAGGCTTAATTTGTTTTACAGCTGGAGACTATATAATACCACCAGGATGTTTCTTATAGAAAGTAAGGCCCAGAAGCGTAGGGCCTATGAAATCTTGAAAAAAAAATCAAATTCCGACATATCTTCCTCATATTCTGTTTACTTATCATGGTATTGAAGACAGTAATCAGAGAATTGAAGGCTTCTCATTGTTTTGTAATAGCAGAGCAGAAGTATGCGTGATGAGTGCCTTGGCCACAGTGGAAATCTATACAATTCCAAGTACAATTTCAGGGTTTTTGACAATACTTCCCAATTAACTTTTGGAGAGTCCAGACAACAATGTTACCAGCTGCTCATACGACACATTTCTACACATTTTCCTGAGCTAAATGAGTCCCATGTGACTTAATGTACAGCGCAGTTTGACTAAGTTGCCATGTCATGACCAGTAGGTAAAGTGTTTTGAATCTGACTCTTTTATTGGACCTTAGGATTTTATGCCCATTCTTTCTCTATCCTTTTCTATAATGTTTGTAAATTTTGAGTGGGAAATGAAAATTAATTTGAGTGTAGTACTGAATTATCTTTGTAAGTACCTCAGAAGAAGAGGGAAATAGAAAATCTCATTTTCTTTTGTTTTGCATTATTAAAAATTCTATTATGTATTTTTTCAAATACATGTTTTTAACATTCACGTTTACAAAATTTTGAGTTCCAAATTTTTCTCCTCCCTCCCTCTTCCTCTTCCTCCCCTCCACAAGACAGCAAAGAATCTGATATAGGCTATACATGTACAATTATATTAAACATATTTCCACATTAGTCATTTTGTGAGAGAAGAATCAACACAAAAGGATAAAACCTCCAGAAATAAAACAAAAAGAGAATATAATATGCCTTGATCTGCATTCAGACTTCATAGTTCTTTCTTTTGATGTGGAAAGCATTTTTCATCACCTGTCTTTTGGAAATATCTTAGATCATTGAGTAGTGGGAATGGGGGAAGGAAGAAAGGAAAGGAGTGAGAAAAATTTGGAACTCAAAATTTCATAAAAGTGAATGCTGAACAAGGAAAAATAAATCCTCTGTTTAATTCTTAATTTTTAATTAATTTAATTTAATTAATTAATGTTAATATTAATTTTTCCCCTGAAGGTTCATACTCAGTTTTGCTGGTTAGGTTACTTTTGGTTGTAATTTTAGTTCCTTTTACCTACAGAATATCATATTCCAGAAGAAGAAGAAGAAGGAGGAGGAGGAGGAGGAGGAAGAAGAAAAAGAAGAAGAAGAAAGATGAAAAAAGAAGAAGAAGAAAGAAGAAATTACTTTTACCTTTATCTAAAAGTTGAGTGTGGCTCCTTGGGTAGAGAGGGCATTGTCCTATGCTTTAAGATTTTTGTGCCAGCTGTTTTCACAGCTAGTTCTGGAATTCTCTAAGTTTTCAATTCTCCCAAAGTGCTAGTGTATTTACTAGTAAGTAGAGGTATATTTACTACTCTTCTGGTGACCAAATGCACTGTTTTCCAGCCTGAAACCATGATCAGGGGCCCTGTTTCTCTGTGGCCACAAACTGTGGGGTGCTCCTCCTCATCCTGGGACTGCCACCCAGATCTGAGTACAGACACAACCACAGAGTTCTGCGCTGTAGAGGACCGCAGGCCAGTGGGGCTCTGACCCTGATGGCTGAATGAACCCTCTCAGCTAAAGACCCTGCTACCAAGCCCAGATCAGTTCTCCACCCCCACAGAAAAGCTTGAGTCTGATATCCCCATGAGAAAAGTGGTATGCACTCCTGGCCTGGGAACAAGGATGCTCATAGTATTCTCAGGGGAAAATACCATACTGTTGCAACATAGTACTGACTAGATAACTAGAAGCCTTAGGCTCACATCATCGTGTTCTAGGGAGGTTAGGGAGGTTTGGAACATCCTGCCTGGTATTTGCACCCTGATAACCAGGAAAGAGTACACAGCCATCACGTATGAGGTGAATGGGAACTAGGGCAATGGTGTAATCCCTAAGATAGTGGCTTAAAATGACTATGCAGTTTTCCTATATATATATATATATATATATATGTACACACACAAATATATATGTATATATGTATATATGTATGTGTATATACATATATATGTATATGTATATACTGGACTCTTAGTTGAATAAAATTGGCTCTGTTTACCATCCTCAGAGTCCTCTCTCATTCATGATCACCAAGCTCTGGGTAAGACACTCTTTCAAGTATCTATTTTTCACCTAACATTTACTTCTCAGTCCTGTTTCAGGTCAGCAGGGCTCCTCGAACACTACCTTACCAGCTTTGCCACAGCATGGCAGAGTCCCGTGAACTTGGCTCCCTAAATGTGCCCAATTCCAGCCATGTAATTCCCTTCTGTCCAGTTGTCTTGCTTTTACCCTTTGTGGGCAGAGTGATTCAGAAGATGCTTCTGCTTTAGCTCTACCCAAGACGTGGTGCTATCTTACTTGTTTTGTACCTGAGCTGGACTGTACTCCACTCTACCTCAGTGTGACAGGCCTTTTCTTTCAACTTTCTAAGTTTTCTTGGGCTGGAAAATTGATTTACCCTATCTTTCTGTGGTTTCAGTCACTCTAGAGTTCATTTTGTCATGTTATTTAAATTTGTTTGCAGGGGAATTTTAGAGAACTCAGGTGACTTCCTGTCTTTTCTCCTCCCACCTGGCTCTGTCTATACATTAAATGTTTTTAAACAAGCCTCCACCAAGGTTTTATTATTTCACTGCTCCTAGTTCCTCTCCATCCAAATTTGAACTAAAAGTCCTTAAGACAATTATATGTATTTTCTATCTTATCCACTGCTGTTTAATTTCAGCTTTACTAAAATAATAATTTTAAAAGTTTAGATTTTCCCTGAATATATTTCAGGGAAGCAGTAAAGAAAATAACATAAAAGAAGGGCTCCTCATTAACAGTTACAGAAAGAGCATTATAGATATCCCAAGACTAGGGCCAACATCTGATTAATAAAAGTGGTTCACTTGTAAATCAGTGGTGAAGTGTCAGCTCCTTGAATAGACTGGAGGATTTATTCTGATGAAAGGATGGTAATAAAGATGCATTTACAACTGAAATGGGTATGGAAGTAATTAAGAGCTCTTTTTAAAACATAAGGATAAATGAAGAAGTTGAGGAAGCCTAGAATTTTAATAGGAAAAAAATAAGCTGCATGTTATTTATCTTGTTGATTGGCTAACTTTTTTGATGAAAGCATTTTTTTTTAATGAAAGCATGATTGTACCTAGATAGGTAAGCATTAATTCTCCCCAAATGATACTACAATTTCACTTAAAATCACACATTTAAGACTTGTTCAAAGCAACAGCTATAAAAGAAACACTTTAAGAGTTAAGAGATCACAGTAGACACTCCCTCTAAATTTCACTAGAATATTTATTTTTAATTGAGGTATTTTTCAATGTGTCTGTCTGTCTATGCATATATATGTGTATGTTTTCAATGTATATCCAATAGTATATGTCTATATGTTTGTGCTTATATGGTGGGTACACACATATACGTATGTATCTGTATACAGTGTTCTCAAAACATATTTTAATGAAGAAGCACTGATGTAGCCAAGGAAGGTAAGAAGAGACAGCATTTCAATCTACTGTTACTAGGCCTTTTGAATGATCAGCTTGGTTGATTAAAGCCAATGCAATAATCTTTCCCTACCTATTATTCTCAAAAGGTCCCTATACACTCTGTCTCCTGATTATCTCTTCTAGTTGTTTATTTACATTGACATTTATCAATCAAGAAACATCTTTAAGAAGCTTACTATGTGCTAAGCAACACAGTAGGTACTATTAAAAAATAAAAGTAAAGCAAAGTCTCTGCCCTTAAAAAGTCTATTATATTAAAGCAAACAACATGAACATGTTGAGCATTTCACACAGACACATATGTCAGTATATATTTTTAGACTAGATCCATTATTTCATTGAACTCCCAGTGGGGAAGTTACTCCAACCAATTCAAATTCCCATGCTGTATTTCCTACACAACATTGCTGCACTATTAGGCTTATATTTGAAATCTTTCTGATCATTCCAGACTCTGCCACAGCTTATATTCCATTGACACAACCTTTAATTTCCCAGGGTCCCCTGTGCAAGTAACTGGGTTGACTAAGTAGTACTTTAATTTCATTAACACTTCAGTGAATATCTGTTAAATACCTACTATGTGTGAGGCTTATAATGCAAAAGGAGGAAGATTTTAAAAGGAAGCTCATTAAAAAAAAGATTCAGAAAAATTAGATGATTCTAAAGCTCTGGAGCATTCTCTGATTTGAACTTTCAAAGATCTTGATAGAACACCATCAGACTTTGTTGTTGTTGTTGAATTGTCAAAAATAAACATTTTTTAAAATTTGGAACAGTTTATTCTAAACTGTTTAAAACGTTTAAAAAATTAAATTCAACCCTGTTGCAACTTGCAACATTCCATACTTTATGTTTAAATGAGACAAACAAAAACAAACAAAACAAAATTCTGATCTCAAGATATTTTGCTTCTTCCCCTACTTAATGCTACCCTAAAATTTTATTGGGGCTCCCTGCCTACTTTCTTACAAAATCAAGAACTATCATTTCAGGGGGCTAACAATAAGACTTGTAATCTTGCTTGCTTTCATTAGTTTTCGCTGTATTTCAAAGAGATTATAAGAAATTTTTGTTTTTTGGGACAAACAACATGCATATTGTATATGATATGTTTATATAGGGATCAAAACCTTTTCAGCATGAGCCCTTCCACAACTAATACTAATGAAACAATAATGAAAGGGTATATCTTTTCACAAGAAAGCCAATAAACGTTTTCAATACTGTAATTATTCCTCTTTCTACTAAGAATTCTAAAACTATATACCCCTACATCTTACTTACCTTTCTCTTGATGTGGCTCATTTCTGCCCAGCAACAATGAGAGCCTTGCCTAAATCTAAATCTGTCCAGTAACAGGGGCTCTATCTGTTAAAAAGACACACCTGTTTCCCATTTCCTGCCTCTCCTTCCCTGTGTAAAAGTACCCAATGTACCTCCTTTTTTTTCCTTGTGGTTAACTGCCTGTGCAGGAGCATACTCTACTCCAGTGCCCAAGATTTGTGTATAATAGCAGGTCTTTCTCCAAGCTACTGGTGCCCCAAAGACTAGCCCCACTGTTTTTACATCAATAAAGCCCTCTTAACTAGGAGAATACCTGCCTCTTGAATTCTTTCCAGACAACCCGGCTCCTGAACTTCATCATCCTCTTCACTCAGCTCTAATTTTCATAGAATCACAGGTTAAAGTCATCTTCCTAGACTCACACCCAGTTATTCATTTTATTGACAAAATTAATAGAGATCTTTATATGAAAATTAAAAGAACAGAAACTCATCAATACTATATGCCATGTAAAAATACCACTTTAAGCCTTTCAAAGTGCTTCTAAATTAATTGTTTAATCTGATCCTCATTATAACTCAGTGATACAGGTATACGAGGAAGGTAAAAGTTTAATAATTTCCAAAGGTGGCATTGTAAATTCATAACAGAGCCAAAGCCAGAAACTTTGTTTTTCGACTCTTCCCCCCCCCCCAATTAGTTTCTTTTTTTTTTTTGACCAAATACCAGATAGAGCCTTTATTTCATGGTGACTTACAAAAACAAGTTTTCAACCTGGCAAACTTAAGACTTATAAGCTATCCATCCCCAATAATCAACAAGCGTTTGTAACAGTAGCCTACATTGCTTGAGTCCTTCGGGTCTGGTCTTGATGATGGCCTGGGGAGCCA
Source organism: Pseudocheirus occidentalis (assembly GCA_028646575.1). NCBI lineage: Eukaryota > Metazoa > Chordata > Mammalia > Diprotodontia > Pseudocheiridae > Pseudocheirus > Pseudocheirus occidentalis. The sequence goes on along the minus strand of CM053599.1, from coordinate 156,370,966 downwards.
AGTACCACAAGCTTTACCCTCATTCTGTCATCAGAAGCTGAGGCAGAGGTGGTGACCTGATCACCCAAGGTCAGCAGTGGGATTTAAACCCAGCTCTCCCACTCTTCCCAATAGGCTGCCTTCCCACCTTGTGCAAAAGTGACTCAGGTCACTGGCGTTTGCATTTATTCAGGCTACTTAGGAAAGTGGGTCCAGCTGATGTATCACCCATGGCTATGCACCCTGAGGCAAAACTCAAAGCAAGACCCACCTTCTGGGGGCTGGTGGAGGGGGAGAGTCCATAGCAGCACTCAGGTGCTTCTAGTTCAAAGCCGAAGTTAGGGCTTAAGATTTCACATTTTGAACCCAAAAAGAAGGGGTAGGAAACACTGAGCTTCCCACAGCTATTTCCCCACCTGAACACACATTTCTGCTTAAGAGAGTAGGTATTCCTGCTGCTTTTAGTCATCCCCGAAGGATGGCTGGACTCGGGATGGAATGTTAAGACAACTGGAACTTCTCAAAAAGAATACGTGACATAATTCAGGTTAACTTTGGGGGTGAAGTCAGCAGAGATGAGCCAGGATTCTTGAAATTTAGTGTCGAGCCTAAAAAACTACATCAAACAATTTATCTCGATAATACTTTGATGATTCCAGATAAAAACAAGGTTGAGAAAGGAAACTGAACAGAGGTGAAAAGGAAGGAGAATGGGCCTTCTCTAATCCCAGAACTGGAAGGAAACCCTAAATCTTCTGGCTCAGCAAGAACACATTTCCTGTCCACTGCCCTCTTCATGCTCACTATTTGGGGCTCACAAGGAGGGCTGTGCCCTCTCCTCAGACTAAGAACGTCCAGGTCAGGCCTCCTGACAAAATCCATGCCCATCTGGTAGCTTGGTCCCTGTGATGTCTCTCCCAGTGGACAGAGCAGAAGAGCTCCACCTCCTTCCTGCTGAGCACAGAGAACTGGTTGCCAGGCCCTATTTCCATAACTCCCCCATGGGCATCTCTCTGACCAACTGAATGGCCTCTTCAGAAAGGGAGTAAATCTTGTGTAAATCCTCCACACTTTGAGAAGCATCGATGGTCTTCCAATTTAACGAATCACCTCTCATGAGCTGGTAGAAGCACTGCAAGGCTTTCTCCTCGAAAGGGTGGTTTTCATAACCCTCGCTGCCAAAGTCTCCCGGTTTTGCTGCTTCCTGAGAGCTCATCTGAAGGAAGAGGATCAAGTCTGGCTTGGGGAGCCCCACGTCGGGCTGCTTACACCAGTGTATAGAGAAATTCTCTTTGGCACTTGTAAAGGCTACACCAGAGAAGGCATACCTGTCTTCTACCAGGGTGATGCCTCGATTCAGCTTTTCTTTAATCAATGGTACCTGTTCCCAGCGGTTTGCAGAAAAAAGGAAATGTACCGTGTGATCCTTCATGTTGCTTTTCTTCTCCAGGTAAGAGCTCAGCAGTTTGCCAATTTCTGTGGATCTCTCCGGTAATCAGAGAAGTTCTGCCGGCTGTCCGTAGTTCAGCAGGGCCGCCACAAGCTTCTGGCACTGGTTAGTCTTTCCAGCGCCATACATGCCTGCCAGCACGATAAGGCCACCACACCGTCCAGCCATGGCCGCTCGGCTACCCCGTTAGCTCAGCAACCCAGAGTTAGTTTCAATGTATCATATGGTACTGCTTTTAGTCTCATAGTTAGATAAATAGAAAAACAAGTGTGGTGATTTTCTTTACTTCTGCTCCTAAAATCTACATCTCTGCTTCATTTCACTCATCTATTCAGATTTCGGTACTCAGTAATACTATTGGTAACTAAGTGGCTTGCTGTATAAAGTGTGGGGCCTCCCCCTGCCCCAGCCCCTGCCAGTTCAAATATGGCCTCAGGCACTTACTAGCTGTATGGCCCTGGATGAATCACTTAACCCTATTTGCCTCAAAACGAGCTGGGGAAGGAAATAGCAAACCTCTCCAGTATCTTAGCCAAGAAAACCCCAAGTTGGGTAATGAAGAGTCAGACACAACTGAAAAATGACTAAACAACAACAAACACAATCAAACCAAAAAATTATTTAGTGTTAGCTTTATTTTATCTGATTCAGTGTAAGACCTTATAGTACTAGATTTTTATATTTATATCAAAAACTTCCCATTCATCAAAATGATACAGACAATAGGGAATAACAATTAGACCTGTGATTTCATTGATACAGAAAAATCCCTGATGAAGAAAGTCCTTCTACTACCCTAAGTCAAGACCTTCTCTGAAATAATTGCCTAGGGTACTGCCTAGGTTAACAGGGATGGGGAACTTGTGGACTTGAGGCCACATATGGCTCTCTAGGTCCTCAACTGCAGCCCACCAAACTTCACAGAACAAATTCCCCTCTAGGTCCTCAAGTGAGGACATTTTCCTGAATCCCCTTAATAAAAGGATTTGTTCTGTGAAGTTTGGATTCAGTCAAAAGGCCATGCTTGAGGACCTAGAGAGACACATGTGTCCTTGAGTTTGCAGGCTCCCCCTGGTTAAGTGATATACTCGGGGACTCACATCTAAGAAATGTCAGAAGAGGAACTTGAATATAAATTGTCCTTGCTTCCAGGTAACTTTTCTATTCTCTATATTACTACTATGCTACAATTAGAAATAATGCCATCAAGAATTTTAAAGAAGAGGGGCGGCTAGGTGGCGCAGTGAATAGAGCACCGGCCTTGGAGTCAGGAGTACCTGAGTTCAAATCTGGCCTCAGACACTTAAGACGCACACACACAAAAACTAGCCGTGTGACCTTGGGCAAGTCACTTAACCCCAACTGCCCTCCAAAAACAAAACAAAACAAAACAAAACAAAAAAGAATTTTAAAGAAGGGGTGGCTAGGTGGCACAATGAGTAGAGCCCCGTCCCTGGAGTCAGGGCCTGAGTTCAAATTCGGCTTCCGACACTTGATACATAAACTAGCTGTGTGATTTGGGCAAGTCACTTAACCCCAATTGCCCTCCAAAAAGCAAAAAAAAAAATTAAGAAAAGTTAAACATAGTACTGATGCAATTGGGGGAGATAAAAAAAAAATATCAATATAAAGTTTACATGTGCCAAAAGCTCTCTGAATGTTTTAAGTCCTTAGATCATACAGAAAGAATATTGTAGTGTGAACTTTGAAATTATGAATCATGATAAGTATTCAGATTTTGTAGATGATCTCCCAATTTCTCTATTCTGTTTTTTGTACTTGACTATCTCTTGAACATTGCAATTTATTCATTAAAATACGAGGCTTTCAGTTTTCCAATACATACATTACATATGACTCTGTATGCAAAGAGGAGATATGTGATTGCATATTTGTTGTATCAGTTTAATAGGAGCAGAAATATAGCAAGAGGGGAAATGAAATTAGGATGAGTGAACGCCAATCAACACAAAAAGGGTTATCACTTCTGACATTTTCAAGTACATATACTCAAAGGGGCACTAATTAATGCCTGAAAATAAAATTTTACAGCCCACTAGAAGATATTAAACTTTAATGAAAGGATGTGTTACACAGTCTAAAGTACCAGGGACCTTATGACCCAAAACATGATAACTGCCATTATCACAATATTGTACCTTATACAACTAATAGGAATATCAATTAGTCCTTGAAAGTGACAAATCAGGAGCTTTTGAATAGTTGCCTGAAAAAGACAGGAAAATAAATGGCAAGCTACACCATTAGGTTATGCTGAAATAGAAAATAGTCATAGGCTTAAATAATTTTTTCCATTTCATAAAACTAAAACACTCAAAATTAAAATGTTTTATTGAATTAAAGACTAAATCATACTAATCTTTATTCCAATAATTCTAAGGCTTCATTTATTGTATAAATCTGGCCTTATTTTTACAAAATGACATTCAATTTCTACTTTGTAGGTTAGGTTTCCTCTTGCAAATCTTTAATAGCAATGTCAACAACAATGTTGTTACACCTAGAATCTAGAATAATGGTAAGAGACAATGCAAGCTTTTGGGGTGAACATTGATCAACTGACTTATGTGAAACTAAAAAGATAAATTTAAATTTCTTAGACTTCTGAGTCATTGAAAAAGCTGACATATTTTTGGTTGTGACATCATGAATGTAACATTTTATATCTGGATAACCTATTTATTCAGAGAAACAAAAACTGTTATGAATGTTATAATACTAGTAATAGTAATAATATTTCTTTATCTTTATAAAGGGCTTTACAATCATCAATTGTTTTTATGTTCATTTTCTCATTAGATCTTCAACAGTTCCTGTGAGGTAGGTAGCACAAGTATTATTACTACCCATTTCATACTTGAGTAACAAAGTACCAAAAGGTTAAATGACTTAGCGAGTGCCATGTAGCTAGTAGATGGCAGACTCAGTATATGAATCTAGATCTTCTACCTCCAAGTCAGTGCTCTTTTCATTAAACTGTGAAACACGAGATGGAAGTGTTATGAAACTATCTCACGACCCAGTATGGCAAAAGCTCTAATGGGTCATGCCAAAATGGAAAAGCTTTGACAACAAGAATTAACTTATTGAATTGGTAAATTGGTTAAGTCATAAAGCAGAAGGGTGGTGATGCATTTTATTTTTACCACCATAGTTTATGTAGCCTTTTTGATAATTTTCTGGGCTTTTGTAATAGTAATGTAATTTGAAGATCCCCTTGTATTGGTAAGCACTTAGCACCTTTTTTCAAGTGTGATTGTATCAAGTATTATGGTCCAGAACTTGTGAATCCTACAGTGAGAGGAACTTCCTATTGTAACAGGAAGGGGCAAAACAGGGAGGAACTAATACCTCATATAAGGACAAGCCTAAACTGAGAGAAGCTAGAATTTCTCTCAGCGAGAATCTGGAGGCAGGGCTGCTACTGCTGGACTGAGGACTGAACTGAGAATTGAGAAGAACTGAGAAGAGAAATGATAACTGAGACAGAACTTGGAATAAGCTGTGTGGAGGCTGAGGAGGAGAAGCCCAGGCTGGAGAAAGTGATTTTTTGATTTTGACAACAGAACTTGTGATGGAGCTTCTTCTGAGAACTAGCCAGAACTTCTGCTGAGGAGCTACCATGAGTAAGAGAGGAGAATCCCTGCTTGAGGGAACCTGTTCTGTTGTGAAGGCTTGGGAATGTGGGTGTTCACTGCAGTAACCATGTATATCAACTTAATGGTTGCTGTAATGCCTTTGACTTTCTGATTCTGAAGCGCAGTTTCCTGGTATTTGAATAAGTACTGGAGGTGGACTAGACACAGTGAGCTTCAACATGGAACAGGAACTGCACAGAGAGATAGACAAGGAACTGGAGCTGTCTGCCTTTGAACTCAGGTGGCATTTAGTTAGATTCAGGCAGTAGCTGGGACCATGGAAGAGGAACCATGGAAACTGAGAGCGTGCCTTGGGTCAAGGAAAAAATACCTCTCCTTGGGTATTTAATGCTGAATGATGAAATTGTAACTTACTTGTGATCTAGGGGTGATTGGTCTTTGTACTTTCCACTGCCCCTTAAGAGGGTACTGAGTAGTGACTGATGATATTATAACTTAATTTCACCCCATGGGTGGAGGATTTTGACTTTTGTACTTTATGACTGAATTAAGGATAGACCTTAATATAGATAGACTTTCAGACTATATCACTGTGATAGACTAAATGAATTTAGTTTGCTTAAAACTATGTGACCACTTTGGTGAAAACCATATGGCTATTTTAGTGATAAGTTGTGAAGTTAAAACATTCTGGATGCTGTACCTTGACTTTCTTTGAATGTTTTGTCTTAGTTTGTTACTGAATAAACAGAGAGTTTATTCTGCTGTGTAATCAGAACCTTGAAAGATGCCCATGCTTGGCTTTACAGCTTTTGATCTATGCATAATGATAAAATCATGGATACCTAACCACCATATAAATAACTGCATTATAGTTCCATGAAGTAGGTAGATACATTCCCATTTAGTAATGGACTCAATCATATAATACAGATGACATAACTTGATTCACTTTTCTCTACTCCCCTGCCCTCATCTTCAATACACACACACACACACACACACACACACACACACACACACACACCCGGCAAGAAGGAAAAAATACAGACTGCCTAGCTAAATAAAGGAAAGAAAAATAGAGAGAAAAATTGGACTTATAGAGTGCCATTTGTTTGAGGTAAAGGTGACTAAAACACCAAGTTAATAGGTGAATAGACACCCATTCTATTAACCCCAGAGTTATTCATGGCAGAGAGCCAGGATAGAGGTTCCCATATACCCTTCAGTACTAGAGATTTATTTTATTTGGGCTTGAATTTCATTATCTGAATTGATCTCATCCCCTGTAGTTAGGTATTGTCTCACTATTGTCTTGTTTATGCTCAGTATCAACTCTCTGATAACCACTTTTCTTGTCATTTCTGATGAAGTGATTATCTTCCCTGGCAAAAAAAAATCAGAACACAGTCAGATCAGTAGTTTTTTCTTCTTTCTTTTGCCAATTGTCATTGTCCCATTTATCACAAGCAATGACCTTGGCCCTTCTTGACCTTCTCCTTCACTACAACATAGTTAAAAAATAAAGAAACTTCTTTTCTTATTTCCCTTGGCTTCTCTTTCTAGCTTTAGCTTATTCTGAGTGTTAGCACTTGGGATAGTACTGTTTAAAGGACCAGGACATGTTCTTTGTGGCCATAGGTTTGCCCGTGTTGGTTTTTTAGGTATCTAAAGCTAGATGTAAACCCAGGTCTTCCTGGTTTTAAGACAAGCTCTCTATCAGCTACACCATAGAGGGAACAGTGGTCAAGTAGCAGCTTTGGAATTTTTTAAAAATAGCCCATATAGTGGCGGCTAGGTGGCGCAGTGAATAGAGCACTGGTCCTGGAGTCAGGAGTACCTGAGTTCAAATGCGGCCTCAGACACTTAACACAAAAAACTAGCCGTGTGACCTTGGGCAAGTCACTTAACCCCAACTGCCCTCCAAAAAGCAAAAAAAAAAAAAAATAGCCCATATATATGGTGTATATTTTGGTGTACATATAATAAGTCCACCAAGCTGAAATTGTCTTTATGTAGCTAACAAGTCAATCGTTAAAAAGAGAGAAAGGGTGTTTGTGGAATATAAACTTGTTAGATCTTTTCTTTCCTTTTTCTTTCCTTCTTTCGGTTGTTGCTGAACTATGGAGAAAATACAAGACTAAGACAACGACTTGAAAAATTATCAATTAAATTTTCTCATTAGCTATATTTGGTTCCTTAATTGGCCTTTTTGACTGTATAATTTCAAGTGATAATTAGTTGTGGCACTAGCCCATTCCTATATCAGTGTTATCTCTTAATTAATTCAAGAAATTGACTTAAATTTTTTCTCCATCCTCAGACACAGAAGTAATTTGTGAATTACCATTAGTTAGGCAGAACATTCAGAATCACTTTGAAAAATGACAATAAGGAAGTCTAATTACATGAGCCTAAACCAAAACAGCTATGAGCAGCTTTGGAAGAGGTTACCCTTTCAGCCTTTCTGCACAGTTTGAAATAGCAAAAGTAGGTGCTTTGAGGTTTATAACTGATAGCCTACAAAGAAATAAAAAAATATATGAATATATATTGTATCATATTCTTATATATACTTTATAAACATTATATTTATAAATGTTCTTTTATCTTTTATCTATATAATATTTACATATTTGTAAATATATAAAGCATAAAAAGTAAGGTTTCATCCTTGGAGAGAATTTCTAGAGCCCAAGGAAATAATAACAGACAACAGCAATAATTTTTATTTTTATTTAAATGATTCCCTTTCTAAAACTAGAAAAATGCCTTTCATTTTATATTCGTATTTCATTTTCTTAGCTTTCCCATAAAGTGCAGAAGCTGGTAGAACAATAAAATCTTAAAGAATTGGTGGGGTAGGGGCCTTACAGAGTATCTGATCATACCTCATTCGACAGATAGAGAAACCAAAGAGATTTGTTTTGCTTTGTTTTTTGGTTGTTGTTGTTTTGTTTTGATTTTAATTTATTTCATTAGATGTCTTTTTGTAAGCTGAGTGTATCATCCGCCTAATAAAAGTAAATATGTTGATAGAGATTTGCAAGCTGTGGTCCATAGATTATTTTGACTCATAAAATGTCTACATTCTATGATAAATAACTGGGAGTTCATGTATAATGGTCCATATGTAAGGTCCATGGGTAGGTGCTATGAGTAGATGATAAGTGTGCTGATTTTCTAAGGAAAGGCAGGAGGATGAGGCCAATGATATAGCTCTCAGTTTGGAAGGGAGAACAAGGACATGTTTTCTATAGGATTTGTGTAGGCTAGAGATCAAGGAAGGAATAAAGAGAAAACAATTTTTAATTGATGTTAGAGAGTAGAAAGCAAGATTATTTGAAGAATCAGTGATCTTGTTTTTAGACAAAAGTCATAGTCATCATTTGGGGAAGTAATTCTTGAAGAGAATGGGCCAGCTATTCCTACTAGTTGCAAACCAATTCTGACAAAAAAAGGAAAGATGAATCAATCATACACCCTGAAGGAAAGAACAGAGGTAACAAGTGCTAGACAAGACAAACCATCATTATTCCCTTGGCCACTATCTTCCCTCAGTCTCTGATGGAAATACCTCCAGACCTTGCACCCAAGAACTTTGGGAATAACAGTGCCCCCCCCCCAAAACCACCAGATTTGTTTCCAGCCCTTAGCCAGAGTAGAAATCATCATCAGGAACAAATGCTGACCAACTGCCACCAACAAGTAGATAAACAAAGGAACCCTGGAAGTGGAAGCCCCTCCAATAACATGGGCCTTGCTTTTGCCCAGTTCTCATAGCCATGAGCTGGGGGAGGAATTCCTGTGGAGAAGGAGTGGTCAGCTCCAAAAATTTGCATAGACAAGCTGGATTAGTTGAAGCCTCAGTGACCCCTAAGGGAGAGATAAGAAGCCCTATGTGCTAGCAAGTCAAACCACCATCACCACCAGTACCACCACTTTGCCCTTCATCTCACCTCAGATCCTGATAGAGACAGCCCACAGTCCTAAACCCAAGAGCCTTCAGAATAGCAGTACTTCAAACCCAGAGACCCTGGCCACTGCTGCAGGAAGCAGCTCCTGTGGAGAGGCAATCTGACAACTGCTCCTGTTACAGTCACAGTTACTGAAGTCTCAGAAAAGAAGGGTTTTGCATACAAAGTCCAATGGCACAACGTCAAAGACTGAGATAATTTTATCAGTAGAAATGCTGCTCTTCAGGGGTTCTGACAGTTTAGGAGTAGTTGGCACCACTAAAATATCAAGGTACAGTATTGCCTAGAATGAATTCATATGCTCAAACCATGTCTTCTAGCCAAGTGTCCAAGCTTATTGTAATGCTGATGAAGAGGGCAAAGTTCCTCAGGGAACTTGCAAACTGACAAGAGTGATACTGAAGCCTATATGGTAAAAGGTACAGGGAAAGGAATATATGGGAAAATTCATTAAGTCAACCGAGTCAACTTTGTTGATACCAGATATTGGGGGAGAAGGGACAAGATAGTTTTGTTCCAGGCTCCAGAGACAGAGTCTGTGGGCAGGCAACCTATGCTTGCACCAACAGCCTTTATCTAAGGCAGTGGTTCTCAACCTTCCTAATGCTTGGGCCTTTTAATAGTCTTATGTGCGCGTGTCTGCATGTGGGCGGACTCACCTGGAGGCAGATAGAGGAGGTTCCTAAGACCATCAGAAATAGTATTTTCCAATGGTCTTAGGTGACCCCTGTGACTCCTGTGACGCCTGTGAAAGGTTGAGAACCATTGATCTAAGGAATTACAGGGTCAGGTCTGCATTTGCCTGAACCAAGAAGTGAATTTCCCACAGGGGCCCACTGAGATTCTGGGTTGCTTCCAGAGACATGGTCTTTGCCTTTTGGGGTCCAGGTTCTATCACCCCATCAAGAAATGATATTGAAGGGCCTGCTAGGTGGCGCAGTGAATAGAGCACCAGCCCTAGAGTCAGGAGTACCTGAGTTCAATCTGGCCTCAGACACTTAACACACACACACACACACACACACACAAAAACTAGCCATGTGACCTTGGGCAAGTCACTTAACCCCAACTGCCCTCCAAAAAGCAAAAAAAAAAATGATATTGAAGAGGCATTAACATCTGTTTTGCCATTATACTCTAAGACCATGGTACTTTTTTTCCAGGGAATTGCAGCTGAAATTTTCTATGCATATTTTCTGCACCTTTACAATGCGGGTTCCGTGAGTGCAAGGAGTGTCTTACTCTTGACTTGATATCCCCAGTGCTCATCACAGTGATTTGCTTATAAGTGAGTGCTTAAGAAGTCTTTTATTCATGATGAAGATACTGTAATACCAGAAAGGATGATATTAGCTCACCAGGGGCATTTAATATAATTACACAATTTACTTTTTTCTTCATATTTTTAAATTATTCCTTTGAAGAGTAAAACTGTTGGGATATAGTTTTCTGTTCTCCAGAGGACCATATCTTCTGCACTTCATGTCCTTTTCAAATGGCATGAGATTATATATTTCTTTTTAAACTTTCTATGATTTCTAATTTTATGAGGAAAGAAGATTAAAAAAAATTAAACCAACCTTTAGGTCCAAAATTAGTGCAAAATATAAGAATGTTTAATGTCACAGAATTTGATACCAGCTAACATACTGAACAAGGAGGAGAAAAACTTGTTTTCATCTCTAGTGTTCTTATGCCTTATTTTGCAAGATCTCTGATTCCTGGTACTTTTGATAATGGCAGGGGGTCCAACCATATCTGACCAACCAAATCCTTGCATCTCTGTTCTATCCAAAGAGATAGTCAAATAATTTGGGATGGTATTTTTTTCTTTCTTTCTTGTTTCCTTTCATTAATAAGCCATATAATTTCTCTTCTTTACAGAAAGAGGATGAGCTCTCCTCAGTGACTTGGATGTGAAGGAAAGTGATATGAAATTAGTGGGCTAACAACCTGTAAGATTATCCAGACCTCTCTACTCTCATAATTAGAACAAATTGAATTAGTCCCACTCCTAGCAAAAAAGTAAAATCAATATTATAATTAAAATTACATTTCTGTATAATTGAATTTCCAAATGAAACCTCAAAAAAAGTTAAAAGTGTTACTTGTTTTGGAGAAGTAATTAATGTTTGTATTAAGATTATATCTTTAAAATAATCCTAAAGGAATGCATGGTAATATTTTTATTTCATTAGCTAAACCTGATTGCAGGAATCTAACTATAATCCTTAAAGTGATATTTCTCTTAAATAGGAGATTTTTACCTAAGTGACAGGGCCTACCTTATTGCTACGTTTGGCAAGTTAACTTCCTTCACAAGTTTTGTTCCTTTGAGGGATGTTCAGTTATTTTGTTGTTTATTACAAGTCATTTTCCCAGAATATTATCTGAAAATATCCCGTATTTTCAACAGAAAGAGACCGGTTTTCTGCATAGTGAGTCAAGTATTACCCCTAGTCAGCTGAGAATTGAAGTATGCCATTATGTTAGGGAGGCAATGTCCAGTGACAAGAATGTTAAACTTGGAGAACTTGGAGTCCTGGGATGTGAGTTCAAATCCCCCATGTGCTGTTTAATTCTTGTTTGATGCTGACCAATCAAGGGATGAGACTAGATGACTCCCAAGGTCCCTTACAGTTATAGAAATATAATCTCATGATCTGAGTGACACCACTCAAGAAAAACCCGTCTGTTTTTTCTAGCTCTATAAAGTAATTTTCTGGTAGATTGATTGGTATGGCACTAAATATAAAATTTAATTTAGGTAAAAATGTCATTTTTATTATATTAGCTTGATCCAGCCACAAGCAACTGATGCTTTCCCAAAAAGTTAGATCTGGCTTAATTTGTGTGAAAAGTGTTTTGTAGTTGTGTTCATATAGGTCCTGGGTTTATTTTGGCAGGCAGATTCCCAAATATTTTATAATGTCTAAAGTAACTTTATATAGGATTTCTCTTATTATCTCTTGTTGTTGGACTTCGTTTGAAATTCATAGGAATGCTGAGGATATATGTGGGTTTATTTTATATCCTGCAAAGCTGCCAAATTTATTGATTGTCTCAAGTAGTTTTTGACTCAATTCTCTAGGATTCTCTAAGTATATCATCATATCATCTGCAAAGAGTGATGGTTTAGTCTCTTATTTACCTACTTTGATTCCTTTGATTTCTTTTTCTTCTCTAATTGCTGCTAACATTTCTAGTACCAGATTGAATAAGAGGGGTAATAGTGGATATCCTTGTTTCACCCCTGATCTTGTTAGAAATGCTTCTAGTTTAATTTCCATTACATATAATACTTGCTGATAGCTTTAAATAGATAATACCTATTATTTTAAGGAAGACTCCATTTGTTCCTATACTGTCTAATGTTTTTTTAACAGGAATGGATGTTGTATTCTATCAAAAGCCTTTTCTGCATCTATTGCTATAATCATGTGATTCGTGCTAGTTTTATTGTGGAAATAATGAATTATACTGATGGTTTTTCTTATATTAGACCATTCTTAAATTCCTGTAATAAAACCTACTGATCAAAGTGTATTATTCTTCTGATAAGTTGCTGTTGTCTTTTTGCTAATATTTTTATTTAAAATTTTTTCATCTATATTCATGAGGGGAATTGGTCTACGATTTTTCTTTCTCCATTCTATCTCTTCCTGATTTAGGTATCAGTACCACATTTGTGTCATAAAAAGAATTTGAAAGGACTCCTTCTTCACTAATTTTCCCAAATAGTTTGTAAAGTACTGAAATAATTTTTTCTTTAAATGTTTGACAGAATTCACTAGTAAATCCATCTGGCCCTGGAGATTTTTTCCTAGGGAGTTCACTTGATGGCTTGTTCAGTTTCTTTTTCTGAGATGAGGTTATTTAAGTAATTTGCTTTCTCTTCAATTAATCTGGGAAATATGTATTTTTGTAAATATTCATCCATTTCTATAAGATTGTCAAATATATGTGCATATAATTTGGCAAAATAATTCCTAATTATTTTTTTAATTTCCTCTTCATTGGAGGTACATTCATCCTTTTCATTTTTGATACTCATAATTTGGATTTCTTCTTTCTTTTTATCATATTGTCTAAGTGTCTATGACTTTTGTTGTGTTTTCGTAATACCAGCTCTTAGTTTTATTTATTAATTCAATAGTTTATCTTAATTTCAATTTTATTAATCTCTCCTTTGGTTTTAATTATTTCTAATTTATTATTTAATTGGGGATTTTCAATTTGTTCTTTTTCTAGCTTTTTGAATTGAATGCCCAATTTATTAACCTTCGTTTTCTCGAATTTATTCATGTATGCATTCAGGCATATACAACTTCCCCTAGGAAGTGCCTTTGCTGCATCCCACAACTTTTGGTATGATGTCTCATTATTTTCATTTTCTTGAATAAAGTTACTCATTGTTTCTATAATTTCTTGTTTGACTCAAACATTCTTTAAGATTAAATTATTTCGTTTCAATGAGTTTTTTGTCTGTCTTTCCATAGCCCTTTATTGCATATGATTTTTATTGCATCATGATCTGAGAATGCTGCATTTAATATTTTTGCCTTTTTGCACTGAATTGTGAGGTTTTTATGCCCTAGTATATGACTGATTTTTGTGTGTGCCATATATTCCTTTTTATCCCCATTCAGTTTTCTCCAGAGATCTATCATATCTAGCCTCTGTAAAATTCCATTTTCCTCCTAAACTTCTTTCTTGTTTATTTTGAGGTTAGATTTATCAAGTTCTGAGAGGAGAAGATTGAGGTTCCACACTAGTATAGTTTTGATATCTAATTCCTCCTCTAATTCCTTTAACGTATTCTCTAAGGATTTAGATGTTATACCATTCAGTGCATGTATGTTAATAATGATATTGTTCCATTCTTGATGGTTCCTTTTAGTAGGATTTAATTTCCTTCCTTATCTCTTTAATTAGATAATATTTTTGCTTCATTTGAGATAAGGATTGCTACTTATGCTTTCTTTCCTTTAGCTAACACATAATATTTTCTATTCCAGCCTTTTACCTTTACCCTGTGTGTGTCCCCTTGTTTTAAATGTGTTTTGTGTAGACTGCATATTGTAGGATTATGGTTTTTAATCCATTCTGCTATCTGCCTCCATTTTGTGGGAGAATTCATCCCATTTATATTCACAATTATGATTACTATCCATGTCTTTCTCTCTATCCTATTCCCTCCCCTCTGTTTCTTCCTTCTCCCTCCCACTCCTTAAGAGTTTTCCTTTTGACCACTTCATCCCTCAATATTCCCTCCGTGTCCCCCCCTCTTTACCTGCCCTTTCCCCTTACTACTATTTCTCTCCCTTCTAACCAGCCCCCTTCTTATCTCACCCTTATTCCTTCTACTGCCTATAGGGCACATGGATTTTTATACTTATTGGAGTATGTTATTCTATCTTTGAACCCAACCCAATGAGAGTAAATTTCATACAGTGCTCCTCTCCCTCCCTCCTTTCCCTGTATTATAATGAGTTTTTTGCTATTTCAAGTTAGAATCTTAAACTTAGCTGATTGTGTTGATCCTTCTTTGAACGACAACCAAAGAGAATAAAGTTCATTTGATATTCATCTCCCTCCCTCCTTCCCCTCTTCTATAGTATGTTTTTATGCCCCTTCATGTGACATAATTTACTTTTTTCTGCCTCATCCTTTCCTTTTCTCCCATTAAAATCCCTTTGATGCCCTTGTTGGGCGTTTTTTTTAATGATCAGATTAGTTCATTTATACCTACACCCTCTATGTAAATTCTTTTTAAAGGTAGTGATAATCATATAAATATCAGTATTGACAGGTATCAGCTTCTCATATAGGGATGTAAACAGATTGCTTTTATTGAATCCCAAGTTGTGTGTGTGTGTGTGTGTGTGTTTTCCTTGTTTACCTTTTATGTCTTTCTTGAGTCTTGTAAATGGAGAACAAATTTTCCATTGAGCTATGGATTTTTCATCAGGAATGTCTGGATGTCTCTTATTTCATTAAATGATCATTTCCTTGCCCAAAAGATTGTGCTCAGTTTTGCTGTGTAGTTGCTTCTTGGTTGCAGTCCTAGCTCTTTTGCCATATGAAATACCAAGTTTCAATCCCTCTGATCTTTTAATGTAGAAGCTCCTGGGTCCTGTGTAATCCTGACTGTAGTTCCATGATATTTGAATTTTTTTCTTTTTGGCTGCTTGCAGTATTTTCTCCTTGACCTTGCAATTCTAGAATTTAGCTACTATATTTCTTGGAGTTTTTAATTTGTGATCTCTTTCAGGAGGAGTCTGGTGAATTCTTTTTATAACTATTTCATCCTCTGATTCTAGGACCTCAGGACAGTTTTCTTTTGACAGTCTCTTGGAAAATGTTATCCAGGTTGTTTTTTCATCATGGCTTTCCAGAAGACCAATAATTCTTAGGTTATTTCTCTTGGATCTGTTCTCCAGGTCAGTTGTTTTTCTACTTAGATATTTTAGACTTTTTTCTAATTTTTCCACCTTCATGTTTTGCTTAACTGACTCTTGATGTATCATAGAGTCTTTAGCTTCAATTTGACTGATTCTAATTTTTAGTTAATTATTTTCCTCAGTTAATTTTTGAAGCTCCTTTTTAGGGAGGTTTTTTTTCTTCAGTTAGATTTTGAACCTCCTGTCCTAGTTCAAAAATTTTACTTTTTGAGGATTTGTTTTCTTCAGTGAGATGTTTTCCCCCAGTTTGGTCATTATAGATTTTAATTTATCTCCTACTTCTCTAATTTGGCTTTTAAAATCTTCCTTGAGCTCCTCCAAGAATGCTTTTTGGGCTTGAGACCAATTCATCTTTCCTTCTGTACTCTCAGGTGTAAGTATAGAGTCTATGTTGTCCTCTCTATTTGGTTGTTCTTGCTCACTACAATAAGGTCAGATCTATTTTCTTACTTTTCCCTTTTTAGCTCCCTTCTTTCCCATTGTAATTTCTCATTTCCTGATTTCTCAATCTAGGAGATAAGGATCTGATTGTTCTCTTTGTGTTCTGTTGCCCTTAGGTGACTGGACTGAGGCCAAGGCCTGGATTCTCAGTGTTTCCCCTGAGTTACCCTGAGTCACAGAGTAATCTGTGGGTGATTGGTGGTCTGGACTCTTCAGATTTCCTCCTCTATGTCCCTGGGCTATAGCTCAGGGAGGGTCAGCAGCTGGCAGCCAG
The DNA here is from genome assembly GCA_028646575.1 of Pseudocheirus occidentalis. Taxonomy (NCBI): domain Eukaryota; kingdom Metazoa; phylum Chordata; class Mammalia; order Diprotodontia; family Pseudocheiridae; genus Pseudocheirus; species Pseudocheirus occidentalis. Next base: position 156,354,761 of record CM053599.1, on the reverse strand, counting down.
CAGAACTTGTGTCTGCAGAGTCCCCTGCTGGTGCTGAGGCCCACCTGGGCTAGTGTTGTCAGTGCTTGCTGGCTCCACCACCCCAGGTTTTGGGAGCTCCTGCTGGTCAGGTGAGGTGGGGCTTTTTTGGACACCTCCCACCCTTCACTTCAGATCCATTACTGCTCAGTTACACCCTTTCTCTGTGACTCCTCACTCTGCGTCCAACATTTATCCCAAGGTTTTCTGGGTCAGGAAGAAAGGATGGAAGCTGCTAGGGTTTACTTTGCATATTGGCCTCTGGAAATTCAGGTAGATGATTTTTAAACTTCCAGACTGTGGGCTGATAGCACTTGGAGAAGCTGTTGCTGCTGCTCGGGGACCTGGGCCTTCTCTTACCCAGCTCAAACTGATCCTCTGTCCTATGGTGAGATGGTTGCAAATCACCCTTGGGGTGGGTGAATCTGCTAGCTGGAGCTCCTTTTCACTCTGCTAGAGTCTGCTCTCTGGTCCACGCTGGTGCCACTGCATGCTCCACACTCCCCCTGCCCAAACCTATGTGGGTACTTTCCTGTGCTGAGAATCTGCTACTCTCTGTCTCCCAATGAATTCTATTACTCTAAAATACGTTCAGATTTACTTTTTAAAGTTTAGTGACTGGATTCATGGAGGAGCTTAGAAAAGTCACTGTTGCTGTTCTGCCTTCTTGGCTGCATCCCCCTTTGTTGCACTTTTCAGTGATATTAAATTCTCCTATAAGTCAGCTGGATGCTCCGTACTCCAATGTTAAATGGAATTGTGATTTAGTTGATGCTAAAATTCCTTCCAGCAATGCAGACAGCAGCCAATCCTTGCTTGTCCAAACTGTACTATTTTCATTCACATCCTCTCAGAAGTTCGCCACTGTGAGTGGACCGAAACTGCTAGAGGTGTTTCTTACTTTCTCCTGACATGTCAGGGACACCAGTAGGAAACTCTTGCTGTCCATTTGTCATCATGTGCCCTTGTCATGTGACTGCTATATCTTTTCTTACCTTTCTTTGATGTTATCTTTTGCTCCTGTTCTTCAGAGTTAGGTTATATGATGCAGCCTTCTTATAGTCATCATGTACCTTTTCATTACCCTTCCATAATGCTCATTTTTTGATCTTTGGAGACAATAGTATTCTAGATTTTGCTGTCATGTACCACTACTAGTGAAATCTTTGTATATCCTCAGCACTTAGCACACCACTTTGAAAATAGTAGGCATTTAATAAATACTTATTAATTGACAGAGATGCATGTTACAATCTTGGAAACAGACATTATTTGTCCATTTAGTCTTTCCTATTTGAGTGAACAGGCCAAACTCCTTTCAGATTGCAGATCTCTTCCAGGAGGTTTTGCAATGTCTTGATGCCTTATGAAATCAAAATCATCATCTCCAAGTAGAAGTATGTGGAGGATCTTACTATCCACAGGGAATCCCTCTTTTATCTAGATTCTGTGATGGATATATTCCATTACAGTCATGGATACTTTTGACAAGCATGCATCTCCCTGTTTTGTACCTTTTTCTATTGTTACTGGCAGAGGATAATTGAACAGAATCATTTGCATAACTATATATATAAATATTTTTGGAGGGCAATTGAGGTTAAGTGACTTGCCCAAAGTCACACAGCTAGTTTTTGTGTCAAGTGTCTGAGGCTGGATTTGAACTCACGTCCTTCTGACTCAGTGCTCCATTCACTGTACTACCTAGCTGACCCCGGTATTACTATATATTTCAAGTAATCTTGAATTATCTTGCTATGGTAGACATTTTACTCTTTTAAAAAAGTCCATAAGATGATGTTTTGTTCTCCCAGGTTTAACCTATTTGCAGTCAATAAAAATAGGAACAATGGGATTCTCTATTATGGATACCTTTAAGACAATTGCGGGATGGTAAAGATATGGTCCATGATTGATTATAAGTTGTGAAAACCTGTTTATTCCCTACTAATACTCTGATCAAAATGTAACCTTATAACAGTTGCATAAAGATGTAAAAATAGTCACAAAAACTCACTGATTATTTCTCAGTAGGTTTTTTTAAATTTTTTAAATTCAATAAGATCTGAGATTTTGTTTATACCTTTGACAAACTTTCTCACCTTTAGATAATTTGTAAATAAATCCTTTGGTACCTTTACAATTGTACTGCAAATATACATATAGATGCATGTGTATAGATATACATGTATGTAATTTCATATATGTGTGTGATATCCAAATTACCTGCTTTTACTGTATCTGTTCTTTTTTTTATTAATTTTTAAAATTTGTTTTCTTGTTTACATCATTGATTTTCAAAAGATTTTTGAATTACAAATTTTCTCCCCATCTTTGCCCTACCCCAACCCCCAAAACAACAATCCCACTGTAAATCCCCTTCCCTGATCTGCTGCTCTCTTACGTTCTGGTAGGGCAGGGAGGATCTCCCTATCCCAGCCCCTGTATATCTTAATTCCTAGTTGCAGGTATTGCAGAGCTTTAAATTCTAGATTCTTTCGATTCCTCCCTTGTCACCCACCCCCACTGGAAGGACAAGCAATTCAAAACAGGCTGTGTAGGTGTGATTATACAGGACATCTTCAGAGTGGACATATTGTGACAGTGATCATATGTCCCTCCTTCCTATCCCTCCCCGCCTTGTCCTGTTCTCTACCCTGTCCCTGTACCTTTCCTGAAGTGTGTGCTTCCAGCATCCCTCCCCTAGACCCTGCCCTCCCCTCCGTGATCCCCCCTCTCATCCCCATGCACCCTACTCTCCTGTATGGCATGATGCCCAGTTTAGAGTTTATGCCATTTCTTCCATTAGCCAAATTCAATGAGAGTAATTGAAAGTAAAGTTGTAACACTTATCCCTTGCCTCTTCTATATGGGATAATTAACCCCATGTTGTCTCTCCCTGTCTCCTCTCATTCTAGTCCTCTCCCACCTCAGAATTCCACCTCAGAAATATGTATCATCCCTTTGTATTCAATTCATCCTCTACCTTCTATATACACATATACACTCATGCTCAGATATGTATTTATATGCATGTATAGCCTCCTATTTAGACAGGTGTAAATATACTTTTATATACATTTGTATTCCCCTCAATATCCTCATACTCAGAACAGTTTCCTAAGTTAGTATTATCTTTTTTCCATATTGGCATGTAAATAATTCAGATTTGGTAAGTTCCTTATGCTTTCTTTCCCATGTTTACCTTCTCATGCTACTTGTGTTTGCTTGTCAAATTTTCTGTTCGGTTCTGGTTTTTTCAGCAAGAAAGCTTGAAAGTCCTCCACCTCATTGAATGACCATATTTTCCCATGGAACAATATGCTCAATTTTCCTGGGTAGTCGATTCTTGGTTTTAATCACAGTTCTCTTAATCTTTGAAATATCATATTACAGGCCCTTCAGTCCCTCAGTGTAGAAGCTGCCAGATCCTGGGTTATCCTGACAGTGCTTCAACAGTTTTTAAATGGTTTTCTCTTGGAAGCCTGTAATATTTTCTCCTTTAACTGGGTGTTCTGGAACCTGGCAATGACATTTCTTTTCTTTTTTTTTTAATTTTAATTTATTTTCTTGGTTACATCATTCCTTTCCACAAGGTTTTGAGTTACAGATTTTCTCACCTTTTTGCCCCTACCACCCCGCCCAGAACACTGATCCCACTGTAAGGTCCCTCCACAATCTGTTCCCTTTTATGCCCTCCTCCAACACCCCTCTAGCTTTCTAGCAGGGCAGGGAGCCCCTCCCTGCCCCGTCCCTGAATGTATTATTTCCCAGTTGCCTTTGATTGTATAGCTTTAAATACTAGATTCTTGCAATTCCTCCCCTGTCACCCACTCCCACTGGGAGGAGCAGCAATTCACTAC
>CM053599.1:156333757-156350380 GCA_028646575.1 Pseudocheirus occidentalis | reverse complement strand
GCAACAGATGTGCTTTCTGTCTTGTGGAGAGTTTTGGAGCTTGAAAATCTATTTAGCGTCCCATTTTCTGAGTTTTTTAGTGTGTTTGTGTGGGAGCTGTGGTGCTTTGCTGCTTCTACGCCGCCATCTTGGCTCCGCCCCCGGCTCTGACTAGCATAATATTTAGTATATCATGGGTACTTAGTAATTGTCAACTAATGTTATGCATTACAATGCATACAAATGGTTAATTAATTATCCTAACATAATCATTCATAAAGGAGTGGTCTAATGAAAAGAGCACTGAATTTGAAATAAAAGACTTTTGCTACAAATAGTGCCTTGCTTATATGTATGACTTTGGGCAAATGATCTAACCTCTCTAAGCCTCAGTGGCCTTATCTGAAAACTGGGTGGGCTTGACTCATTTAGATGAACTTTCTTGCTTTGAATATCCTAACTTCTGACAATAACTGGCTGATTGAAAACGTGGATATCCTCATCATTTCTATGTGTATTCCACAGGCTGCTTATTGCATTTTTGTGATTACTTTTGCCTTTGAAGACTTTCATGCTCATTTTACCCCCATTTCACCTAAATAGTTCTTTCTTTTGGGGAAAGGATATATGGTCAATTTGGTCCAGGATTTTGTCTCTTAGGAATGAAATTAATTAATTTATAAGACAAAATCACAATGTTGTATTTGACATATAATTCCCCCAAACTAAGAGACTGAGAAATATTTTGTTCTTTCCTTCTTCTGTGGCAATAGAGTAATTGCTTTTCCATAGTTTACTCTTTGACTTTTATCTTGAATCATGTTTTCCTTGGCCACTGAGAGATTGAGAAATATTTTGTTCTTTCCTTCCTCCATGGCAATAGAGTAATTGCTTCTCCATAGTTTACTCTTTGACTTTTATCTTGAATCATGTTTTCCTTGATCACCATTCTCTTTTGAGCAGTACTTTACCAATGTGCCATATTTAGTGATTTATTGCCATAATACATCATTAGAGTGACAGCTGGCTGTGATGATATATGGCTTCATATATCATCATAGCAATTGCTCATTAGCATTACATATTCCATGGACATTTGATTTTGTATTCAAAAATATTTATGTGTGTACACTTACATAAAATAGTTTTACAAATAGTTTTAAGTAATAATTAGATCTCTCAAAAATCAGTTTGGCTCACAAAATTTTCATTGGTTTTACAGACATTTGGCAGTTTCACTTTTTGTCATGCCTTTGTCTACATTTCTCCATGTCACTCAGTTAAAGGAATATCATTATCTTCACACAGACAATTTGCTGAGAATTCTCTCCCAAGGTTGATTCTAGCTCGCATTTGCCATTTCTCTGCCTATCAAAATCCTATCTATCCTTCAAGACTCAACACAAACATTATCTTCTTCTGTACTAATTTCCCTGGTCTCTTTCCCCACCCCTCGTCCTTTGTGATCACTTCCTTTTTTAGAATCTTTCTAGTCTTATGATTTCTACTCTAATTTGTAATTATAGTTTTTCTGGTTTTATTATTGTTGTTGGGTTATTACTATTATTGTTTTTTGGTGACATGTCCTAGCTTGCCTACTAGAATGCAAGTTTCTGAGTTTAGGAAATGTATTTTACTCACACTATTCACCCTCAATGCCTAGCACTTTGTGTACACAAAGAAAGAATTCTTGCATTCCAAGTCTGCTGTAAATACTTTTTATCTGTGTGTCTCTAGGAAAAACATTTTGCCTTTCTAAATTTTGGCTTCCTTTACTTTGAAAGGGAGATAACAACAATTATATTCACTACCTTTTTGAATAGTTTTAAGGAAAGTGTTTTATACATTGTAAAGATGTAAAAATAAGCATGTTATTATACATGTAATGTATATGTACACATACAAATACATATGTATATTTCTTTTCCAGCTCAAGTCAATAAAACTACATACATATATGAGGATAATATATTTATATATTATATAATATGATAGACTATATAAATGAATAAAATATTTGTTGAATTAGAAGTCAATGAGGCACTTATATGGTATATCACATAGCTTATTCTATCAAAAACCTAATTGAAATTCAGAATGAATGAGACAATTGGACATTCCAGTGCTCTGAAATATTTGTGTGAAAAATTATACAAATGTAAATCATGATCATTGTTGTTATTATATCATCAATATTATTGATATTGGTTACACAGCTATTTCATTTTCCTCTATATGATCCTTTATCAATGGAAACTTATTTTTAATATTTGCTATTCTTTCTCCCTTTTGATCTTTAAATTTTATTTATAGGTCATGATTTGGATATTTCACAACTAGAAAATATAACTTCCACATTTTTTTAAAGCAATCACCACATGGGACAGGTGGAAGGGGGAGGTGAACAAGGCAGGGTATGAAAATTATATAAGATATGGTCTGTGTCCTCCTAGAGTTAATAATATAATAGGATACAATAGTACATGCTTAAGGAAGTGTGATACAAAATGATTTATAAGTATATAAAACAGATATAAACCAGGTATGTAGCAGTGTTAAACATGCTTTTTTGTTTAGCCTAGAAATTCCTTTACTAATGACATTTTTCTTTGGAAAAAAAACTCAATGGAAATTTAATTTATATATTTTTTTCTAATATAAATAGAAATTTTTAGACAGTTAAAAACAAAACACACACACACACACACACACACACACACACACACACCCATTTTTTTTCCTATGGTGTAAATATGATCCCAAGGTCATTCCATTCAGAAAAACTATACTGTTCATATGAAAGGCTAGGATACTGATATACATATTTAAGATATAACTATAAAGTTTTCTATTCTTTCTTAATATCTAATAAAAATTTAAAGAAAAGAGAAAACCAAACATATGATGTATTTGTTTTCAGTAAGGGTGAAGTGCTGAGAATGAATGCAGAAACATTGCCTATTTCTACAAACTGTGACCAAAATTAGTAATCATTTGGTGAAATAGAATGTCTTTTACTATTGCAAAGATGCATTCCTTGATAAGTGATGATTTCCAGCAGGATGATTGGCTTCACTAAATATCTGACCAAACCAATAATGCCCTATTTTTTTTTCTTTCCAGCTTTCTGGACACAGCTAGATTATTTTACCAACTATGTTCTTAAGCATATCACTTGCTTAAGAAATTGTCCATTAAATATTAAATCTAGCAAACTCTCACTCACATTTCTAAAACATGAGATTAATTTCCTTGCATTTCTTCAAACTCTTTTTTTTCTGAGAAACTGGAAGAAACAATTTAAAGTATAATTAAGGAGAATACTGGACTCAGGACAATATAACCCACTGAAGTCAAAACATATGGCCAGCCTCTGACCCAGAGGCTCTTTGAAAATATATTAAAATTGTCAGAAGAGGTGACCTGAACTGATGAGCATAATTTACTTGAAATTTATTTTAAATGCATTCTCATTTCATGTCTCCTGAAATGGTGTTTAGCCCTTATTAAAAACTAAGGAAAGTATTAAAAACTAAATGCTACATTTAGGCCTAACAGGAAAAACAAAATAGCTAGTTGAACTCTAATCTTCATACTTCTGTACTTTGTTAATTGTTAATGTTTTCTTTCCATGGCAACCTCAAATAACACTACATTTACTTTGCATTTATTTTATGTTTATTTATCCCCGTGTGATTTTCCCTCAGCATAATATGAACTCCTTTAGGGTAAGGGACTTGTATTTAGGGCACTTTTTTGTCTTTTGTTGGATGGCTAAGCCTATTTTTGTGGTAGAAATCCCCAATATGGCAATGTCCTGTACTAATTAAAATCAAAACCTGCAATGAGTGAATTTATAATAACTGAAGAAACAAAGTCTGAGCTACATTATTTATTAGCAAGATGAGCATAATAGATCTGGTCAACAACCCCTCAGCAGCCACAAGGACCCTTAATTTTGCATCGATTTTTATAGATTAAAAGAAAACACAAGATAAGATTAGATAATTTGATGTCTTATTGGAAGAAAAATTAAAGACTTTCCAAGTCAGGAAGAAGAAGGCAAGCAAAATATCTGAAATCAATGTTTTGCAGGAAAATAACAAAATGGAGGTTGATCACAAAATGGAGTCATTATTCAGAAGATGGAGTCAATTTGCTTCTCATAATTCTGTCCTTTGATACTTGAAGGAGCCAATACCTACTCCCCATGGATCATTTTCTATAAGCCAAATATATAAAGTTTTATATATGATTATTATCAGTATCATGAACCAAGAGAAGTCTACTAGGAAGCTTTCTTTTCCACGGCTTTGTACAACAGCTTATGTAAAGTCTAAGAATAATAATACAATAAAGCACAGAGAGCCTTTTTTACCTTTGTTGCCATTTCCCTGCATCTAAGTGAGCCAGAATAAAGGATTCCACAAAGGGTCATTTAGTTTAGCCAGTTGAATTTCTGCTATAACCTGTTGGATTTCCTAAGGCTTGCCATAACTTCGCCTGATTGATTCATTTAGTTATGAGATTGCTTGATCATAGCACAGGTTTCCTCCTTGTGACCTTAGACTTGATAACACTTAAGACCATGACATTTTTAAGATAAGTTTTGTCAAAGAATCTACCTCAACTTGGAAGGAAGAGATGAACTCACTTGTGCCTTTAACAAGTTTCTCTATTTCAAGTGAGAAGTTCCTAACAGCCTGATCAAGTGCTGTGACCCCCACAAATGGAAATAGGTACAAGAGGCTCTTCGTCTCTAATCCATCTTCATCCATAATCCATATAATCCAAAACAGAGTTTTGCTTTCTATCCACATCTCCACTAGCTAGAGTCACTTCTCTTTTTGACATTAAAAAAATGTCCGAAAACCCACCATTCTCCCAAGTTCCTTGTATGTTTGCCCTCCCCCCCCACTAGTTCTATGATATGATCAAAAATATAAAGGGTCAAATAGGTGATCCCAAACATTCCAAATGAGTTTGAGGGAGGAGATCAATCAGCTTTACCGCCAAAAACAAAGAATTGTCCACAGGCTATTAGACCCCAAGAAACTTCTGAAGGGGGATATTTTGATTCCCTCAAAAGTTCAAATATTCTTTTAATATAAATTTATATTGAAGGTTGCATCACACTTGGAATCATTAAGAGTAAGGTTGGCCAAAGGGGGGAAAAACTGAAAGGTTTTTTTTTCCTTCTATTAAATGTTTTAAAAGGGAATGTTTTTGCACAAATAAAAAGATCTTCAGTAATATCAGGAAAAGTTAAAGTTAATCTAGACATATTCAGATTTCTTGAATCTACAGTATCATTAAGACCTTGTTTCCTGGTGGCACAGAAATGGAAACTCTAAAAGAAAGTGGAATCTCCAGGAAATACAGTTCTAAATTTAATGGTATCAAGTGTCCTATTAAATTTGAAAATAACTTGTTTATTATGAAGTTGGTATAGTGATAATGGTCTTGGCTTGTTATCTTCTATTTTCCTTCCAGAGCATTAAGGTAGTGAGTGGCTAAGCAAAGGGAATAAAAACCCCTTTCAAAGGTGTAGTTTTAGGATACCCGGAGTTAATATAATCTGCTAGTTGTGAGAAGATTTTGTTTTCAGTTAATAGGTAGTACTACCCATTGGTCAGGTCACTTTGGTTAATATGATGACAGTCCCAGCATCCATGGGACTCAATTGCTCTAAAATGTTGTAAATCATGCCGTATCACTATGAAGTTTACTCATACTATTAAGTCTCTTCTAGTCTTCCCAAGAGAGGTGGAATTTGGAAAGATTTACCAGTAATAACATCAGACTTTAGCAACAACAAAGAAATGAACAAGATTTAAAGCATAGATAAGTATAATTATGAAGCATAAAACCAATGGGATTGTAAAAAAATACACATTTTCCTATAGTTGGTAATTTTTCATTTCATAGATTAACTTGGAAAGGAGAAACACCATATGATAACATGACAGTAATAAGAATACAACAAAATAAACAGATTTTTGGATATATTTCTCTCACATGAAAAAGTAAGGAGCAGGTTTTATGTGGGCACAGGATATCTAAAAGTCTTATTCTCTCATCTTCATTGCATTTGGTGGGGTCAGCAATAATTCCCAGTCAGGTTGAGTTCTGACGGTCCAATGGAAATTCTTGATGCAGACATTATCTCTAGGGTGAAAATCATGCAGTCAAAAGAGCCAACCTGTACAGCAGGTTCCCCCTCCCCCCACTGTGATGTTCCTAATCTCAGTGTGTCTTGAAGTTCCTAGATATAAGAAGCAATACAAGTATCTCCTCCCAGTAAAGAGTTATATAGTGGGGAGAAAGGTTTTGCTTTTATAGGAGGATTACCAAAGAGAATTTCAAAAGGAGAAAACAAATAATTTCCACCCTAGTCTGTTTTGTAGATTAAACAAAGTCAAGGGGAGTGTATGAGGCCCCTTAAAGTGTGTTTCAGGGCAGTTTGCCAGTGATGGTCTTAAATTTTTTGTTTATACATTCATTCTGACTTGAACTTTGGGAATATAAAGAGTATGAAACCAAGGAATCACCCTGAAACAAGAATAAATATTGGAAAGGATCATGTCAGTGAAATGAGAAACTTTGGCACAATTTCTTTTATAATAATATTACCAATGAACCCAGTAAAAGCTTTTGTAAAAAGGAAAGCTTGTTTCTACCTAGTTATTCATTTGACTAATGACTACAAATCAAACTTTATAGTGACCAGACTTAGGCATGCATATGAAATCAATTCCTAAATGTTCAAAAGGAGTACAAACTAGAAAGTAACCTCCAGAAGTGATGGCAAAGTCCAGTAAATTGTGCGTTCTTCCAGGTGAAGTTAAAAATACTGAGTATCTTGGTGAATGAGGATGCTATAAATAAATTAGCAAATAGCTAGCTAGCTAGATGGAGCTGAGCAAAGCTCTATCACAGTAAAACAGGTAGGCTCAGAGAATTCAGGAAACAATGGCAGCAGGATTGAGCACAACAAGGTACCTTGGTAGTTATGTAAGCATCAATAGTATGCACAATGAGATAAACAAGTTTACCATCAAGGAAGGCTTGGGTTTCATAAGAGGGAGAATAGGAGTGTTGAAAGGGGATTTAATAAAACAATAACACATTGATCCATCAGAGAGAGTCAGTAATAGGCATGATACTTTCAGTGGCTTCCTGAATAAAAGATATTGAAATACGGCTAGTGAGGGATCTCCCTCAGTCTTGAGGGTGGCAAGGACAGAGGCTTTTAAAAATCCTATATCTAAAGATAAAGTAGCCAAGGGATATCAGATGGAATTCCTGAACTATTACTAGGGGTCTCTTAGGCATTCTGAATGAGTATGGGGAACAAAGAAAGTGAATCTTCAGGGAAAATATTCAGGGAAAACAAAATTTAGACATCCAATAGAAATACAATCAGAATCTGGTTTGCAGAACAAAATCAAATTAGAAGCTCCAGGATCTTGTAAGCAATCATAAATTGTGTCAACAGCTCTAAGGGAGACATGGGATTCACCAGTGAAGGGAGAGGTAGAGTCTGGGAAAGTGAGGAAAGAACATCAGAATTAGGAAAAATGAAAAGATAGTCATTTAAATCTATGGCCCCTGCCCTTCCTCGTATGCTGAAGACTCTCCCTGGGATTCTAAGGACCCCTCTATTTCCTTTACTTAAGTTTCACTCCTCTTTCTGCATTTTCTGGCAAGATGCCTCTTTTTGTTAGAATAAAAATTCATGCAAACCCTGATTCCCTGATACAGCTTGAATGGGAGATGGAACTGCTTGGGCAGGGCCCCAAGCTTGGAAGAGAGCCAGAAGTGCTTGGGGAAAGGCCAAGATTGTTTCAGATTTTGGCTTAGATTTCTTATTCTCTTCATTTCTCCCTTCATAGACATATTGAGCTATGTTTTTAAACTAACCAATGCCATTTTCCTGCCAACAAAGGCACATTTTATACAAAATATTTTCATATTTCTGGCTATGATTGACGAACAAAGTAAGTAGTAACGATTCATGCATCTCATGGGTTGAGTGAATCTAATCCCACCGGAAATGTCCCAGAATTCAATGAGAAACCTTGGCCCATTAAACTAAGGTCTTTCTGAGTTTTTGCTTCAAGTAGTTTTTGCTTCGAGTGAAGCAATGCCCGTTCAATTAATGGGACTGTTTCAGAAGTGAGTCAAGGGAATGTCCCTTTAATTAAAAAAAAAATCAAACTGGGAGAAGACCCTCCCAGTTGCTGGTCAAAGAAAAACAATTACTATTTATGTTCACTCTGAGCCAGAAGGACCCAAAAGTAACCATGAAGTGAAGCTAATGTTGTCAGATCAATGAGAGCCAGAGTTAACTGGGTTTAAGGAATGGTTTTTAAGGAACAAATCTAGCCAGTATAGATGAGTAGGTAGGTTTTAGTCATCAAATTTACCTACCTTTGGGCAGAACACCCTAGGCTAAGGGCATGACACCCCATGTGGAGATTGTGGTGAGAGAAGAAAGAGGAAGGGGGAGAGGGAGAGGAAGAGGGAGAAGATAGGAGAGAGGACAGGAGGGAATGGAGGGCTGGGTAGGGCCAGGAAAGGGGCTGAGTTGATTAACTGGAATTGGACAGCTGGGTCCCCATGGGGCACCTCAGACTACTCACAGGTTTAGATTTGAAGAGGACCATGGCATCAGAAAGATGATGACATAACCTGAAAATGAATTGGATTTGAATGAGGGAGGGCTATGAAAAGTCACTAACCTCACTTTCTCCTCCAGAGCCATCTGGGTCCTGTGGCACAATATAGATCAGGACAACTGGAGATAGCCTAGGATGTAGTGGGAGATCTTGGCCTTCTTAAGCTAAGGTCTTTCTGAGTTCTCACATAAAGTGAGATAATGCCCTTTCAATGAAGAGGTCTGTTTAAGAAGTGAATCAGGGGATGGCCCTTTTAATTAAAAACAAATCAAACTGGGAGGGTCAGGCATTCAGAGTTGTAGACAAAAAGAAACAATTACTATTTACATTCCTTCTGAGCCAGGAGTGCCCAAAAAGGAGCCATTAAGTGGTGCTTGAGCTGAGATCTATTGTCTGACCACTGGACCCAGACAGCTCTAGAAGAGAAAGGGAGGCGGGTGACTTGGTACAGCCCTCCCTCACTAAATCCAATTCATTTGGATGTGGATAAAAAGGTGCCCTAAGGGTTAAAAAATAACATTAAAGATTGTTTTTCTGTATTTTGTTAAGTTTCCAGTTTATTTTGTAACATGAAGACACTTTAAAATCTCTTTCCTTATCTTGAAATGCCATAAGACTTCCCTCTTGTCCTGAGCCTTGGCATTCATTTCTTGTTTCCCCCCATCCTTGGTCATAAAATTTCCCATCTCCCTTATCTTGTGTCATCCATCTTCCTTATCCTATCCCTAAATCTCCAAACCCCATTAGAAACCCTAAAAATTGCATTATCATCCTACAGGCTGTGTAGCTTTCTGTCTATATAAATCTAATTATTCTCCTACATCATTGCCTTTTTTAGCCCCTTGCTAAGTCTCAGACTCATATGTTTTGTGTCAGTAAAGCTCCCATTGGCTAAAGAAAAGGTCTAAGTGAATTTTTTTCAAAATCCATACCAGCTCTCCGAACTCTGACCTCAGCAATGCCATCATCTTCCTGATGTCATAGTCTTTATCAAGAAAACTCTTTAGACCCTTACAGAGCCTGTTGTAAAAGTGGTTAGGGGTTTCCTTTACTTTCTGTACAGTTTCTTGGAACTTATTCCAGTTGTCAGGATGGACAGCATATGCTTTTGTTTCCTATGGGTCTGGGAATAGGCAATTAGGAAAACCCACAAGGTTAGCAGGTACTCTTGCTACTGAGACTTGTCTATTTTCACCCTCACTAATGACTGTTCTTACCTAGGAACTTTATGAACACAATTTAAAAAAAAAACAACTTTTTTCCCAGAAATAAAATCACATCTAAATATAATTGGAAAAACATCAGTTACTCATGTGTAGACTGAGCTAATATAGTAAAAATGACAATTCTACCTAAATTAGTTTACTTATTCAGGGCCATACCAATCAAACTGTTGTGGCTTAAACCCAGGGACACCAAAAACTGTTGAGTTGGGGGTCTCTGCTCTTCACAAAACTGTTGTGGTTTCATGGTATGTTGTGGTAGAACCATTTCAAAGAATTCAGTTAGACCACCTGTAATCCAAGTACAGGCATTTATTGAGATTGACACCTCTCATAAAGTGGGCTAAATTCCAAGAGGAACCAGTAACATTAGAGAAAGCAAGATGGATTTTTATAGGGTAAAGATGCAATTACACAACAGAAATTTAAATAGAATAGAGGAATATCATTAATACTAAAAAGGCAGGAGGAGTATCTTATGGAATTAGGTAATGGAGGAGGGGTTCCATCTATGGTATGGTAGTTAAACATTCTAGCCATTCTGCCCTCCAACTGCCTAATTACTGTGGTCCTGTCTGGTTAAGACAGATAGTTAGGTGTTGTGGTCCTGTCTTGGGCTAGATATGTGGTGTGATTATGATTGAATACAAGAACACCCCTGTTTGTGTGGGAATGGGTCTGGGGGCAGTGACCAGGTAGAGGCAGTAGCTAGGTTCCCATCACATGGACATACCTGTTGTTTCCAGTGAGCAGTGAGGCATATATGAAGAAGTTAGGATATGGGGTGGGGGGAGGGGTGTAATGTAGAAACAGTGGGCCTGCTGTTCAGGTGGACTAGACCTATAAAGTAGTTAGAATATTGGGGGTGGGGGCAGCTTTATTAGGATTCCATCAATAATTTTCAGCCTCAATAATGACAGTTCTTACATAGGAACTATATGAACACAATGAAAAAACACCTTTCTCACACAAATAAAATCACATCTAAAGAACTGGAAAAATATCAATTGCTCATGTGTAGACCAAGCTAATATAGTAAAAATGGCCATTCTACCTAAATTAATTTACTTATTCAGGCCCATGCCAATAAAACTATCTAAAAATTATTTTATAGAGATAGAAAAAATAATATCAAAATTAATCTGGAAGAACAAAAGGTCCAGAATATCAAGAGAATGCTAGGAAAAGTAGTCTAGCCATACCAGATGTTAAATTGTATTATAAGGCAGCAATTATGAAAACCACTTGTTACTGGTTAAGAAATAGAGGGGTAGATCAGTGGAATAGATTAGGTACATGATATGCAGTAGTCAATGATTATAGCAATCTATTGTTTGGTAAGTCCAAAGACACCAGCTTCTGGGATAAGAACTCACTATTTGGTAAAAACTGCTGGGAAAACTGAAAAATAGTATGGCAGAAACTGAGCATGGACCAGTGTCTGATAATGTATGCCAAAATAAAGTCCAAATGGGTACACAATTTAGATACAAAAGCTGATATCATAAACAAATGAGGGGAGCAAGTAAGAGTTTACCTGTCATTTATGGAGAATGGAGGAATTTATGACCAAACAAGAGATAAAAAAAACATTATGAAATGCAAAATGGATAATTTTGATTACATTACATTAAAAAGGTTTTGATCAAACAAATACAATGCAACCACAATTAGGGAAGAAGAAAAATGGTAAAGAACTTTATAACTAGTGTCTCTGATAAAGGCCTCATTTCTAAAATATGTAGAGAACGGATTCAAATTTAAAAGAATACAAGTCATTACCCAATTGATAAAAGGTCAAAGGATATGGACAGGCAGTTTTCAGAGAAAGAAATTAAAGCTACCTATAGTCATTTGAAATAATGCTCTAAATCACTATTGATTGAAGAAATCCAAATCAAAATAAGTCTGAGGTGCCATATCACACCTATCAGACTAGCTAATATGACAAAAGAGGAAAATGATAAATGTTGGAGAGGATGTGGTAAAGTTGGACCACTACTTCATTGTTAGTGGAGTTGTGAGCTGATCCAAACATTTTGAAGAGTAATTTGGAGCTGTGCTCAAAGGGCAATAAAAATGTGCATGCCTTTTGACCCTGCAATACCCCTTCTAGTGTTCTACCCCAAAGAGAACATAAAAATGAGAAAAAGACCCATATGTACAAAAATATTTATAGCAGCTTTTCTTATGGTGTTCAAGAATTCTATCAACTGGGGAATGGCTGACCAAGTCGTGGTATATGAATATAATGGAATACTGTTACGCTTTAAGAAATGATGAACAGGTGGACTTCAGAAAATCCTGGAAAGATTAGCATAAACTGATGCTGAGTGAAATGAGCAGAGTCAGAACATTGTAAATAGTAACAGCCACAATGTATGACTGACTGTGATATATTTAGCCCTTCTCAGCAATGCAAGGTCCTAAAACAATTCCAGAGTACTCAAGATGGAAAATGCTATCCATATCCAGAGAAAAAACTGTGGAGTCTGAATGTAGAGGGAAGCAGTCTATTTTCTTTTTGTTTTATTTCTCATGGTTTTTCCCATTCATTCTAAATTTTTCTATATAACATGACTAATGTGAAAATATATTTAATAGGAATATATATGTAGAGCCCGTATCAGATTGCATGACATTCTGGAGAAAGGGGAGAGGAAGGAAAGAGAGAAAATTTACAACTTATGGAAGTGAATATTGAAAACTAAAAATAAATAATTTAAGTAAAAAAAAATAATAACAGTTCTTTCCCATAGGAAGAGTAAGGCCATTAAATCAGTTACATCTCCCCAGATAGAGTTATAATCTCTAAATCTGGACTGAAATTAAGTTATAACAACCTCAGGGGCTTCATCAATTTGAGGACTGTCTCCTCTCCATGTGGAGAGATCAGGGGAACTGAAAGCTTGGTGACTGCTTATGGATAAAAGAATATTTGGGTTAGTTGGACCAGGTACAGGCCTTTCCCAGGGAGGAAAGACAGCTGTAGCAGGCCTCTCACCTTCAAAAAAGACCAAATCTCCTGTTACAGTAGAAGAGAGTGAGACAGCAGTGGAGGAGGGGAGAGGAGGAGAAACCTGCACAGCAGTGTGCTTAACAACATGAAGCAGGCAAGCCAAGATGGCAGAAATGGTTGTGCTAGATAGAAGAGATGGAAGGGGAATAGTCAGGACAGGATATAAAGAAGGAAGCTGTGGCAGCAAGGTAGAGACGCTGCACCAGCCCTGGAGTCAGGAGGACCTGAGTTCAAATCCGGCCTCAGGCACTTACCACACTTACTAGCTGTGTGACTTTGGGCAAGTCACATACCATGTGACCATAAAAACGAAGAGGAGCCCAAAGAGGGTTAGGGCTGCCTGAGACCCCAAAATACCAATATGCCGGGTCCTGCGGAAAGAATTCCACTCAAGTCTTCTCAGCCAAGGAAAAAGTAAAGTTTATTGAAAGTTCAAGTTCACCACGTGTGGTGCTAGGCCATTTAAAGGTGCTCTCACAGAGCAAGTCTATTCTAAGCTATCTCATGGCGCTCTCACAGAGCATGTCTATGCCAAGCTATTCCATGGCGCTTGCCCTACAAATTGCACAAAATTGCCCTCCAAAAAGCAAAAAAAAAAAAAAAAAATCCCTTTAGGGAGCTTTGTGCACAGTTCATCAAATGAAGCAGCCCAGCAAAAGAAGTAGTACATCTGACATAAGTGAGGATTTTCCATGGCTAGCCTTAGTTTCTTTAATTTGTAATAATGAGAAGTGTCACACTGGATCCAAAGCAGATTATCAACTGAATCTCTTACAGTTTAAGACCCTATTTCCCATAATTCAGAAGCATACTTTTGATCTTTTCTGGTTGAACTGGTAGCTTTCCCTAGTCCCAGAATACAAGAATTATTATTTTTTTTCAGAGGAGGGGGTATGTGCCATCAGTATGCTATAATCAAATCTTGTTGTTCCTTTGCAGGAATTTTTTCAACAGTGTGGTAGCTTCCCCAGCATTGTGGGGACTTACCTTAACTTGAAAGAGTTTGACATTGTGGGGAATCTGATCTTTAGGGCAGTCTTCCATGAAAAAGTCCCTCGGTAAAAAATTAACAAGAGCACTCTCTGGGGTAGTGTAGCCTTAGGTTACATGTGGCCTTCTGGGTCCTTGGGGATGGCCTTTCGACTGATTCCAAGTTTTATAGAGCAAATAATTTTATTAAGGGATTAGCTCTGTGAAGTTTGGATTCAGTTAAAGGGCTACATTTGAGGACATAAAAAAGCCACAAGTGGCCTCAAGGCCTCAGTTTCCCCACCCCTCCTCTGGGGAGTTTTTCTCAAAGGTAATCTTGAGGGCTATGGTCCCCTCTTAAACCCTTGGATGGTTTGCAAAAAGCTGTCATAAACAGACTTATAATAACTGAGAAAACAAAGTCCAAGCTATAAGATTTATTAGTAAGTTAAACATAATAAACTACATAAAATATTCTTCATCAGACACCAAGATCCGGAATACAGATTTTGCACGGATTTTTCTACATTAAATTAAAACAATAAACAGGATACAAAAGGGAATATCTGGTAATCCAATTTTTTTGTTGAAGGAAAGATTATAAACTTTCCAAGTTGGGAGAGGGAAAGAGTGTGGAATTCCTCCAAGTTAGGTGATTTACAAGAAAACCACAAAATTGAAATTATTCACAAAATGGAGTTGGTGTTCACTAGATGCAGTCAGTTTGGTTCTCACAAAACTCATTTGTTACTTATAGTGTGCAGTTGATGGTACCCTGGCCTACCCTGAATCATAGAATCAGCATATGTCAGAGGCAAGAGTAAACCAAGGTCTTCTTAACTCTAAGGCCAACCCTTAAACATGTTAAGCTATCTCACCCACATGTAGTTGACATTTAATAAAAATTTGCTGAATTGAATTCTTACCCCCCCCCTTTTTGTGATTAACCAATTCAATTTATACCCTATTAAACCCTGTTTCTTCAAAAAGATTCAACAGTTCACCATGGCTTGACAATTCACCTTGATGAAAAACCCCATAGTTTACAAATGGTGGCAAACTGGAATCATGACTTCAGTTATATGTGTTCCTACTGTTCATCAAAGATGTGTCCAAAGATTGGATCAATTTAATATAACACTGCAAAGATCATAAAATACTTTACATACATTACTTCATTCGATGCTGATGCTAACAATTGAAAGTAAGTATTACAGTTATTATTACCCCCATTTTCATATGGAGAAACTGAAGTTCTGAGACATTAAGCCACCAACCTGTGGTCACTCATCCAGGAAGAATCAGAGCTGGGACCTGAACCCAAGTCTCTCAGACTCTTAAGTCATTATATCAGAACTGAACAACTTGGCAGTACATAGGAGTCAAAATTATAACAGGCCACAATTAAAATATCTGTGGGTCACAGATAAAAGTTTTTAGCAGCTCACTTTCCAAGAACAGGTATAATTAATGATTAAACTATTTTGCAAATAAAACATATTTTAAAAAGGCAAATTTCAGTTAATATCAACTAATTACTCTTATAACCTAAGATTTTTATTAATCATGAAATCAAATTAATATTAAAAATTCTTTGCTAAGAGGTACAAGTTTTAATACATTTTTCAGTTTTCTTACTGTTTACATTTAGCTAATGGGACATATTACATTTCTTTTCAGCATTTCATCATACTCTGGAATCATGTTTGAAATCAATTTCTTTAAAAATATGAAAACTAACCTTAGTAGCCACCTCATTTGCTGAGTTTACTTTCTTGAAATACCATTATTTTTCACTGAGATTTTTCAATAATTTTGACTCTTTAATTTCTTTTTCATTGGTGTCCAATTTGCTTAAGTTAAGACGTTTTGATTCAAAATGGAGACAAAAATTGTATTCCTTCAGAACAGCAATTACTTGTCCACAAACAAAATAGGAGAGACCCTATTTTGTCTCTCTTGTAAGTAAATAAGTATCTATTTGTCTATGCCAGATTGAACACTTTATGTTCTGATTCAATCTTCTGTTTCCTTTTATCACCCATTTCACAAAGTGACCACCAAAACTTTAATATTAGAACCAAAAAATCTCCACTGCAACTGCTAACATGCTCAGTAATACTGGACTATGTGTCTAATCTTATAGAGTATATAAGACATTCAGATAATTTGGAAGGTGGGCAGCTGCACAGCAAGGGAGGGGAAGAATCCTTTGCATTATTACTGCTCATCATATCATGTTCCTCAGCTGCATTGGAGCATAGCTCAACTCACTTTGTCCCTGTTCTATGCCAGGAGCAGCAGAAAATACAGTGGAAAGATAAGAATCTTACTTCTTTTAGACTAGAGACAGACTGATAGATGTTGGTTTCCATGGGTCATGTGAGAAACAGGAGAGATTGTGTAGTGGCGACCTACCCACAAAATTGTATGACAAACGCAATAGTGACTAGTGGAATGTGGCTTAAGAGGGGCAAGGACAAAGCACTGAATCCATCTTTCACCTTCTTTTACATTGTCTGCATTTTTCATGGGCCACCTCAAATCTTTTGGTGAATTGTATGCTGTGCAGGCCTGCAATGTATCTTGAAGTCTTGAAGTCTTTTTATTTTCAGCAGTTAATAAATTCATTCCATTTAGAACTTGACCAAGGCATCAATCACCCGGAGTAGTCCATTGACTCTGGTTGGTTACTAAAAACAAATGTAATTCCCTTTCCTGAACAAGAGATTCCCAATTTTACTTTAATGTC
>CM053599.1:156321368-156333657 GCA_028646575.1 Pseudocheirus occidentalis | reverse complement strand
GCTGAATAAGAAAGAGGGAGAGAGACGGGGATGTATTCCATAGTCTGTTTACTGCAGAACCATTTCATACAGAGCCAATGATACATGGAAGACGCAAGGTTTATATACCCTTAGCAGAATGCAAGGAATCACCCTTGGTCTCTATCTTTCTCTACCCCAATCCAAAGCCAATCACTCCTTAAGCTCTTTATCCTGGGACCATGTCCAGAGGCACAAATAGGGTGTTGCAATCAAAACTTGCAAATTAACTCAGTACTTTCTTTAGATATTCATGAAACCAATGAGAGCATCCACCCAACAAGATTATACTTTCCTTGCATATCTGCCTAATGACCTTTGTAGAACTGGGGAACTAACGTGGCCAAGGACCCTGAAAGTCTTGGCCTACAATTCTTTCCAACTAGCTAACTCTTATGATGGTAATACTAACTAAGTGTCTTAGAGTTTTATTTCCTGTTCTTAAGAGAAGTTAAAAGTAAGTTTACATTATTCACAAATACATTTGGTTATTATGTGTTAAATAGCCATTGCATTTCTTATTTTTTTTATTTTTTTATTTTTTTTGCTTTTTGGAGGGCAGTTGGGGTTAAGCGACTTGCCCAAGGTCACACGGCTAGTTTTTCGTGTTAAGTGTCTGAGGCCGGATTTGAATTCAGGTACTCCTGACTCCAGGGCCAGTGCTCTATTCACTGCGCCACCTAGCCACCCCTAGCCATTACATTTCAATGATATCATACCTTTGAAGAGATATAGAGTGAACAAAGCAATATTCCAGACAAGATATGAGAGGGCACAAATTATACTTGAAAAGGAAACCTCATGGTGGCTGGGGGCAGCTAGGTGGCACAGTGAATAGAATATCATCCCTAGAGTCAGGAGAAGCTGAGTTCAAATCTGGCCTCAGACACCTGACACACTTGCTAGCTGTGGGACTTTGGGCAAGTCACTCAACCCCACTTGCCCTCCAAAAAGGAAAAAAAAAAAGAAAAAAGAAAAGGAAACCTATTTACAGACCTCACACGCTATCTTCTAGTCTCCAGTGACTGATAAATCCCTGACTCTGGTAGAAACCCATGTCAGTTTTAGCTAATTTTATTTTTCATTTCTTTTTCCAATTAATTAATTAATTTTTAGTTTTCAACATTCATTTCCACAAGATTTTGAGATACAAATTTTTCTCCCCATCTTTCCCCTACCCATACCCCAATATGTTAAACCTATTGAATAACCCTTCTGGCAATCTCTTCTCTCTTACATCCTCCCCAGTTCCCTGCCCCCCACTTTCTAGTAGGGCAAGATGGATTTCTATACCCCAGTGCTTTTATACCTTATTTCTCAGTAGCATGTATAAGAAAAGAACATAACAGTTTTAAAAAATTGTTTTTAAAACTTTGAGTTCCAGAATTTTTCCCTTCTTCCCTCATCTCCTGCCCCCACTAGGAAGATAAGCAATTCAATATAGGTTGTGCATGTGTATTACCCAAATCACTTCCATAATAATTATGTTGTGAAATACTAACTATACTTCCCCTCCATCCTATCCCACCCCCCACTATTCTATTTTCTCCTTTGACTCTATGCCTTTTCAAAAGTGTTTCCTTCTAACTACCCTCTCCCCCAATCTATCCTCCCTTCTATCATCTCACTTCTTAGCCTCTTCCCCACTATTTTCCTGTAGGGTATGATACACAATTGAATGTGTACATTATTACCTCCTTAAGACAAATTCAATGAGAGTAAGGTTGTCCTATTCCCTTTCACCTTCCTGCTCTTTCTCTCCATTGTAACAGTTTCTTCTTGCCTCTTTTGAGATAATTTACCCTAATCTATCTCTCCCTTTCTCCTCCCAGTAAATTCCTCCCTAACCTCATGTAATGCCAATCAACAGTAGATTCCTAAAAGAATGCTACTGTGAACAGCTTTTAAGATTCAGATTACACACTATTAGTGAACACTGTTTATTCCATTACAAATCAAGATTCAGTACAATATTCACAGTATCAACAATTCACAATATTTAGCACAGTATTTACAGAAAGTCACAATATTTGGAAGGAGGAACAAAAGAAGAACACTTAAAGATTCAATCAATTAAGTTAAAGATTCAATCAATCAATTCACCTGGTTTCCCTAAGAGGGGAACCAGCTTAACTTCACATTTAAAGATTTACTCAATCAAGTTAAAGATTCAATCAATCAATTAACACAAGGAATTAACTACTTTCCCTAAGAGGGAGTTGATTCAGTCAACAATTCACAATATACTGATCTTCCACTCATGGGGCAAACATTAACTTTAGTTTCCAAATAAAGTTCTTAGAAAGCCACAAAAACTTTCCACCCCTTGATTTCCAACAGACCTCAGTTTAGTCTAAGGGGAGGCCTTTTCTTCATTTTGACTCTGGGTAGTCTCTCTGATTCCCTGGATCCTATTCCCAGTTCCCAGCTCCCTCCTGAGTCTGCCAAACAATCACCTAGATTCAGGAGCTGGAAGCTGCCAGGCTCTCGTCCAGTCTTCAGAGATGAACAGCTCCCAGGTTCTTGTCCAATCCTTAGGGCAATCCCCGGCACACACTGAAGTTCACAGGGTTCAGCACACCTCAAACCCTTCAGGACTTCTCTTGCCTGGAACTCAAGGATCAGCCAGGCCACAAACAAACAATGTCCCATCCTGTTCATATCTTCAGTCAGTTTCACTGAGGAGCCAAATCCAAAATCTCTCTTGTATAGCTAAAATTCTGTCTTACATACATCACTGGCCTTCTCCCAAGTCAACAGGGGAGTGTCTCAGCCAATAGCCTTCTTCCAAGTCAACAGGGGAATTCATGTCTTTTCACCAATGGACAGAGTTCTATACTTAGCCCTAAGTTACTAGGTGCTACTTAGCCCTAAGCATCTGATCTACTTAGCCCTAAGTATCTGATCTACTTAGCCCTAAATATCTAATAAATTGATTACCATTACACCTCATAATCTGATTTTTTTAGATATCATCATAGTCAGTTCATGCTGTGCCCTCTGTTTATATATACATGTAAATACATATGCCCACGCTCATATTTATATATATATACACACACACACATATGTGTATATACTTTTTTATATACACATACACATACACCCTCTTTTACATAAATATAAGTATGTATACATATATACATATATATTCCCTTCAACTATTCTCATACTAAGAAAAGTCTTATGAGTTAACAATTATCATTTTTCCATGTAGCAATGTAGTTAGCAAAACTTTAATAAGTTCCTCATCATTTCTTTTTCCCATTTACCTTCTCATGCTTCTATCTTGATTCTTGTATTTGAAAGTCAGGTTTTCTGTTCAGCTTTGCTTTTTTTCATTAAGAGTACTTGAAAATTCTCTATTTCATTGAATGACCATATTTTCCCCTTAACCATTTTACTCAGTTCTTCTGGGTAGTGATTCTTTGTTTTAGTTCTAGCTCCTTTGACCTCTTCGGACTTCCCACTGATGCCACTTCTCACCCCCAGGGGCACGGCCTGGACCACATTCTTCCATTCCCCTGTTCCAACAGAGTTCCCCACTGACCTATTACTTTCTCTTTGATGTTTATGGACTGAGAGGTCTGGAAAACACCACAGTGGACAATTCACTCTCCTGAGAGCTACTTTGGCCACCACCTGTCAGGCTGCCATGGGGCCAGAATCCCAAGCTCAACTGGGACTGTGCTGGGCTCTCAGATCAGTGCAACACACCCTTTCTGTTGGCCTGCCAAGTTGCCTTCTGTGGGAAATTTCTTTCTCTTTGTCACTTTGGGGGTTCTGTAGCTCTAGAATTTGTTTAGAGTCATTTTTAATGTATTAGAAGTGATTAGAGCAGGAGCTCACACAAAGTTTGCCCTTCTATTCCTCAATCTTGGCTCCATGCCCCACTTTTAGACAATTCTTCTCATGAGGATCTTTTTCCTGAGCCAAAATTTACAATTTCTCTGTATTACTCCTACTTCTTCCCTCTGGGGCAAAGCTGGACAAGTCTACTCCCTCTTCTACATGGCACTCCTTTAAATACCTAAACACAACTACAGTATTTCCTCTGAGTCTTTTCTACTGTAGTCATTAATTAAAGTCATTACTTTCGTCATTGTTTGCAAAGATGATACATATTGTGTGGTGAATTTTGAATGTGTCCAATGTGGAAAGGCAAAGTTGGCAAATACAAGTACCAAATATTTCATCAAGGTGGACAATTTACATACCAACTGAAGTAAATTCAATTGTAATTATTTTAAAATATTGGCAGCTTTTATTTATTTGGTTTTTTGTTTTATAGTTGTATATTTGAATTCCTTCATGTGGAAGAGGAGACATTTACTCAGCCCTTATCAAATATAGACCTATTTTTTTTATTCAATTGATCAATCAACTGTCTCCATCACAATTAACATATCTAGTAATACTGGATGTATAGGTGTTTAGGGAAGACTAATATATCTAATGTGAGGGCTACTGACTCCTTTTCATAACTACTTTCCACCTTTGGTGCCCACCTACCACCTAACTCTCATCTGTGACTCCAAGAAACTGTAGCATGCACAGTGACCATGCCCTGGTAAACCATTTCAACACACAAGTTAAATTAGATTGAGGATAACTAAAGAGGAATCAACCCTGTTGGTGAGTTGGGACAGGGGGTATCTACCCCAAACATGGGAAGACTTCTGAAATCAATAGGCAGATATGAAGAGTTTTTCCATTGAGTCATGAAGGTGGTAGAAGCAGATGCTGTGAATCACTTAGAACTTGGATAGATAACAAAGATAGCATGGTTATCCAGTGCATCCTAAGTCATCACCAGTCATCTTGATATCTGTATTGCCACTGAACTTCTATGACTCTGAAAGAGAGATTGAGGCCTACCACTTTGTGCAACTCTGCCTTACTTAAATTGAATTTATGAACAAGTCAAAAGGTATTACCCACACCATTTTACCATTTTAATCTGCCTCAAAATCCTGTGTGATGGGCATGTGATGAATAGCAGCAGGTATGGATATAGTGGGAGCTACAGTCACAACTTAAGGGTCATCTTCTTATTGTATTGAAGTATCAGAGGGAATTGACAGCCCCCTGGTGTCTGAGAAGCTTTTTTTTTTTTGCTTTTTGGAGGGCAGTTGGGGTTAAGTGACTTGCCCAAGGTCACACGGCTAGTTTTTTGTGTTAAGTGTCTGAGGCCGGATTTGAACTCAGGTACTCCTGACTCCAGGGCCGGTGCTCTATTCACTGCGCCACCTAGCCGCCCCCTGAGAAGCATTTTTAAAAAAATATCTCTCCTTCTGGTTTGAGAAAGAGCCTAGAAAAGGTGTCCCTACAAACTGTCCACTTCACCTACTACCCTGACCTGATTACCGTGGCAGGCAAGGGTCTTGCATTCAAAATACATGCACACACACACACACACACATACTACCATTGGTACATGGAATGTGCACTCAGTTATGGATAATATGAAATCTACTAGACCTGAAAGTTCTCTTGTAGTAAGAGAACTCAGCAGACATCACATCCAAATAGCAGCCCTGAGTGAAACAAGACCAGCAAATGAAGGCCAGTTTACTGAAGTCAGAACTGAAAGCATGTTTTTCTAGAGTGGCCTCAGGGATGAGGAAAGCTGTGAAGCTGGCATAGGTTTCGCAATTAAAAAGATTCTAGTCAACAAGTTTGTATGCCTTTCTAAAGAAATGAAGCACAGGTTCATTAAAACACAATTGCCACTTTCAGCAAAGTGCCACTCAAGTAAGACTGCATCTTTGATTAACTTACAGACTTAGTCAACCAAAGGTATAAAACACCTATTTGTAATTTCTAAACCTCTATTTAATCAATCAATTAGCATATAAGTTAGGTGAAAAATAAATTTCAAATAAGGTCAAATGAGCTAATAGTTGAAGAGCACTTAGCACTCAGTCTCTACCACATAGTAGGCAATTAATAAAAGTCTATTCCTTCCCTCCCTTTTCTCTTTTAAAATATGACTTGTGCAGCAGCCACAATCGCTCTTTATGTAAAAAAGCAAAACAAACAAAAAAAACCAGTTCACACAATACCACTCTATATAACTTATTTCTTAGCTTTTAACTTTTTCAAACAAAGCTTAGCAAGGTAGTCATTTGAAACTTTGTTAGAAAATTTGATTATATCTGAGTTATTAATATATGAACTACAAATAAAAGAGAAAAGGGCTTTCAAACTTCCACTGTCACCTTTATACCTGGAAACTTTGTAAACTACAGGCAATTGATGAAACACTTTCTCAAAATGAGGAGCTTTTTCCTATTGTCTGACTCTTTTGATAGCAACACTGTGCGACAGATTCACAGAGCCTTTTTTTTCTTTAAAACAAGAAAAGTGAAAAATAAGATTTCACTTTTATTCACCAGAGAGGTGTATTACTTTGGTGAGTTAAATGATGTTTGTTCATAATGCACTTGAGTTTCTAGGGAAAATAGTGCTATATAAATGCAAAGTATTCTTGTTGCTACAGTGGTTCAAAATAGACTTTGGGAAGTTAGGGTTTGGGAGAAATAAGATGTGACTGGTGTTTCTCATTTTAGCTTTAAAAATGCTTTAGACTAGAGAATGAGAGGGGAAAAAAGCCTATTTTTTACTTCTCATCTTCCATAACATTTTGCTCTTTGTTTTCTTTAAAAAATCCACTTCCTTGGCAGGTTATTTTAGCAATCAAAGTGGGATTTTGATCTTGTATTCACTAAGATGCTTCCACTCCCCATTCTGAAGCCTTTTGATAAATTGAATGTCTGACTTATTACCTTTTTATTGGCTTTCCCCACAAATGTTTCATACCTGTTCTCTGATTTTGGTGGTCTTCAGCCTAATTCTTGGCACTTTTATTTGTGATTTAATTTAAATCTGGTAATATTCTAAAGAGTTAGGAGAGAAGTCTGTTGGAATGCAAACATCAGGTCTTGTCATTTTGACAGTCAATGGATTCTTGTTTTAGCTACTTTAACCTCCTCTTGATATTGTAGCACTTGTGACTTTATACTAAGAGGACAATAATCCAGAACAAGGGGCTGCTACTGCTATCACAAGCCTGGAAAACGGATAGAAGTAAAGTGCTGTGCTGTTCAAAGAATTTCACTTGATTCCTCTTGAGCTCCCATGTTTGTTGCCCTGAAGTCTTGTTCTGGTTCGTTTTTGTTGCATAATTTAGGTCAAAAAGGGATTTCTGTAAACACATGCATCACAGCTGACCCTATCAATGATGTCTTAGTCAGGTATAAAATACCACACAACTTAGAATGGGAGTATAATTATCATGTTGAGAGGAAATTTTGGTTGAATTAAAAAATGGTCTATGAATAATTTCTAGCTATGGTTCTGCCATAATTATGTAGGACTTTTAGGAAGTCATTTCACATCTAAGAATTTCTGTTTCATATTTTGTAAATATGTATATTGTAATTGTTAAATTCTGAGAAATTGTCTCCCTTTCTTTTCCTTCCTTCCTTCTTTTCCACAGTTTATCCAGTGATCCTTGCAGAAAAGAATCATTTCCTATTTTCAGATTTATTGATCAATTGGTTAAAGAGTCAAAGTTATTTCGGATTCCTCCTTATAGTTAGAGAATAGGTACTGCTTTCAGAGGACTGATTGGTTCTTTGGAAGAGAGCTGAATTCTGCAGCATTGTGAAGAGCTGTTTGAGATTTTGCTCTCTGTCTTCATCTACAAGCTAAAACAGAAGAAATGAGCTAAGGGTAACTTTATTCCCTACTATTGCACTCTCTAATTTGGGAGGGAGAAATAAGGGTTTGCATCTGCTTTGCTATGAGGAGAGGTTTGGTATTTTTGAAAACATTTAAAATAAAAAGACAGAATCCCCTGCTATTTGAAGAGCTGTCCATAGAAAGACTGCATGTCTTTATTGCCAGCTGTAGCTCAAAAGTTAGAAATTCTTCAGAGCATTGCAATGGATCAAAGGAACTTGGCAGTTCTCCAGTTTCAGGGAATTGCTTGTCACTGAAAGAATTTAATACTTTCTCAGCACCTTACCAAGGGTGCTTGTGTGCTAAAAGAGTTAATCAGTGCTTCTACAACCTAGGATTAGTAATAGAGCTCAAAAGAACAATTATGAGGGTCTGAAAGTGAATGGATTAAAGAGGAACAGCTTTTCCTAGTAGGTGATGGGTAAGATCCAATATAGTCAGACCAGAGGTGTGAGTTGCTCTGGGCACATTAGTATTTCCATTCATGTGCATCCCTGCTAGTTTTCTTCAAATCTAGTTCACTGTGTGCACTGTTGAAAGAGTGTAACCCACTTTATCAGAGAACTATTATACTTAGTTTATTCTTAATCTTCCATTGTATAAACATTTATTATTCTGACTCTTGCCTTTCATTAAGGAAATGTTATGATTATTTCTGATTTTTACCTTCTCTTGGGTAAAAGTTTTGATTATTCTTTATTTTGTCTTATCATGAAATAAATATTTCATGTTTAAGACTCGTGAAGTCAGGATGACTTATTTTGTATAAACAGGGAACACACTATTAGGAGCTCAAGAGTTGCCATAGTGAGTTTTAGGAGTGTATCTCTCTATACACCAGGCTATTTCTCAAACTGTGAGAGAATAGTGAATGGTAATAGTATGGTTCTGGACATGGATAGTCAACATCACTTTGGGGAAAAACGTTGCTTAAATCCATAGAGATAATAAATAACTTATTCAGGGATACAAAGTCATTATGTTTATGAGTTAGGACTTAAGCTCAGGTTTTTTTTTTCTTTTTTACTCTGTGGCTGCTGTTCTGTTACCACCCTGCCAATGTCTTGTTTGCATTACAATTTTAGTAAGCTAGGTTCTTATGAGTAGTAATGACAAAGACATACTTTGAATTTTAGGAAAACTGAGGTTTTTCAGATTGCTCCCAAAGGCACTGCCATTCTACTGTTTTTGATCAGTCATTTTGGCCATTTTTTGATTATTTGTGATCCCATTTGGGGTTTTCTTGGGAGAGATATTGGAGTGGTTTGCCATTTTTTTCTCCAGTTCACTTTACAGATGAGAAAGTTGCAGTAAACAGGGTTATGTGACTTGCCCAGAGTAACATAGCTGGCAAATATCTAAGGCTGGATTTGAACTCAGGGCTTCCTGATTCCACTTTCAGTGCTTTGTCCGTTGCACCACCTAGCTGTTCTTCTGCCATTCTAACCAGTTAGTAAAAATAATATGTTATTTTTCCTCAATTATATGTGAAAGCAATATTTAACATAAAAAAGTTTTGTGTTCCAAATTCCATTCTTTTTTCTTTTCACTCCCTAAGATAGTAAGCAATCTGAATTCATTATACATATACAATCATGTAAAACATTTCCACATTAATCATTTTGTGGAAGAAGACTCAAAACAGAAAGAAGAAAAAAGAAAGAAGGAAAGAGAAAAAAGAAAAAGAGGAACAAAGAGAAAAAGAAAGAAGGAAGAAAAGAAGGAAGAAAGAAAAAAGGAAGATAAATAGCATACTTCAGTCAGTATTCAGAATTCTGCATTCAGATTGATCAGTTCTTTATCTGGAGGCAGATAGCATTTTTTTTGTCATGAATCCTTTGGAATTATGTAAGTCATTGGCATTTATTCATCATTCAATATTGCTGTTACTGTGTACAAGTTTCTCTTAGTTCTGTTTACCTCATTCTGTATCTATTCATGTAAGTCTTTCTAGGTTTTTCTGAAATCATTCTGCTCATCTTTTATTATAGCACAATAGTATTACATTACAATCAAATACCACAATTTCTTAGCAAATGCTTATTTTCAAGAAATGTTTCATTAATGATGATGCAACTAGTCAATTTTGGGAGGAAATACACAACTAAGTCTTCAAATTTGTGTGTTTTGAGAAAGTTGCAATTCGAATGCCTAATTCCTACATCAGTGCTCTTTTCAACGCAACATATATTCTCTGTATATAATATATATAATAATGTATAGCATACATATTATGTATAACATATATAATATATTGTAATTTATACTACATATGATTATATATTGTACTATATATACACTATATGTGTGCATATATGTATATATGTGTATACATATATGTGTGTATATATATACATATATGTGTGTGTGTGTGTATATATAAAGTGCTTTGGAAACTGTTACATGCTTTATATCTGAACTATTATCATTGTCCTTAGTGGTTCTAAAGTTGATTCTTATGCCAGATTCTGAATGTGATTCTTAATTAAAGATACTATTTTATCTTAGTAATTATAGAAGCATAATCACATAGCTGGAAGAGACATTGACAGAAGCTAGCTAGTCTAACCATAATTAAATAAAAAGGGTCTCTGCAGAATTCCTGACAAGATATCATAAAACTTTGGCTTGAAGTTGTCAAATATAAGGAAAATCAGTACCTCCCAAGGTAGATTGTTCCACTGTTGGAGAGCTCACTTCTAAAGCGCTCTCTGTTCTGCTTTACCCTACCGCATATGCCTTGCTCTTCTAAGAATGACTCTACCATCACACTTACTTGATATTGGTGAATTCCTTTCAGGAAGTCAAACTATGAGGAGTCAGGAGCACATCACTCCCTTCATTCCTAGGTGTTCTGCTTTACCTCCACATTGGCTTTCTTGTTCACATGTGGGTACTTTCTTTTTATTCCCTCTTCATTATGTCTTGATATTCACTAAAATTTTTTTTGGCAGTTCAATTGTTATGGCACTGATTAAGTAAATTAATTTATGTAGAATTGTCATTCATATACTATTGGCCTAACCATGAGGAAATGATTTTTTTCCCAGTTGTTTAGATTTGACTTTATTTGTGTGAAGAAATATTCATAATCATGTTCATAGAGTTCTTGGGTTTGTATTGACGAGAAGATTCTCAAATATTTTATTTTATCTATCTACAGATATTTTAAATGGAATTTCTCTTTCTGTCTCTTGCTGCTGAGCTTTGTTGGTAACATAGAAATGCTGATGATTTATGTGGGTTTATTTTATATCCTGCGATTTTGCTTTTATTCCCTCCTCCTGTATACCTCCCTTTTATGTTTTAGCTTCCCCTATTAAAATGTAATATGGCAATTAGGTGGTGCAGTGGATGGCATTCTGGCCCTGAAATCAGAAAACTCATCTTCTTGACTCTAAATCTAGCTTCAGACACTGATTAGCTGTCTGAATCTAGGAAAGTCATTTAACCCTGTTTACCTCAGTTTCTCATCTGTAAAATGAGCTAGGGAAGGAAAGTACCTTTGCCAAGAAAAACCCAAATAGGGTCACTAAAGGTCATAGATGACTGAAACAACTAAGCAACAACAAAATTAATATGAAAGCATCTTGAATTTAATGACCATCTTGTTTTCTTATTTTTGTGTCTCTATTGAATAGAACAGTGCCTGGTACATAGGAAGTACAAGGGTAGAGCACAGTAAATTCTATAGCTAAGTTTAGTACTTCCCCCAGAACCTGCTCTTCAAATATTGAAAGATACCATCATGTTTCCAGTAATTTTTCTTTGTGCTATTCATCCCCAGTTCCTTCATCCAATCCTAATTCCAATCTCCAATTAAGGAAAATAAAAAAAAATTTATTGCAGCTCCAAAAAAAGGGGTGGAGGTAGGGGGTGGTGATGCAGAAAGAAGGCTAAGATGCATTTTATTATTTTTATTTTTATTTTTTTGTAAAATGTACATGTTCAGACCGGGGATGCAGTAGAGTGACACCAGTAAGGAAGTTTAATTCCAAGCAAGGTGGGATTTTTGTTGTTTTCTTTTTGGGGTTCAGTTTACAAGGATCAGGCTAAATTGTCAACATCTGAAGGATTAATCTCCTTTGAACCATGATAATTCACAGTTGTGCCAAGTCAAATAGATTTTGTACCTTCTGACTCTGAGCCAATCTGGGGCTGAGTCTTTGTTATATATTGTGGGGGGCTGTCATTTTGCTTTGGGGGTATGCTTATGAGAAGGAACTTTTGATTTCCTGGTCAAGACTCTGAGTAGCCATTTGTTCAGAGAACACTGACTGCTTAGACCTCTGTGCTCTCTCTCTCTTTTAAAATTATTATTATTTTTATTTGTTTCTTGCTTAGATCATTCATTTTCATGACATTTTTGAATTACAAATTTTCTCCCTGTCTTTCCCCTGCCCCAACCCTAAAACAGCAATCCCACTGTAAAGCCCCTCCCCTGCTCTGCTCTCTTCCTTTCTGGAAGGGCAGGGAGGGTCTCCTTATCCCAGCCCCTGTATATCTTAATTCCTAGTTGCAGGTA
>CM053599.1:156274650-156320868 GCA_028646575.1 Pseudocheirus occidentalis | reverse complement strand
TGCCTGTAGGGCTTTCTGTCTTGTGGAGAGTTTTGGAGCTTGAAAATCTGTTTAGCGTCCCATTTTCTGAGTTTTTTAGTGTGTTTGTGTGGGAGCTGTGGTGCTTTGCTGCTTCTACACCGCCATCTTGGCTCCGCCCCCCATTACTCTTGCTTTTAACCCCAACTTTTTTGCTCTACAAATCATATTATTACAAGATTTGTGGTCCGTCAATGAAGTAGCTGCTGTATCTTTTGTGATCCTTATTGTAGCACCATGACATCTTTTTTTAAATTTTCTTGTTGCTTCTAATATTTTCTCCTTAAAATGTGAGCTTAGAAAGTTGGCAATGATATTCCTGTAGGTTTTTCTCCTGGAATCTTTTTCAGGTGGTGATCAGTTGATTTTTTTCTGCTTTTTTCTTCTTTTTCTAGAACTTCAGGGCAAATTTCCTTGATAACTCCTTATAATATTATATCAAGATTATTTTTAATCATAATTTTAAGATAATGTGACTTCTTATGTTATTGCTCCTCAATCTTTCTCCAGATCAGTTGTTTTTCTGAAAAGATATTTCACTTTCTCTTTTTTTCATTCTTTTGATTTTGCTTTATTATTTCTTAGTGTCTTAGAATATCATTAGTTTCTTATTTCCCAATTCTACTTTTCAAGAAATATTTTTTTCTTTAAATTTTTGATTCTCTATTTTAAGTTGGTTGACTTATTTTTCATAAATTTCTTGATTTTCTTGGGTTGCTCTTTTTTTTTTTAAATTTTCCCCCTATATGTCTCTTATTTGATTTTTAAAGTCCACTCAAAGTTCTTCCAGGAACTCCTTTTGCTCCTGGGACTATTTGATGGTTTTCATTGAAAAAAGAGTGTTGTCAGTTGTGTGTGTGTGTGTGTTTGTTTGTTTGTGTGTGTGCTTTTTAAAATCTCCATCATCTTCCTTTGAATTTGAATCTTTAGTTCCTTTCCCTGGCAGTCTTCAGCAGGAGTTCTTAGCAGAGATTCTGACTGGCTCAAAAAAAAAAAAAAAGGATTTCCAGACACAGCAGCAGCTGCAGCCTCTGCCACTGCTGCTTCCAGTCACCACCACAGGGACTAGCTTGGCTCTGACTTTCTCTTGCTCCACCCCTTCCTGCTACATAAACAAATTCAAGGGGTATGGAAGATCTTCAGTCCTCATTATCATTACACTGGATGTCAGATTTGAAATATGATTCAGAATTTTAGAAGATAGCAAGCTCACTTTCTCTCATATATGACAACGCCTATGAAGAAATCCAGTGTAATTTTATGCTTCAATAAGAAAGGCACAGATTTAAAGATTAATAATTCTACTTTTCTATGTCCTGCTTATACCTCATGGAGTTTTGTGTTCAGTTTGAAGCATGCCATTCATATGTTAAAGAATATCTCCGTGATGCCAACCATTATTATAAAGAGCTTGAAGTTCATACCATTTGAGAATTGATTGAAGGAGTAGAAAATGTTAATCCTGACTGTGAAATGACTTGGTGGTGGTTTTGGAATGGTATTGATAACTGAAAAGTCATCATGTGGAATAGAGATTAAAATCAAGCCAAGAGAGATCTTGAACTTGGAAAGCCCCTATACGTTATTATCTAGTCTATTAACCATTAGGTACTCTATCCATTTTAATCCACAGATAAAGACATTGAATCCAGAGAGAATAATTAATTTGTTCAAGGTTATAAGGGCAAAGATTATACAAGGTGGAATTTTAAGTCAGGATTCTGGACCCTAGAGAAAAAAGCTCTTTCCACCATACTGTTTTTGATTTTGGCTCCAAAGGACAGACATGAGAAAGAGGAGTAGAAGTGACAGAAGGACATCCTTTGGATTCATGTCAAGGAAAAACAAGCTTCCTAACAAAGCAATAACAAAATCTAATAACTTGGGGATAGCTAGGTGGCCCAGTGAATCGAGTAACGACCCTGGAGTCAAGAGAACCTTGGCCTCAGACACTTAACACAAACACTAGCCATGTGACCTTGGGCAAGTCACTTAACCACAATTTCCCTCCAAAAAGCAAAAAAAAAAATCAAATAACTGAATTTCTAGGTAACAGGTTTTCTATTAATGGAATAGAATAGCCTTTCTTTTTTCCTTAATGGTTTTCTTTCTTATTTTGCCCCATTTAACAGTATTTTTTTCCA
Organism: Pseudocheirus occidentalis; assembly: GCA_028646575.1. Classification (NCBI taxonomy): domain Eukaryota; kingdom Metazoa; phylum Chordata; class Mammalia; order Diprotodontia; family Pseudocheiridae; genus Pseudocheirus; species Pseudocheirus occidentalis. The sequence goes on along the minus strand of CM053599.1, from coordinate 156,318,706 downwards.
ATTACATATAAAGATAGTTTTCAATGTTCAATTTTATTAGATCTTGAGTGCCAAATTTTTCTTTCCCCTCCCCCTCCTTTAAACCTTCCCAAGATGGCAAGCAAACTGTTATAGGTTATACATGTACCACTATATTAAACGTATTTCCATATTAGCATATTGTGAGAGATGAATCAATATAAAAGGGAAAAACCTTGAGAAAGATAAGCAACAACAAAAAAAGTGAAAATAGTATGCTTCAATCTGCATTCAGACTCTATAGTTCTTTTTTTTCTGGATGTCAATAACATTTTCTATCATGAGTTTTTTGGAATTATCTTGTATCATTGTGTTGCTCAGAAGAGCCCAGAGTTGATCATTGTACAATGTTGTTCTTACCATGTGCAGTGTTCTTGTGGTTCTGCTCACTTCACTCAGTATCAGTTCACGTAAGTGTTTTTAGGTTTTTCTGAAGTCTACCTGCTCATTATTTCTTATAGAACAATGGTATTTCATTATATTCACATACAACCACTTGTTCAGCCATTCCACAATTGGTGGGAAACCCATGAATTTCAAATTCTTTGACATCATAAAAAGAACTGCTATAAATATTTTTGTACATTTGGGTCCTTTTTCCCTTTTTTATGATCTCTTTGGAATACTAACCTATTAGTGGTATTACTTGATCAAATGATATGCCAAGTTGTGCAGTTCTTTTGGAATAGTTCTAAATTGTGCCATATTGGATCATTTTACAACTTTAACAATACTTTAGTGTTCCAGATTTTCCACATCACCTCCAACATTTATCATTTTTCTTTTCTGTCATATTAGTCAATCTGATAGGTATGAGATGATACTTCAGAGTTGCTTTAGTTTACAATTCTCTCATCAAGAGTGATTTAGAGAATTTTTTCATATTACTATAGATAGCTTGAATTTCTTCATCTAAAACAACCTGTTCATTTTCTTTGACCATTTATGAAATGGGGGATAACTTGCATTCTTATAAATTTGACCCAGTTCTCTACATTTTTGAAGTGAGGCCTTTATCAGAAACATTGACTGTGAAAATTGTTTCCCAGATTTCTACTTTCCTTTGAATCTTGCTTACATTGATTTTGTTTGTGTAAAACCTTTTTTAAATTTGTTATCAAAATTACCTGTTTTACATTTTATAATGTTTCCTATTTTTTGTTCATAAAGAGTCTCTATAGATCTCATAGGTAAACAATTCCTTGCTCTCCTAATTTGTTCTCACACTTTGTCTAAATCATGTACCAGTTTTGACCTTATCTTGGTATACAGTGTGAGATATTGTTCTATGTCTAGTTTCTGCCATACTATTTTCCAGTTTTAATGGAAGTCTTAAAACAAAGACAGGATTATAATTTTTTGTTATCTTTTAGAGAATTTTCTTATTGAGCTGTGGGTTAGACTTCTACATCTGAGGTTCTAGAATGGTAGGAAATGATATATTTAATAAATATCCTCTTTATTTGTAAAATAAACTTTGTAAAAGCTTAAACTTGAAAATATCTTAGAAAATCTGTTTTAAAAATTCTCCTGCTGAACCCCGTCATGGTTTGTTTTCCTTTATATTCTTCATTACATTTTGGGAGCCTATTTTCAGATCATATTTAACTAGCAGAAAATGATGTTTACAAATACTCCTCAAAATATAAGAAGGAAATAGTGGAGATCCCATATCTACATACAACAGATGGATGAATTGTTATATGATTAGTGAGTTCATCTTTATCACTGTGAGTTCACTTTGGTGGTAGCCATGAGAGTTACAGTAATATTAAATATATATATATATATACTCTCATTGTTCAAACAAGCTCTACATTTGGTAAACTGATATATGACTAATAGGATCACTGTGGTGTCTTTTAAAATGTCTTTTATAGAACTTAGGAAAGTGATACTATAGAGTAGGGACTCAAGTGATGTGTAAAAATTAATTATTTGTACATTCTCACATTGCATCAGCTTATAAATACCATGGTGGCAGACACTCTACAATTCTCGGGCATTAGTAATTTCTCACAGATCACACTCCATAGAATTAAGGAATAGCTACACAAAAGAGAAAGTGAGTAAAGGGGAATGACAATCTAAAGGTTTTTTTGGAGTATCAGGACCTCCAATGAGTCTGAAAAGAAGACAATCCTGTTTCATTTCCACTGATGTTCGTATCCATGGAAACTCCTTTTTAATAGCACTCACATCAGACTGGAAAAACAGGTATGCTCCTTTCTGAAAGTGAGTGCATTAAAAGAAACCAGCCCTTTGCAGAGAAGGTCAGCTCTCAGCTCTTGAAAGCCTTCAAGAGTTTGGTGGCCGAGAAAGCTGGAGGGCTATAAATCCTTAGTTTCTTTGCTAAGGAGACTGGCTCCTGAGAATCACATCAGCACTCTCTAACACAGAGAGAGAAATGTAAATTCTTTATTCCCTGCCTATGATGTTGCACTCTTGAGTGCTTGCTTCCTTGGCTAAAAGAACATGCCTGAGAAGTCCATTACATGAACCAAGAGTTTAAGTATGAATAGTGACAAAGTGGGAAAGACAAGCAAAAAGATGTATGTCATTCTAAGAAGAAGAATTATTTGCAAAGAATACCAGCTGGCAAATGTCCTTTGCATAGTGATATATGTTTCAATAATATTAACATGGTGGCATTTAAAAATATATTATATTCTCAGCAATTTGGTGGTTACTATGATAAATATCTAGCACGGAAAAATCTTCTCTATTGGATTATTCAAAAAGCTAATTGAGTGCAAAAGAAATTTTAAAAGGTCATTGTATCTTTAGATCAAAATTGTGACAAATCAGAAATTCACGTCTTGTAAATTCAGGGAGAGAAACTAAACATGACAAAATAATGGAAGGCTTTATAATTCAGTATGAAACAAAAGCAACATATTTAGCTTTCTCTTGAAAACTGATAAATGTATATATATATGTATATATATATATATATATATATATATATATGATGTTTTTCTTGTTCTTTGAAGCACTTTAAAAGGGAAATGTTTCATTTTGGAAGCGATAAAGATTATTTTATATATCCTGGAATTTCTGGAAGGTCATCATAAATAATATGTTTCAATAGTAAAATAAAATTTAAAAGAAGGTTTTGATGATAGTGTTGTTCTCTGTGCTTAGGACTGTATTTTTGCTCTAGACAATTAGGTCATTTTCAGAGCATGTCTAAGTCATATGTGAAAAAAAACTAAATTTTCCTCTGACCTGATTAATGTCCATTTTAAATATACCTTAATCCCAGGTGGCCTGTAAGATCCATGTGAACAAGAACTCATTTCATGCTCTCTTGTATTGTCCATAGAATTTAGTGTTTTGACAGACACACATGGCTCATAGAGAAAATGTACATCACTAAATTTATTACATTCTCTTTTATATTATTGTTGTGTGCCTCTCTGTTATTTAACAATCAAGACTTTTGGAAATTGAACTACAGATTTAACTTTGATACTCTTGTCTAGGAATATTAAATGAAGAGTGTTTGGATTTTTTCTATTATTCATATACATAGACAGAATGTCCAAATCTGCATACAGTTATATGAAATGCAGAACAAGGAATAAGAACAATAAAAAGTCGGTAAATATCAGCCAAGTCACACCAAATCTATAATATTCCAATGTCATATGATGTTCACTTTGTTTTTTTAAATCATCTTCATTGAACACTTGACAAACAATATCAAATATGAGCATTTTATATAGAAGATCAGAGAAAAGGGATCATGTATCAAACCATGAATCTCTGAAACATAAAACTTGTATTTTAAACACATAATAAATTTGACATGTTAGTTTCAAAGCTATCATATTCATTTGTTTCTCCTAAACCAGTTTTTATTCTATTCAATACATTAAAAATGTTGTAATTACCTTTTCGTAATTGTCCCTTTAAAAAGGGACAACCCTGTTGCTATTTTCCCTTAGATCCCCTGCAAAAAGCCTACTTGCAACAAATAAACAGAGCCAAGCAAAAAAGGAAAAAACCCACAATTAATTTTGTCCAAAAATACAAATTATATGTCACTGTAGAGCCAAATACAAGAAGCTTTCCAGAGAACTACTCCTATGAACAACTTCAAGATTCTGATTACATAGTATAGTACAGTGAACTCTGTTTATTCGGCAGTAAATTAAGACAAAACATTCACAGAAATCAAAGTACAGAATTCACAATGTTATGACATAACTTGTCAATAAAATGGCCACATAATTTTCACCAAATTGGCCATATAGTTTTAAACAAAGTACATTCATTTAGTAACTCAATCATTTAGTAACTCAATCATTAGGAAGTTCTTAATTCAATCATCCTTAAGGAGGCTTGTCTCCTTAATGGACACAAAATACAAAGGTTCTCCAGCCCTAGGTCACATTGTATTAATCACTTCAATCAAAAAGTCTTCTTTTTTCTTAATTGGAGAAGTCCTTAACTCAGTGATCTAAATGTAAAGTTCAACATTCTCCACCCCTAGGCCCCAGAAAATCATGATCTTCTGCAGTTTGTATTAAATACCCAAGAAGAAGTCTTTTCATCTTGCCTTGAGGCAAGCTCTCAGCTTCCATGGTTCCTTTTGCATGGAGCCAGCTTCTGTCTAAATCTATCTAACTGTCACCTGACTTCAAAGGCAGGCAGCTCTCAGTTCCTTGTCCAGTTGTGTAATTCCTGTTCCATACTGAAGCTCACAGTTTATAGTCTACCTTAAGTCCTTTACAGTTTTTGTTCTTGGGAAGACAAAGCTTAAAAAAACCTCAAATTCATACATATTGCTGAAATAAACTCAGACCCAACAACAAGGTCTGAGAAATCAGTGCAAACCATCAGTATAGTTCCAGGACCTCTTAACACATCAGTAAGACCATCCTCCATGATTTCTATAAACATATAACAAGAAAATCCTCTTTCAGGACTTCAGAACCAGCAGTAAGGTCCTAGGGCTTCTGTAACAACAGCAATGGCCTCTGTCAAGAGATGAATCTGACAAAGGAACTTCAAAACAGACAGACAAAGTACCAGCACCACACTCATACTTCCTCCCGAGTCTCCTCTCTTCTCATTTCTCAGTTCTTCTCAATTCTCTTCTCAGTTCTTCTCAGTTCTCAGTTTAGTTCTTAGTTCTTTGTTCTCCTTTCTGCCACCACAAGCTCAGTTCTCCATTCTGTTCTCAATTCATATCAGTTCTCAGAAGTTCTCAGGATCCTAAGAGATCTCTCTCTTTCTCAGCAATTCTGGCTCTCTAGCTTGGGCATTTCCTTATATATGGTATCAACTGCTCCCTGTTCTGTCTCTTCCTGTCACATCAACAACTTCCTCCCACTGTGGGATTCACAAGTCCTGGATCTTAATACTTGATCCAATCACAAACTTGAAATAAGGTACGAAGTACCTGTCTGATTGCCAATACATGGGACAGAGAAGATCTTCAAATACCATTACCATTACAGTCATTCATGTCAAAATACAAGTAACATGATAAGATGCTTCATCATTGGTTCTCTAAGTTGTTGGTCATTGCATTTTACAGAATTATTAAGTTTTTAAGGTTTTTTAATTTATTTTTTTGTTTCTGTAGCATTATTGTTATTATTGGAATTGCTTCAATGTGAAATGAGTAGAATTAGGAAAGCAGTTTACATTGTAACTACAATATTTCATTTTATTTTCTGTGATCCTTTTTTCCATCATAAACTCTTCCTTTTATCATGGTCCCAAGAGCTATCACATCCCTTAATCCTCTCATTTGTTTGTGAAACATATTTATAGCATTTTATATCTAGGTCAAGTATCCATTTGGGAATTATTTTGGTAGTTGGCACAAGCCATTGGTGTAAACGTAATTTCCGCTAGACTATTTTTCTGTTTTGCTTTTAATTTTAAACAATAATGGGTCCATCCACTAGTAGTTGGTGGAAGGCTATTTGGGTTTATTGATCACTATACTACTAAAGTTATAGCCTTTTACATATGGTATACACATTCTCTTTCATGAACCAAACTTTCTTTTCGTTATTGTTTAGGTGATCAGTCATGTGTGACTTTTCATGGCCCCATTACAACCTAATAATGTCTTGGCAAAGATACTGGAGTGGTTTGTCATTTCCTTTTCCAGGAAATTAAGGCAAATAGAGGTAAAGTGACTTGCTCAGTATCACACAGCTAGTGTCTTAGGATGGATTTAAACTTAGGTCTTCCTGATTCCAGGCTAAAGCTCTATCCACTAAGACACCAACCTGTATTTTCTCTCTCTCTCTCTCTTTTTTAACCAGTAGCAAATATTTGATGATTACTGCTTGGTAATATTAATTGAGACCTAGTACACTAGCCCTCTTACCTTTCCTCCTTTCCCCAATTATTTGTCTTTTTATTCCTAAAGATGGATTTTGTTATTATTTCTTCTAGCATTTTTGTAGAGTAGTTTAACTGTTACGCCGTTGAATAGTTAATTAATGTAGGCAACATTATTTTTTTATTATATTGACATTTCCTAAACACGAGCAATTACTATTTCTCCAAATATTTTGCTCCCTTTATTAATTCATGTAAAGATATTTATTTTGTAAGTACATTCATAGCATTACTTTCTTTTAGTAGGTGAAATCCCAAGCATTTTATATATTCTGCATTTATTTTAAATGGAATTTCCCTTAACATTTCTCTACTGAAATTTGCTGTCAATATATAAAATGCTGATCCATTTGGATTTAATTTTTTCCTGCACTTTTGCTGAAATTATTAATTTTTAATTAATCTTTAGTTGTCTCTCTAGGGTTTGATAAGTAAATGGTAGTATCTTCTATAGAAGTGATATTCCTCTTTACTTATGTTTATTTACTATGTTTATTAATATTTGTTTTACTGATATAATTCTCATTCCTAGTACTACATAAAATAATAAGAAAATTATATGTGTCTTTGTTTTGCCCTTGACTTCTTTGGAAGGGACTCTAGTTTAAGTTCATTAGGTAGAATTCTCACTCTTGCATTTACCTAGACAGAATTAGTGACATTCATTTATGTTCATGACTTTAGTGTTTTTAAAAGAAATGTGTATTGTATTTTCTGCATTTATTAACATAATATGATTTTATTATAATTTTTATTAATATGGTTGATTATTGTCATAGATTTCCTCATATCAGAGGAATCCTCAATTCCTAGTATGAATTGAGCATATCAAAGTGTATAACCTTTTGTCATATTTTTATAACCTCTTTTTAAGTATTTTATTTAATATTTTTTCATTGATATCAGTTTAGTGTGCTGGTTTATAGTTTTCTTTCTTCTTCATTAACGCATTAACTCCCATTTGTATCATTGAGGGGGTTTTGTAAAAGTCCTTAGAACCTATTTTTTTTAGAAAATTTTATGCAATATTAAAATTCTTCTTTGGTAGAGCATCCAAATCCACTTAATCCTGTTCTTATTGTTTTTGTTATTTTTATTCTTACTATTGTCTCATTAGTAGCACATATCCATTGTCTGATTCATTTTTGTTCCCCCAAGACTGGGTTCACTGTTATGTGTCTTATTTTGTTAACCTGTACATTTTACATACTTAGAAATGTCAACTTATTGCATTTAAGTTGTCAGTCTTATTAGTATATAATTGGCCAAAATAATTTCTAATACTTTATTTCTTCTTTATTTTTGTGAATTACAGTTGTTTTCACATTATCTCCACTATAACACTGTGAGTTTCTTGAGAGCAGAGACTGTTTTTATCTTTCTTTGCTTAGCACATGGTAGGTATAAATAATTACAAGGTGATATTTTCTTCAGTGAGGCAGTTGACTCACTCTCTTTTCATGATTTTGGTGCATCATTCTTTCTCTTTCCAATTTTTCCTCTACGTCTCTTACTTGAGTTTCAAAAATCCTTCTTGAGCTCTTCCATGGTCTGTGGCCAGTTCATATTTTTCTTGGAAGCTTTTGATGCAGGTGTTTTGACTTTTTTGTCTTCTTCTGGTTCCATGTTTTAATCCGCTTCGTACCCCCAAAAGGATTCTGTAGTCTGATTGTACTTCCCCTGTTTGTTCATCTTGCCAGCCAATTACTTGACTTTTGAACTCTTTGCCATAGTAGAACTCTGTTTCCAAAATGGAGAGAGTTGTGTACCAAAATGCTAGAGTTTGGACAGCTCCTGCCAGAGTTGTTGTCAAAGCTATTGATGCAGTTTGGGATGTTTTTGCCTGTAACCTCATTTGTAAAATTCATTTGTATTCGGGTACCTATGAATGTCATGTCAGTTTGTAAGCCTGTGTAGTTAAGTTGTAAAAGTCACACTTTCCCCCTGCCATAAAGGCATAAACTTTCCCTCTTCCCTTCCCCCAGCCTAAAAGTCTTTACCCTTAGCCAGCAAGTCTGCCTAGAAACAAGCTTCAAAAGTGTTATATAAACAAACCCTTAGAGAAATGCATTGCCTCTTTGTTCTAAGTGCCCAGCTTCACCCAAAAGCCTTGAACATTATCAGACAAGATAACTCAGTCTCAATAGGGTACCTCCTGACTCCCTTATCAGTCTAGTTCCCAGACTCGGAAATAATCAAGCCTGTCCTCCCAAACAGCCATAATGGCTATACCTCATACATTCTTGACCACCAGTAACCTAGTGACATCTCAAGATCAAAACCACACCCTGCTCTAGTCCCCACTAAGGAATTTACCAGCGAATTATGGGTAATTCACATTCACAGTTGGTACAAAAAGTGCATGTCCCTTTAAGCCATGACCACTCCTAAATTCCTCCCAAACTCCTCCCTAGCTCTACCTTTGCCCACCTAGTTAGCATAATTACCTTTGACTGACAGTTTTAGGGTTATAATAACTGTCCCTCAAGCCACTGCTCTTTGCAGTCTATCCCTTAACCTTTTCCTGCTTGCTGCAGAGCGTAAAACTTTCTTACTCTACCTTAGATCCTTGCACTTTGCAGATCCCCCTAATTCTCCTGCCTGCTACTAAGCCAGCATATCAATAAACTTTGAAACTTTGCCGAAAGACAGCTTGGGGCCTATTTGAAATTCTTTTCCAGACAAGAACCCAGTACAGATTATATGAAATCCCTTAGACACCCAGTCTCCCCATACCTCTTCACTATGAGGGGGACAACCCTCTCTACAATCACCACAAGGTTTGGCATACTAGCGTTCCTCACCCCAGGACCACCACCCAAGACTGCAACCCAGATCTAAGCATGTCAAAGTAAGAGCAATTACTCTTTGCATGGTTGCTTGCTCCCTCTACAATCTATATGTCAGGAGGGCTGAATGTAGCCACCTGGCAGCAGTGGTAGCAGCAGTGCCACTATCTCTCACCCCGGGGCCAGAGGCCAGACATTCTCTTCTCTCACCTTGGATAAACAGGGCTCCCCACTGACCTTTTACTTTCCCTTTGTATTTAAGGGTTAAGAAGTGTAGAAACCGCTCTTTTGCTGCCTGCTCGTCGCCATCATAGGTTGCATGCACTCTCCCGGGAAGGGCCTGTCCCAGTCGGCTCTGCTGTACTGCCGCAGTGTGCCCATCTGGCTGAAGCTCACCTCAGACAACGTGAAGGAGCAGATCTACAAGCTGGCCAAGAAGGGCCTGATGCCCTCCCAGATTAGTGTGATCCTGAGGGATTCTCATGGCATGGCACAAGTCTGCTTTGTAAGCAACAAAATGTTGAGGATTCTAAAGTCCAAGGGATATGCCCCTGATCTCCCTGAAGATCTTTTTCACTTGATCAAGAAAGCTGTTGCTGTTAGAAAGCATCTTGAGAGAAACAGAAAGTATAAGGACTCTAAATTCCATCTGATTCTGAATGAGAGGCGAATTCACTGGCTGGCTCGGTACTACAAGACCAAGAGAGTGCTCCCACCCAATTGGAAATATGAATCATCCACAGTCTCTGCTCTGGTTGTGTAAATTTTGGTTTAGGTACTAAAGTAATAAAAGACACCTAACTGAAAAAACAAACAAACAAACAGACAAATAATAAACAAACAGCACCACAGCTGCTGTTGACTCATTCTCCTGAAGTCTGCTCTGGCCAGTCTGGGCCATGAGCCTAGGCTAACACAGCTCACACTGGACTGTGATCAGCTCCAAGCCCAGTGTGATAGACACTTTGTGCAGGCCTGTCAGGCTGCCTTCAGCAGAAGATTTGTTTCTCTGTGTCACTTTGTGGGTTCTGTAGCTCTAAAATTTGTTTGGAATCATTTTTTTACAGGTAATAGAGGGGGCTGGAGCAGGATCTGAAGCAAATTCTTGCTTTTACTCTGGCATCTTGGGTCTGCTCCACCTCCCAATAAATAGTTATAGGTTGATTGACTGACTGATTTCTCCCTTTTAATTCTTTATGCTGGTAAATTTATTTTATTTTTTCACAGTACTCACATGCATCTATTTTATCCAGCTTTCCCAAAATAAAATTCAGATACTTAACTTCTTTTTTTTTTTTTAGCTAACAAAATTTTAGATTTGTCTACACAGGAAATGATTACATTCAAGTACTCAATTTTTCTAGCTTAACTATATATTTATTGCAAATTTATAATTTTACTTTATGTATTTAAGTGTTTAGCATTCATTGCTAAATACAGATATTTATTCATTGTTTATGGTCTCGCTAAATGTAGTTTCTATCTTTTAAACAATATTTATTTCCCTCTGTTGCCTTGCCTGAGGTTGTTAGCACTTATATTTTTAGTTCATTTAGAACAGAAGAGAATTTGTTCCAGATCCTTGGATTAACTCTATGTGAATCTTTGACTTTAAAGTATATGACATTTAAATAATAAGTGGGCAGGTGGTCAGGAGGGCAGAAGAAGCAGAGCCAAGATGGTGAAGGAGAGTCAGCAACTTAGCGAAACTCTCCTGAAATACTCCTCCAAACAAGTTTAAAGTGATATTTCAGAGGGGTCAGTGCCAAGATGGTGTAGTAAAGAATGGAAATCCCTTGAACTCTCCCCCAAACCCCTGAAAATACCTGAAAAAAATTCTAGAGCAGCAGAACCCATAAATAGACAGAGTGAAACAAATTCCCACTCCAAAACAACCTGGAAGGTCAACAGGAAAGGCCTGTTTCGCCTGGTTGGTTGAAAAGCATAGGCCAGTGCAAAGCAACACCAACACAGACCAGACCCAAGCAAACCAGGAGCAGATCTCACAGTACTGAATCACTGACAGCTCTGGCACTCTCCAGACTTCTCAAACCACAAAGAGCAAAGAAAAATTAGAAGGTGAGCAGGAAAAGTCTGTCTGTCATAGGTGAGAGAAGAGTGCAGTCCAACCCTGGCCCTAGCAGAGCCCTGGGGCATTGGCAGCAGTAGCATACATGGTTGTTTCCAGAGCTCTTAGCCCACAGGTGGTAAATATAATGAACAACCGATCAGAAGGATATTACAGGGGTCTCTTTGCTGACACTGAGGCAGGATCTGTTGCTTTGTCCATACTTGAGTCTGAGTCACAATCCTGAGGTGGAAGTCATGAGAAGAGGAGGAACACTGGAATAGCAGAGATTAAGGCATCAGTGGAGAGGGAACCCACCTCACAGTTCCAGGGCAGAAAAGAGGGCTTGTGGTCACTCACAGACCAGAGCACAGGCCAGGAGAGGAGTAACACCTCTCAGATCATACCATTTTTAGAAGAGAAAACTTACAGGTTCCTAGAAGCATCTCTGAAAACAGGTGCACAAAACCCATGAAATTTGGAAAGTACTCCCTCCATGCTGGAAGCAAAGCCATTCCGTAAGAAAGAGTTAAAAAGGTCAAGTGATTGTCTGGAAAAAATCAACAAATGCTGGGGAAAAACAACAACAACGACGACAATAAAAAAACCTTCAGACTACAGAAATTTACTTTGGTAACAAGGAAGACCAAAACATACATTCAGAAAATAAAAAAAAAAACAGCAAAGTCTAATTACTTTTGTTATTGTTTTGATATTTGCTTAACACGCATGTGTTGTAAAAATAGTTAACAGGGAAATAACATGAGATGATGGCTAGCTTTGTTTATTGTCTTATAAAATTTTCCTGAACCATCCATGCATAATTGTTAAGAACATGTGTATTAAGTTGATTTAAGTAGAATAGAGGTTTTGTGAATGGAAAAAAAGAAAATTAAAAATGAATTGATTACTTAATTTGAAAAAAGATTAAAAATGTTTAAAAATTGTTTTATATGCAACTGGGAAATAAAATACACAGGCCATGGAGTATAGAAATATATCTTATGGTACAGGAAAATAGAAGGCCAAGGACATAAGAGAAGGGGGTGGGGGATATACAAGGAATGGCACATTGGGGAAAGGGTTTATCAGGGGAGGGGAGAGATGGTGAGAAAATTCAGAACTCAAAATCCTGTGGAAATGAATATTGAAAAATAAAAATTAATTAATTAATTAAAAAAAAAGTAATGTGTCAAATTGAATTCTAGAGTGATGTAGCCAGCAAAAGGTTACTGTGAGATGCTTTTCCAGCCAAAGACTACTGAAGACTTGAGCAAGAGATGTTTGTAACACTGTTATGGGAACCAGCCCAGAGCACACTCAGTAACAACACCACTGGTGGTTCTTGGAGGTGACTGTAAAACCAGCATTAGCTGTTTCAAGAGTTATCGGCCCAAGTATAGCCTAGAAACTGGAAACTGGCCAGAAAGAGATTTTGTGGGAACTTGTCCTGACATTGAACACAGGATCTAGCACTGTTTGAAAGCTCCATCGTTTATACAGAGTGCTGAATCACAAGCCAAGGCTGAAAGGAGTGCTCATGGTAAGTTGAAAAAGAGCAGGAGACCTGCTTGCACTTCCAGGGTAGAGATGATCACTGGTGCTTAAAACCGCAGGGGAATATAGGACCTGTTCACAGTTCTAGGGCCAAGAGAAGAGAACACTTAAGGAGCTGCAGAAATTCAGAAGTCAAAAGACCAGGGCATAGACCAAGAGAACATTGACTACACTTCTATCAGAACAATACCAAATTGGAAGCACAAAAACCAAAACCAAAAAGAAAATCTTAGAGACCCTCAGAAGTAGCTCTGAAAATAGCTATATGAAAAGGGTTAAATTATGGAACAATTTCCCTCCCCCCCAAAAAAATAGTGAGCAGAACCCAACTTTAATTAAAATTCAAAGTCAAGAAACAGCCTGAGGCCCTCTGTCCCCAGAACCAGAAGCAGTGGAAGTAGCAGACCTGCAGCCCTCCATGTGGTTGCTTCAGAGCTCCCAGCATGCAGATTGCAGTGGGGGGGGGGGCAAGTGACCATTCAGAGGCTAAGTGCTCTTACCTTAACTTGCCTGGATCAGGATTATTGTCTTGGGTGGTGGTGCTGAGGTGTGTGACCACGGAGCCAAAGCTTGTGGGGGCTGTAGAGACAGCAGCCTTCTAATAGCTCTGACAGCTGTGAAAACCCCAGTAATCTGAGACAAAGCTCTCCCTTCTAGAAGCAGAGTTCTACTGCGGAAAAGAGTTCAAAAGTCAAGTTAATTGATTGACAACATGAGCAGGCAAAGGAAGCAAAGCAAGCACAGCAATCCCACTTTAAGTTTCTGTTTTGGGGACAAAAACAATCAAAGAATGGAACAGGTGAAAGATAACACAGTGAGAACACCTGCACCAAAAGCTTCCAAGAAAAATATGAACTAGGGGCATCTGGGTGGCACAGTGAATAGATCACTGGCCCTGTAGTCAGAAGGACCTCAGTTCAAATCCAGCCTCAGAATCTTAACACTTACCAGCTGTGTGACCTTGGCCAAGTGACTTAACCCTAATTGCTGCCATGCAAAGCAAAATAAATAAATAAATAATAAAAAAAGATATATTTCTGTAAAAAAAAAGAAAGAAAAGAAATGAACTGGTTACAAGACATAGAGGAGCTTAAGAAGGATTTTGAAAACCAAATAAGAGAAGTGTAGGAAAAAATTTGGAAGTGAAATTAGAATGACACAAGAAAATCATGAAAAGAGAATCAACAACCTAACTGAAGAAAAAATTGAAGAAAATAACAATTTAAAAAATACTCAATTAAAAAATGACTGAAATGGCAAAAGAAGGGCAAAAGGCCAGAGAATAATGCTTTAAAAAGCCGAATTTGATTGAAGGAAAAAGAATATCAAAAGTTCACTGAAGAGAATAATTCTTTGACAATTAGATTGGAGCAAATGGAAGCTAAATACTTTATGAGAAATCAAGATACTATCAAACATATCCAAAAAATGAAAAAAATAGAAGGCAATGTGAAATATCTCATTGAAAAAAACACTAACCCGGAAAATAGGTCCAGGAAAGACAATTTTAAAAAAGTATTGGACAACCTGAAAGCCATAATCAAAAAAAGAACGTTGAAATCATCCTTCAAGAAATTCTCAAGGAAAATGGCCCAGATATTTTAGAACCAGGGGGCAAAATAGAAAAAGAAAGAATTCACTAATCACCTCTTGAAAACAATCTCCAAAAGAAAACTCCTAAGAATGTTAAAGCCAGTTTCAGGAGTTCCCACATCAAGGAGAAAATGTTACTAGCTGCCAAGAAGAAACAATTTGAATACTGTGGGACTACAATCAGGATTACACAGGATCTAGCAGCTTCTACATTAAGGGATCAAAGGAGTATGATAATCCAGAGATAATAGGAGCTAGGATTAAAACCAAGTATCACCTACCCAGCAAACTGAGTATGACATTTCAGGGGAAAATATGGTCATTCAATGAGGTGGAGGACTTTCATTCATTCTTGATGAAAAAAAATCAGAGCTGAATAGGATGTCTGACATTCAGATACAAGAAGCATGAGAAGGTAAACAGGGAAAAGAAATCATAAGGCACTTACCAAAGTTGAACTATTTACATGCCTACATGAAAAAATAATAATTGTAACTTACAAAACTTTCTCAGTAGGAAGATAGTTGAAGGAAATATAAATGTGTGTATGTGTGTGTGTGTGGTGTGTGTGTATATGTATACATACGCATATGTCTATATAGGAGGGTAGATATACATATGAATACATAAGTGAGTGGTGTGTGTATACATTATGTACAGGTAAACATAGACAGAGGGCACAGGATCAATTGAATAGGAAGGGATGTTATTTCATTCACTTATTTATCTATCTACCTATTTCTTTCTTTCTTTCCTTATTTATTTATTTATTCATTTATTCATCCATGCATTTATTTATTTATCTATCTATTTATTTGTTTGTTTATTCATTCATTCATTAATTTATTATTTCACTTATTTATTTGTTTGTTTATCCATTAATTAATCACTATTCATTCATTCATTTATTTATATATTATTCATTCATTCATTCATCTGTCTATCTATTTCTTTCTTTCTTTTTTCTTTCTTTCCTTCTTTCTTTCTTTCTTTCTTCACTTATTTTGCTTTTTGGAGGGCAGTTGTGGTTAAGTGAGTTACTTACCCAAGGTCAGACGGCTAGTTTTTATGTTAAATGTCTGAGGCTGGATTTGAACTTAGGTCCTCCTGACTCCAAGGCTGGTTCTCTATTCACTGCACCATCTAGCTGCCCCAGGATGACATTTTTAATGGTGAAATTGAGAAGTGGGAAAGGAATATGAGAGGAGACAGGATGAGACAGAATGGGGTTAATTATCTCATACTGAAGAGGCAAGAGATAACTGTTACAATGGAGGGTAAGAACAGGAAGGCAAAAGAGAATGGGTCAACCTTACTCATTGAATTCAGCTTAGGGACATACACTCTAAATCTTGCTCTACTGGAGAGTAGGGGGAAGGTGATTAGAGGAGGGATGATTGAGGGGTGGGCCGGTTAGGGGGACTGTTGTTATAAGCACACACTTTTGTAAAAGGACTGGGAGAAAGTGGAGAATAGAATAAGTGGGGGGCCAGATAGGATGGAGGGAAATATATTCAATCTTTCACAATATGTCCATTGTGGAGATGTTTTGCTTAGCTACCCATATGTGGCCTGTATTGAATTTCTTGTCTTTTCAGTGGGGGTAGGTGATGATGGAGGAAGGGAAAGAATCTAGAATGTAAAGTTTTAAAATCAAATATTTAAAAATTATTATTATAATTTTATTTTTATTTACATGCAACTAGGAAATAAGGTATACAGGCACTAATGTACGGAGATCCATCTTGCCCTACCTTTGGGGGGAGGATATAGGAGAGAGCAGATTGGGGTAGGACGTATACAGTAGGATTGCTCTTTTGGGGTGGTGGGTAGGGGAAAGATGGGGAAAAATTTGCTACTCAAAATCATGTGGAAATGAATGATGTAAACTGAATATAAACAAAAGATAATTTTTAAAAAAAGAAATGGGCTGAAAAAAATGAGGAAACAACAACGACAACAAAAAACTTGATTATAAAACTCCTATGGGAAAAGGTAGGATCAACATACAAATTGAGAAAGGAAAATAGATGTCAAAACAGCTATAATCAACCACAACAAAGCCTGAAAAAAAATGCTACTTGGAATCAAACTCCCCAAAATATGCTGGAAGAGTTAAAGAAAGAGAGGAGTAGTAGTGGACAAATTGTGGGGGAAAATGATAGTGAAAAAAGAATATCATGAAAATAGAATGAACATCTTGATAAAAGAAACAAAAAATATTGAAGTAATAACTTTAAAAAATCACTGAATAGTAAAAAAAGGCACACAATTTCTTTAAAGAACTCATTTAAAAGTAGAATTGGGACTGGGTAGGGAGACCCTCCCTGCCTACCAGAAAGTTAGAGGGGTGTTGGAGGAGGGCATAAAAGAGAGCAGATCGGGGAGGGGCTTTACAGAGGGATCACTGCTTTGGGGTTGGGGGTAGGGGAAAGACGGGGAGAAAATTTGTAACTCAAAAATCTAATGGAAATGAATGATGTAAACAAGAAAACAAATAAAAATTATATTTAAAAAAAGCAGAATTGGTCAAATGTAAAAATAAATACAAAAGCTCACTGAAAGAAAATTCTTGTAAATTAGTATTAGGCAAATGGAAGCGAATGTCTCTACGAGACATCAAGGAACCATGAAATGAAGTAAAATGAATGAAAAAAAAAGAAAATATGAAATTTTTTGTTGGATAAACAACTGACCTGGAAATAGATTACCTGAAAGCTATGATTAAAAAAAAAGAACCTAGATTCATATTTCAGGTGAATATAAAACTGTCTTAGTGATCTAGAACCAAAGAGACCCCAAAAGGAAAGCTCAAAACAATATTTTGCCAAAATCCAGAGCTCACATGTCAAGGAGTAAATATTGCAAACAGCAAGAAAGAAACTATTTAAATTTTTGTGGAGTCAGGATCACACAAGATATAGCAGCTTCCACTCAAAAGGAGAAGAGGGTCAAGAATATGTTATATCAGAAGGCTAAAAAAGGTTTGAATTGCAACCAAAAAATTACCTACTCTGTAACTAAGTATACTCCTTTAGGGGAAAATATGGAAATTTAATGAAATAGAGAACTTTCGGTCATTCCTGATGAAAAGACCAGTGCCAAATAGAAAATGTGATATTCAAAAACAAGACTCAGGAGGAGCATACAGAGGTGAACATAAGAGATTAAATTGCTTATGTTTCTGTATGAGAAGATGATACATGTAACTCCTAAGAAATTTATTACTATTATTAAGGCAATTAGAAGGAGTGTATATAGACAGAGATAATGTGTTGTTGAAGTTATGTTGCAAAGATCTCAAAAAATACAGAGGAGTGAGAAAGAGAGATGAATGGGGAGAAGGGGGAAAGGAAAAGAAGGGGAAAGAAAATTGTGGCATGAGCCTTCTGGGAGAAAAGATGGTAGAGTAAGAAGTAAGTCACTCTCACTCTCCCTTATTGACCTCTGAAAGTCCAGAAAATATTGCCCTAGGAAAATCCCTGAAACATTTGAGCCAACAGAAAGACAGGGTGTAACAGTCTTGAAGCATGGGAAGATAGGGGGATTAATGGGAAAGGTTCCTGTCACTCTGGTAGAAGGATGCCATTAGAGCATGATAGGCATCCCAGCAAACCAGTGGCAAGCCCAACCTCATCAAACTGGAGGGAGATCCTGAGTCCCAGGTGGTGAAGAAAGCAAACACCAATACCAGCACCCCCTGAGTGCCTTGCCACAAGCAGGGGTAACTGGTAAACTCCAGCTCAGAAATCCACCATGTGTGCTGGAGGGCAGGCATCCTCCAGCAACCAAACATCCTAGTGCTTCAGCACAACTTCAGGAGGCACAGATCAAGGTTGGCAGGCTTTCTCTCATGGCCAAGGCTTCCAGTGCTTCTAAGCAACCCAGATGAGCAGGTATCCTCCAGGGGCCCGTCTCCAACCCCCAACCCAAAAATTTCAGGGTTGCTGATCTCAGCTCAGTGTGAGGAAAGCTATCAGACTCCTATAGCCTCCAGCTGCCAGCATCAGAGGCCACAAAACATAAAGTTGGTGACCTGGTACCTGACCACAAACACAAGAAGCTTGGATCAGTGTACCCTGTGTTGTGGCAGGAGAGCTCAACTTTACAGGCCACAAAATAAGCAGAAATCAGAGCTTGGCAATGACCACATATTTCCTATGGAAAGGGAAGATCAAAATACAAAATCAGAAGAGGACAACCTTTTCTATAAACCCATATCTGAAACTTCAAAGAGGAATATGAACATATCTCAAGTCCAAAAATTCTTGGCAGAACCCAAGAAGGATTTTAAAAGTCAAATAAGAGAGGTAGAAGGCAGAGGCAAGATGGCAGAGTAGAAACATAAACTTGGCATGAGCTCCCACTCCAATGACTTCCAATACATGTAAAAAATGACTCTAAACAAACTTTAGAGCTACAGAACCCAGAAAGTAACACAGAGAAACAAATCTCCCAATGAAGGCAGTCCAGCAGGCTGACAGGAAGGGTCTATTGCCCTGAGCTGTGAGCAGAGCACAGTCTCATCTGAACTGTGTACTTATGGCCCAAGGGTAGCTTCAAACAGCAGAGGCCAGAGAAGACTTCAGGAGAGTGAATCACCAGCAGCTGTGGTGGTTTCTAGACTTCTGAACCCATAAATGCCAAAGACAAAGTAAAAGGTGAGTGTGGACCTCTGTTGGAACAGGGGTGAATGGAAGAGCATGATCTGGCCCCTGCCCCTGGGGTGAGAAGCAGTACAGGTGTGGTGACTGTGAATCGCCCTTGGCATGGCTGCTTCAGGAGTTCCTAGCCTACAGATGTACAGGAACCAAGCAACCATTCAGAGGCTAATTGCTCTTGCTTTAACCTGTTTGGATCTGGATCACAGTCTTGGGTGGTGGTCCTGGGGTGTGTGACCATTGTGCCAGAGCTTGTGGGGACTATAAAGAAGACCTCCTCTTTATAGCTCTGGCACGTGCAAAACCCCCAGCAATTTGGGACAAAGCTCTCTCAATACTGGAAACAGTGTTCTACCATGGTGAAGAACTTAAACATCAAGTAACTGACTGGCAATATGAGCAAGCCAAGGAAGCACAAACAGACCATAGAATCCTTTTTTGGGGACACAAAGTATAAAGTTATAGAGAAGGAGGAAGTCATCAGAGTTAGAACTCCTGCATGAAAAGCCTCCAAGAAAAATATGAAGTGGTTACAGGCCATGGAAGAGATCAAGAAGAATTTTGAAAATCAAGTAAGAGAAGTAGAGGAAAAAATGGGAAGAGAAGTGAGAATGATACAAGAAAATCATAAAAAGCAAGTCAACAGCCTGATAAAGGAGACCCAAAAGCACCCTGAAGAAAGTAACACCTTAAAAAATAAACTAACTCAAATGGCAAAAGGGACCCAAAAAGACAGTGAGGAGAAGAATGCCTTAAAAAGCCAAATTTTCCAGATGGAAAAGGAATTTCAAAAACTCACTGAAGAGAATAACTCCATCAAAATTAGACTGGAGCAGTTGGAAGGTAATGACTTTATGAGAAATCAAGATTCTATAAAACAGATCCAAACGAACAAAAAAAATAGAAGGCAATGTGAAATATCTCATTGGAAAAAACACTGACCTCGAAAATAGATCCAGGAATGATCATTTAAAAATTATTGGACTACCTGAAAGCCTTGATAAAAAAAGAGCCTAGGGTCAGAGCCAAGATGGGGATGTAGAAGCAGGAAAACTCTGTGGCTCCCCGCATAACCACCTCAAATACTTATAAAATATGACTGTAAAAAATTTAGACCTACAGAACCCACACAATGACAGAGAAAAACAGATCTTTCACTGAAGGCAGCAAGGCAGGCAGACAGATTTTGTTACAGATTTTCAGATTTTAGAGATTATGTTAAAGTGAATCATAATTCACTTTGTGGTTCTTTTGACTGAAAACAGCTAGCTCAGGTTGAAATGCCTCCTTCATTCCTGGAAGAATCAGTTTCACCTGGAACTCAGCTGTTTCTGGTACTTATGGCTTCAACTAGTGTCCGTTTAGTATAGCATAGTGACATTGGGTGATATCTCCACTCAAATGATGACTGTGGAGCCAGATGTTTTGTTTGTTTGTTTCATTTTGTTTTGATTTCACAATCTGGGTGACACAATCATCCTTCACTTATGCCATTGGCATTGAACATTTAGCATTACTGTTGTCTGCCTCAAGCCTGAGATTATTCTCATCAGTGCCGAACTTTTCCTAACAATGTATTCATTCTTCTCTTCTAAAGAGCCTTCATACATTAAAGTGAATAACCATCCTCTACATTCAAACGTTCCCCCCTCCCAAGGAAAAAGTTCTGAAATGTCACAATTTCCCTTTATTGCTACTGACTTGGAGGCAGATTTTATGATTTTTTCATCACCTTTCTCTCCAGTTCACTGAAAAACTCTTCATTTGAGTTGAAGGTAACAATTGTTTGTCTTTCTCTTCTTTTTCATCATTAGATTTCAAATGAATGAAAATACCTACTTCCATTTTTCCTTCATTAGCATTTGATACTAGCACAGATTTGTAGTGTCAAGAGAATATGTGACATCAAATGTATAGCCTATAAATGTTACAATTATAATGAAAAAAACCAGTTAATCGTTGTTTGCTATTCTCTTTTCAGCAATTATACTTTATGTGTCATACTTTCTCATCTTGCCTTTGCTGCAATGCAGATATTCCATGAAGAATACCTTTGCAGTAACTAAGACATTTTTCATTTTCTGTATCATCAGAAATTATGAGATTTCACTTAATTTTCTGATAATGATTTTAAAAACCTATCAGCAGTAATAGTTCCTATTACCAAGAATGGAAACACTTGACTTTTAATAAAGAACAGGACATGATGCCAACAGTGACAGAAGTGGGGATGACAAATGACAGTAGCTTTTTCTTGAGGTTGGCTAAAATCACTAAGAAGAAAATTACAAATGATGCCCAGGTGGTCAAAAAGGAAGAGTCTAATTAATCAGTACTCTAAGTCACAAAAAATTAAAACTGGAACTTAATTTGTTCAAAAAATTGTGACGAACTGAGCCTTATTCACAGGTAGAGGAATCAGGCTTTTGAAGAGTGGCTTTTGTGCCTTTATATAGATGAGATTGTCTCTCCTTCTGCCTTAATTATGCTGTCAGTCCATAAATATCTCTTAAGCACCTACTATGTGTGTTTACCTGGTCACAAACCCTCCAAATATGACTGAGGCGTATTGAGCTAAGAATAGAAGTTAACTCTGTAGTGACTGTTCTTGTGTCTTTTACCCTTCCATATTACTTTATATCCCTTTTGTATATTCCTGAATATGTAGATTTTATCTTCTCTGTTAGGCTATATATTCCTCAAAGTTACTTTATTTCTTTGTTTCCCAAATGCCTATTTGAATGAATGGCACATAGGAGGCACTTTAAAATGTTTGTTAATTAATTGTGGTAATGGTAATGGTAATTTGAAGACCTTCCCTGCTTTGAAAATATACACTGCCCCAAAATAGGCTGAATGTAATCACAAGGGGTCTGTGGTGGGAGGAATTTCTTGAAGGGTGGAGCAGAGCCCTCAGGAAACTGGTAATTATAGGAAGCTACACAGTTGGTAGGAGAGAGAACTTCTTAGGGAGACAAGCTTGTGCATAAATATTGGTCCTGTGTTGGTTTGTGGGAAGGCTAAAGGATGCTGTAACTCTCTGCTGTTGTGGCTTAACTTCTTTGCTGCTATGATGCAACTGGCTTACTGATTTGGGGATTAGTTTTCTGGTGTCTGAATAAATGTTTTGCTTCTAGTTTCTATAGGAGAGCCTTGTATATTTTGCAATTAAACACTATGTAGTTATATTTATAGTGACAGTTGGCATTGTGAATATTACATTTGTGCTACAGTTGTTAACAAAGCAATTTCCAGTGTTCACTTTGAATGGTAAAGCAAAAATGTGTAGTCAATGGCTATGTTTTATCTATTTAATAGTATTTTCTTTGCTTGATGAGAGAGTACAGAATCACTGAATATTAAGTTTAAAAGGAGCCTAAGATATCATTAATACTAGTGAACCTTCTTTCTTCACTTTTTAGTTTTTCTTTTCTTGAATCTTATAATCATTTGAATCTGTTTTCACCTCTGTTGTTGTTGTTGCTGTTTGTCTTTCATTCTTAAAGACAACCATGGTATCAGGAAGGTGATGCTATGACCTGGAAGTGAATTTCATTTAAGTGAAGGAATACTGTGAAAAGTCACCAACTTCACTCTCTCCCCTGGAGTCATGTGAGTCCAGTGGCAAGATATAGATCAAAATGACTGGAGATGACCCCATATTCGACTTTTTAAACTTAGGTCTTTCCCAGGTCTCATTGTGTCTGAGGCATCATCCACTTGCTAACAAAGGGCAGGTATAAAAAATGAGACAAAGTATGACCTTTTTTACCTAGTGAAGAAAAACATCATTCTGGGAGAGGAAGACCCCCAGGGTTTCTGGCCAAAAGAGAAACAATTGCTATTTATACTCCCTCTGAGCCATCAGAACTCAAACAATGACCAAAGGAGACTTTGGCTAGGATTTATTGAGAATGAGAGCCCAAGTCATTTGGGTGTAAGTCATGGTGTTTAAAAAAGAAAGTAGGCTATAAATGCCATGATATTTTGCAAGCTTTCAGATAAAAATTTACATTCCTTTGGGTACAGCACATACAGGTTAGGGTATGGTACCCCATATGGACAGAGAGAGGAAGGAGAAGAGAGAGTTAAGAGAAAGAGGGAGGGATAGGAGGGAGAAAAACAGGGGGAGGGAAAGAAAGTAGGCAGGAAGGATGATATAGTATAGATGTGTTACTATCTGTATCAGTGAAGGCAATACCTGCAGAAATTCGGTAACATGTTTTGAACATAGGATCAGAGAAGCTTGAGAAGATCATAGCAACATGGATGTAGACCTGGAAGGGACCCTGGATGCCATTTAGTAAAAGTCCTTCCTTTTACAGAGGACAAAATTCAGTACAAGGGAGATAAAGATGCTTGCCCAATACCACATAGCTAGTAATGACAAAGACAAGATTTAAACCTAGATTTTCACATTTTAGAGACAATGTTCTTTCTAATGTACCATAATGCCTACTTAAGTATTGAAACTACTATTAAAATACATGAATTCCATATTTCTTTCTATGATCTCTCTCACCCACCCCCCACCAATTTGATGGTAGCATCTGTCTCTTGATGTAGAAATGAGTTGGTCAGACTAGTGAAATATAAAGAGTTCACCATAGCTAAAGGTGACACCCAAAAAACAAAGGGCAAGATGTCTGCTTATGCCTTCCTTGTGCAAACTTGCCTGGAAGAGCATAAGAAGAAAAATCCAGAGGTTCCTGTTAACTTTGCAAAGTTTTCTAAAAAGTGTTCAGAGAGGTGGAAGACTATGTTGGAGAAAGAGAAATACAAGGTTGATGTGATGGCCAAAGCTGATAAGGTATGAAATGAAGGAAAAAGGAAAGACTATGGACCAGCCAAGGGTGGCAAAAAGAAGCTTCCTAGTTCACCTAAATGGCCACAATCTGTCTTCTTCTTGTCCTGTTCAGAATTTCATCCCAAGATTATGTCTACAAATCCTGGCATATCCATTGAGGATATAGCGAAGAAGCTTGACAAAATGTGGAACAGTCTGAGTGACAATCAGAAGCAACCTTATAATAATAAGGCAGTCAAACGGAAGGAGAAATATGAGAAGGATATCACAGATCATAAGTGTAAAGGGAAGTTCAATGTGGCAAAGGGGATGGCTAAAACTGCCTGGAAAAAGGTAGAGGAGGAAGACGAGGAGGAGGACAAGGATGAAGATGACGAATGAAACTGTACCATATTCTGTCCCGATGTGAATATCATAAAATAGGGGAAACACCTTAAATGAAACACCTCTCCTTCCCAGTGTTGATTGCCCTCATTAGGCTTAATTGGCTTGTGATCACATAGCTTCTCAAAAGTGCTTCTATATAGACACTAACTGGTTTACATGAAGTGGCTGTGGGTATCACGGAGAACCCAGAAACTGTATCAAAGTTGTACATAATTCCAAACATTTTTAAAAATGAAAAGGGGTTCTCATGTTGTCACTCTGCACTTTTGCTGTTGGTGTCAAACAGAAGCATTTACAAACAGTTTCAGGCATTTTTTAAAATTTGTAAGGTGATGGATGTTTAACTATACTTATTAACTAGAAAATTCTGGGTTATAAATTGTACATATCTATAGTTTGTAAAAACAACAAAAGCCCCATGCCCCTAGACAGATTCTTGGAGTACAGGCTTGGAGGGGCCATGAGACTAATCTGCCTTTCCTAGGGGGCTGCAACCCAAAGCTTACACTGTGAGGGTAGATTGCAGATACACTGCAGTGGGTGTCCATTTAGCTTAAAAGTTGTTTTTCTGTATATATAGTGAACTAGCACCCAGCTGCCATTCTTAGGTGTCACGGGGGGGGGCAGAGCTCATGTGGCATGAGAAAAGTGTCTGGAGTTTTGGTTTTCTTTTTAGTTGAAGTGCAGTAGTTTTAAATTGAAACTGTAGAGTTCTGTCTTGTTATCAGTCAAACAGAAAGCCAGGGCAGTGATGCAAGGGAAAAAACAAAAAAAACCCTAAAAAGTCTGTTCTTAAACACAATTTGGAGACTTTCAGGGTATTTTTTGTATGTTTAGAATGTTTAAATGTCTTTGAAGCAAAATAAACAGTATTACACTTTAAAAAAAAGAAATGAGTTGGTCTGGGATAGTATGAATTTAGTGAATAGTCTGAATGGATGTTTCATCCTTAAAGCAGAGACAGGGGAAGCATGAAGAGAGGGGAAGGATATTTTAGAGGCCTAGGAGACTGGAAATCATGGAATTCAAGAAGAGAAGTAACTCTAATATTGGAGATGAATTGCATATTTATATATACACATATAATATGAAAGAATGGAGAATGTATTTCGTTTTCCCCACAACTGTTTCATACAGACAATGACACCCTGAAGATCTGTAGGAGACAAGGTAACTTGCTAGCCTAATGGACAAAGCATGAGGTCTGGAGTCAGGAAGAACTGAGTTCAAATACTAACCAGCTATGTGACCCTGGGCAAATCATTTAACCTCTGTTTGCTTTAATCCACTGAAGAAGGAAATAACACACTCTAGTATCTTTCCCAACAAAACCACATAAACAGTATTGGTGTGATATGGTCCATGGGGTTACAAAGAGATGGATGTGACTGAATGGCAGGATGACAACTATAGCATAAAATTTCCTTTTGTTCCATCCAACTCAACACTAAATTTGAGGAAAACAGGATAGATTCACATGCAATAGGAAGTACGTAGTCCCTTTAAGGTAAAAGCAGCCACAACAACAACAACAACAACAAAAATCCCCCAGAACTTAGAGACACGGAGACTGAAGAGGAAAAGGGGGTGTTGGATAAAGAAAAGTTATTGAATAAATTGTACTATATGGTCCTCATCTGACTGATCAAAACCTTGTTCTTTTCTTCATTCATTCATTTATTTCCACTGACAGATGACAATTGTTCATTCCTGTGAAAGGTTGTATAAAAGTCTCCTCTGGAGAAGTAATACCTATCACAGTCAGATCAGAAAGAATGAAAACAGGCCTTAATGCCTCCTTGACATCCTAAAGAAAAGTAGTGCCTAGAATTGACTAGAGAATCAAGAAACAGAAACAACTGAGTAGTGTTTCAATGCAAGAATATAATTATTATGTGAAACATTTCCTCTTTGACAAGAATGACTGGAAAAACCAGAAAGCAATTTTAGAGTTAAAAAAAAGGTTTAGACCAACATCTTATGCCATGTAACACAGTAAACTCAAAATAGAACAGTAAACTGAATTATAGCAGTTCATGCCATTGAAAAAATTAAAATAGATGAAGACTGAGTAACTTTCATAATTATAATTCTATAACATAGAATTTTCTTAACTAAGGAAGAGACTGAGCAAAATGATGAACACCTTACCGTCAATACCAGCTTCCTTCCCCAATAAAATCAGTACTGTCATTACTCTTCAAACAATGTGTCAATGTTTCCCTATGACTCTACTCATCACCACCGTTAACTTACTAAAGAAAAATATCCCTTCTGGATAACTCCTGCTCTCTTGCCCTTTACCCCAGTGGAATATCAGTTCTTTGAGGTCAGATGCTATCTTTTTACATTCCCATCCCCAGAGCCAAGCATAGTACTTGTCACATAGCAACTGCTTAGTAGTTTTTCACTCATTCATTCAACAATGCTATCATTCTAGTTTGCTAGGGGCTTTCATGCTACCCTAATTGATCTCTTCTCATGAAAGATTGGAATTTTATATGAATGAAGTAAAAAAATAACATCTGCATCACACATTTTCTAGGACAGGAGGCCATTTTCATCTCAGTTAATTTTATGTCACATTGAGTTGTGTCCACCTGTGGGTTAAAAGCGTTTAATTTCTTTGCAGCTTTTATTTTTACTTGATCAGCACTTTTCTGCATCAGTGCTTTGTTTCAAAGTAATCTCAAATGCTGCTACTGATGGAATGAGATACTCCTGAATTAGGTGATGCTTGTAATAACTGGACCAGCTTTCCCGCTCTTTGAGTGAAATAAGACAATCATGGTCCCTTACCAGTGGGTAAAGCTAGTCAGGATTCATATTTAAATGAAAGGAGTTTATAAAAAAAGGAAGTTGACAGGTACAATATATTCAACAAGGAAAATGCAACAAGCAACTGGATTAAGACAAAGCATTGTGTCACATAATTTAATATAATTTCAGAATTGATGGATGTCACCTAGATACCATAGTATACACTTCCCTAATAAGAAAGCTTATCAGTTTCTTTTGGAGCTTGACCTACTAATTATTTCTCCCCTAAATAATGTGGTCTGAGCTCACATTTATTAATTAGTTCCTGTCTTCCAGAGGTTGAAAGCCTGTTTAAAAGTCCAATTAAAGCTATGGTTTTGTGACACACCAAACCAATTCATAATGCTTCCCAATATGAAATACCTTCTACAGAAAATCATTATTAGAAAGTTCTTCATAAGTTTATATGAGCTTCATACTTTTTTCTTTTGTGTCATATCAGATTCCAATCCTTTTCTGTTGTTATAATTCTTGCTTAATGACAAGAACCTCTGGTTCCATAATATTCCTTTATACCACATTAACCTTGCATCAGATAAACAGGAACATTGGAACACTGTGAATATGAATGTGAGGCATGATATTAGAACAGAAACATGAAGAAAAAAACTGATATGGCTGAAAGCTATAAAATACATAACTTTGCTGCATGAAAGTGGTATTATTTTACTACATATACTCAATAAAGAAATATTTGTTACAGAGGAATCTGTTGTTTGGCTTAATACACAGAGAAATACAATCTGTGAAAAAGCTTTCTTCTATTACCTTTAGTGTTTTTGTCCTCTACAAACTATTGGGTGATTATTTTTTTAACAGAGGAGATACATGATATTCATAATAACATTTGAAAAAAACATTTTTCTTCATAGCATTTTTCTAATTACATGTAAATATAGTTTTCAACATTCATTTTTATAAGATTTTGAGTGCCAATTTTTTTCTCCGTCACTTGCCTTCCCTCCCCAATAGAGCAAGCAATGTGATATAGGTTATATATGTCTATATATCTGTATCTATCTGTCTGTCTATCTATCTATCTATGTATCTATTTACTATCTATCTCCTATATCTCTCTGTCTCTCTGTCTCTGTTTCTGTCTCTGTCTCTCTGTCTCTGTCTCTCTCTCTCTCTATCTATCTATCCATATACAATCAAGTCAAATATATTGCCACATTTATCATGTTGTGAAAG
Source organism: Pseudocheirus occidentalis (assembly GCA_028646575.1). NCBI lineage: Eukaryota > Metazoa > Chordata > Mammalia > Diprotodontia > Pseudocheiridae > Pseudocheirus > Pseudocheirus occidentalis. The sequence continues at coordinate 156,290,443 of CM053599.1, read as the reverse complement.
AAGAATCAGGACAAAAGGGCAAAACTATCAGAAAGAAAAACAACAAGAAAAGTGAAAATAGTATGCTTTGATCTGCATTCACACTCCAAAGTTCTTTCTCTAGATATGGACAGCATTTTCCATCATGAATCACTTGGACTGTCTTAGATCCTTGCATTCCGGAGAAGAGCCAAGTCTATGAAAGTTAGTCTTTGTGTTCTCCTGGTTCTCCTCGCCTCACTCAGAATTATTTCATAGAAGTCTTTCGAGGTTTTTCTGAAATCTGCCTGCTCTTCATTTCTAATAGCACAGTAGTATTCTGTTACATTCATATACCACAGCTTTTTCAGCCATTCCCTAATTGATGGGCATCCCCTCAACTTCCACCACAAAAAGAGCTGGTATAAATATTTTTTGTGCATGTGGGTTTTGCTCCCTTTTTATGATCTCTTTGGGAAACAGACTTAGCAGTGGTATTGCTGGATCAAAGGGTAATGTGCAGTTTTATAGCTCTTTGGGCATAGTTCCAAACTATTCTCCACAGTGGTTGGATCAGTTTCCAACTCCACCAACAGTCATGCAGACTTCTTTTAAGCCTGAATGAAAGTACTTAGCATCCAGTTGAAACCATTTATGTCTCTGTAAAAGTCAATTGGGAGAGAAGGTTAGGCTGATGAATTGTTGGAGAGGACAGAAACAGAAAACAAGCAAGAGGAGGGAAAAAAGGAGTAAATTAGTCAAGGTCCCAGAAAGAAGAAAACTCAAAGACTTTGAACATTAGACAATACATAAAAAAGGGAAAAAATCAGAAGAAAAACTGATCTTTAGATTTAGCCAGCTCAGAAATTTATTAACAAATATTGCAAAAGAAAGAAGAAAAAAAAGATTTAACAGTTGGTGAGACATAGAATCCTGTGGACTTTGAGGAAAGCATGAAACTGTGATAGTTGCTGAATGATATAAAAGAGAAATGAGAATTTTGAGAGCTTGATTTATGACCTGTTAAGCAAAGAAAAATTGACAAAATAGAAAAAAACCCAACCCTTAATTCTGTGATGGTGTAATGGTAACAGGAATTTGAAGATATTTCCTGCCCCTTAAGAGACTGACTAGAATCACATGGAGTCTGTGGTGCCAGCAGTTTGCTAAATGGATAGTGTAGGAAATGAGTCAGAGCAGTTAGGGTGAAGAGAGAGAGAGGATGTAGGCAAGCATATAACTAGGAACGTATTTGTTTGCAAAAAGATCAAGCAGGGGCAAGGCTTTGAGATGAAATTGCTCTTTACAATGTTATTGTGTATAGATTTCTTTGTTGCAATGACAAATTTGGTTTTCTGGTTTGGGAATTTAACTTTTTTGTGTCTGAATAAATGCTTTGTTTCTGTCTTATATGTGGAGAGTCTGTTATATTTTGATAGTCAGAATTATGTCAGTATATTCATAGTCACTGTCAGCCCTGTAAATATTGCCTTGGTGGTACAGATTGCAAAACTCATCATATAAACAAAACAAAATAAATTAGAAATGCAAAAACACAAAAATGAAGGGCAATCTAGATAAAGGGAAGCAAAAAATTCTAAAAACAATATGCAACGAGGCAGCTAATGGACAGTAAATAGACCACCATCCCTGGAGGCAGGAGGACCTGAGTTCAAATCTGCCCTCAGACACTGGGCACACTTACTAACTGTGTGACCTTGGGCTAGTCACTTAACCCCATTTACCGTGCCTTCTCCCCTCCAATAAAAAAGTAAAAACAAACAAACAAAAAAGAATATGCTTTACATCTAAACAAAGCATACTGACCTCAAAGAAAAAATTCATAGAGATAGCCTCAAGACCATAGGTCTCCCAGAAGAACACAAAGAGATGAACAAATGTGAACACCATAATATAAGAAATATTTCACAAGAGGTACCCAGTACTTCTGAATGCATACACACAGATACACATACACACAGACACACATACACACACGTATACCCATATTAAGTACCATTGAGAAGAACTGATAATCACCTACAAAGAGGAAAATAAAACAGCAATGACAGAGCTACAAACTCCAAGATAATTAATTAACAATTAAATTTAACAATTCAATTTATAAGTATCTTATAAAAAAACCCATATCTAAAGAGATTATTATCGTCTGAAAGACTTTAGTCAGTTGAAATGCAGGTAGAGGTGCATGAAAGCAACACCAAGGCTGGCAATAGGAACAAAGTCACAGCAAAACCTCAAGTAGGAGATTTATTTCTAATTGAAAGAGGAAATTTACAAATTATTCTTCTGTTTATAAAACAATTAGAAAAGATAAATATTAATTTATCATTTGTAATATTTTAACTTTTCAGGTAAACACTGAAGTGTCTTTTTTCTCTATTATAAAATATGGCTTCTATGAAATCAAAACTTAGTTCTACTTATTAGTAGCATTACATATTGATAATACTGTTGTTGTTTTACCTTGGTTCTCAAAAAGGACCACAACATTAGGAAGGACATGTCATGATTTAATAAATAAATGGATTTAAGTGAGGTAGAGCAGTGCAAAGTCACTAGCCTCAATCTCTCATCCAGAGTCATGTGAGTCCAGGGGCTAGATATAGATCAGGTCTATTAAAAATGGCCCAGTATACAATAGGAGGCTTTGCCCCCCCCCTTTTTTTTAAGCCAAGGTCTTTCCCAGTTCTCTGTCTCTGTGAGGCAACATGCTTTCAGTGATTACAGCTAGGTAAAAAAAAAATAGGCAAAAATGGCTTCTTTAACCTAGTAAAAAAAATAAATCTGGCAGGGGAACACTCTGAGGTCTGTTTTTGTCCCTGTGCAATTTGACTCTTTGTTTTGTTTCATTTTATTTTATGTTTTGCTTTTATACACTATTTTAGTTTTTCACAGGTACAGTTTAAAATAATTTCTAACATTTATTATATAAGACATTGAGTTCCAAATTCTCTTCCTTCCTCCTTCCCCACCTCATTCCCATTTGAGAAGGCAAACAATTCAACATAAATTATATATATGTAGTTATGCAAAACATTTACATAATAGAGATGTTGAGAAAGAAAATATAGCACCGCCAAAGAAAACCTCAAGAAAAATTTAAAAATGTAAAAAATAATATGCTTTGATCAGTATTTAGATACCATCACTTCTTTCTCTGGAGAGAGAAAGATTTTTTTCATCATAAGTCCATCAGAATTATCTTGGTTTATTGTATTGCTGAGAATAACTGTCATTCACAACAGGTTATCAAACAGTATTAATGTTACTTAGTACACACAGTGCATTTCACTTTGCTTCAGTTCATGTAAGTCTTTCCAGGATTTTTTCTGAGAGCATCCTGTTCATCATTTGTCACAACATAATAATATTTCATAATAATCACATACAACAATTTGTTCAGCCATTCCCAACTGATGAGTATCACCATAATTTCCAATTTTCTGCCAGAAAAGTGTTGCAGTGAATATTTATGTACATATAGGTTATTTTCCTTTTTGTTTTTTATCTCTTTTCTGACACAGACCTAGTAGTAGTATTACTAGGTCAAAGGGTACACATGGTACACATAACTCTTTGGGAACATTTTCAAATTGTTATACATAAAGATTGAATCAGTTCACAACTCTACCAATGATACATCAATTTTTCTCACTTTCCCTCTAACTATGGCCATTCACATATTTTTTTTTCATATTAGCCAGTCTGTTGGTGTGAGGTAGTACCCCAGTTTTAACCTGGACTTTTTCAAGCCATAGTGAGTTAGAGCATTTTTTTCATATGGCTATACATAGATGTGATTACTTCATATGACAACTGTTTATATCTTTTGATCCTTTATTAAATGAGGAATGGCATTTATTTTTATAAATTTGACTCAATATTCTATATGTTTGAGAAGTGAGGCCTTTATCAGAAAAAAAAGACTTGCTTCAAAAATTTTTTTCACACTTACTATTGCTAACTGTATTTCCCATCCCCCATGTTTATTCCATTCTCTTTCACCCTGTCCCTTCTCAAAAGTGTTTTGCTTTTGACTTCTCCCCTCCCCAATCTGCCCTATCCTCTATCACCATTCACCTTCTTCTCTTACTTTCTTGTAGTGTAATATAGATTTCTATATGCAACTGAGTGTGTGTGTTATTCCCTCTTTGAGCCAATTCTGATGAGAGTAAGATTTGCTCTCCCTCAGCTTTCCCCTTTTACCGTTCACTGTAAAAGCTTTTTATTGCTTCTTTTATGTCAGATAATTTACCCCATTCTGCTCCTCCCTTTCCTTTTCTTGCAGTATATTACCCTTTATCATCCCTTAAAATAATTTAATTTTTAAGATATCCCTTCATATTTAATCCACAGCAGTGTTCTATGTCTTTATATACTCCTTTGAAATGAGAAAGGTCTTATGATTTACCAATATCTTACTGTTTAGTTATATAAATAATTTGACCTTATTAAACCACTAAAATTGTATTAATTCCTAACTTCCTTATTTTGAATTGGTATCTTTTTTCAGGCAAATTCAGGATCATACGTCTCAATATATCTATTCCAATCATGTATCCAATAATGGGTTCAACAACTGCAGTATATTCTTTTTTAGGTACTTTTCCAACTACCTAATTGGTAAGCTTGACATGTCTGGCTGATATTTCAGCCCTTTCCAGCCCTGTGATGGTAATAGGAGTTTCATGCTTGAATTAATTAGGGTTCTCATAAATGAAGGAGGCCTCTGTCCCAGAATCATTCAATGCCATGACTACAGAATTTGATCCATTTTTTTCAACATTTAGTCAGATTGATACAGGGTGTATTTCTTTATTCCGACCTGGGGCTTGTTCAATTTTCTATTCTTCTTGCTGTGTGATGAAATGGGATATAATGGTTCAGGATGATCTGTAGGGGTAGCTTTCACTTGCCTATTCCATCTTATATTAAATCCCTTATCTAGGTACATTTTGTATGGTTCATTAATTGGGATACCACCAATTCTTCTAAAATGGGCCCTTATTCTCAAAAGAGCAATAAAAAGTTCTTTTTTTCTTGTTAGTCTATTCTGACTTTGAATGTGCTGGACATTTCCTTTTCTCTCTTGAGGAAACATATCTTTTTCCCATTTTCCCAAGTCACTTAGCTGTGAAATTTTATTCAATAACTCTGAAAGAGGGTGCCATATTTCATCATTTAGTAGAGTCAGAAGCAGGTGCTTATAAGCAGGAGGAGCCGTCTTCACTGGGATATTTATATAAGAAACCACTAAGGTAGTATGATGATATGCATCTACATTTCCAACTATGATAGCAATTTTCATTACTTCTTCTTTCAACTTTCTCATGCAGTGTCTAAATGAGTACTATGGTCTGGCTCCGCTAGGTCACATAAAATCAATGAGATACATTGCATTGTATCCATTGGCAGCTAAAGCTGTCAGATTTGCTGTATTGTTACCTCCTGCCATATAAAAATCTCTAAAAACTTGCTGGACAAAAGGATTCTTACAATTACCTATAAATTTCTAGCAGTCCACAATACCTACCCATATGCCTCTGGTCCCTTCATCACTGATTCTCACTATTCAAGATACTGTGGATTCTCCTATCCTTTGAGTGAATCTGCTTAATATATTAGTAATCTTTTGCTGAGTGTAATTCTTAGTTATCTTCCTGAACTCTGCTTGGCCTCCCTCATGCTCCTGCTTTCTTATCAGTATGGAGTGAGCTTCTGCCCTTATATAAGCTAGATCATGAAACGTTGTATTGCTCTATTCCCATGAACTATTCTGACAGTCGTTGTCATGGCAACTAGACTCAGTCTCTACCAAACTATATGAAGTTTCCTCCCATTACTTTTCTGTGTCTTTTTCTGAGCCAAATTCACAGCATCGCTCTCTTCTACCACCTGAGATCCTCCAGCTTGCTTTTCTAAAGCAGAGTTTGATTCTGTGAACACAGTCAACTCCCTCTCTATTTGACTTTTCTCTAGTAACAGCTTGTTTCTCCTCTTACACTTAATATAGTAACCTGTTAGTAAATGCCAGCAGCCCCTTCTACACACTGCCTCCACTTCTCTCCTGGTTTTTATTGATATTCATTATAAACATGTTTCTAAATCTCTAGGTTCTCCCTGCTGCAACTTCAGTTCCAAGTCACACAGTGCTGTACTTTTAGATAATTCCCTTGCTAGGGAGGAATAAGGTAAATCCTCTCATACTGGGATAGCCATTTCTTCTTCTAAATCCCTTCTACCTCCAACTTGAGGTCCTTGTAATGTCAATGTGATATTCACAGCACCTATGGCAGCTATGAATAAGCTGGTATAATTGTGAATCACAAAATGTGACAGGCTCTCCAGATGGAGGACAGAACCAAAGAATTTATTCAAATACCAGAAAGCCAAATCACCAAATCAAGAAGTCCAATTCATCATAGTAACCATGAAGTTTGCACACTTAACCAATGCAGCAAACACCAACATTCCTAAGCCTTCCCAAACCTTCCCCCTGTCAGGCTTTCAAAACAAAACAGGCTCCTTTATGCAAGAATGCCTCTCACTTTGACTCATGCCAGATGCTTAGCCTCCATACTGCTTGCTCCCAGAAGTTCTGGCTCTCTCAGTTGTGTGAAGTTTTTCATTCTGGTCATTACCTCCACCCTATTTTGCCCCTTCCTGTTGCATCATCAAGTTCCACTCAATGTAGGTTTCACAAGTTCTGCTTCTTAACAAAGACTTAATATAATAAAGAGCAAGACTCAATGAAACAAGGTGCTAAGTACTTGTTTGCTTGCCATTACAAGGTGCAGAGAAGATCTTCAAATCCCCATGACCATTACAGTCCTATATTTTGCAATCCAATCCTCATCACCAAATGTAGCACCTATGAAATATTGACAACACCCATGGTCACTATAAATGTACCTGAATAGTTCTGAATCATAAAATATGACAGATTTTCCATATAAAAGATGGAAGCAAAACATTTATTCAGACACCAGAAAACCAAATCCAGAAACCAATAAGCTGATATCAACATAGTAGAAAAGAAGTTAATAAACCATAACAGCACAGAGTCACGGGATCCTTTAACCTTCTGACAAATCAACACAGACCAGTACTTACTCACAAGCCTACCTGTCTCCCTTGAATGCATCCTCTCCTCCCAATTGTGTCTAGCTTCTCTGACTCCTAGTTTCCTGTGAACTTTGTTCCACCCTTCAGCAAATTACTCCCACCACAGTCTCCATGTGATTACATTCAGTTTATTAGGGGGCAGAGTATATTTTCAAAGCAGGGAATTCCTCAGATTCCATTAGGCTTATTAAGGGTCAGGGAAGATCTTCAAATTTCCATTACAGTTACACCTTTGAAAATGATGTGCAGCATTTATTACATTTTTTAAAAGTGAACAATGTGAAATGGAAGTTTGATAATTTAAAATGAATCTTGTTTATATGTGGTGTTCTCCACACTGAAATGGGATTTTTTTGTCTTTTTGTATTTAAGTTCAAGATGAATATTTTTTAAATGGCTACAAAACATGCTGATTCTTCTCTTGTGTGTATTTATGTTTCATGGGTACCATAAAGGTTATCTGTCTATTAGCTATCTTTGACTCTCAATATGAGATCATTCCATTCCATTTTACAGTAATACATCTCTTTCACGTATATCATTTTTAAATCAACTTCCTTCTGTCTTCTAGTATCATAGCGATGATGACAATATTAATATGAATCATGTAGCAACAGTATGTTGACTCTTATCACTGGACAAATATGTGATATTTAGAGAACCTCTAATTAAGCTAATGGTTAGATAAGTTTTATTTGCCATTGTACAATTATAGGAACAAAAGGAGTACACAAATCTGTGTGCCATTTTATATTTTCCTTTGTCCAATAGGTTACTTTGGCTAAGTGAAACTTTTCATACCTGGCTAGGCAGGTGCTCATAAAGCAGGTGAAATCTGCTGTTGGAGCCCTTACATAGGCAGTATCCAGAGGATCAGCAGAAATGAAAGGGATAAAAACAAAGAAACAAACAAACAAAAAATAACTCCAGGGAACAGATGGTCAAAAGTAGTAGCAGTTAACTGAGGTATAGTTCTGTCACAGTCAGAATTTTTTGTATCTTTCCTGTTAGCTTAAGAACTGTTCACACACAAGTTTATCTTCTGATATTCTAATATATGCAAATGATTAGATAAATTTCTGTGCAATATGAAGGAAGGATATAAGAGTATAGTAGTGAATGGATGAGGAATGAATGAATAATGCATTTAATATATGCTCATAAAATATGGAAGGAAAGTTTCAGGTCCAAGTCTGATGAAAAGTTTATAAGGTCCTTACAGTGTAATAGAAAAGCAGATATTAATGCCTCTTCTTTAATGTCATTTCTACTGGTAAAATTCCCCTGGTTTGTGATGTTGAATGATTTGATAGCAGTAAGGTCTTTGGTGGCAAGAATTTTATTTTCCGGTCCTAGAGGTGAGAAGAAAGAAAGACAAAACTTGTCATTATTATACCTTACTATTTAAATGAATCCTTTGATAAAATCATTCCCTAAAGTATCTTGCTACAATCTAATAGTTAGATAGAGAGATAGCCTTTGAGCCAGGAAGACTTGCATTCAATTATTGTTTCTGACATGTTGTTATATGACGCTGGGCAAGTCACTTAATTGATCAATACTTTAGGCAACTCTCTAACTTTAAAAAAATGAAGAGGAGTCAATCTGTGTGGTAATGACAGTTTTCTCACTTAGGGAGTTCTACTATCAATGGAATAATAGTTCCAGTCCCTATTTCTATTACAAAGAAGCTGACCATTTTCTTTGCAAGAAAATTATGTTCTATAAAAGGTCAATAGCATATTGAACTAAGATATAATTTAAATACTGCTTTTCTTAATTCATTCATTTATTTCCACTGAAAGACAACCATTGTTTCATTATACTGCTTCCTTACAGGCCAGGGAAGTGATTTTTTCCTTCTCAATGACCTTACTGTTTGTTTAAATATGAGTTGAAATGATTTAAATTTGAAGTAGAGATTTGGTGAGACTGTGTGTCTTTTATCCAACACATCTATAATCCCCAAAGAAGTCAAACAGCAAAATACTGAACTTTGTTTCTCTAGTGCAATTTGTCTATTTAAAATCCACATAGCTTATTACTCTGGGTCTGCTATCTTCCAGTTTTGCAACATTGTGTGCATACATTTTCTCTTTATTTTTCTTATTTTTATTTCACTAGTAATAATGTCTGCAATATCTTTTCTGTCCTTATAAAAAGAACTGCAGTTTATACCCATAGGCACCCAGATTAATAAATTAACATACAGTACACTTAGCATTTTTGTTTTTCAGGGGTCCAAGATTTCTTTAAGTTGCCTAGGACAAAAGTCATATAGTCACTTGTGAGTTCAAAACAATTCAGCAAGCATTTATTAAACCTTTATGATGTAGCTGACATAAGATGTAAAGATCAATAAAAAAACAAACAAAAACTAACTTTGCCCTCAATCAGCTTACATTAAGTACTGACTGAAAGAAATTATATTGTAAATTGATATATACATACATCTGTCTCTGTCTAGACATTTCTATATCTTTTTTCCACTTCTATATGTTACTATAGACATATAGATATGTGTGTAGAATATATAGATTTAGATATACATATGTATTAAGATATAGTGAGATAAATCAATGTATGTGTATATGTATGTGTTGCTCTTCTATTGTTTTAGTCACATATGACTTTTCATGAACCCAATAGGAGTTTCTTGGCAAAGAAAGTGGAATGGTTTGCCATTTCCTACTCCATCTCATTTTATAGATGAGGAAATTGAGACAAATGGGTTTAATTGACTCTCCCCTTGTTACACAACTAGTAAGTGTCTGAGGCTTTATAAATGTACTCAGATCTTTCTGACTCCAAGTCTGGCTCTTTATCCACTGTGCTGCCTAATTGTCCCATATGTGTGTGTGCATATATGTGCATGTATACACATGTGCATATGTGTATATGCATTATGTACATAATGTGTACATATCCATATGTATTCCTGACTCTGGGCATTTTGCCTGACTTTCACTATGTGTGACACTATGCCTCCTTTTCTTGTCTGGTTTCTTTTAGTCTCAGCTAAAATGCCACTTTCTTTGGAAAACTTCCCTGATCCTTCTTAATTCTAGTGATTAACCTGTATTTATTATCTCCTATGTAATGTATACAGCTTATTTGTATATAGTCATTTGTGTGTTGTTTCTCATTTTATTTTTGAGCTCTTCAAGGGCAGGGACTCTCTTTTGTCTTACTTTCTATCTCTAGCACTTAGCATAGTGCTTGACAAGTAGTAAGTACTTAATAAATGTTTATTAACTGACTGATTGTAAGAGTAATGGAATTTGAATACCCCTTTGTATTGGAAAATTGACAGGTACTTAGCACCTAGCTTCAAATTAAGCCTTTGTTAAAGAAAGAGAAGTTATGAACACCTCTTGCTGACATAACAAGAAGGGTCTGAACAGGGAGAAGCTAATACCATATTTAAGGAAGAGCACAAGCTGGACAGTCAGAACTTCTTTGGAGAAGCTTTGTGGAGGCAGAGCAATTGCTGAGAGAGAAAGAGACAGAGAGATAAAGAGAGACAGAGAAAGAGAAAGAGACAGAGAGACAGAGAGAGACAGAGACAGAGAAAGAGACAGAGAGACAGAGAGACAGAGAGAGACAGAGAGAGAGAAAGAGACAGAGCGAGAGAGAGACAGAGCGAGAGAGAGACAGAGAGAGACAGAGAGAGACAGAGAGAGAGAGAGAGAGAGAGAGAGAGAGAGAGAGAGAGAGAATTTTTTTCAGTGAAACAATGAGCATCTGAAGGCTGGGCTGCTGCTGATAGACCAGAAATTCTGTGGAGAAAGTGGTTTTGATTCTGAGAATGGGAGAAAGTGATTCTGATTTTGAGAATGGAGCTAATGAAGACTTCCTAGTGCCAGCTGAAGCCGCCAGAGGAAGCATGACTGTGGTGATCATACTTTGTCATTCTATGGCTCTGTTATTTTTTTCTTGCCAGGAACAGAAACTGTGAAGGATTTGAGATGGAATGGACACTGTGAGTTCCAATGTGGAGCTGGAACTACATGGGTAGCTGGAAAAGGAGCTGGGAGCATGGCCTGTACAAAATTACCTAGATGAATGATGAAATGTTACATGTCAGAAACAGCTGGTGGGCCAGTAACTTTCTCCTTACTGTTAATATTGCATTTATGGCTTACAAAACACTTTGCTCATAGTGACCCTGTAAACATTATGCAAGTATTACTGTATCCATTTGTACAGATGAAGAATTTATAAAGATGAGTAAATACAGATGCAAAAATGTTAAGGTATTTGGCCACAATCATAGATAATGATGTGTTAGAGGACAGAATCAGGTCCAGTTCTCTTGTCCCTTGAGGCCGTTGCTCTACTACATCCCACTACAGCTTAGTCTAAGACTGGGAACAACCCTCATGACTAAGGGATCGCTCTCCTAACTGATAGCTTTAACTGCTCTCTTTTTCACAAATATTTGCTGCACAGTTTCATCTAGGATCCCTCTTGCTGCTAGCACCCTCCCTCAACAAAGTAGTTTATATTCATTTTGCATATATCCTGCTTGTACTTATATACATGATGTCTCCTCCATTAGAATGTAAGTACCTGGAAATTCAGAACTGCTTCACCTTTCTCTCTAAATTAACAGCCTTTAGCACAGTGACTGACACATTGTAGAAACAACAAATTCTTGTTGATTGATTTAGTTTCCTAAAGTATTCTTTCATCTTTTCTCTATCTCATTTAAAAGTCAATAATAGTTCCATATGGCTACTAAATTGCCATAGGACTATAGAATTTTAAAATTTAAAGGGGTTTTAGAAATAGTCTTGTCTAAAGCTTGAATTTTCTAAATGAGGAAACTGTAAGTCAGAGAAGATTTATTCAAGTAGATTTACTCAAGGTCACATAATTAGTTAGTAACACAATCAGAATTAGAACCCACATCTCCTAAAACCCAATGTAATCATCTAACATGTTTTTTAAGACCCTACCTATGTGCAAGTCATTATTTTAGATAAAGGAGAATAAGAATTTTCCCTGTAGGAGAGTCCATATAGGAAGGTCCCTCTAGCTTAATGCAAAGTCACTTTTTCACATAGTAAAAAAAAAAAAAAGGTCAGGGGAATGTAGCCTTGAAGAGTCCCCACACTTTGCACAGATTTTATAAATCTGCTTCTATGACATTTTCCATGTACTGGGTAATGTTTTATTTCTCTTCTCCTCTAACAGTAGAGAAGCAGCTTTCCCTAGATAGAAATAAAATCTTGAGATAGTGAACAGACTGGCTACAATCTTGTGGTGGGTAGAATTAGAGTGATCTGTAAACAGTAGGATCTGTGAAGCAGCAGGAAACCTTCATTTGTGAGTAGTTTGGCATATTCCTAATTAGGAATGAAAACTTTCAGTCTTCAGATTTGTAGGTTTAATGAAGTAACCCGTGCACTGAACTATTGTGCTGATTTCTCCCAATTTATTTCTAATTTATAGGCATTTTAAAATTATATCTGGGGTCTCTTTTTTATACTGTCTAGCATAAAAAATGTTAAAATTAAATGAGCAGCATTTTTCTCAGTTCAGCTCAAACCACAGATGCTAGGTTTGATTTTATCTCTAACAGTGAGATTGAAATTCTGTTTTAATATGCAGAACTACAGCCTAGGGAGACATAAAATCCAGTGTTTTCATTAGATGATGGCCCTGCACCTCTAGTTAACAGGAAAGCTGATTCATCAAACAGCAGTGATCAAGATAGTATTAACTAAGACCTGGAATGAAAAGAGACTATTGGGAAGAGTGGGGAAGAAGATTACTGTTCTGTATCAGGTAACTTTGGCTTTGGTAAAATTCTCAGATTTAGACATAAACCTTTTTCTAGGATGGATGAAAATTCACTGAAAATTTTTTAATAAATAATTTCAGTGACTGATTATTTTCCATTTTAAAGAAATTTCATTTGCTAGTGGTTTAAATAAAAGGATGTTCACTTTTGAATTCCCTCCTTTCCAACTGGAAAAAAAATAATTCAGAAAAAAATGCTTTTGGATTCACTAGTGAAGCATTCTTACTCATCCATGGAAGAATGAGCTCAGCCTGTACCAAATTGTTTTCCTGGCTAATGAACATGTGCCAGTGATCACTGATATAAGTTTCACAGTGAGAAACTCTTGTATGGGTGCTGGTGAAAATATCAGTGAGATTTATTGATCAGAGTATATGATAATAAATTTTCTCCTAATCCATTCTCAGCTAGAAATGTTAACACCTAAGCTTCTACTTACTATAAAGAAAACAACAAGCATGCACATATAGTTAGATATGAAAGAAAAACAATATATTGGGATAGAGAGAGAGAGAGACAGAGAGAGACAGACAGACAGACAGACAGACAGAGTCAGAGAGAGAGACAGGGAGAGAGAAAGAGAGAGAGGAAGAGAAAGAAAGAGAGAGAGAGAGACAGAGAGAGAGACAGAGAGGGACAGAGAGAGAGACAGAGACAGAGGTGTGGTGTGTGTATGTATGGTTGTTTTTTATAATAGAATTTTAAATGAGATGGTGGAAATCACTTAGTCCAACCTATCACCTTACATATAAGAAACCTGAGGCATAAGTATCAAGGTCATACATCTAGGAAGCAGCACAACTGGGGCCAGAATCTAGATCTCCTGCCTCTTAATCAAATACCACTTATTATATTTAAGCTGGTTTGTGATTTATCAGTTTGATATTCCCATTATGTTTTCATTCTATGAAGTAGAATGATAGTTCTTCTAAGGCAGAAAATATTTTTCTTTTGGGTTTTGATTTCTTAGAATTTAGCACAATATAATGTAAAAAGATGCTTAATAAATTCCTTTTGGATTGTATTGATTGGAATTGAATCAAACTAGAGTGCATGAGAATGTATATCCTTACATATTAGACCATGTGATTGTTTTTCTTAGAGGCAGAAATCTAAGTGGCCATGCAATTTTTTTTGTTTTAAACTTTTAAAAATTCTCTATTTTTGGAGGGTAAAGCTTTGCATTTTGAAGAGAAGATTAAATTTGATTACATTCTTGATTAACATAAATTTCCTTTCCCCCCTTTGTTTTTGACCGAAATACTAGATTAGTAAGTAAGAAGACTGCTATGGACATGCTATACCCTACATCCACAGTCCTTAATCTGGGGCCCTGAGAATATTTTTTAAAAATATCTTGATAATTTCAGCATAATGGGTTTCTTTATTCCTATTTATTTTATGACCATTAAAACATTCTTCTAGGAAGGCTCTCTTGACTCACATATTTACAAACACACATACATGCATACACAAAAACTAAGATTTTCTGCTTTATAAAAACTGGATTTCAGAAAGAAAGCATTCTACATTGTTTCTCCTGTTCTTTCTGTCATGACAGAGATATTTGGTCTAAATTATGGCAAAACTGATTTGATACTTCAAATGGTTTATGGACTCTATATTTTATTCCTAAACCTTTCTTTTAAAAGATAAACAAAGTAATCAAAAGCTCAAATTTGTATTGAAGCACTATTTTTCATAGCTCATTAGAAGCTCTTAGAAACACATTGGTAGTGGGATAGAACCAAGGAATGGTAGTACATTATGTAAAGATTGAGACTGGCAAACACATAAAAGGAGCATTTGCTTAATGAAAGTTGTTTAATGAATTAGTTCACACTGTACTTGTATTGGGGATTTTTAAAAAATGATCCTGAAAGATGTAACATTCTTTGTCATTCCAATGAAAGAGCATGTTGAAAATCACATAGAGAGCAAACTGATAAAAAAAACTCCAGTTGGTAGAGAACCTTGTGTGGTGTAATCATAAGAAAAAAAAAGGAAAGAAAAGAAAGAAAACTGCAAAAAACCCCCAAAAACAAATAAAGGTACCTTGCAGGGAAAATGAATTTGTTGAGTAAAAAAATAAAATCTGTTGGCATCATTAAAGTCTGAAGGTATGTACTGAGTTTATTGCCCTCCAGAATAATTTAAAATTTGGCAGGATGAAATATTGTATCTTCTGCTCTAATTTTTAATAATTTGAAGTTTAAATAAATCTTGTTTATACCTACTGAACTTAATATTCCAAATTGTGATAAAAAATATAAAATAATACTTCCTTTTTAAAAAAAGTTTCAATTGTTTTTTTTCATTTTTAACTTCACTGCTATTTTACAATTATATTTCCCACCTTCCTCTTCTACCTGATTCTCTCTTGTAACATAAAATTATAGTTGAGTAAAATGAAGTTACAAATAGAGGGGCGGAGCCAAGATGGCGGCATAGAAGCAGCAAAGCACCACAGCTCCCACACAAACATGCTAAAAAACTCATAAAATGGGACGCTAAACAGATTTTCAAGCTCCAAACTCTCCACAAGACTGAAAGCACATCTATTGCTACAGGCAGCGCAGCAGGCGGGGCTCTTTGCAGCAGTCTGGGACCTCCCCGGCAGAAACCTCCACCAGCTCAGGCCCTGGGGCATCGGGTGGGGAACCGCAGCTACAGGAGAGCAGATCCGCTGCACTGGAGGCACAGTTACCACATTTATCAGGCCAGAAGACAAAAAGACTAAGAGAAAGGTCAGTGGATTTTGCTAACTGGGGAGGAGAAGAGCGGGTCGGCCAAACTGCTCCCAGGGCAAGGAGGCAGCGGGAGGCGGCTGTACCAGCAGGACCGTCTGAGAGCCCCAGCGGCTGCTTCTGAGCCCTC
>CM053599.1:156257011-156274150 GCA_028646575.1 Pseudocheirus occidentalis | reverse complement strand
ATTGAAAGTAAAATTGTAATAGTTATCCCTTGCCTCTTCTCTATGGGATGATAAATCCCTTTTTGTCTCTCCCTGCCTCCTTTCATTCTAGTCCTCTCCCACCACAGAATTTCCCCTTTTAAAGTATCATCCCGTCATATTCAATTCATCCTATACCCTCTATATACACACATACACACATGCTCAGATATGTATTCATACGCATATATAGCCTCCTATATGGACCTATGTGTAAGTATACATACATATACATATACATATACATATACACATACACATACATATATGTATACATATACATATATATACACACACAGTTGTATTCCCTTCACCTATCCTCATGCTAAGAAAAGTTTCATAAGTTACTATTATCATTTTTCCATATTGGCATGTAAATAATTCAAATCTGAGAAGTTCCTTTTTATACAATATTTGTTATTTGTAAATAATTTTCCTTATTTAAAACCACACAACAAAATAATACTGGGGTGGCATTTGGAGGGCTGGAGTAGATCAATGGCATTTCAATTAATTTCAATGGGGAAAATTAATTTGATATACAAGCAAATTGAATTAAGAGGTCAGTAATGAGATGAATTAAACTCGTAAGTCAAGGTACTACTGTACTTTACATTCTATAGAGATATCATGAAATTTTATAGATGAAACACATTGGCTAGAAGTAAGAAACTATCTTAACATGTCTTCTTATTTGAAATAAGAAAGAAAATAATATTTAGGATTAGAAAAACTCCATCCCAGCCCTCCTCCAGTGAAGAACATTGAGTCACAGAGAATTAGCAAAAGTACACATATGAATAAAAAGCAATCATTTTGGATCTGTTTTAATCAGTACATAGGGGAGGAATTAAAATATTTAGCTCACTTTTGGGGGGGGCAATAGGAGTTAAGTGACTTGCCCAAGTTCACACAGCTAGTCAGTGTCAAACTTCTGAGACTGGATTTGAACTCAGGTTCTCCTGACTCCAGGGCTTGGGCTCTATTCACTGTGCCACCTAGTTGCCTCTCAATTCAACTTTTTAATGAAAAAATTAGTCATTCAATAAAAATTTTAAAAGTGTATTTCTGTTTTTGATTTTTCATAACCTTTTCATAACTTTTTCTTAACCTTGATTGCCAAATATATTCTGTCTTACAACATTTAGTAAGATATTCCTTATAACAAAGATTTTAAAAAGAAAAAGAATATCAGGAAAACTCTCTAAGACATTGACTTCCATATGGAAGTATATGGGTTATTTCATACCCACAGTCTTTCAGCCCTTCAAAGAAAGGATGGGAGTATATATTCTCAGCCCTTATCTCAAGGCAAATGTGCTGATTATAATTACACAAAATTCACTTTTGTTTTATTTTATTCCTTCTTTTAACATTTTTGTAGTTATTTTGTATATTTTTCTTGATTCTATTTACTTCACTCTGAATTAGTTCAAGTAAGTTTTCACATATTATTTTGAATTATTTATGTTTTGTGATGCAATTATGTATCATGGTGTAGCCTTGACTCAAAGGATGAAGTATTTTTTTTAGATTCAACACTATCACAAAAGGTGCTTTTATTGGGGTGGGGGGAAGTATGTGCTTAAAAGTAGTTATCTGTTTGAAGTCATTCAGTAGATAAATTTTAGTGACTTAAAAAAAACATCACTCTATGTTGATTCCACAAGTGTTTGAACAAATTCAGAGCTCCATTTATAATATTTTAGTTTGTATCTCTTCCCATACATAGCTCCTTCAACATGGATTACATATATTTGTTGACTCTCAGGTGAAACTTCAGTACTCTTGGTTTAAATTTCTATTGTGATCAATTTGACATAGTTTTTCATACAATTATAAATAATTTGTAATTCTTTTGAAAAATATGTCAATATCTTTAACCTCTTTTCCATTGGAGAATTTCTCTGGGTTTTTGTATTTGTGTTACTTTCATTATCAGAGATATTTTATGCAAGGACCTAAACATATTGTTTTTGTTTAGGCAACAGTTGTTCAGTTTCATACAATCAAAATTAACTATTTTATCTTTTATGACCTCTTCAAACTTTTTGTTTGATCAAAATTTCTCCCCTAAACATGTTGTGAAATGTACCTAATCATATTCTCTTTTAGGAATTTTTAAAAATTGTTATTTTTTATACTTAGGTCATAGATCTATGTTAAGCTTATCATGGAATATTAGTGTAGGATGTTGGTCTAAAACTAATTTCTTTGAAACAGATTTACAACTTACCAAACAGTTTTTGTCAAATAGAAAGCCCTTCCTGATTAGTTTATATTATTATTTATTGAATAGTCATACTGAGTCAATTGTTTCTGATTTTTGTCTGTCTTAGCAATCTACTATGCTAAATAACTTGGGTGATTATTACTTTAAACTGTAATTTGAAGTCTAGAAGGACTATTTTCCCTTCATGCTTCCTATTTGATATTTCCTTATAACTATGAGATTTTTAACTTTTTATTCCTTTAACTGAATTTTAGCATTTTGTTTAACTCTACATGGAAATGAATAACCCTCAAATTAAATCATCTATCTATCTATCTATCTGTCGGTCTATCTATCATCTACCTATCTATCTATCCATCTACCTATCTGTCTGTCTGTCTGTCTGTCTGTCTATCTATCAATCACCTATTCATTCATTAATTTATGTAGTGCTTCACCCTTGCATTTATTTGTCTTGAAATGGCTCGGTATGTTGGTTTGCCTCAGAGGCAGTTCAGGCATTCTGTACATATCTAAATGGCATTTTATTTCCCATTATTTCCCCCAGACATTTACTATATATAAATGCTGAAGATTATGCATTTATTTTGTATACTGAAATTTTATGGAAGATATTAATTTGCTCAAAAAGCTTCTTCTTTCCTGATTCACCTAATTTTCTCTAAGTAAACCATCATGTAATTTGCAAATAATAATTACATATATATATATACATATATATATTCTTTGACAATGTGTATACTAACTTTTTTCTCCTGCTGCTATTGGTAGAATTGCTAGAAAGATGTCAAAGAACAACAGGAACAAGAGGGTATCCTTCCTTTGCTCCTGCACTTTTTTGGAAGGCTTTTAGTTTTTTGCTATGTTATATAATAGTAGAATTTAGTTTTAGATTGGTTTATTTCATCATATCAAAAAGAGATCTTATCATGTTGAAGCCTTGTATGGTTTTTGGCATATGTGTGTTGCATTTCATAATAAATAAATAAATAAATAAATAAATAAAGATTCTGATATGGTTTGGGGTGTTTTGTTCTTAGTGTAACATATTTTTTTTTCCTAATATGGAGCCAGGCTTATATCCCCAACATTTTTATCATAATAGTTTATTATCATGTATTGCATAGTATCATTGTTAAAACTTTATCTCAGCTTTCTTTAAAATAATCATTATTAATATTACTTTATAGTGTTCTTTAATGATGGACTTTTTGGAGTAAGAACTCTCATTATTTTTTCTCACACTATTCCCTTCCTATTGCTTTTATTCTATTATCCCACAGTACCCACTCTTGTTGAAACATATTTTGTTTTTGTTTTCATAATAGACCTGAGATTTCAGTGGTTTAAGGCTCTCCTACTCAAAAATTCCATCTGAGAATGAAAATCAACAGTTTCTTTGTACCTTTCTTGATTTATAGGCTAGTCTGATAAACATTCAGGAAGAGTATAGGACAATACCCCTAAGCTAAGGAGAGTTATCTTACCAAAGTGACTAAGTCCTACATGTTCAAGAGTCACACAAAGAGAATATTCAAACTGAGTCAATACCATCAAGTGAGTAGGTAGGGAACCTGCAGCCTTTATGATCATAAAGCATAGACCAGACAGATTGTTGCCATTCTCTGAACTTACAATGCGAAACCTGGTGAAAATGGGGTGGAAATTAGAGAATATCAAGGCTGAGTGGGAGCTCTTAGTATATACATTCTTTGATGTTATTTCAAGAAGTTTTATCTGCCATGGCAGTTCAGTCATACCGTCTTGTGGGTTCAGCTTTATTCATTCTGTTCTTGGCACATATTTCTTTTTTCCCCCTCAAGGTAAAGGATTACAAAGACTTGATGAAAATATCTATCATTCTGTCATATAACCAATTATCTTATCTAATCAGTTTCTTTTTGTTTTAATTGTAACAGAAGAAATAAACCCCACATAGATGCTCTCCCTCAACCCTTCTCCAAGTCAGACTTTATTTTCTGCTAAGAGGGGAAACAGGATGTTGGGGCCCGAGGTCACTCTACTAGCTTCAGAGAGAGGGGGTACCCAGATAAAAGTATATAGATTCATTCTCTTAACTTTTGTTTTTCTAGTAGATAGCATCAAGTTTAAGCCAACTTCTGATCACTTTGTCATTTTGTGGAGTAAGGAAGACCTCAAGCTCTCTATTCAAGGCTTTACTCCCTTTTTCCAACAAATATCAGTTTCCATAATGAACACAAAGAGAATAACTAAGAAAGCCATTTTTCTAAATCCCACTTATTCATAATGTACAATCTTTGTAATACAATGTTATTATATTTTAGCCTGTATTTTATTTTATATGTTAATTTATTTATTTTTACTTTTGAACATTTATTTTCCTAAGTTTTATTTTTTCTCTCCTTCCCTTCCCTCCCCTCTCCCTAGGAGGTCATGCAATCTGATATAGGCTCTACATATACATTACTATTAAACATATTTTCACATTAGTCATATTGTATAGAAGAAATAGATTGAATGGGAGGGATCATGAGAAAGAAAACAAAGCAAAAAAAGCAAATAGTCTGCTTCACTCTACATCCATAGTTCTTTCTCTGTATTTGGATGTCATTGTCCATCATAAGTCCTTTGCAATTGTTTTAGGACTTTGCACTGCTGAGAAGGGCTAAATCTATCTAAATTAATCATTGTAAAATGTTGCTTTTACTGTGTATAATGTTCTCCTGGTTCTGCTCACTTAACTCAGCATCAGTTCATATAAGTATTTCCAGGTTTTTCTAAAGTCCATATGTTCATCATTTCTTATAGCACAATTGCATTCATATACAACGTATCTTGCCCTACAGGAGAATAGGGGGGAAGGGGATGAGAGGGGGGATGATGGAGGGGAAGTAAGGTTGGGGGGAGGGTTGTTTGAAGCACACATTCTTTAAAGGGACAGGGACTAAGTAGAGAATAGAGCAAGTGGAGGGCAGGATAGGAAGGAGGCAAAATACAGTCAGTCTTTCACAATATATCCATTGTGGAAATGTTCTATGTAACTACATATGTATGCCCTGTATTGGAATTGCTTGTCTTTCCAGTGGGGGTAGGTGATGAAGGAGGAAGGGAAAGAATTTATAATTTATAGTTCTAAAATCAAATGATAACATATTATCATTATTTACATGAAACTGGGAAATAAGATATATAGGCAATGGGGTAGGGGGATCCATCTTGCCCTACTGGAAAGTCAGAGTGATGATGGAGCAGGATATAGGAAAGAGCAGAAGTGGGGGAGGGGGCACACCATGTGATCACTCTTTTGGGGTGTTGGGTAGGAGAAAGACAGGGAGAAAACTTGTAACTGAAAATCTTGTGTAAATGAATGATGTTAACCAACAATAAACAAAAGTTAATTTTTAAAAAAAACTTCAATGAGTGACCTCTTCTCTCTGGTTTTGGCTAATATGTCCTCTTCATCCAAAAGCAGAGACTCCAACACAATACTTCCCAAAAAAGTAACTCAAATTTCTTTGCAAAAGAGTGAATATCATCTTTATTTTTGCATGTTAGTTCACGTTAAGGGTTGTCCAGATATGTACATTTAAATTATTCTCCAATTAATCTTTATATTCTTTAAAAAATGACTATTAATTTTTGATCCTGGGACAAGTTATGCAAACTACACAGAGAATTAGCAGTGGGTGTGGGGTGGGAGGTATAAGAGAGCAAAATTTGCCCCAACCCATTCTCTCCAACTTCCAATTTAACTAATTATTCTTGCTAGCTAGGAGCAAAATTCTAGTGTTTCTAAACTGTTGAATGACTGTGAATATTTCAAGTGCCCACTGAATTTAGAATCCTGTGTCAATGCCCCGATTTCCCCATTCTAGTCAGGATTAAAATTCTTGATACTCAGAGGGATGCTACTAGATTTGGCAACTGGGCAGTATTTACCTTCCAATAAGTCAGTAAGCTGGGTACTTTTTTATTGATATGTCAATAATATGTGTGCTTTTTATTACTAATATTGCTTTTTTTTTCCTTTTTATTGGTAACACTTGCTGCTAAGCAATAAGTACATATTGACCAGAAAGCTTGCAATATACTTAGAGGAACTCACATTTTTATTATCCCACAGAGATAATGCTATTTTGGTTTCCTGGAACAGTTTTGAACCTTTTCTTCTGCCTAGAAAAAAAAATAATAGACAGGGAACATTTGGAATCATCTTGCTTTTTAACTGCAGATGTGAGTCAGCTTAATAAGAATCAACCAATGGTAACTAACTGCAATTAGAATCTTGAAAGTTAGGGCAAAAGGAAAGAAATGATGTACAGACAAAGCCCAGACATGTCTTTGTTGATATTTGTAGCAGGAGGTTAATTAGCATTAAAAGAAGCATCAGTAATCACATAGAGTTCGACAGAAGGTACAGGATGCTCCCAGCAGTATAGTACAGAGGGAAACAAGTTAAAATATTTTTTCCCCTCTTACAGAAAAACCATTTACAAAAACAAACATAAAGTAATTGGGTTCCTTTTTGTTTGTTTTCTATCCCTCCTCTCCAGCTAAATGTTTGATTTAGTTGCTTCCTTTGCTCTCTCCAAGTCTGACATGTGTTGGGTAGCAATAGAAGACATTGTGTTTTCTTTATATTTCTTTCCTTTGGGTGACTGTGTGATAAGTCATTTCATTCTCAATTAATTATTTGGTCATTTTTTCCAGAGTGGTCTGTATGATTTTGATAAAATAGATCAAGAGCCTCATTCAGCCCATCTTGCTTTATCTTTGTCCTCACATATTTTAAATTACTACCTTTTCTAGCTTATTGCCAAACTTCCCAGCATTTGAAATGATCCAGCATTTCCCACAGCAAAACAAAAACAAAAAAAAGTACTGCTGAGCATCCTTACATACTTTCCCCCAACGAACACACACATACACACTGTATTTTCATTGTTGTTCTTAGTACAGCATTCTTCTGTTGCTCAGATGGAAGAAAAATTTTACATTCATATTATAGCTATTTGAAAATTCCTGCAGATACACAGAATTTAAGCAGCATCTTCATAGTTGTTGGAAAATTTAATAAAGGGCATTTTCTTTTCTTTTTGTCTTTATAAATTTCTTTGTTTACTTTTAATTTACAAGATTCAGTTCCACTATCTCTTGAGTTTCAAATTTTCTCCCTCTCTCTGTCCTCCTTCTTCCCCTCCACGGTGGCATACAATCAAGTACAGGATCTGTAAATACTTTCACATTAGAAATTAATCAGGTTGTAAAGAAGAATTGTAACTGAGGGAATAAAACAGGCCATTTTCTCCTCTTATTCACCTATTGTTTCTAGGATTTCACAGGGTAATCTGTGGGGAAATGTTGGCAGTTAAATTATTTTAATGTTTTAATAGTCTGATACCTACATAAGTGATAAATGTAAATGAAATTAAAATCTTTCCACTTATTCAATTCTGTAATTAACATATTTTCAGCAAAGGAAATGCCTTGCATACCATGTGTTACAGAAAGAAAATAAAACTGCAAATAGCAGAAAGAAGATTAAAGATACAATTTACAAAATAAGAATTTTAGAGCATTCCTGGCTATATGTCAAGAAATGACACAACAACTCATAGTGAAGCAAAAATTGATGGGAAGAAGTGAAAGATACTTGATCTGCCATGATTTATATTATAAAGTGTGACATGTAGAAATAGCAGAATGGCATATGATACTTAAGTAATATCCATATAAACATAGCTAGCACTGCTAATGCAAGTTATTGGCTGTGGTATCTGCAAAAGGACAGATATAGATATAAGAATAAACATTTATATATAAAAGGATAGATAGAAGTGATAGATGGGAGGCAAATTGATATGATAGATCATAAATAGGTAGAGATAAAAGATAGACAGGCAGGCAGACAGACAGACAGAGACAAACAGATAGATGATAGATACAGATAGGGAGATGATAGATAGACAGATAGATAGATAGATAGATAGATAGATTGATAAACAGAAAGATAGATATATAGATACATACATACATACATACATACATAAAAACATAGATAGATAGATAGATACATACATACATACATAGAAACATAGATAGATAGATAGATAGATAGATAGATAGACAGATAGATAGACAGATGGATAGATAGATAGATAGATAGATAGATAGATAGATAGATAGATAGATGATAGAACATTGTCCTCACAGTTAACTAGGCTCAAAACTTAAGGGTTTTTTTCCCTTTTTCTTTACCCAGCACCCAAAATTTATTTTATAAAATATATCTTTATGATGTATTTTTGTGGATTTTCTGTATGAAAGGTACTATGTGTATTAGCCACCATTATTAATCAGGATTAGAAATGACAATCATGCTAAAATAAACATGATGTTAGTATCATTTTCCATTCTTCTATATATCAAATTTTGTTGCACAAACAATGTCAGATCAAGCATTAATTTCCCTTACCACCCCTTCCCCAAAATGATAAATATATTTTCTTCAACATTTCTGCTTCTCCCTTTGGAAATATAGTCAAGAGTTGTTTCTAAAGAATGTTTTACAAAACATATCTTTAATCTTCCTTCAATTATTTGTAATTTCTTCTATAAAATACCGCAGCGGTGGAAAGATGGCATTTTATTTACTGAAAATATGTTACTCCAGAATGGGATGCAAGGCAATAGATTTTAATTGTATTTTGCTAACATTTATGAGCTATCAGAATATTGTATATACCATATACATTTATAATGTGACTTTTTCAGTAATATTAATACAGAACTTTAGATGCACAGGGAGACAGTGTCATGTAACAGCTAGAAAGGAAACTTTTAAACCAAGATGACCTGGGTTTAAGTCCTGCTTTTGACATATAACTAGTAGTCAACACTAGGTAAGTCACTTAATCACTCAATACAGTAGGCAAATCTTTACGATTTTAAATTTTACAGAAGGTGTAGAACTGTATTAGTAAAAGTTTCCTTACCAGGTTTCTTCCTAAATGAATGAAATCAAGTTTTGTCCCTGTCTCTATTGTATTCTGATAGTTACATCAATACTACAATGGTAGATAACATCTAATTATACACACTTCCATGAAACTGAATCTACATGTACATATACATATATAATATTCTGGAGGTGAAAGCTAGCTTTATAGCTAGCTAGCTAGCTAGAGAGATAGAAAGACAGACAGACAGACAGACAGACAGACAGACAGACAGACAGATAGATAGATAGATAGATAGATAGATAGATAGATAGATGGATAGATAGATAGATAGATAGATAGATAGATAGATAGATTGCTCTTCACATCTGAATCTGATGAGTCAGAATTTTAGATCTGGAAGACGCCTTAGATATCATGTAGTCTAATCCCCTCATTTTACATATATAGAAACTGAAATCTAGCGAAGTTAACTTATTTGCTAGTACTGAAAGGCTCCTAGCACTCTCTCTTCTCAAATTACCTCATGTTATACTTATCTATGTCCATGTTATATTTCCACAGCAGAATGTTGGATCCTTGTGGGCAGAATCTGTTTCTTTTTTTTTTGTCTTTGTGACCTAACATACTAGTATAATGTCCTTGTGATCTGACATACTAGTATAATGTAACTGTGACCTAACATACTAGTAGATGTAATGTTCTTTTTCAGTCATTTCATTCATATCTGACTCTTTGCAACCTTATTTGGAGTTTTCTTGCAAAAGTACTGGAGCGGTTTGCCAATTTCTTCTCCTTCATCTATTTTATAGATGAGAAACTGAGGCAAACAGGGTTAAGTGACTTGCCCAGGATCACACAGCTAGTAAATGTCTGAGGTCAGATTTGAACTCACAGAGATGTCTTCCTGACATCAGACTGAACACTCTATCCACTGTGCTTCCTAACTTTCACCTTATGTGTGGTAGAAAATTTTAATATATGTTAATGACATAATAACACAATGTCATATATATATAGTTACATATATACATACATACATAAATATGTTTATATATGTATATATGTAGAGAGAGAATTTTTATAAGTTTGCAAAGTGCTTTAAAAACAACTTATCAATTGAACTTCATAACAATTTTGTGCTGTATGTAATGCACTTATTATCCCTATTTTAGAGATGATGCAATTGAGCCTCAGAGAGTCTGTGACTCATTTATAAATGCATATGCATAGTAGTGGATTAACATGGACTAAAATCCAACTCTTGACAGCCAGTACAGTGTGCTATTATACTGTTCAGTACACCATATTCTCTGAAAGCAGCTTTTGAAAACTGCTTTGGTCTTTGCCTGATCTTTCTTTTGAATGTCTTTGAAAGAGTGGATGACAACCCATTCTATGACTTATGGACTAAAGAACTGGCCAAAATAAATTTGAAGAAACTGAGAAGCATTACTATTATTCAAGTCTGTAAGTCCCAAATTCATTTCTTATAGAAAGAACATGTCAATGCCTTACATAAGACTCAGTTATTTATTTCTTTTCTTAGTGTAATATACTATCCCTGGTCACAGAGAATACATAAAGCAGGTAACCAACATATGAATATAATCTCATCAAAATAAGAGCCTTATGATGACAAAGGAATGCTTTTTTTCATCTTCAGAAATATTTGTTTTAGGACACCTGAGTATCTTCCCAGTGAAATGAAATTTGCTTGTGAACAATCAAAATAATTGCTGGATATCTAAATGAGCATTTGAATATAATTGTAACAAAAGATTAACTCCTTCCCTCCCCTAAGACTAATTTCTCTCCTCAACTTGATTATTTCTGTTGATAGTACCAGCATCGTCCCACTCAACCAGACTGAAAACACTGGAGGCATCCTTTTTCTCACCTTCACCTTCAAATGAAAGTCAAGTCTTCTCATTATCATCCACAATATTTCATGCCCATACATATGCTGCTCAACTCATTACAAACCCTTCTTCAGGCCTTAAGTACCCTGTGCTTAGATCATTTTAAGAGCTTCCTAATTGGTTTTCCACCTCCAGTAAATGTTTATACAACTGTAAAAATAGTATACCTAATCCCATAAATTTACTAGAAATAATAGACCCTGATCAAAATCATTAAGTGTCTCCCTTTCATCTTAGAATAAAATACAGACTTCTTGTCCTGACATTCAATGTCTTTCATAATCTGTTTCAAACTTTGCTTTACATTCCACACTTCCATTTGTAATCAATAAGAAACAAAGGGTAGAAAAGAAAATATGTACGCAGAAGTGATAGATACAAAACACAAAATGAGACATGCATTTAACCACATGACCAATATGGGGATTATTATTTTTTTGCTTGTTTACCTAAATTTGCCAAATGCGTGTTTTTTTCCCAATTCAGAAACAGAAGGGAGAGAAAATGAATTATTTTTAACACATAATAAAATTAAATTACATATATTTATATACACATATTTGCATATAGGGAGAAGGAGGAGAATATTAAAGAATCAATTAATAGCAGGTTTCCATTGTGATAGTATGCCATGGTTTTCAGACAAATGTCTGTCTTGCCAGTCCTACCCCATTGTATACTTTTGAGGTTGAGTTTTTAACTAAAAAAAGTTAAGATTTTATATTGATCCATATAAAATATCCTCTCACACAATCTTCTGGTCTGTCCTAGAAAACGTAGGTAGTGATTTTTATTAAAGGCACAAATTACAGCATTAATGAACCCTGTAAGGAGATGTTAGAAAGACATGTTTTCTCATATTAATTTGGAAGAATAAAGACAAGGCAAAAGATGAAAGGTATATTTTGTTTATCTGTTTGTCTTCCTTTGTCTCCCCAATTTTAGCACAGTGCATGGCACATCATAGATACTTTGAAAAATCTAGTTTAATGATTGCTTCTATTCTTAAATCAGCAGTTTTAAGACATTATTTTACCACTTGTGTGGGCTCTTTACCTATGTCAGACTCTGGGAAGAACCCTTTCCCTAGCCACCTCTTTCTAGTTCCTAATCCCTGCCTGTTGTTACCTCTTGACCAGGCTCAGTCTCTTCTAGTCACTGACATTTATCCCTCTTCACAAACAAATCTTGTTTAAATCAGAATCTGAACATCAATGTTTCTTTCCTAGTCTAAAGGATCTTCCAAACAACTACCCCTCACTGATACTCCCCTAAATTGTTTCATTCTGTAGCAGTGGTTCTCAACCTTCCTAATGCCTTGACCCTTTAATACAGTTCCTCATGTTGTGGTGACGCCCAACCATAAAATTATGTTTGTTGCTACTTCATAGCTTTAATTTTGCTACAGTTATGAATCTATCAGATATGCGGAATGTATTTCATTGCTACAAATTGGACATAACCCACAGGTTGAGAACTGCTGTTCTATAGAGATCAGTTAAATCAATTAAATGATAATCACCGATAAACTCCTGCAGGAAAGTTCTGAAGCCAGGGTTGCATGTCCTCATTTTATAGCTTGTATTTCCTAGCTTCATTTAAGGAAGAAAGTAAACTACATTTCTAATAATTATATTTTAGTCTTAGAACATAGTCGTGGCTTTCATTATTATAAGAACTGCTTAATAATAAGAATTGGAGGTAGAAATTTAAACAAAAACAAGATTAAAGGGGATCTGAATACAGATTAAATGAAGTGACAGGAGAGAGGGAAAAGTTCACTTCCCTCCACTTAAAGAAGTGACTGACTGTGAGTGCCAAGTTTTTTTATTGTCAGATATGGTCCATGCGTTGACTGGTTTCACCGAACTGTTTTGTTGTTTGTTTGTTTATTTACTTGTATTTATTAAGTGATCATTCTGGGGTGTCATTGTAGGTCGGGGAGGGTAAGATATTAAAGTGACTATGTAGAAAAACAAAGGGAACTGATCAAACTTTAAGTGAAAATTAATCTTTGTGCCTGCATATTTTGGAAGGAACAGCAAAAATTAATACAAGTTTCTGTGTAAGTTATAATTATAACAAAAATGATACCATTTTTCAACTGATGGAAATGCAGGTTACATGAAGATTAGAAAGACTTCAATATCCTTGTGATCAACAATATATTTTTACCGAGACTGTAGCTGCAGCAGGTACTGATTCCAAAGTAGATAATAAGGAACAAATATGGGCTTGAATAATGGACCAAGTCAATATCACTGTTTGTATATTGAAAATTGCTTCAGGACTTGATTTTGTTCTTTATTCTGTGTTTGAGCTACAACATCAGTCTCACAGAAAAGCTTAAAATTAAGGAGTAAATCTCAACAATGAAACTGGCTAGATGCATATGATGGGCATGTTGGGGATAGAATCTGATGAAAAGAGCAATATCAGAAGAGCTTCATAAAGGCTGAACTCCAAAAACTGCGGAGTAGGAAGAAATGAAAAATCTGGTTTGAAAATGCTGAAAGCAGCTATGGGTGTAAGTAAATACCCAAAACTATGATGGTATAAAATGTATAAAAAATGGTCTTCAGTCACTAATGGATGAACCTTTAGTATATTGTAGACCACTGGGGATGTAATCAATGAAATGTTCCAGAAATGCCAAGGCACTTTGGGATAAAAAATTTAACCTGAGACAAAGAGAATCATTTGAATTCTTATTCTGAAACAAAAAAGGCAAAGAATAAGACAATGGCAGAAATTTGACCTGGGTCATTTCTATCTTTAGATGATCAGTATTAATTAAAAGAGAACAATTTTCAATACAGAAAAAAAATTGCCTAGAAAAGGCTGTTGTTTTCCTGAGGATTCTTCTCCCATCCAGCCAACTGGCAAAGGTATTAAAAGAAAGAATAAGTCAATGCTTGTATTGGAGAGCCAAGAATAGGGACAAGAAAGAAATTTACCTTAATATGGTACTAGGAGGAATTCTGGCTGTTCTAAACAAACAAAAAATTAATTTGGATCTCAGCTAGTAAATTGATCTCAATAAACAGGTATCAATTTGAATGACTGCAAATCCTTTGGCTTCACAAGAATTTACTTAAGATGAAAAAATTAATCAGATTTCCCTGTCCATTTTAATTCCTGCTACTAGTTAGAGTGATGACACTGGAAACAGGAAAACCTGAATTCAACTTCTCAATCTCAGTTTCTTTATTGGTAAAATAATAACAGCGCCTACCTCATAGGGTTATTCAAATAAAAGAACATATGTGGAACACTTTACAAACCTTAAAATTAGGTAAAATGCTCCCTGTTGATGTTGTGCTTGCTGTTCTCCATACAATGAGTAAATTAAAATGTTGTGTACACTTGGAAGAAAAAGAGAAAACCACGATTATAACATTTATCCATCCTAATGAAGTATTTTTTTTTTGAAGAATTACCTATATACAACCTGAGGCCTTGAAAGAGCTAGCAAAGAGGTTGGCACAGACTCCAACTCCAAACCTTTTTACAATTTGGGTATTAGTAGCTAATCAAAATATAATTTCCCATCTTTCCTCATTTCTAAAGGAAAAGTACCCTGTCTGCTAGTTTTAGTCAGTTTTCTTTACTTTCCCAGGGAAGACGGAGCAATGATTTGGTGGAAAGAATGATAAATCTGTTAGTTTTAACTTCAGGTCTCTGCTTTGGATATTTGAGCATTATAGTTAGTTTAGGGATAAAGGGAGAATATAGAAATGTGGAGGGAGTGGATGATTTATTTTATGGCTGGTTTTATGGCTATACTCATAGAGAGAAGAACCTGATTTTCATGAGTGTAGGTGGATCCTAAAAACTAACTTGCTTAGGCAGTCATGGATTCCTACAAAGAAAAGAGTGTCAAATTTTGCTGCTGGTCTGAATTTCTTATGGCTCTTAACATTTCTAAAACTATCTACAATCTCTTTAGGATGACATAGGTTGCAGTAAATAGATTAATATTCCATTGGATATTTTTGTGCATTTTATAGTATGAATTGTCTTCTAATGAGTCAACAAACAATTTTTCCAAGGCTAAAAGCAGTGCAATCATAAAGAAAAAAGTTATTAAAATGTTCATAATGTCTGACTGGTAACACTACTGCATATATACTCTAAGACAGTTAAGGAGAGAAAAGATATAAATCTATCTCTCTATCTGTTTGCCTATCCCTTTCGTACCATACCAAATCATACCCTACCATTGTGTATTGCTGTTTTATTTTGAGATTTTTTTCATATCTACTCAACTGAGAAAGATGATAATAGAAATGCTCAATGTGAACTATGAAGTCTGAATGCAGGTTAAACCATACTGTTTTCTCTCTTTTTTTCATTTTTACCCTTTTGTTCTGATTCTTATTTTACAACACTAGTAATATGAAAATTTGTTTAATGTGGTTGTCAAACATGTATAGCCTGTATCAGATTATATTCCATCTGTAGAAGGGGAGAGGTGAGGGAGGGAAAAATAATTTGGAACTTAAAATCTTATTGAAAGTTAGTGACCAAAACTACATTACATGTAACTGGAAAAAAAATAAAATAACATTAAGGAAAAAAAAAAGAAATAGTCAATGGAGTATGGAATTGTGAGAAGAGATACACACCAGCACAGTTCTGGTAGAGTAATGAATTGGTCCAAACATTCTAGGAAACAATTTCAGTCTTTGCTAGTAAAAAGGCATCAATTTGAATTAGTGCTATTTTTCTGAACTTGGCAGAAATTTCTTAAAATAAAAAAGAAAATGAATTGCATTTCCCCATCTGTTTTACCTCCTACATTTAGGGGCAAATTTAATGTATCCTGAAGTAAAACTATGTCTACACTTAGAGGAAGGAAAAAGAAAAGCCTCCATACACAAGAGTTATGTATCCAGCTGAAATTTATTGAAAGACACACACACTCACATACACAGAAAAATGTGTGTGTATGTACATACATACTATCACAATAACTAGAGTTTCATTTAAATTCAAAACGCTTATATTCACAAAAATATTCTCAGTGTTCTTGTAGTATACATATGTATGTATATGTGTGTATGTATAAATGTGTATACATATGCTCACATATATATGTGTGTGTATATAAACTTGAAATCAAGTGTGTGCCTTTGATAGGGAAATGGCTGATCAGGTGTGGTATGTGGATGTAATAGTATATTACTTTGACATAAGAAATGACGACTACAAAGAATACAGAAAAACTTAGGGAGGCTTGAATTAGAAAAATTCAGAGAACAATAAAACAACACATACATGTTGACCACAATGACATTAAAATAAATCAGAATTCAGATCAAAGCAAGGCCTCATTTTAATTTCAGAGGACTTTTAAAATCAATACAGATTTCTTAATATTTGAAAGTACTATTTCTTCTTAATATAAAGTTTTATTAAGTACTATGTCACACAGTATGCTAAGCCTCTGAGATTCAAAAATTTTTTTAAAAAACCAAGGTCCTTGTCCTTAAGAAACTTATATTCTAATGGGGGAGACATCATGCAAATAACTATGTCCATATGAGATATATACAAATGTGAGGCATACATGGATGTTAATATGAAAGGGGTGGGGGGGGCTGGTAAACCAGATAAGGTCTCTTGTCAAAGTTGGGATTTGAGGTGGGTCTTGAAGGAAGGAATTTCCTTCCCTCCAGTAGAGATATAGTAGTCTATGGTTATGGGATTAAGAATGCATTATTAAGTACACTCCATTTTCTTTGGCATTTTCTCCGGCTGTCCCTCATGTCTGGAATTCTCTCCTACCTCAACTCTGTGTATTAATTTTTCTGGTTTCCTTTAAGTTCCAGTTAAAATCTTATCTTATACATGA
Organism: Pseudocheirus occidentalis; assembly: GCA_028646575.1. Lineage (NCBI taxonomy): Eukaryota > Metazoa > Chordata > Mammalia > Diprotodontia > Pseudocheiridae > Pseudocheirus > Pseudocheirus occidentalis. Next base: position 156,257,179 of record CM053599.1, on the reverse strand, counting down.
CATCTTTCTTAACCCCTCATAATTCCTAACCCCTCATAATTTCAGTGACTTTCCTTTGTTAATTCTTTCCTAATTATCCTATGTAAATAGTTTGTATGAATTTGTTTCATTGTTTTATCCTTATTTAGATTATCAGCATCTTAAAAGTAGTGACTATCTTTTGTGTCT
>CM053599.1:156195250-156248007 GCA_028646575.1 Pseudocheirus occidentalis | reverse complement strand
ATCAATCGATTCAGCCCCCCTGCAGAGTCCGCAGGCCAGGGGCTCTGAAGCAGCCTGGTGGGGGCCACTGCTGCTGGTTCCAGTAGTTCCCCTCCCCCACTGCATCCTTGCCCCGGGGGTAGAATGGCCGAACTGCTTTACCCAGCCCAATTAAATTTCAAAGTTTCAGCTTTCACTAACCGTCTCTCTGACCTAAGCTCCCCTCAGGCCGGTGCTTTAGATTTTCTTTGAAGTAGACTCCAGCTGCAGCTTGGGAGGCTCCACTGCTCCTCGTGGCAGCCCTGGGGCCCTGCCTGGCCTGGAGGTTTTTGGCTGGCCGTTCTCTGCTCCTCTGCGGTGTGAGCTGTGCCTCTCCGTCCTGCTCTTCACGCCTTGGCAGATGTGGGGTACTGGAGGCTGTAGAACCTCTGCAGGCTGGCTGCGGGGCTCGGCTCAGCTCCTTTCCACCATCCCAGGCCTGGCCCCGGTCACGGCTTCTGGCTGTTCCAGCCTCCGCTCCGCGGCCACGCTGAGCCCCTGCTGCCGAGCTGCCTTCAGCGAGAGCTGTGTTCTCTGTGTTTTTATGAGTCTGTGAGTCCTAGACTTTCCTAGACTTTGTCTGGGCTCGTATTTTCTGGGTGTTTAGGGTGGCGGTGTGGGAGCTGTGGGACCTTGCTGCTTCTACGCTGCCATCTTGGCTCTGCCCCCCCTCTTTTTGATGAAGCAAAATTTAGTGGTTTTTAATAGTTATAATTTCAGCAGTAGTGCGGTGGATAGGGCATTGGTTTTATTATTAGAATATTGGGGTTCAGCCCTTTTCTCTGATCCCTTACTATGGGTGAGTTGCCTAACCTCTATGGGCCTTTTGTTCCTTCAACTGATAGACAGACAGACAGACAGACAGAGAGAAAGAGAGAGAGAGAGAGAGAGATGGATGGATAATTAAATAGATAAATGAATGAAAGAATGAATGAATAAATATGGAAGGTGTTTGACAAGATGCCCTTGGAGGGTGTGTTTGAACTCTAGGTCTATGATCTTATGAAAATAAGAACCTTGGCTCTTCCTAAACTTCCTAAATTATACTTGACAATAGAGGAAAGTAAAGTGGTTAAGGATATTGTGACAGGTTTTATGTCAAAATATGCCCCTGAATTGCTTTAATCATCATCTACTGGAGCCTCTAATGGGAAGACTATAAACACAGTTCCCAGCATTTATATGTAGTATATTTTTTCTGAAGATCTTAATGATAAAAAAGGGGTAGTTCTAAAAGAATCATCTATTTAGATCACCTTTTCAATGTTTTGTTTTGTTTTGTTTTTTGTACATTATAGAAGATTAACAACTAATTTGCTAAATGGATTTGATTTGTTCAGCATCTGATAATTCTTCAATTTTGTCTTCATTTACCTTTGTACATAATAGGTGTTTGATGAATGTCTACTGAATTGAAATTAATTGAACTGAAAATTAACCAGCCTCTAACCCAACCCATACTTATATGGTATCAGGACAATCTAGTTGAATGAAACATCTTTGAAGTTCAAGTGACTCATTTTTTGCTGTCATTCTCAGTCCCATAGAATTGTCTTCATAGGCACTTGTTCATTTGAATTCAATTAAGATCACTGTATTTAGAGTCAGAGGATCCCAGTTCAAATTCTCACTCTGTCTCATGTGATTGGTATGAGCCTGGACAAGTCATTAACCTCTGGGGTCCTCAATTTCTTCATAATTGGACTATTTGTCTATTAGGGCCCTTTTGGTTCTAATTCTAGTATAGAACTGAGAGTAATATGACCCTGTAATCCTGACTTCCCACTCTTATCTCATCACTCACCTCCTCACATATTTTATGCTCCATCCAATCAGAACTATCCTTTTCTATGTGTACCACTCTCTACCTTTCACTACATACCCCCACCCACATATATGTGCACACCTCTTTTATCTCTCTGCCTTTGACTTTACTCTTAGCAATTTCCATAAATATTTGTTTTCTCTCCTCTTCTTTGCTTGCTGAATTCCTATCAATCCTCTAAAGCCTAACAGGAATGTCACTTCCTTCTGATACTTTGACATTTTCTCTGGCCTATTCCAAGTTTTCCATTAAGACCTCAAATTGCTCTTAATTCAATATTTAATGTTGTCTATCACAGCTCTCTGTATTGTTGCTTTATCTCTTTACTAGTGTATTCATTAGGCCAACTAGGTGGTGCTGTGAATAGAGAATATTGGAGGTAGAATCAGGTATGCCTGAGTTTGAATTCTGCCTTACTAGCTGTGTGATGCTTGGAAAATTAATAAAAATCTCTTGACTTCGGGTTCACCATGTAAATAGGGATAATACTAGTGCCTACCTCAAAAGGATATTGAGAATTAAATAAAGTAGCATATTTCCAGGAATTTGTAAATCTTAAAGCAATATATAAACACTATAGATTATTTGTATGATTATGAATGCAGAGACAGTGTCTTATCTTCACTTTTACAGGACCTCATAATGTTCTGCACATAGAAAGCAACTAATAAATACATCATTGTGCAGTGAACAAATGCATGAGTTACTTGGGCTTAGACAAGAATCTGTGATTTTATCATAATGTAGAAAATAACAACAGCTCCTAGGAAGTCATTAAAGACACACAGAGAATAAAAGACTTTCATAGGAAGACAGAACTGAGTTCAGTTCCATGTGACTCCCAGCAAGTCACTTACCTGCTATTTGCCTCGGTTTTCTCAACTATAAAATGAAAACTATGACAGCACCTACCTCCCAGCATTGTTGGGAAGATCAGATGAGATAAGATTTATAAAATGCTTATCACACTGTTTGAGACAAAAAAAGAAGCTTTTACTTCCTACCTTCCCTCTCCTTGAATCTTCCTACTTGATCTGCATTTGACTGAGGTTATATAAGCTTTTCATTATAGCTATGCTCAAATCTTGGTTATCTTTAACATAATCTAGTGCTCCATTCATTTGTCCCTGCCTTCTGCTATTTCCCAACCTTAATACTGTCAAAATCCCATTACCTTGATTCCTAGGACCAATATCTAAGCACCCCAGTCCCATCAGATGGTCCCTAGATGATCTGAAGATACTCCCTAAACTCTGCCTCTAGTCACTCCAGATTATTTGGCTAAGATTAGAGCCTTACCACAGTCTCTCTGTATGTAAGATCCATCTTGTTTCCAAAAAGATGCTCAGATTCTATCTGGCCTACTTGTCAATAGAAGCATTACAAATACTCAGATTCTTTAAGAGTCTACACAATATGGCAGATCTTTAATGAACTTTGTTTTCCTTTGACTAAAAAAACGCCTGAGTCAAATTCATTTAAGCATGTCTTGCATGTCACTATTTCTGGGTTCCAGCACCCCTGAACCTCAACACTTCTTTCCTTCTTCATTCCTGTATTCCTTCGTTCCTTCATTCCTTCCTTCCTTCCTTCCTTACTTCCTTCCTTCCTTCCCTCCCGACACAACTTGTCAGGGACTATAAAGTGTAAGATTTAAACTAAAGTACTTCTGATCCCAGGCCCAATACCCTATGTTAACAATGCTTCTGGGTATATAGTTGTCTATACATGCACATTCAGTGGGTAGTTTAGGTTTTAAATCAGCATGGGCTAATTCTATTTGTTTTTATCCAGAAAGTATTGGGTATACACTAAGGCAATATAATTGTGTTTGCTTCAGTTCAGTTCTGTCTCAACAAAATGAAAAACAGAATATGCTGCTTTTTGAAGTTTCTCTTTGTTCCCACATATTTTGAGAACATAACAAACTTAATTAGATTTCATCTGCAAAACCACTTCAAACACAGTCTAGTGGTTTTACTTAAATCTGAACCGAAGCAATTATTTTTAAATGAGCTCATGATTGTGGACATGTATATGATTTATTGGTAAACTTTGCTTTACATTTCCTGTATTTTGCTTAGCAATCAATATGCACACTTCTAAAAGTTTTATTATTTTAATATCTCTTAGAAAACAGATAGAATCACCTTTCTCATTACTTGTGGCTTTTTATAGTTCTACTAAGGCAATCAAGACCTATTAGGTAAACTATTTAAGGATTTTTTAAATATAAATATGAGATGATAAGATGTGTTTCTACTCATTTTAGGGCCATTGAAACACAATTCTGTTATCTAATTGTTGTTTGTCCTTCATTATTCAAGAAGACCATGATATCAGGGAAGTTATTCCAAGTGAATTGGATTTAAGTGATGGAGGGCTAGGAAAAGTCACCAGGCTCACTTTTTCCTCTGGAGTTATCTGGCAAAATGTAGATCAAGGTGACTGGAGATGGAGCTGAAATCAATTGGAGTCCTTGGTCTTTTTAAGCTAAGATATTTATCAGATCTCAGTTGGATTGAAGCAATGCCCATTCAGTGATAAAGTTTAGATAAGAAATGAGACAGAAAATGGCCCCTTTTACCTAGTTCTTCCCCCAAAAAAATCAGTTTGGGAGGGGAAGATCCTCAGGGTTTCTGACCAAAGCAAAAAATCCACTATTTACATTCACTCTGAGCCAGTTTCTAGCAGCCCTCAGAAGAATAGATTCTATTTTAGATGCCCCAATTTGATTTGCACTGAGAATTAATCTGTGCTAATAAAACAAGAATAGAAGAGACTTATAAGCTCTTCACCTCCTCATTGTTATTATTATGCAAATACAAATGAATACTGTTCTTCAAGTTCCACTGTATGTGTCTTTAAATGATAACTTTACTTATTTGCATGTATTTTAAAACTTCTTATTAAAACATTCCTTATTTCTAAAAAAAATTACATGTGTATGGAATCATAGATTGTAAGAGTTCTAAGAGCCCTTAGAAGTCATGTAGTTCTACCCTTTCATTTTATATATGAGTAAGCTGAGGTGGAAATGGGTGAAAGGTGTGGAAATTTGGGGAAAAAATTCTCCCTCCTACTTAGTCATAAAAGAGATATGTAGTAATATTCAACTGCTTTAAAAACAATTTGATTCACCATGTTTATACCTATGTTGAAAAATGTTATGACAATGGTTAGTCCAAGATAAGAGAAGAATTACATAATTGCACAAAAACTTAAACTCCTAGGCTAACAGGATGAGTTTCTGCCACCCACAAAAGTGGTAGCCCTAAGACAGGAGTAGCAGCATTCTGTAAGAACCATAGAATGTGTTATTAGAGACAATACACAATTTCCTTATATATAAAATGGAAATAATATTTGTACTAAATATCTCCTAGATTTGTTTAGAAGAAATTACTTCATGAGGCTTACAAGGCTATATAAAATTTTATTAGTAGTAATTTATAAATGTGATGTTTTATTTTTTCATGTTTATGTTATAAAAACTGTATTATATATTCCAATTTCTTATTTCAATAACAGGTTGTGTCACCAGAGCAGGATGATTTTGTTTGTTTGCTTGTTTGTTTGTTTGTTTTATGTTATTGGCCTAAGTTCCCATTTCCATGGGTTTTCCCCAAAATGGACAATCATTGGGCAGACCTTATAATATTGAAAACTCATTTGAATCTGTAAATGAAAAAAAAAAGGAAAGACATGACCTTCATTTTGTAGATGATAAAAAATGAAGCAAAGACAAGATGAATTTTTGACTAATGGCAGAATTGGTAGACTTAGAATCTAGATTTCCTAACTCTTAGTAGTCTTTATGGCAGTATAGCAGTCTTTCCATGAAAGCATGCTTTCCTTTATTTCCAGTGAGAATGCCACTAAAAAGTAACATCATAATAAAATCAAAGAACTTTAGAAACGGAAGAGAATTTGAAAATATAATATTAGAAACAGACAGGAAAGGATTTAACCAATTAGGAAACTGAAGTCAAGACACGTCAAATGACTAATTCACCTAGCAAGTTGGAATAAGAGCCAAGACTCAAATTTAGCCTCCTGACTTGCTCTAGTTCAGCCATTTTCTATGGTCACATTGGAATTGACAATTAAAAACCAATTATGCATAATATCTATAGCTCCCAAAGGTCCTTTGAGGGTGTGTGTGTGTGTGTGTGTGTGTGTGTGTGGGTGGGTGTGTGTGTGTATAAAGGGAAGGATTAATCAATATAAAAACAATCCTGATCCAGAAAAGGTCTTTCAGAAGATACCTTTGAATAATATGTCACTTCAATAAATAGAAAAGAACATTATATTCTAAAGAGTTACATAGTATAAAGAGGGAAATAAAAATTAAAAGAAAACTGCCCAAAAGTCATTATTTTGCACTGACTACAAGACAGGAAAGTTGATCAGTGGAAAGGACTAGGTAAGTAAGAGTAGAAAAAAATGAAATGAAATAAGGCAATATTAAATAATTCAAAAAAACCCAAAATCAACTAAAAAGATTTTGGCAAAGAACACGTTATTTTTTTGTTTGTTTTTTGGAGGAAGGCAAGGCAACTGGGGCTAAGCAACTTACTCAAGGTCACACAGATAGCAAGCGTCTCCACTGTCTGAGGCCAGATTTGAACTCAGGTCTTCCTTACTCCAGGGCCTGTGCTCCATTCACTGCGCCACTTGGCTGCCCCAAGAACACATTATTTGACAAGGATTTCTGGGAAAACTGGAAAGAAGGTTGATAAAAAAAAATAGGTCTATACCAGTATCCTATAACATATGTTTTCAGCTCAATAAATTCTAATGAGATATAAATATGATAAGTCAAATAATTTTTTAAAGTGGTTGAAAATTATTGCTTATCTCTTTTACAACTTTAAGTAGGAGGGAGAATTTTCTCCAAATTTCCACACCTTTGATTCATATCCACTTCTGCTTACTCATATATAAAATGAAAGGGCTGAACAAGATGACTTCTAAGGGCTCTTAGGAGTCTTACAATCTATGATTCCATGCACATGTAATTTTTTTTAGAAGGAAGGAATGTTTTGTGGGGGCAGAGCCAAGATGGCAGTGTAGAAGCAGAAAAACTCCGCAGCTCCCACATAACCACATCAAATACCCATAAAATATGACTTTAAACAAATTTTAGGGCTCCAGAATTCACAAAATTACAGAAAAACACATCTCTCACTGAAGGCAGCTCAGCAGGCAGGAGAGAAAGGGATCATAACAGGCTGCTGGGAGCTGAAACCAGCCCAGCCTGAGACTGTGGCTTGGCCCCAGGGCAGCCAGGACAAGCCACAGCTGGAGCTCCCAGGAGAGTGATTCAGTGGCAGTTGTGGTGATTTCCAAAAATATCAAGCTATAAGAAATAAGGACTAAGTGAAAGGTCAGTGGAATTTGACTAAATTTAGGGGAGAGGGTCCAGCCAACCTGCCTCCAGGGTAAGGAAGCAGCAGAAACAGCAGCCCTGCAGCCATTTCCACGTGGTTGCTGCAGAAGCTCCCGGCCTGCAGATTGCAATAGGGCCAAGTTATCGTTCAGAGTTTAAGTGCTCTTGCCTTTGGCTGCCTGGATCCAGATCATGGTCTTGGACTGTGGCTCTGTGGTGCCATTTTCAGTGATCCAAAGCTGTTGGGGGCCATACCAGCCTCCTAATAGCCCCAGCCACTGCAGAAACCCCAGCAATTTGGGACACAGCTCTCCTCTCAGGAAGTAGAGTCCCACAGAACTAAAAAGTCAAGTAATTGACTGGCAACATGATCAGGCAAAGGAAGCAAAGAAAACCCAGCAATCCAACTTTAAATTCTTTTTGTGGGATAAAAAGGATCAAAGCATGAAACAGGAAGAAGACAATATATTCAGAACTCAACACCAAAAGCTTCCAAGAAAATTATAGACTGCTTACAAGCCATAGAGCAGTTTAAAAAGGATTTTGAAAATCAAATGAGAGAAGTGGAGGAAAAATTGGGAAGAGTAATGAGAATGATGCAAAAAAATCATGAAAAGAGTGTCAACAACCTGACTGAAGAAAATAACACCTTAAAAATAGATTAACTCAACTGGTAAAAGAGGCACAAAAAGCCAATGAGGAGAAGAATACCTTAAAAAGTCAAATTTTCCAGATGGAAAAAGAATCTCAAAAGCTTTCTGAAGAAAATAATTCCTTCAGAATCAGAGTGGAGCAAATGGAAGAAAATGACTTTATGATAAATCAAGATACTATGAAACAGATCCAAACAAATGAAAAAATAGAAGGCAATGTGAAATATCTCCTTGAAAAAAATCACTCACCTGAAATATAGATCCTGGAGAGATTATTTAAAAATAATTGGACTACCTGAAACTCATGATGAAAAAAAGAACTTAAAAAGCATTCTTCAAGAGAATCTCAAGGAAAATTGCCCAGATATTTTAGAACCAGGTGACAAAATAAAACTTAAAAGAATTCACCAACCACCTCTTGAAAAAGATCCCCAAAAGAAAACTCCTAGGAATGTTATAGCCAGGTTCCAGAGTTCCAAGATCAAGGAGAAAATATTACAAGCTGCCAAGAAGAAATAATTTTAATACTGTAGAAACACAATTAGGGTAACCCAGGATGTAGCAGCTTCTACATTAAGGGATCAAAGTGTCTGGAATATGATATTTCTGAGATCAAGAGAGCTAGGATTAAAACCAAGAATCACCTACCTATCAAAAATGAGGATAATATTCCAGGGGAAAATACGGTCATTCAATGAGATGCATTCTTGCTGAAAAAAACAGAACTGAAAAGAAAATTTGACATTCAAATACAAGAAGCATGGGAAGGTAAACATGGAAAAGAAATCATAAGGAACTTATCAATGTTGACCTATTTACATGCCAATATGGAAGAATGATAATAGTAATTTATGAAACTTTTCTCAGTATGAGGATAGGAGAAGGGAATACAAATGTATATATACATATACCTACACATATGTCTGTATAGGAGGGTTTATATATGCTAATAAACACATATCTGAGTATGTATATAAATATGTGTACATGGACAGAGGGCACAGGATCAGTTGAATAGGAAAGGACAATACATTAAAAGGTGAAATTCTGAGGTGGGAGAGGAATAGAATGAGAAGAGACAGGGAGAGACAGAATGGAGTTAATCATCTCATATAGAATAGGCAAGGGATAACTATTACAATGGAGAGGAAGAACAGGAAAGCAAAAGGGAAAGGGTCAACCTTACTCTCATTGAATTTGGCTTTGGGAAGGAATGACATAAACTCTTAACTGGGTATCTTGCCACATAACAGAATAGGGGGCAAGCAGATGAGAGGTGGGATGATGGAGGGGAGCGCAGGGTATGTGTGGGGGGAGGATTCCTGGAAGCACACACTTCTGTAAAGGTATGGAGAAAGGGTAGAGAGTAGAACAGGGAGGGGGGATAGTAAGGAGGGACAAATAATCAGTCTCTTACACTATGTCCATTGTGGAGATGTTCTGTATAACTATACATGTACAGCATGTATTGAATTGCTTGTTGTTCCAGTGGGAGTGGGTGATTAGGGAGAAAGGAAAAGAACATAGAATTTACAGTTCTATAACCAAGTGTTAAAAATATATCTGTGTGTATATAATAATAATATTAATAACAATTATTATTATTATTATTATTATTATTAACTACATGCAACTAAGAATTAAGATATACAGCCAATGGGGTAGGGAGATTTATCTCACCTACCAGAAAGTCAGAGGGATGATGGTGGAGGACATAAGAGACAGCAGACAAGGGGAGGGGTTATACAGTGGGATAGGGCTTTTCTGGCGTGGTAGGCAGGAGAAAGATGGGGATAAAATCTGTAACTCTAAATCTTATGGAAATGAATGCTATAAACAAGAAAATAAATAAATTAAATTATAAAAAATGCAAGCAATGTTTTAAAAAGAAGTTTTAAAATACATGAAAATAAGTAAAGTTATCATTTAAAGACATATAATGGAACTATCTTGAAGAACAGTTTTCATTTTAAGTGTATTATAATATTGAGGGGGTGGAGAGCTTAAGAATCTCTTCTATTCTTGCTTTTTTAGCATGGATTAGTTTATGAGATCAGCTTTTACTTTTAATATCACATAGAGAGTAATTCTAAACAATAAAGGTAAGATTCTCAATATTGAAGAAATGAAATATTGTCCTGACCTGGAGTAGAGTCTTCATGTTATAGTCAAGTGAGCTCAATTCTAATTTCCTACAAAATTCTAAAACACATTAAAGCGATGATTTGTAAGCATAGGGAATCGAGAACCACTTACATTTAGTTTGTGTTCAGGAACAATAGGTCATGCCAGACTAACCTCATTTCCTCTTCTGACAAGATAACTAGTCTGGGAAATGCTGTGGACAAAGCTTATTTGTTCTTGTTGTTTCTATTCAGTCAGTTTTAGCCATGTTCAACTCTTTGTGTCACGATTTGGAGTGTTCTTGGCAGAAATACTAGAGTGGTTTGCCATTTCCTCTCCAGCTCATTTTACACATGAGGAAACTGAGGCAAACAGGTTAAGTGATTTGCCTAGGGTCACAAAGATACTAAGAGTCTGAGACCAGATTTCAACTTGAGAGGATGAGTCTTTCTGACTCCAAACTTTATACTCTGTCCACTATACAACACATCTATCTAGAGCTTACTTAGTTTTTGATAAAATGGTTGAGGCAGATTTTCATGTTATTCTTGTAGACAAGATAGACACATAAGACTTCTATAATAGTACATTTTCCTGGATCTGAACAGACCCAGAAAAAATAGTTATTAGTTGATTGATATCAACTAGTATACTATCTTAAAGACCCGCCTTCTGCTCTGAGCTATTCAACATGCTTATCAGTGACTTATATGAAGGGAAAGATAACATTCTTATTAAAATTGCAAATATCACAAAGCTGGGGAAAATAATTTGTATGTTAGGGAGCAGAATCAGTATCTGCAATGATCCCCAAAGGCTTGAATAATGGGTTGAATCTAAGAAAGTGTAGTTTATCAGAAATAAATGTGAATTTTTACATTTGACTTCAAAATAGGTACTTCAAAAGTAAATGATGGGAGGGTCAGCTAGGTGGCACAGTGAATAGAGCACCGACCCTGAGGTCAGGAGGACATGAGTTCAAATCCGGCCCCAGACACTTGACTCAAAAACTAGCCATGTGACTTTGGGCAAGTCACTTAACCCCAATTGCCCTCCAAAAGGCAAAAAAAAAAAGTAAATGATGAGATAAGTATGCCTAAAGAGTTGGTAGACTCAAAAAAGTTTGGAGGGTTTTTTTATACTATTGGCTCAACACATGAAGTGAGTTAAACATATGTGACAACGTAACCAGGAAAGTTATAATCATAATATGATCATAACATAATTATCTTAGTTTACTTACTAACCCCTATGGTCAACTTGGTAAGTAGAACATATGTCTCTGCCTCTTTCCTACTCCTGCTCTGTCAAACTTGCTGCTAAAAGTCTTTTCATGGGCAAAGGAAATTCTACGATTTGCAGGCTTAGTACGCCAACTCAGGGCATTCTCTTCTTTTTCCTATCTTATATTTTAGACCTCCTTCCCAGTCATCATTTCTACAAAGGGAAGAGGTCAATAAGAATATCCCAATATCCCTAAGGGGAGTTGTCTCATCTCCATGAATTCAAATCTAGTCTTAGACACTTATTAGTCACTTAACCTTGTTTGTTTCTGCTGATCATTTGTAAAATGATCTAGAGAAGAAAATGACAAACCATTCCAATATATTCCAAGAAATCTCCAAATAGGGTTATGAAAAATCAAATAGGAATGTAACAACTGAACAATAACAACACCCTTAAATTGTGTGATCCTACAAGTGTAAGCAAATGATTGTGGAAGTAGTAAGCTTAATTTTTCATACAGGAAACTGGCTGAAATAAATTCTTGTTGATATTGGCAGAATGAAAGAGGATGTTGTGGAAGGAATATTGTACACCACTCTAAAGACATATTGATTGTATTACCTTGGTGGCTTGCTTTAGCTATCTACAGACCTTTAACCAAAGAAGTATTAAGTCAGTCAAGGAATTATGGTGGAAAATGCTAGACTTGTAGCCATAAGGCATACTGCACTTCACTGCATAAACATTGCCGTTTTTATGCCATCCCCCCCAAAAAAAGTGAGGTGTAGCTATTATGTGAAGCTTTTGAAAAGTTGTGGCTGTGTTGCCTAAAAATCGTTTACTACTATTTTTTTCTGCAAGATTAGAATGCATGGAATACTCATAAATATATATTAAAATTTGGAAGATACAAGTCTTACCATACCACATGATTTACTCATTACATCTTCGCCTACCTAACGTCCTCCCCTGGCACCTAAGGCTCTTCATTGATTTAAATGACAACAACGTTAGTATACGGTACTCTAAACAAACCATGCAAGTCAGCTTTTGGAAATATACTGACAATCTCCATCCTCTGAGAATTCTAGGACTTTACTTCACAATACACATGAGATAAATGTGTATCTATATGCCACCTGTGAATACATTGCTGCTCTGGTTACCTTTTAAATAGTACTATGAACAAAATTATACCATTTGAAGAATATGATATGAGAAGTTATAAACCATCATTTTGGACTTAAAAAACAAAATGCAATGATAATGAGGTAGCAATGATTAAGTAGTGATATAGATCAGGTCTTGGTTCTGCCACTAATTGTGTGACTTTTAGGAAATCGTTTCAGGCATCAGTTTTTCTTCTATAAATTCAGAAGGGTTGAGCTAAGAGAGGCACCTTGGCATAGTGGACAGCAAATGTCAAAACCCCTGGGTTCAGATTTCTCTTCCATCTCTCACTGTGTGACACCAAACATTTTACTTAACTTGCAAGTTGTTATATATCAAGGTATTCATCTATAAAATTACAGAGTTGGACTCAAAGGTCTTTAATATTTCTACCAGTTGTAGATCCATGAGTCTTTGACTAAATAAACTCTACTGCCTCTTTGAGCTCTAAATTTATGACCCTGCAATCCTGTTTGTGTGACTTTGGATGTGTTACTTGCTTCACAGACTTAGTTTCTTTAACTATGAAATCAGAAGGTTACATTATGTCCTTTGTAGTTCTAAATCTATAATCAACCAAAAAATTCAGAAAGTAAACTATACCACCACTATCTGTGACATTAGTACATTCATTTTATTTCAACATTTTGCAAGCCTACTATGTTCTGTTTTTCTTTTTTGTCCAGTGGGGGTTGAGAGAGTTAACATTTGAAAATAAAATTGAATTATAAAAAGAAAAACTACTGAATGAAATTCACCGTGGTAGGTAATAAAGAATATACTAAGATGAATAAGGAACAGCCATTGCCCTCAGGTAACTGCCCAACTATTCAGGGAATTGAAAACATGCCCAAACACCTAAATTGTAAATGATACAAAGGAGAAATACAAGCAAAGTTAGTGTTTGGCCTTCTTTTCTTTTCTCCACTCAGAGGTAGGGATTAAGTCCATTATTTTATTTGAAAATAAAAGCTGGACTTCTGAGAGCTGAGATGACTGAATAAGAAGAAACATTCTCACTTTCCCTTTCTGATATTTAAAAACTCATAAAATATCACCCCAGGAAAAGCCCTGGAAAAACTAAGCAAGAAGAAAGCAAGGGTGAAGCAGTATTACAGCCCAGGAAACTTGGGAGATTAATGGGAAAGGTGCCTCTCACTCTGGTAGAAGGGTGCAGCAGTACACATGGGAAGCATCCCGCACCAGCAAACCAGGGAAGATTCTGTTTTCCTATTAAACATCTGAAGAACAATTAATTACAACACTATGTAAAATATTTAGGAAAATAAATAACAATGAGTCCTACTAGAGTCTTTTTATGATTCAAATTTAGTGCTCGTACCCAACCTAGTAAGAGTCAAAAGAGAGAAGAAAACTTTAAGTTGATTTCCCTAATGAATATGGAGGCAAAAAATTTAGAGAAAATATTAGAAAAAAACAACTTATCTAGAAGAAAATACATTATGACCAGATAGGATTTATACCAGGAATGTAGAACTGGTTCAAAATTAGAAAAATTATCAGCATAAATTAATTATTGGGAAAATTATTGTCACATCAACAACAAAACAAGTGATGTGATTGTCTCAATAGATGCAGAAAAACTTTTTTGACAAAAGACAATATCCGTTCCTATTAAAAAAACACTAGAGAGCATAGGAGTAAATGGGGTTTTCCTTAAAATGATAGATGGCATCTATCTAAAACCAGCAGTAAGCATCATATGTAATGGTGACAAGCTTGAAGTATTCCACTATGAGATCAGGGGTGAAATAAGGATGTCCATCATCAACACTGTTACTCAACATTGTGCTAGAAATATTAAATTTATCAACAAGAGGAGGAAAAGAAATTGAAAGAATTAGATTAGTCAAAGAAGAAAAATAAGCTATCACTCTTTGCATATGATATAATTGTATATACTTAGAGAATCCTAGAGAAACAAGAAAAAAAACCATTGAAATGATAAATGGCATTAGCAAAGTTGATATAAACTAAAGCTGCATAAATCATTGGCATTTCTTTATATTACTTAAAATATCTAACAGTAAGAGATAGAAAGAGAAATTTCTTTTAAAGTTACCATAGACACTAAAAAACATTTGGTAGTCTACCTGACAAAACAAACCAAGGAATAATATGAACACAATTGCAAAATACTTTTCACAAAAATAAAGTCAAATCTAAATAATGGGAAAAATGCAAATTGCTTATGGGTAAGGCCAAACTTAATATAATAAAAATGACAATTCTACCTAAATTAATTTACTAATTCAGTGCCATAACAAACAAACAAAAATATTTTATAGAGCTAGAAAAAATATCAAAATTCATCTGAAAGAACAAAAGGTCCAGAATATCAAGGAATTAATGAAATGCAATAAAAGGGAAGGTGGCCTAGTCATACTAGATCTTAAATTGTGTTATAAATCAGTAATCATGAAAACTAATTGGTACTGGCAAATAAATAGAAAAAATAGGTGGAATGGATTAGGTACATAAGAAATAATACTCAACAACTTTAGTAATCTACTGTGTGACAAACCCAAAGATTTCAGTTTCTGGGATAAAATCTCGCCATTTAACAGAAACTGCTGGGAAAACTGCTAAATAGTATGGCAGAAACTAGGCACAGATGAACATTTTATAAGTTATAAAAACATATAGTCAAAACCAGTACATGATTTAGATGTAGAGGTTGATACTAATAGCAAACTGGGAAAGCAAGGAATAGTTTTTTGGATGTATGAAAGGTGAAGAATTTAACATCGAACAGGAAACAGAGAACATTGAGAAATGCAAAATGGATGATTTTTATTACATTAAATTGAAAGGTTTGGGAAACAAAGTCAATGCAACCTTTTGTTGTTGTTTTATTTTGTTTCTTCTTCCTTGGGGTTCTTCCCATTAGTTCTAATTCTTTACAATATGAATAATGTGAAAATATGTTTAATATGAATGTATATGTAGAACTTTTATCAGAGTGCATGCTATCTTGGGGAAGGGGAGAGAAAAGAGGGAGGGAAGTTAAATTTAAAAGTCAAAAGCTTATGAAAGTGGATGATGAAAACTAAAAATAAATATTTTTTTAAAGAAAGAATAAGAATTGCACTTTTAAATCTGCCATTATAAGGATTCACTTGTCATTTGTTGCCCTGGTGACACTTGGCAAGTCACTTAACTTCCCATGGGGAAATTTCTTCATCTTTTAAATTATGGGGTTGCACTAGAAGGCATTTTAAGTCTTTTCCATCTTTAAGTACTATTATTTTAATATAAGATATTTGGAGAATAATGTTCAAAGGCCATTCTGTTTTTAAATTGTTTTTATTTACTTTTAGTTTACAACATTACATTCCACAGTCCCTTGAGTTTCTAATTTTCTCCCCCTCCCTCTCATTCCCCATGCAATCAAATATAAGATCTACAAATACCTTCACATTAAACATTAGTCAAGTTGGAAAAAAATTATTGTAAACAATGGAGTGAGCAATGAGAAAGAAGAAACAAAACAAAACAAAAGGAGAGAGCAAGAAGGTCGCTTCAATCTGCATTCAGACTCCATAGTTCTTTCTCTGTATTGGGAATTCCCTTTCCATCATGAGTCCTTTGGAGTTGACTTACAACCTTGCATTGCTGAGAGGAGCCCGGTCTATTAAAGTTAGTCATCACACATATGAGGTGTCGGTAATTGTGTACAAAGTTCTCCTGGTTCTGCCCTCCTCACTCAGCATCAGTTTATATAAATTTCTACAAGTTATTATGAAGTTCATCTGCTCTTCATTTCTTATACCACAATAGTATTCCATTACATTCATATAGCACAACTTGTTTTGTCATTCCCCAATTGAAGGGTATCCCCTTGATTTCCAATTCTTTGCCACCACAAAAAAAACTGCTATGAATATTTTTGTACATATGGGTCTTTCTTCCAGTTCTACGATCTCTTTGGGATACAATCCTAGAGGAGGTATTTCTGGGTCAAAGAGTATGCACGTTGTTGTAGTTCTTTGGGCATAGTTCTGAATTGCTCTCCAGAATGGTTGAATCAGTTCACAACACCACCAGCAATGCATCAGTGTTCCATTTTTTTCCATGTCCTCTCCAGCATTGATTGTTTTCCTGTTTTGTCATCTTATTCAATCTGACTGATGAGATGCGGTACCTCAGAGTAGTTTTGATTTGCATTTAGTTAATCAGTAGTGATTTAGAGCATTTTTTTCTTTGCTTATAGATATCTTGAATTTCTTTCTCTGAAAACTGCCTGTTCAGATTCTTTGACCATTTATCAGTTGGGGAATGACTTGTATTCTCATAGATTTGTCTCAGTTCTCTGAATAATTCAGGAATAGATCTTTTATCAGAGATACTGGTTGTAAAAATCTTTTCCAAATTTTCCACTTCCCTCTTAATCTTGGTTACATTGGCTTTATGTGTACAGAAACATTTCAATTTAATGTAATCAAAATGATCTATTTTATATTCATAATGCTCTCTAACTCTTGTTAGGTCTTAAAGTCTTCCCTTCCCCATAAATCTGACAGATGAACTATTCCTTTCTCTCCCAGATTGCTTATAGTATCAGCCTTTATTTTAGATCATGTGCCCAATTAGACTTTATTTTGGTATATGGTGTAAAATACTGGTCTGTGCCCTAAATTGGTTTATTGCTTTATTATATTCCAGTTTTCCCAGCAGTTTTTGTCAAATAGTGAATTCTTACCCCAGAAACTAGTGTCTTTGGGTTTATTAAACTATAGATTACTACTGTTGACTCATGTATGCCACGTACCTAATCTCTTCCACTCATCCACTACTCTGTTTCTCAGCCAGTACCAAGTAGTTTTGATGAATGCTGCTTTATAATACAGTTTAAAAATCTGGTATGGCTAGGCCATGATTCTTAGAATTTCTTTTCATTGATTCCTTTGATATTCCAGTATTTTTGTCCTTCCAAATTAATTTTGTTACTATTTTTTACAGCTCTATAAAATAACTTTTCAATAGATTGATCAGTCCATAAAAAATGTAAGTTAATTTAGGTAAAATCATTATTTTTATTATATAAACTTGACCTAGCCAAGAGCAACTAATGTTTTTCTTTCCAATTATTTAGATCTGATTTTATTTGTGTTAAAAGTGTTTCATAATTGTGTTCATAAAGACCATTCTTTCTAGAAATATAAATTCATGCTGGATGAGCCTAATGTAACAACTAGTAGTCAGTTGCTTCTAATTATGATATTAGTTCTTAGGAGCTTAGGTATTTTTTTTCCCTAACTGTTAAGTGAGAATCCTTGGAAACCCAAAACAAAATCCAACAAATATCCAAATCACAACAGTAAAACCTTCTAGCTATAACCAAATGAGTGAATGTCATATATCTGCTGGTACAGATAATGATTGAAAAACAAGAATGGATACCAGGAATAATTCTCCACAGTGATTTACTTGAGGTCTCATAAGATTAGTATTGAGTGCTACTATCAATTGGCTATTGCAAAGCCCCCCTGAAGCTTTAATACAAACCAACAAAAAGGCTTTCTTCATCACCTGATTTGCCAAGGAAGGGGTAGGAGTTTTACTTAAGATCTGTCTCTATTCACATATTTTTAAATAGTATTTTATTTTTGTCAATTATATGTAAAGAGTTTTAAACAATAATTTTATAAAATTTTGATTGCCAAATTTTTTCCTCTCTCTCCCTTTCTTCTCTTGTCCACAAGAAGGCAAGCAATCTAATATAGGTTATACATGTACAATCATGTTAACATTTCTATATTAATCATGTCATTAAAGAAGAATCAGAGGAAAAACTATGAGAAAGAAATAGCATGCTTCAATCTGTATTCAGACTCTTTAGTTCTTTCTCTAGATGTGGATAGCATCTTCCATCATGAGTCTTTTTGAATTGCCTAAGATTATTGTATTGCTGAGAAGAACTAAGTCAATCATAGCTGACCATCACACAGTGTTACTGTTACAGTATTCAATGTCCTTCTGGTTCTGCTTGTTTCACTCAGTTTTTCCAGGTTTTTCTGAAAGTCAGCTGCTCATCATTTCTTATAGAACAAAAGTATTCCATTACATTCATGTACCACAACTTGTTCAGCCATTCCCAGGTAAATAGGTATCCCCTCAATTTCCAATTCTTTGCCACCACAAAAAGAGCTCTTGTAAATATGTTTGTATTTTTGGTTCCTTTCACCCTTTTTGATGGTCTCTTTGGAATACAGACTTAGTTGTGGTATTACTGAATAAAAGGACCTGCACAGCTTGATTGCTCTTTGGGTAAAGTTCCAAAGTGTTCTCCAGAATGTTTGAATCAGTTAACAACAACCAACAACACATCAGTGTCCCAATTTTTCCAAATCTTCTCCAACATTTATCATTTTCATTTTCTGTAATATTAACCAATCTGATGGTGTCAGGTAGTACCTCAGTTGTTTAAATGTGTATTTCTCAGTCTAATCAATAGTGAGTTTGAGCATTTTTTATTTACATAGCTTTAATTTCTTCATCTAAGAACTATCTATTCATATCTTTTGACATTTTTTAACTGAGAAATGTCTTGTGTTCTTATAAATTTTTCTCAGTTCTCATTTTAGAAATGAGACCTTTATCAGAAACTCTGTTTGAAAAGAAAGGCGTTTTATTCCTCTTGCCACCACCAGCTTTCTCCATTCCTTCCATACTTGGTTGCACTGTTTTTGTCTGTGTTAAAACTTTTTAATTTAATGTAATCAAAATTCTCCATTTTGCATATCATGATGGTCTCTATCACTTGTTTGGTCAAAAATTCTTACCTTCTGTATAGATCTGACAGGTAAACTACTCCTTGCTCTTCTAATTTGCTTATGGTATCACCTTTTATGTCTAAATCATGTACCCATTTTGACCTTATCTTGATATATAATGTGAGATGTTCCCGTGTCCTTTTAAAATTGGTTTTTAATTTGAATTTACGTAAAAGCTTCGAACACATTGTATGCTTATATTTTATTTCTGCTGTTGAAATGGACAGAGATTAGAAATATGTGGCTTGGAAAAGAAAGTGAAGACAAGGAAAACCAAATCAAGTCTACTCAGAATTTTATCTTATCAGATAGACTTAAAAAGCAAGACATTTTGTGAACATTGTCAGTGAAAGAATTTGCTTTACTTAATGATACATCTGTATTAAAAGGTTACCTTTTTTTTGGCTGGAGGGGAAGTAGGAGGGAGAAAAAAAGGATATTTTAATTAAACAAATTTTTAAAGCTTAAAACTTTAATCATTTAATTGGGGGAAGGGGAGAAATCTGCATTATGAGGCTTGGCCAGGATCACACAGCTCAAAAATAGCTAAAGCTATATTTAAACTCATTCAGGTAATCCTGACTCCAGGGCTGACTGTTCTACCCACTGTACCATATTTCTGCTGGGAACTATTTAAATGAGGTGGACGAGATTGTATTTTTAGTATCATAAAACTGCATTTATTTTTTTTCAGTCAAATACAATAAAGATACTAATTTTAAAAAGTTTTGAGTCTTTCAAACTTAGTAATTTGTTTACTTTATTATAAGATCATATATTTAGAAATGGTAAGGGATTGTGAAGTCACCATCTATTCTACTGTATTCCTTTCACAGATAAGAAATTAAGGCCCCACAAAATTGTCCCTAGCAAAATATTATTCAGTATTAAGTAGTAGAATCCCTATCTTTTGATTCCAAATCCTCTTTCCACTACACCAAGTTTCCTTTTTGACTATTAAAAGTATTTTAATGTCTACCTTAATGATACCATTTCTATTAAAATTCACCAAATTTGTATTTCACTCTTATAGTAAGGAATGTTCCCTAGTTTGTACATACTTTTAACAATATTTGACACAGTAAACATAATGCCTTTCATCATTAGAAAATATTCCTGTATTAGAATGAAAATTCAATAAGAACTCAGGCAGTGGTATGGTACAGCCAGCTCAATCTACTCATGAAAGCTAATTATTAAATTTTCTTCTCATAAATCTACAAATATTATGAATCAGTCCTCAATTGTTTTGGAGATAGTCTAGATTTAAGATAATTATGGAGAAAATGTTAGTAATGCAGATTAAACTTAAAAGTGTGATGTACACTTTTTTTTAGTAGAGATGATTATTAAATATTTATCAGCATGTCACTGTTTCACGTTCAAATCAGAACAGAACCTTACCACCACTACTACCAACCACTGACTACGTTCCATCATTGGACAAACAAGCCTAAGAGCTCCAGAGAGAGAAGATCACTACAGATTATTGACTCCTTTTTTATTCCAGCCTAGGAAATCATCATTTATCAGAAAAACAGCCTTGTGGACAAGGTTCCAGACATCCCTACCATCAACAACAAAATAATATATGAGGCAGAGCAAGACAGATTATCTAAAGCAGCAAGTCACCCTGCAGGAGAGTCAGGAAAGGACAGCATGTACTAAACAACTTTGACTTTTACATTCCTCCAGAAATTAATAATCAGTCAGGACCCTGAGCCCAAGAAACTTTGAAATCTTGGTGTCCTTCAAGACTACCAGCTTAGCTTCCATTCCAGTTTAGGCAGCTATCATCAAGAGGAACAATCCCTCTGAAGAAGAGGCCCACTATCCCTGCTACCACCAATGGACACAAATGATCATGGAGTTGGTCAAGTTCTGTCAAACCATCAGCCGTGCTTTAAACCCAGGACAAACTACAATATTATAAAGATCGTGTAGAGGTGACCTGATAACTCTCTCTGCATGTGCTATAGCCCCTATCTCCTCAGTGTCCAAAGCTCCTGAAGACCAGGAAAGATATTTCTTGCCACCAAAGTGCTTGGTATTGTCATGGTTCCCCACCAAAAACCAATATAGTTTTATTAATGTAAATGATATTGAAGATGATTTATAAGACATTACATGGCTTAAATTGCTTGAGTTCTTAAGGCCCAGTTTACCCCAAAAGGATTTAGATCTAGATGGTGCTACTTCATAAGGTCAACAACTGCTTTTTCCAGGGCCAAAATTCCTGAACTCTTCCCTTAATATGGTATTCTTATGCTAACATTACAGTACCTGAAGTCTAGCAGAATGAGAGCCCCTGACATCACAACATCACAGTTCAATTTCTGAAAGACTTCAATGTATAAAATACTTCTAGAATACTTTTTAAGCACTGAAATATTTTTTTTCTTTTTGATTTTTTGAGGGATGAGAGCAGGACAACTGGAGTTAAGTGACTTGCCCAAAGTCACCTGGCTAGTAAGTGTTAAGTGTCTGAGGCTGGATTTGAACTCAGGTCCTCCTTACTACAGGTTGGTATTACTTACTACAGGGTTGGTGCTCTATTTACTGAGCCAACTAGCTGTCTCCATTGAAATTGTTTTAATACTCTTTATTTAAATGACATAATGTTTGTCAAATATTTAGCATAGTGTCTGATACACTTACTGTTTGGTCATTTTTTTCAGTCATGTCTGATGAGGTGCAGGCTTTGGGAGGCCCCTTGAGCTCTCCTTGAATCCTCCCAAGGGAAAGCATTTGCCTAAGGTTATGGGCCTTAAGCTGTGTCTCCCCCCAAGTCTTTAGCCCTCCTTTGTTCCAACTGTTTCCCACCTTAGGTGCTCCTGTTCCCACCTTTGAACTGGGCTGGCCCTTCATTGTCTATGGTCTCCAGGTAGCTTCCAGCAACTTCCCACCCTTCACTCATTAATGGAGTCTGACCTCATCTGACTCCTCCTGAAAACCCTCCCCAAACTCCTCTTATTGACCACCCATAGATTCCTCCCACAACCTTTCTGTATATAGAATCCCATCTCCCCTCCAACTAGTATGAGAGCACCACAGAATGCCGTAGCACAGACTTGCTCTGTGAGAGCATTGTAGAATGGCTTAGCACAGATTTATTCTGTGACAGACTTAGTCTGTCCTGCTTACCCGGTGCAAGCATCACAGATACCTAGGCTCCTTAAAAAGTCTACTCAATATGGTGAGCTTTCAATAAACTTTGCTTTTCTTTGGCTGAGAAAAGACTTGAGTCAAATTCTTTCAGCAGGACCCAACACGTTGGTAATTTGGGGTCTGAGACAACCCTAAACTTCTTTGTGGATAACCTCATAAATATCCAATTCTTTCTAGCATGGTAAATACTTTAAAAAATGCTTGTTCCTTTTCCTCTTCATCTTTAATTTAGCCAATATAGCATTTTTTTGCCAAAGCTAATTTCAATACGAATGTTAATTATATTTGTCAACTTTAAATTTAGAGTGGTACATTATAAAAACATTTTTATTGATGTTGGTCTGCAAAATTCTATAATAAGAGGGTAGAAGTCCTGGTGGTTAATAAGCTTAACATGAGTCAGCACTGTATTATTATAGTTTAAAAATCAAGTGAAAAGCAGGGACAGTGTACGTATGAAACAAGAGGCAGGGCTTTTCTTTTGCTCAGAATTGGCTAGACTGATTACACTTGATAGATGGCTATTCATTTCTAGAGGACAGTTGGAGAGGGCTCAGAAAAGAGCTACCAGTTAATGCCTCAACACAAAAGTCAGTATGACCTTAGGCAAATTGCAAATCTCCTTGGGTCTCAGCTTTCTTGTTTGTAAAATAAGAGGATTTCATTACATGGCCTCCAACATCATTTCTAAGGTTTGTATTTCACAATGTATTAAATGCTAGATACTATAAGACAGAGGTTTGTAACCTTATGGGACTCACAAATTCTTTACAATTTTGTGAATCCTATGAACCCCTTCCCAGAATGTTTTTAAATGTATAAAATAAAATACATGGAATAGAGGAAATGTAATTATCAAATAATATCAAAAACATATTTTCTTTCAAAATGTGTCTATGGATACTGATTAAAAAACACTGCTAGAGTTGACACAAAGGAAAGCATGTGACTTAGTATCACAAATTTATAGCTGGAAGAGAATTTAGAGGTCATTTAGCTCAATCCCCTGTTTTTGCAGATTAGGGAAACAATCTAGGTAGCATGGGGCAGATCCCATATTTGGAAACTGACTCTCTGCCTTAATATCTGGCATGTCATGTAGTACTGGAATTTAAGGACCTTCTTTTTTTTATTTTTGCTTTTTGGAGGGCAATTCGGGTTAAGTGACTTGTCCAAAGTCACATGGCTAGTGTCTCAAGTGTCTAAGGCCAGATCTGAATTCAGGTCCTCCTGACTCCCAGGGCCAGTGCTCTATGTACTGCACCACCTAGCAGCCCCTAGGAACTTCTAGTAAATAGAAAGAGACCAGCCAGAGGAATATGCAAAAGTTTTAAGGTGTGAAAGAGTTAGAATTATTTTTCTAAGGATAACAAGGTTGAGTAGTAAATAAATAATGCTCTGCAAAATCATAGAGTACCCTTATATAGATGATTACTACCTTTTAGCTTCACAATAGATAGTAATTTTTAAACTTCTAGACATAGACCCCAGGAAATAAGACAGCAATTCCTACTGTTGAGGTTTAAGTTTAGGGTTAAGTGGGACTGCAAAATACTGACATGCCAGGTCCTGCAGAATGAATTTGACCCAAGCCTTCTCTCAGTCAAAGCAAAGCAAAATTTCTTAAAGATTTGCCATATTTTGTAAACTCTTAAGGAGCCTCATCATTGTCTAGATTCTTAAGGAATATGAGCATTTGTGGTGCTTGTATTGACAAAGAGGATAGAGCAATCTGACACAGACTTATTCTGAGCTAAATTAATTCTGAGCACCTTCACGAAGGCAAAGTTGATCTTATGAACAGAAAGACTGTGGGAGAGGTCTATGGGTTGTCTAGTAGCCTGGAATGACTAGAGGAGGAGTCTAAGGAAGATCTTGATGAAAGTGGGGTGACTAGAGGTCAGATTCCACTCCTGGGTAGACACTCCTTGGACCAGTGGCCTTCCTTGTGGCTTCAGAAACAGGTTTCCCCACTGCCTGAGATTCCAGAAGCACTGTCGGATCTTTTCCTGGACATGGCAGGTGGAAAGAAATGAGAATTGAATGAGAATCTCTTTCTCCTGCTGCAACTAGGTCTCCGTTGGTGAAGCCTCCAAAGGCCTTCTCTAGTGAACCAGGGCTGAGTTATTTGGGGTTCCCTTGCCAATTTCTGCAGTTTCCTCCTAATATCTGGTGCAGACTGATTAATAAAATAAATTCAGAGGATTGCTGCACCTTCTATAGAGTCAGGATCTAAATTCATTTATTTCTTGATGACTTCCAGCAGCCAGTCTTAGAAAAGGGCAGGGTTTTCCTTTTCTCCCTGAGTAATTTCTTGAGCTTTTTGAAAATTTATTTTTGAAATGTGGTTCTTAGGCCTTCTAACAGGCAAAGGACCATATGGTCTCTCTTTCCCCTATCCTCAATCTTTGATAATACCATTTTGCGTCACTAAAGGGAACAGCAACGGTTCCTGGGTGGTATTTTGTGGGATTTGTCACTAGCCAAACAATCCCCCAATTTCGAGACTTGTTCCCAGATTCTCTCCTTCCCCTCAGCGGTACAACAGGTGGAGAAAAGCATATGAAAATCACCCCAAGAAACCTCAAAATGTAGAAATATGTCCCTAAAACCCTCAGTAAGCATAGTGGAGTCTTCTGAGTATTTCCCCAGCTTCTCTTTAACTTGATTGAGATCAAAAATGGAGAACAGAATATAAATTCTTATTGTCCCAGTAGGCAAGGCAGGCACTTCCCTCAGGGGAAAAACCCCTGAAGGGCCTGTGAGGACAGGGGATTGGGGAAGGAGATAGGAAGTCTTGCTTCATAGAAGGGAGGGGCTAAGGAGTGCTGACTGAACTGGAGTAGACTGCAAGGCTAGGGGATCTGATCCTCTTCAGGCCCACTTGCAGATTCGTCCACATACAAATATTAAAGGGTGGAGGCATTAGGAAGGTTGAGAGCCACTGATAGAGAAGTAAGCCTCCAGAAACAATCAAAGCAAAACAATACACAAAAACCACAAAGTACCTGAAGTTTCCCAATTCCCTACTATGGAGAGAATTGAAAGAACTGGGAATACACTTATGGATGGAGCATCTGTCTTGTCTTCTGTGCTTTGGAAGGTATACCCAGGACCTCAAACACAATCACTGAACCAAGAAGCTGAGATAGTCAGACTGAGTACAAGAAAAACTCCTAGCTCTCTGACCTAATGTTACCTGAGAGGCCAGGTCCCAAAGGCACCTCCAAGCTTAAATACCTTTCAGTCTTGCCTGGAAAAGTATTTGACATTAGCAGTGTTTTCCCATCAGGGAAGCCTATGTTAAAGTTGACACTTAGTGATACTTAGGACCCCAAAATTCAAATACATTGGATCCTCCCAAGTGAATTAAACCCAAGCCTTCTCTCAAAAAAAAGCAAAGTTTCTTAATGTTTCACCATATTGGGTAAAATCTTAAAGAACCTCATCATTGGCTAAATCTGAACATTTGTGATGTTTGTATTGACAAGCAGGACAGAACAATGTAACACAGACTTATTCTGAGCAAGATTGAATCTGAGAACCTTCTTGGAGGCAAGGTGGATTTTATATACACAAAGACTGTGGGAAGGATCTAGGGTTGTAATAATAGTCTGGGGTGACTAGAGATCAGATTCCCAAGAATGAAGAGAATGGGATCAAGGGTGGGAAGCAGTCAGAGGCAATTAATTGGAGGGAACAGACAATGGAGGGCTAGGCTGGGCTAGGTTTAAGTTAAGGGTAACAGGGATTTGGGCAATTATAATGGAAGTCTTTTGGTATCTGGGGAATTCCATATCAAGTGAGAAGTTTCAAGGGGATTCACAGAATCTTTACCCCATTGTTACCAAAAAGTATTAACAATGAAATAGGTTGCCAGGAAAATTTGAATCTCTTTTCTAAATATCATTAAAAGCTCTCAATTTAGGCTTTGTAGACTTATCTTAAGGACAATTTATTTTTTTCTAAATGAATATGCTAATCTCCTTTGAAGATCTCTATAATCTGGCCAAGCCATAGTAATCCACAGCACAGGACCTCTGCTTTTGGCAGGAAGATCTCCTCTATGGGTACCATATATGCCATACTTTCCCTCTGGAGTCTTTTTCATTCTATTCTATATGTACTTGGAATACATTCCCTTCTCCCCTTCTATCTCCATTAATGAATTCAGTTTAGTCCTTTTCTTTTATGGAACTTCTTCAGACTATTCCACTCCTTGTTGCTCTCTTCCTTCACAAATCTCCCTTTGAATGGGTTTTATTTGCAATTGGACTTCATTTCTTTCATGCACTTTACTTTTGTCTTTCTTCATGGATTTTCAAATCCTTGAGGGTAGGTTCTGTGCCTTACTCTTTTATATTTCACACTATTACCCATAGATTTCTATCTAAGTGTTTTATATTCAAGAATTTGGAATAAATAAGTCTTAGTTAAATCCTGGATTTCTTTTAGTACTCTTGAAAGAAAATTCCTGTTTATTCAGAATGTTCTGACACTTTCAAATTATCAAGACTTTTTCCCCATTTTTAAATGTGTTGCATTGGTACTGAAGAGGGCGCCCAAAGAGGGTTATGGCTTCTGGAGACCTCAAAATACCAACATGCCGGGTCCTGTGGAAAGAATTCCACTCAAGTCTTCTCAGCCAAAGAAAAAGTAAAGTTTATTGAAAGTTCTAGTTCACCACATGGGGTAGACTCTTAAGGAGCCAGTCTATGCTAGGTCATTCTATGGCACTCTCACAGAGCAAGTTTCTTCTAGGCCATTTCATGGCGCTCTTACACAGAGCAAGTCTGTGCTAAGCTATCCTATGGCACTCTCACACCATATGGAGAAAGATGGGATTCTATATACAGAAAGGTTGTGGGAGGAATCCAGGGGTGGTCCAGAGGAGGAGATTTGGGGAGGGTCCTCAAGAGTCAAGATGAGATCAGACTCCAGTAATGAGTGATTAAGGGTGGGAAGTTGCTGGAGGCTACCTGGAGATCATAGACAATGGTGGGCCAGGCCAGTTCAAGGGTGGGAACAGGAACATTAAGGGTGGGAAACTATTGGAACAAAGAGAGGCTAAAGACTTGGGCAGAGCCACAACTTAAGGCTCATGACCTCAGGCAATGTCTTCCCTGGGAAGGTTTACTTTCCCAGAGCCTGTACCTCAAAGAATCAAGGAGCTCAAGGGGGGTTCCAGAGCCTACACCTCATCAGTACCATGGAGCAATGGTGAATTAAAATGGAAAGAGCCATGGCTACCAGAATTCTAAAAAACAAACAAATCAAAATTCTTTAGTTGTAATCCTAACTACATGATTTCTTAGCTCTTGGAAATTGGACAAATTACTTAACCCCTCTGATTCCGTTTGTTTATATGCAAAATAAATTTATATACTTACACTACTGAATAGGGAAGGTGAAAAACTTAGCCCATAAAGTTTCTTGTGGGAGCAGGCCAGCGTTTCAGCTTCATCCTTCCCCTTTCTTTCCCCATTCTTCACTACTACCACATCAGCATTTAGGGGTTTTAAACCTCTACCTTTGTTTGAGACCTTTTACCCTCCCTCTTTAGTGTTTAGGATGGGAACATTTGAATTGTTCCTATTGTTCAAGACCCTTCCCCCTTTCCCTTGCTGTCAATCAGCATCAAGCTCTTAGCTCCTCCCCCTTCTTCACCTTGGCATTTGCCAAATTAGGACATGAATAGTACCCTGGTTTCCTATCCTGCCTCCCAACCAATAGGGGAGAGTCGCAGGCTTCTTTGTTATTCACCATTTGGGAAGATTTTCTGCTCCAAGACTGAAAGCCTGCCTCTCAGGGAGGGGGAATGGAGGGTGCTTGACTGCATTAGGGTATAAATTCTTGTTCTGTCTTTTGTAACATGCCTCATTCTGCTGGTTCATACTGGTGGAAGGGAAGCCCTCTTCTTTTGAGAACTAAATAAACTCTCTGTTCCTTCCTCAAGATACCTCTGACTTTTAATTTTTCTTGAATAGGGGACCTTTGGGGTCCCTGTACCACATACATTACCAACCCCCATCTAACTGTAGGGAAAAAAAAGATTATATATATGAAAATGTTAAATTACTGAGTTGCTATGTGAATGTATGTCCTGTGTCCCCAAAATTAGCACTGTATAACTACAATAAGTATCCCTATTTCTAATAATTATCATTATTGCTCAGTAATTTTTCAGTTGTCTCTGACTCTTCATAGCACTATTTGGGGTTTTCTTAACAAAGATGCTAGAGTGGTCTGCCATTTCTTTCTCCAGCTGAATTTTTAGATGAGAAAACTGAGGCAAAGGGAATTAAGTTGCTTATCCATGGTCACACAGCTAGGAAGTGTTTGAAGCTAGATTTGAAACTCCTGACTCTAGGTCCAGCTTTCTACTCCCTATGACATCTAGTTGCCCCATTTAATAACTATTCTATAAGAACTATTATCTAAGTAAATTAATATCACAGTATGTAAGAAAGATCATTGGTTCTAGGTCTAGACAATATGGGTTTATATCTCTCCTCTAATACTTAATACCTATATGACTTTCACCATGCTAGGAAATGAGAAGGCTGGACTATTAATGTCTTTATAATATCTCTATCTTTCTCTCCCTGGATCTCTTTCCAGAAGAACTAGGATCAGAATACAGCCAGTGATGTTTCTTATTTCTGTTCAAGCAAAGCCCCAATCAACTCATCTTTCTAATCACTCCTATCCTGAAGTATGACTGACAAAGTTAATTATGTCAGTGTTAGTCTGGTGTGCTGCAAAACATGGCACATCATGTCTCTGAGGTCTCTTCCCATAACCCTACACCTGTAATGTTATGATCATAAACCCTACTCTAAAATCCAATGCTAGATTAGCCTATTAAGTTTCAAGTTGACTGGTTTTAAGTTTTTCTCCAGAAATAATTTATGATATTTATTTTTATGTGACAATTCTACATATTGACTTCTCCATAAGTTACCTAAAAATTATCCTGTTCATTCACTGTACTGAGATATGATGTTCAGACTGCCTAATGAATGAACCTGCTTCCCTTTACTCAATCAATGATGTTAGAACTATATGATTTCACCTTTGCATGTGACAGACACATTACATTCTCAAAAGAAAAATAAATTACAATGCCTAGACTGGCATTGTGGAGATCATTTTCTGTGTGTCTTGGTTTGAAATCCATGGAGTTTTCTGTTCTATCACATCTGTATTACCTGCCAGAACTTTGCTTCTGTGTTAACGTCTTTATAATATCTCTCTATCTTTCTCTCCCTGGATCTCTTTCCAGCAGAACTAGGATCAGAATACAGCCAGTGATGTGTCTTGTTTCTGTTCAAGCAAAGCCACAATCAACTCATCTTTCTCATCACTCCTATCCTGAAGTATGACTGACAAAGTTAATTATGTCAGTGTTAGCCTGGTGTGCTGCAAAACATGGCACATCATATTCAATACAGATTCCATTTATCCTGTAATCTGTACTTATTGAGTCAGAAAAGTGAGTATAAAAATGACATCTTTTTTTTATCCTCCAAGAAATATATTTCCCTCTGTGTCTTCAAGTCATTGCTTCTTCCTTTCTTTTAAAAATAAAGTTTTTTTTAACTGCTCTTCATACTACAGAGACAGTAGAATGAAGAATGGTTTAGCTAAATTCTCTTCTGCCATCTACTCAATTGTCAGCTAAAGCTCTTACTGAAAAATCTGTGTCATGGCTGATAAGGAAGAGGGAAAAGGATCACAACTTGATTTTTTCATCCCATATCTAGTCTGTAGCATTGGTATTTGGGGGGACAGTGGTCTTAACTTTCAGGCATAATATTAAAGTCCTTGAGAAATAGTAACCATTGAAACATGTGGTATCATTGTTCTGAATTGTCTTCAGAGCAGAAACATAGTATTAATGCTGAAGGAAAGATATTGTACTGTAGTAAAAAATCAATTTTGTTGTCATTTCAAGAAGATTTTCAAGACATTTCAGAATTTCTAGGGTAGATAGAAGGTTAAAAGATTTTATGTAGTTGCTAACCTTGAGCAATAAATATTGACATAGAGAATGAGTATTACATTGTCCCAATGTCCATAGACAATTGGTTATTCCTAAAAACTGGAGAAAGAAGTAATGGTCAGGAAGAGAATTATTTAGGTCAGCAACTAAAGACACAGTCACTTTACTTTAATTCTCTCTCATTCTTTAATGAATAAGTAATAAAAATACATTCCATTTGTTGATGTGCATTTGGAGCTCTGTCTACAGATTCTACATGTAGATATAAGACAGTTATTCAGATTATTGGAACATTGCTTCCGAACCTGAGACCCATACATAGAAATATCAACCAAAACAGCTTCTTCATTTCATAAAAAAGGAAGCTGAAAATCAGAAGTCAATTATGGTCCCAGTCACACAGGCAATAAATAAGTAGAAGAAGACTTGTCTTTTGGCATCAATTCCATTGTTCCTTCTATCAGATTACATATATTATACATGGATCATATTGTCCCATACGCTTAGGGCAAGTATTAGTTATCTGAATTATATAATGATTTTCTTATAACAAATCTTAATTTTGCCATTTTTTTTGGCAAGTAATGCTTCCTTTATCTAATTCTGAGTGCTGAAAATCAAAAATTTGTTCATAGAAGCATAAATCTTTTCTGTTTTGAGCCTGTTGAAATCTAACAGGGGCATGGCATTATAATGGCGTTCACAAGCAGGATTATTTTGAGAGGTTGAATTCATCTCTTAAATAACATTAATAATACTGAAACAAAGCATTTTATAGAGAAATTAGAAATTTCTGGTGCATGTCTTCAACTCATTAAGATTTCCTTTTTGCAAAATATTTACTACATTGAGTTACAGCTAAATTGAATATGGTGAATGGATCTCTCCTAGGGGGATAAACTAAATTAAACCAGGAAGGGACCAAATCTAATTGTATTGCATTTTGTATAATCAAGCAGCAGGAATTCCTAGTCTGTACTAGTATTTTTGCTTTCTAACACTTATGATTTGTCTGCATACATAATGTTTATGAATTCTCTAAGGGGAAAAATAATAAACACTGAAAAACTAGAGCATTCTTAAAGACAAATTATTTTCTCAGGATCTGTTATATAAAAGATATTCTGGAGACCAAATGAACTAAAATTCTCTAAAGACATCTCTTAAAAAAAAACCTTTCATAAAAGAGAATAAAGAAGTATTTTTTTCTCTATTTGGCCTGTCTGGACACTTAAAGTCACAACTTATAATGTGTGAATTCACCGGTTTATAATTAGGTTCCCAGTGTTATGGGTATGAATGTTTACATAATAGCAAACAGGATTTTTGTTTTATTTTAAAGAGTTTTTTTTCTGATTTCTTCAATATCGGGTAGCACCTGTTGTGATAATTATATCCATCATTGCAAATCAACACCTTATCTAATGTCATAGTCTTAAAGAATTGCTCGGAGCTCTTAAAGAGTTGCATGGAGTGTTGGGGACCAAGACCTTCAGAGGTCCTGGCACACTAGCTCCCCAGTTCTACAAGGGCATTAGGCAGATATGCAAGGATAGTATAATCTTGTTGGGTGGATGCTCTCATTGGCCTCCTGAATATCTAAAGTATGTACATTTGCAAGTCCTAATTAGGACTCTTGATCTATTGTGCCCCCAGAGGTGGTTTTAGGATAAAGATCTGGATGACTGATTAACCTTGGGCTGAGGTTGAGGGATGGGCAAGACCTAAGATGCAATCACTCCTGAAATAAGGAATATAAGCCCTATGATTTTCTTGTATCATTGGATTGGTATGGAATAGCTCTGGAATAAACAGACTATGAAATCCATCCCTGTCTCTCTGTCTCTTTCCTGTAACCCAGCTAACTTTAAGCTTTTCTTACTTTCTCTCTCTATTTTCCTCAACTGGTAGCTAGGTCTAGACTGGGCTGGCCGCAGCAATGGAGCACTGGGAGGTTAATTGTGTTACACAGATTGTTGTGGTTTGTCTTTCATTCTGGAAGATGACCATGACATCAGAAAGGTGAAGCCATGACTTGCAAGTGAATTGGATTTAAGTGAGGGAGGACTATGCAAAATCACCAACCTCACTTTCTCCTCTGGAGCCATCTGGATCAAGGGGCAAGATATAAATTAGGAAAACTAAAGATGGCCCTGGATGAAGTGGGATACCTTGAACTTTTTAAACTAAGGTCTTTCCCAGGTCTCAGTTTGATTGAGGTAGCACCCTTTCAGTGATTAAGGGTAGGTAAAAAATAAGACAAAGAATGACCTGTTTTATCTAGTTTAAAAAAAATCAGTCTTGAAGGGGAAGACCCTCAGGGTTTCTGGGAAAAACAATAGAATATTAGAGGCAGAATCTTAACCTAGATCTAAGGTCAGTTCCTACTCCAGGACAAACTGTTTCTAAGATTGTATTGTGAAAATTTAGCAATGATTCATTTCATTGAATTAAAAAGGAAACTTTATGCAAAAGAAATGTATTCCTTTTCACTTTTTGAAATTGAGTGCTTTTTTGTTTGCTTGTTTTTGGTCATCTGCAAGGTTTGTTGACCTTTGCATGATACCTTAGAGAATGAACTTGTCAACATTTCCTTCTGAGCAGTCCTTTTTGGAAAGGTTGTTCTAGTTACCCAGAAAACCATCTAACTTGTCTACTGCACTTCCTGTTTGCAAGAATTTAAGTTCTCAAGGACCAAACAGAAATAAGCAGAACACTAGTAAAATCAATATTTCTAGTGTCAATACTCATAGTCATATAAAACCATACCATGTATACTGGAGTGGTTTGCAAAAAACCTTAATGACTATATTTACTAAA
Organism: Pseudocheirus occidentalis; assembly: GCA_028646575.1. Lineage (NCBI taxonomy): Eukaryota > Metazoa > Chordata > Mammalia > Diprotodontia > Pseudocheiridae > Pseudocheirus > Pseudocheirus occidentalis. The sequence continues at coordinate 156,214,808 of CM053599.1, read as the reverse complement.
TGTAGTCCATTTAGGAAGTTTGATGGTTCAATGGAAGAAATACTAAGCTTTAAGTCAATGAATCTGGGTTTAAATCCCACCTTGTAACATAGAATTAGTGGTGTGCATTTAAATGTCTAACAGCTGGTTAAAAAAAAATAGAGTACAAAATTTAAAGTTCAATGTGCTTATTAACATTATTCTCTATCATTATCTTTAGTCTAGACAATGAACCAAACAATAAATCAAACTCTGGTTTTTAGAGTTTGTTCATAGTGAATTTTAAAAATAATTTGTAATATTCACAGTAAAAATTTGTAAATGGGCCCTAATTACATGAATTTGGCTTCAGCACCGTCTTGCTTACAACTCACCTGACACGAGTTAGATCTTTAATCTCTCCAAGTTTTAGTTTCCTCCTTTGTAAAATGAGGATCTCAGATTAGATTGTCTTCACATAGATTTAGACTCTAAGTCCTGCAAGAAAATGTTTTTGTTCTTTTACTTCGTCAAAGTTGGATTTTATGTCTATGCTTAGAAAAATTTACAAACTACTAATAAATGAACTGCTAAGACCTTTCTATAATAATAAGATTAAACTTCAAAAAATTAAGAAACCTCAAGAGGTTTCCTTAAGGACTTCTTAAGGAGTTCCTGAGTTTTATTTTACTATTCAGGCAAAGAAATGGGAATCAAGATTCCTCTTTTTAGAATAGCAATACAAAGCAGAAGAGTATAAAGAAAATACATTGAAAGAATTCAATTGGAGGATGATAGCCTGGTAGAATGAGATGTGGGAACAAATGGGAACAATCTTCAAAGACTATCATGTAGAAAAACACATGATTTAATTGGGAATTTAATGAAATAGAGTCAAGAGACAAAATGAATGTTGGAGGGTTCTGGGAGAGGAAATAGGGTTAGCTAGTATTTAAAAGCATGTGGTCCCCCTCATTGCCACTTTCTTCTTTGTTCACTCTGACCAGAAGGGATTTTCTGGGGTTTGAACAAGAGGCATTTCAGTAAAATGCTGAAATTATTTTGACTGAGAACTCATGCCAATTGCAAGTAGCATTTTTTTTTCTTTCTCCAATTTCTTTCTGTTCCAAGAAGGTAGTTATTAAACCCAAACTTTTCTTGAGCTTTAAAGTTACATCTATATTTTCTGTTTAATTAGCCTGAATTCCAGCTAGATAAACTCTGGTCGAGCATAATTGTTCCTGATCTTTGTGCTTCATTGTTGTTAAGTGCAAGCCAGAGGAATTGAAAAAAAAAGTGCTGTGATGGCAAGGTATAAAGATGAAAAGGGAAGGAATGGAGCTTCATAAACTTTGTCTAAATTATCCAAATATTGTCTTAACTGTGGCATCAGGGATATAAGAAAGAAAATCTTATTGATTTAAAAAATATTTTTATTAACTCTCCAAGTAGGGAAAGCAAAAAACAAAAACAAAATAAAAAATGGAGTAGTTAGATGTTATGGTAGATAGATGGCCAGGCCTGGAGTGAAGAAGACTCATTTGCCTGTATTCAAATTTGACCTCAGACAATAATCAACTGTGTGTCCTTGGGCAAGTCACTTAACCCCATTTGACTCAGATTCCTCCTCTGTAGAATGAGCTGGTGAAGGAAATTACACTTTCAATATCTTTGCAAAGAAAAACCCAAGTGGTGTAACAATGAGTCCAATGGGACTGAAATAACTGAAGAACAGCGAGGTCAATAAACAATGTGAACCCTGAATTTATCCCTGGAAACAAACAAATTTAAATAATAGCTTTAGAGGGAAAAGATTTAGTTAGCTAGATAACACATAAACATGTTTACTTTTGACATAACTCTGCCAAAGTTGATCTCAGAATATAGGGTGGAGGAGAGGCATGAACTAAGAGAAGTCCTATAACTAGGGTCAGCTGAATAGGAGACCAGTTGAGAAAGTGTGTCTCTGTTCATGTGAAGGTGCTGGTGCTGGTAGTGTTGGGATCTGAGAGGTAGTACCAATTTTTTTGCTTACCTAAATATCTTTAACCTTTCCCATTGATTAAAGCTGGTTGGAATTCAGCATCACAGAATCTGAGAGTTGGGCCTCAGAGACCATCTCAAACTACCTATCCAAAAAAGGAAGGCCCAGAGATGGAACAAATATGGCAGAGAGAAGCAAGGAAGTTGCTTGAACTCTCCCCAGTTTCCCTCAAAAACTACTTTAAATTAAGCCTCTACATGGGTTCTGGCATGACAGAACCCACACAAAGACAGAGTGAAACAATTTTCTGGCTTAAGGTAACTTAGAAAGACTTTAGTAAAGGTCTGTCTCACTTGGGTAAATGGAGAGTGCAGCCCAATATGGATAGTAGGGGCAATTCAGCAGGAGGGTCTTATGCAGAGAATTAATTAGGAACAGATTGCTCTCAAATCAACTCAACAGGTCAGCAGTGATTCCTCCAGGCCCAGTGCAGAAAGCAAATTATGAGGCCTGGAACCCAAGTGTATGAGGCCTGGAACCCCAGTGTAATAGACTCAACTAGGCTTGTGCCACCCTCAGCACAGCGACAAAGACAAAGCACCAGAATCTCAGGAGTGGAAAGTTAGTGACCAGACACCTGTTCCACCCCACCCTCCCCAGCATAAGAAGCTTGGGATAGTGTCCCTCATGCCCAAGGAGCAGAGCTCAACTTTAAAAGTCACAAAATAGTTTGAAAAATGAGTAAGAAACATAAAACAGTCCTGACCATTAAAAGTTACAATGGTGATAGGGAAGATCAAAACACAAACTCAGAAGAGAAAAAAAAACATGAAAATGCCTACATGTGAAGCCTCAGAGGGAAATATGAATTGGTCTCAAGCTCCAAAAGGCCTATTTGGAGAGCTCAAAAAGGATCACAAAATCAAGAAAGAGAGATTAAAGAAAAATTGGGGGGAAAAGTGAGAGCTATGAAGGATAATTAGATAATTATGCAGAAAAGAGTCAATAGCTTGGAAAAGGAAGCACCAAAATTGACTGAAGAAAACAACTACTTAAAAAGTAGAATTGATCAAATAGAAAAAAGGAATTACAAAAGGAAACCAAGGAAAATGATTCCTTAAAAATTAGAATTGGACAAGTGGAAGCTACGGACTTTTTGAGACATCAAGTATCAGACAAAAATATCAAAAGAGTGAAAAAAATAGAAGAAAATGTAAAATACCTCATTGGAACTATCACTGACCTGAAAAGCAGATCCACAAGAGATAATTCAGGAATTATTAAACTACCTAGGGGTAATGATTTTTAAAAAAGGAACTTATACAGCATCTTTCCAGAAATTTTCAAAGAAAATTACCCTGATATACTCCAGCCAGAGGGTGAAATTGTTTTTGAAGGAATCCACTGTTCACCTCCTGAAAGATCCAAATGAAAACTCCAAGGAATATTGTAGCCACATTTAAGAATTATCAGTTCAAGGAAAACATATTGCAAACATCCAGAAAGAAGCAATTCAATTATCAAGGAGCCACAGACAAGACAATACAGGACTTAACAGCTTCTACATTAAAAAAAAATCTGAGGACTTGGAATATGATATTCTAGAAGTTCAAATGAGCTTGGATTGCAAAAACAATGAACTACCCAGAAAAACGGAGTATAATCCTTCAGAGGAGGAGATGGATATTCAGTGAAATAGAGGACTTCCAAACTTTTGTGATGAAAAGACCAGAGCTGAACAGAAAATTTGACCTTTAAATACAAGTCTCAAGTGCAGCATAAAAAAGTAAACAGGAAAGAAAAAAATATATATATATATACATATATGTATATATATATACATACATACATACATATGCATGTATATATATATTCAATAATGCCTATAATTCTTGAGAATTATAATTCTCTATAATATATAATATATAATTCTTGAGAAAGAAATTAAGAAGGTGACTAGAATCTTTGAAAAGTTAGATTTTGTATGCCTCTGGAGAAAATTGAATGGAGGTAGAAAGGAATAAACTTTTTTCTCAGCAGTACATGGCATCTACACAAAAATTGACCATGTACTAGGACATAAAAAACACTTAGTCAAATATTGAATGACAGAAATATTAAGTACATTCTTTTCTGATCATGATGTAATAAAAATTATTTGTGATAAAGGACCATCAAAAGTTAGGGTAAAAACAAATTGGAAACTAAAATATTTAATCTTAATGAATGAGTGAGTCAAACAACAAATTATTGAAACAATCAATAGTTTCATGTGAGAGGATGACAATAAGGAGACTAGAAACCAAATTTTATGGGATAAAACCAAAGCAGATTTCAAGGGAAATTTTATATCTCTAAATGCATATGCCAATAAAATAGAGAAAGACAAGATCAGTGAATTGTGCATAAAAAGTTATAAAACTACATAAAGAACAAATTAAAAACTCCCAATTAAATACCAAATTGGAAATTCTGAAAATTAGAAGAGAGACTTTCAAAAACTGAAAGTAAGAAAACTATTGAACCAATAAATAAAAATAAGAACTGGTTTTTATTTTAAAAAAAGCAATAAAATAGATAATACTATGATTTATTTGGTTAATAAAAAGGAAAGAAGAAAACATAATTAGCAGTACCAAATATGAAAAGTATATTCACTACCAATGAAGAGGAAATTAAAATAATAATTAGGAGACTTTTGCCCAACTTTATATCAATAAATCTGCCAATTTAAGTGAAAGATAGCTATTTAAAAAATATATAAATTACCCATATTTACAGAAGAGGAAATGAAATGCTTAAATAACTCTATTTCAGAAAAAAAAAAAGAACAAGCCATCAGTGAACCCCCTAAGAAAATATCTCCAGGTTCATACAAGTGAATTCTACCAAACAATTAAAGAAAAAATAATTCAAATGCTATATAAACTGTTGGGGGAAAGAAGCAAAGAAAGAGTCATACCAAATTGCTTTCATGATGTAAATATGAGGCTAATACCGAAATCAGGAATAGCCAAAGGAGAAAAAGAAAATTCTAGAACGATTTTCCTAATGAATGTTGATGAAAATAATTTAAATAAGATAATGTCAGAGAGATTACAGCAATTTACCACCAGGATATTAGAACATGTCCAGTTGGAATTTATACTAACAAGGCAAGATTGCTTCAATATTAGGAAAATTATTAGTATAATTGTCACAATCAATAACAAAACTAAGAGAAACTGTATGATTATCTCAATAAATGCAATAAAAGCTTTTGACAAAATACAGCATCCAAATACTAGAGAGAGCAGGAATAAATGTAGTTTTCCTTAAAATGATAAGTAGTATCTATCTAAAATCATCAGTAAACATTATATGTACTATGGACATGCTACAAGCATTACCAATAATATCAGGGATGAAACAAGGATGGCTGTTATTACCACTATTATTATATATATATATATATATAGATAGATAGATAGATAGATAGATAGATAGATAGATAGATAGATAGATGGATAGATAGATATAGATATAGATGTATAAATAGATAGATATAGATATAGATAGATATATATAGATATATTTCTTTTTTTAGTTGACATGAGCTTTTAATTTAATGTTACAAAAAATATTTAGTCAAATAGACCAAAGCCCATGTTATCATCAAACTCCTCAGATTCTTCTTTTTTTTGCTTCTTCTTTCTTCTACTCAGCTGGGGCAGCTGTACTAGCAGGAGCAGCCCCTCCAGCAGAGGCAGCACCACCAGCTCTTGTGGCAGGTCCACCAAGTCCTACATTGCAGATGTAACTTGCAATGTGTCCATTGGACAGGGCCTTGGCAAATAATCCAGGCCAGAATGGTTCAACATTTACATCTGCTACTTTAATGAGGGCATTGATTTTATCCTCCGTGACCACAACCTCATCGTTGTGAAGGATGAGGAAAGAGTAGATGCAGGCAAGCTCAGAGACGGCACTTTCAGCAGACAGATGAGAAGCTTGATTTTAGTGATGCTAGTCTCCAGCTGAAGTGAGGGTTCACCCCAACGTAGCCTTAGCTTCTGAAGCAGAACCAATCACCTTACAGACAACTGAAGAGGACTAGTATTAAATATCGTAATAGAAATGTTAGCATTAGCAATAAGAGAAGTAAAATTAATTGAAGATATTAGGCAAGGCAATGAGGAAACAAAACCATTCCTCTTTGTCAATGACATGATAGTATACTAAAAGAATCCTAGAGAAGTAAAAATCTACTTGAAACAACAGCTTTAGCAAAGTTGCACAATATAAGTCCTCATGAATCATTGTCATTTCTATGTCTTGCCAACAATCCCAACAGTAAGAGACAGAAAGAGAAATTCCATTTAAATTAACCATAGACAGGATAAAATATTTGGGAGTCTACTTTCCAAGAAAAATCCATGAACTCATGAACAGTTACAAAACGCTTTTTACACACATAAAGTTGGATCTAAAAATTTGGAAAAAAATATCAGTTACCAATGAATAGTCTGAGCTAATATATTAATGACAGTTCTACCTTGATTATTTCACTTATTCAGGCCCATACCAATCCAACTACCAAAAAGTAGTTTATAGAGCTAGTAAAAATAATAACTAAAATTCATCTGGAAGAAGAAAAGGTCCAGGATATCAAGGGAATTGACGAAAAGAAGTACAAAGTAATGTGGCTTACATATACAAGATCTAAACCTACATTACAAAGCTGCAATAATCAAACGACTTGGAACTGGCTAAAAGATAGAGTGCTGTATCACTAGAATAGATTAGGTACACATGACTCAGTAGTAATTTACTATAGTCTACTATTTGATAAACTCAAAAGTATCTGGGATAAAAACTCACAATTTGACAAAATCTGCTGGGAAAATTGGAAAATAGAAGGACAGAAACTAGGCATGGACCAATGTCTCACCCAACAAAACTAATATGGAAATATATGTAAAATGATGATGCATGTATAAGCTATATTTGATTACCTGCTGTCTTTGGGAAGGGATAGAGAAAGAGGAATAGAGAAAAATTTGAAATTAAAAATTTTACACAAATGAATGTTGAAAATCATCTGTATATAGAATTGAAAAAAAAAAATACTATTAAGGAAAGAAGGAAGGCCCCAATAACATATCCAAAGTAATAATCTAGCTGCTCTTTGAAAAATTCCAAGAAAGAATAACTCACTAGCATTTATGACATCTCATTCCACCAATATAGAAAAATGTTGGGATGTTTTCCCTCACTTTAGATTTGAATTTTCCATATTACAGCTTTCATCCCTTTGCTTTTGTTCTTCCCTTATGGTTCAAACAGAGCAAGTCTAATGCTCTCCCCCACAGAATTGTCCTTAAAACATATGAAGATATTGTTATCCTTTCCTTCCATCCATTCTTTTCTTCTCCATGTCAAATACCTATCCTAATATCATATAAAATAAATTCCAAGATACTGTAGCATTCTGGTTGCCCTCTTCTGGACATTCTCCAGCTTATACATGTTTTTATTACTGTGATGGTCAGAAGTGAATGCAATACTGAAAATGAGATCAGAAAAAGGCAGAATAAAATGAAACAATCTCATCATTCTCCCTGGAATTTATGCCCCTCATTTTTCACCCCTAAATTATTATGAATTTTAATATCAAGACATTAACGTTGTAACAAGGGCTATCCCCAACACATAGCATGAAGATTATCATGTGTAGCTTGAAGGGAGAAAAGATAGCCATCTTTAACCTCTTCTCCTATCCCCTATCTTTCTCCAAGTGAGAATTTATTTCTGCAAGGAGAAGCAGGAGGTTAGTGTCTGATAGTTTGACCATTCTGTTCTCCTTTGACAGTGTGGATACCAGGCAGGAAAAATATCTATCCCCTCCCTTAAATATTATTTGTCTAGGTAATGTAATTTTCAGGTATAAACTTTCTGATCACTGTTTCATTATTGGAAAGACTATCAAAGGCTTTCCCCTTTTCTCCAAATACCAGTGCCATAATGAATACATGTAAAGAAGTGCAAAGAAACCTATTTTTTTCTGAATAGCAGAGCAAAAAGAATACATAAAAGACAACATGAGGTAACAGATCAACCAAGAGAGAGTTACAAATATGACCCAAGGGGAAACTCTTTGAAGCCCCTAGCATAGCAAGAGGGAGACAGGGACATGATGGAGACTACCATTTACTTTTGTGTTAGCTTATTCCCCAGAGTCTTTTCCTTCAGCTACTTCAACTGAAGTCGACATTTTCTTTCTCTCTAACAGTTGGAAGGCAGAAGCACCTGAAGCCTGAAGAGACTAAGCAACTCAAAAACAAAACTTAAGGCCTGGAGAACTCAAAAAGATTGTAAAAAGACTAGAAGGAGTCTGAACCTCTCGTGTTCTTCCTCTGCCCTTCTGTAATGGCAAGCAAAGAAGTAGTTAATGCCTTGTTTCAGATCATGATTGTATCATGTGTTAAGATCCAGCAATTGTGAATCCCTCAAATTGTGAACCCTAGAAGTTGTGAACTACTATTGTTGATGAAACAGGAAGGGGAGGAGCTAATGGCCATATATAAGGAGAGGCCCAGGCTGGAGAGAGCAGAATTGAGACCAGAACTTGTGGCAGAACTGGGAACAGAGAAGGGAACTGAGAACTGAGAAGAACTGAGAAGAGAAAAGAAGAGAAAAGAAGAGAAGAGAAGAGAAGAGAAGAGAAGAGAAGAGAAGAGAAGAGAAGAGAAGAGAAGAGAAGAGAAGAGAAGAGAAGAGAAGAGAAGAGAAGAGAAGAGAAGAGAAGAGAAGAGAAGAGAGAATTAAGCAGAACAGAGAACAGAAGAATTGAAGAATTGAGAAGAGGACTCTTGTGGTGGCAGAGTTGAGAAGGAGAAAACTTGTTGTATCCTGGCACTGTATATTTTTCTGTTCTTTCTGTGCTGATGTTTGTTTGTGATACTTTGTACAGAACCAATGAGACCTTACTAGAAGCCCTCACTAAGCTAGATTCCCAGTTACTAAATATCATTAATCACTAATATAGTCATTATAAAGCCACACAAATTCTCCACTCCTTGGTGTCCAGCAATCCTCAGTTTAATTCAAGGGGAGGCCTTTTCTTCATCTTGACTCTGGGTGGTCTCTCTAATTCCCTGGATCCACTTCCAAGGTCCAAGGTCCCTCCTGAATCCACCAAACAGTCACCTGGATTCAGAAGCAGACAGCTGCCAGGTTCTCATCCAGTCCTCAGAGGTAGACAGCTCTCAGGACCTTGTCCAGTCCTCAGGGCAATCCCTGGCACACATCGAAGTTTACAGGGTTCAGCACATCTCAAACCCTTCACCACTTCTCTTGCCTGGAACTCAAGGATCAGCCAGGTCATGAATAAAAATGTCTTATCCTGGTCATGCTTCTTCAGCCTTCCAGCAGTTCAGCTGGCTCTAGGACCCAGAAGGAACATCAGCCTTCTGGATGGCCTTCACCAGATTCTGGTCTCAGGAAAACTCCAATTCATTTCTCAGTCAGCTTCCAGATGCTGGGAGAGAAACTATCTCTCTCTCTCTCTCTCTCCCTCTCTCTGTCTCTCTGTTTCTTTGTCTCTGTCTCTGTCTGTCTCTCTCTGTCTGTGTTTCTCTGTGTCTCTCTCTCTCTGTCTCTCTCTCTGTGTCTCTCTATCTCTGTCTGTCTCTTTCTCTGTCTCTGTCTCTCTCTCTGTCTCTGTCTCTGTCTCTCTCTCTCTGTCTCTCTGTTTCTCTCTCTCTCTCTCTCTCTCTCTCTCTCTCTCTCTCTCTCTCTCTGTCTGTCTCTTTCTCTCTCTCTCTTTCCCTCAGCCATCTTCAGTCTCCGTGATTCTTCCTTCAGGAGGAGCAACATTCCAATTCTGTCTCTCCATCTCTAGAATTCTTCTTTATATACAGCACTGGCCACCTGTCTCAGCCAATAGCCTTCTTCCAGTCAACAGGGAAGTTCGCACCTTCTCGACAGTGGATGGGACTCACACCTTTCTTACTTTGCCCTAAATTACTAAATGCTACTTAGCTCCAAGTTACTAAGTGCTAACTATCTGCTAAACTTGATTGCTATTACAATGAGTAGTAGAAAATGACTTTTCTTGCTTATCCTTCAAGTTTCCAAGGTTAAAAGTCTGTTTCATTCCATCTTTCATTTGGCTGGCTCCACTTTTCCAGCATTTGTTCTAGGGCTCAGTTTTATGTATTTTTCTGGAGGTGAATATGGGAGAGACCAATTTACCACTTGCCCAGACTTGATTCCCAGGAAGTTAAGGCTTTCAAGGAGATAGCTGACCTTACCCAAAAATTTTCCCCAACTAGACTATCTTATGCAGGTGAAGTTGTTGCCCCAGCTAACTAGCAAAACTTTCAAAAGAATTTAACCCTGGGTAGGTTTTAGACATTGTGTTCTACTCAGGATTTTTGTAGGGGGTAGATCCTTTGTCCAGATTGCCCTGGAAAGAGGGTGGTTTGGGAGTCATCTGAGACTAAGTGACATGACCAAAATCATCTCAGGTTGTCATTAATATTGGTCCACCTCTCATTATGCTATTCATTCTTTTCATTAATTGTTAACCAGTCCAAGTTGATTGACAACTTCAGACACATTTACTCATGCAAGGTCATATGAACATTGAGTCCATCAGGGTCTTTGGCATTTGAGAGTGCTACTGAAACATTTCGTTAATTTTTCCTTAGCACAATTAATAAAATTATTAATTATCAAGAAAGTATGTCTCTCAAAATTTTTATACTTAACAAAGACAAAATGAATGAATGATGGCTTAGTAGTATTGGGTATGGTGGTCAGGGAGATTGGGTCATCAGAGGAAAGCCATGTTTCAATAATATCTAATGAATGAAAGGAGTGAGAGGAAGAAATATTTAAGATGAAGGAAAGTGTGTTGCCTATGGAATGGGCCTTCTAGAAGACACTGTGAAAGGGCTGTATGGAGTTAGGTTGAAACTTTGGGGCAGGAGGACTGAGTGGCAAGGTAAGTAGAAATCAGATTGTAGGGACCATGGAATGCAGTCTGGATAAAGATCTACAGAAATTTGGAGACATTAATGGTATAACCAAGTGTGAGAATGTTCATCACTGAATGGAGGATTCTATTCTTCTACCTTCAAAGGACAGGTGCAGCAGGATATGGAAACCCAAAGGAGGGCTGATCTTCTTTGCACCAGAGGTTCTCCTCATGACATTTAGGAGACTGTGCTGGCTGAAGGAGATGAAAGTGGCCTGTAATGAATATCACAGAGGAAAGTATTTGATTTGGCTCAGATAGAAGTTTACTAACCCCAATCCCTAGCAATTTTTTCTAGTGGGACATTCTGTGCCCAGCAGGAGATGGAAGACAGAAGTGTAATGACAAGCACATAAGTAGTTCCCACCTTGTTTCAGCTTTTGAATTAACACCTTGTTTCAGTTCAAGTTTCTTTTGAGTCTTGTATCAAGTCTGTTAAGGAACAGAACATGCGAATGCCACAACTTGTAAACCCTAGAACTCAGGAACTCCTGCAACAGGAAGTGGAGGAATAATGACCATATATAAGGAAAGACTTTTACTGCTGGAGAAAGAGAAGAGAACAGAGAACTGAACTGATAACTGGGCAGAACTCTTGTGATGGCAGAGCCAAGAAGGAGGAAACTTGTGGTATGATACTTTGTTTGGAATCCCTGGGACCTTATAGGAAGCCCTGAAAGAGGATTTTCTTGTTTTTGTTTACAGATGTCCTGGATGAGGATTTTGGAGGTCCTGAGACTTTACTGATAATTTGTGCTTATCTCTTGGATCTTGTTTGTGGGTCTGTGTTGATTTCTATGTTGATGATTTGTGCTGACCTCTTCTTAGATCAATGGTTCTCAACCTTCCTAATGTGGTGACCCTTTAATATAGTTCGTCATGTAGTAAATTACCCTAACCATAAAATTATTCTCATTGCTACTTCATAACTGTAATTTTGCTACTGTTATGAATTTTAATATAACTATCTGATATGCAGGATGTATTTTCATTGTTACAAATTGAACATAACCCACAGGTTGAGAACTGCTGTCTTAGATCTTGTTTGTGGGTATGTGGTGATTTTCACATTGATGATTTGTGTTGAGTTCTCAGACCTTGTTGGTGGATCTGAGTTGGTTTCACAGGCATATAGTAAATTCATGGTGGTGCCAGAAATATGTATGAATATTATTGTGGCTCTGTCAAGTTTTGTCTTCCCATAAACAGTAACTGTGAAGGACTTGAGGTAGAGTGCATACTGAGAACTTCAATATGGAACAGAAACTGGATGAACTGGAAGGACAAGGAGCTGGACAAGGAACTGGGAGCTGTCTGCCTTTGAAAACAGGTGACATTTGGAGCTGGGATCATGGAAGGGAAACGATGGAAGCTGAGAGCCATCCTCAAGTCAAGCTGAAAGAAGACTTTACTCAGATACTATGTAGTGACTGAGAAGATTATAATTTACTGCGACCTAGGGGTAGAGAAATTTGACTTTTGTACTTTGTGATTGAATTAAGGATGTTGTGACTGACTAAATGAATGTACTTGTTTAAAACTATGTGACCATTTTAGTGATAAACTGTTGAGTTGTGATATTGTGAACACTGTATTTTGATTTTCTGTTATAAGTTGTAACATTGTAAATGCTGTACCTTGTTTTTCTGGGAATGTAATCCTCTGATGTGTTATTGAATAGAGTGCTCACTATACTGTGTAATCAGAAACTTGAAAAGCTGTTCATAGCAGTAGTCCTCTGAAAAACTGCTCATGCATAGATTTACAACAAGGCATGAATACCCTGCTTGTCTCAGTTCTCCTTACATGAGGAGGTTGACTATGAGATAGTAGCAGGAAGTGGAAGACTCCCTGTGCATAAAAAATATGCCTGACTTGGTCTAGTAATTGTAGAGTGCTATATATATTCACGTTAGTAGAAGCAGTCAACGTAGCCCCTACGTTCACCATTGGATGTGTTCTCAGCATAGCACTATGCAATGCCTCTGTATAAATATTTTCTGAGATTGTTGCTCTAGGGTGCTATTCAGTATGGAACTCAGATAAGATTCAGTCCCTATAATTTCAGAGCTAATGGTCTCCTATTTACATACTCAAAGGAAGACTGAATGTTCATAATGTGACTAATTTTCTAAAAGGGTTGAGGGAAAGTAATCAAGGATAGCAATCTAGGAAGTAACAATGATTTTTTTTTCAAATAAATTGTGGATTGTTAAGAAGAGTTCTAAGTAAGAAAAAAAGAGACTTTTGAAGGGCAAAGAGATTCTCCATCAATAACATGGAGGCAATGGAAATTTTGTGAATACAGCCTACTGATTTAGGGCCAAAGTTTGTAAATTACTAGGGGGAAACAATCAAGATGATAATCCTTACAAATTTTCATTCTTCTACTATAGCTTCCTTGCTTATAGATGCTAAAAGAGAGCTCTTTAAACACTTGAATTATATTGTACTTTTGTGAGATTGATACCTAGAAGTGGATGGCATTTTTACAAGTGTGGGAAAGAATTTTTACAAACAGCATCTCGATAAAGGCCTCATTTCTAAAATATACAGGGAATTAAGTAAAATCTATAAGAATACAAGTCATTCCCAATGAAGTGAACAATAGGAATGAAGAAAGAAAACCAAACACGAAAAAGGATAATAACATGTAGATTTCTTCAGTCTCCATTTAAACTCTTCTTTCTAGATCTTTTTCTCAGTGTAGGTATCTCCTTCCATCCTGAGACTTGTAGAGTTGTCTTATAACTGTGTTCCTGAGAAGAGTCCAGTTTATCAAGGTTGGTCGTCACACATACAATGTGGCTGTGATTGTGTACACATTTTTCCTGGTTCCGCTCTTCTCACTTTGCATCAGTTTGTATAAGCCTCTCCATGTGCATGCGAAGACTGTCTCCTCCCCATTTCTTATAGCACAATAGTATTCCATTACATTCATATACCATAACTTGTTTAGCCATTTCCCAATTGATGGGCATCCCATTAATTTCCAGTTTTTTGCCACCACAAAGAGAACTCCAAAAAATATTTTTTGTACATATGAGTCTACCTCCCACTTTTATGATCTCTCTGGATACAACCCCAGAGGTGCTATTATTGGGTCAAAAGGTATGCAATTACCTAGTTCTATATTGCTCTCCAGAATGGTTGTATCAATTCACAGCTCCCCCAACAATGCATTAGTGTTCCAATTTTTCCACATCCTCTCCAGCATTTGTCATTTTCCTGTTTTGTCAACTTAGCCAATCCTACTGGAGTTATGTGGCACCTCAAAGTTGTTTTGATTTGCATTTATGGAATCGATAGTGATTTAGTGCATTTCTTCATATGCTTATAGATATCTTTAATTTCTACCTCTGAAAATTGCCTGTTCACATCCTTTGACCATTTATCAATTGGGAAATCAGAGGTAGGGGGACTGAGAGCTCTCCCCCAAGCTCATGTGTTACTACATTGTGTATTTTGGAAATAAAATTGGACCACTTACCCCCTTGTCACTCTGATGAGTAACATTTACATTCCATGTGGATGAAAGTAGCTTCTGTTTATGCTCTTTTCTACAGTTTATAAAATGTTTTCCTCGCATACACTCTGAGATAGAAGTAATGCAAATGCCTTCTTTTAGCTGAAGAAATTGAGATTCAGAGAGGTTAAGTCATCTGCCCACAATCATTTGGGTCAAGAGTGGCAAAGCCATGATTTTCTCCCTGGGCCTTTAATTACACATTTAATACCCTTCCCATGACATATGTGTTCTAAACTTAGTCACTACTAGTTTGGGCATTTATGTATGGGATCCATTTTGTCATACAATCTCATTTCATTTCTTCATTTCATGGTTATTTATGGTGGCTAAAAAGTAATCAAGCATTCCAACAGTTAGCAATCAAAATAAAGGAGGAAGACTTTTTAATGTGGGCCAAACATTGACTATAAAAAAACCTCTATAAGACTCTGCAATAGAGAAAACAAAATTTAAAAGTACATGTCATATAGGGGACATTTGATATTATGCAGCATTTTTTCTGTCTGTACAATGTAAAAACCTTTCTTTTTTTTGCGTTTTTTTTTTTGTAGGGCAGTTGGGGTTAAGTGACTTGCCCAAGGTCACACGGCTAGCTTTTTGTGTTAAGTGTCTGAGGCCGGATTTGAACTCAGATACTCCTGACTCCAGGGCCGGTGCTCTATTCACTGCGCCACCTAGCCGCCCCTGTAAAAACCTTTCTACTTGTTTATTTTCAGGTTCATTATTTTTTTTTCATTTTCACAGAAGGAAAAATAAAAATAAGCAAACAAGACAACCATCATGAAAAAGCCCCAATCTTGAAAAGTGAAAAATTAATTTGAAAAATGTCCACGAGTTATATCTTTTCCTTCCAATACTATATGTGCTACATATACTAAGGAAAGCAGAAAGATCCATTAAAGCTCCAGATGTTGAAACACATTTACAAAGCAAGCTATAGGAAAACATGAAATGAATGATGTAATGAAATGTAACTTGGACTGCAAAAACTATAGCATATACTTAGAGATCCATTTCTATTGTGTTTTGCGATGGAGTATCAAATCTACCAAACCTCTTTTCTTAATTATATTATGTAGAATTCTCTGTCTGGTTCAATAGTTTAACTTTCTCTTTACTCTATGAAATACCTGTTTGTAACTTTTGGATATAGAAGTGATAGTCATAGAAAGATAGATAGATAAATACATACATACATGAATACATGCATACACAAATATATGCATGCATGCATACACAGGTAGACATATAAGTAGATAGATAGTAACTCCATCCATGCTTTAGTAGAAACTATAATGAATTACTGTGGCAAAAATAATCAAGTAAGCAAACAAACCAACAAAGAAACAAAAAACCCACACACTATTTATTGGCTTATGATCCAGTCATATGCCTTTCCAAATTTAGCTAAGCTAATCCTTATATAAAATACTTGTTTAAAATACACTTCCCTTTATGTTATGATGTACATCTGACTATGACACAAGTGGAGGATATGTGTGTGTGTTTGCATGTGTGTATGTATGTACCTACACATGGGTATGTTCCACAAGGAAAAAAAAGTACTTACACAGGGGGAAAATATATAGGATTGATAATTTGAATTTAATTCCTAATACTAGCTCTTCCATTGGTTATCTGCTTTGTATTAATGATTTCTCTGTATTTCAATTTGTATGTATCAAATATATTACCAATCTAGCTATCTCATAGAGTTAATGGGGAGAAAGTATATGAAAACAGATAAGAAAATGATGCCAAAAGTGACTCTCCATAGGTTATGGAGATAAGCAAAACCCAATGGTGAATGACTCTCTCCTTACTGGTGGTGATCAATATTCCACATCTATATCACTGGCAAAGCAGTATTCACAAAACTGAGAGGGTTTGGGGCTTTTCAAGTTTTTGGACCTGTTTTGAGTATCTTCAAACTTGGGTGTGTCTTCATCTTTCTTGAGGTATATTGGGCTCTGAAGTTTCTCCAGGACCTTTTGACTTTTGGAGAGGGAAGATAAAAAAGGTCAGTTGGATAAAGAAGACCGTGGGAAGAAACCAATATGAGAGGAATTGGCAGTTTCCATAATATCCTTGTCCCTAGCTTTCTAAATAAGAGACTTTAGAGAATTTCCTCTTGGGTAAGATCTAAGACCCTTGTTCTCAGTAGGAGAATTTCTTCACTCTGTATTGTCTTGTATATATTCTCTGACATACACTTTCTCTGATTTCTCTCTTGCTATGGATTTGGACAAATTCATTTTTTGTGCTATTTCCTGTGTATGTTCATTGGAGAACTGGTAGTTTTTTAAGAAGGGAGTGAAACCTTGGACATAAAATTTGGGAACTTGTTTTGTCCCCTTAATGAAACATCAATCAGAAGTTTAGCTTAAACCTGAAAATCACATAACTACAACTAATAACCAAAGGAACCAATAAATATAATTTTAGCCGGGTAAACTAACTCTCTGAGGATAGGAGAATGGATCAAAATTCTGGCCCTTGCCTTCATCTTCCCATTGTGTCAATAAAATTCCCCTTAGAGAAGGAGGGAGGGAGAAGAAAATAGAGATGTTTACTCTACTTTCCCTTTAAACCACATAAGAACTCCCCTATGCTACATGCAAAGGAAAGTCCCTGAAAAGTATAGTATTCTTACTATTTAAAGTCTAAATGAATGTTTTTTTAATTTATTTTTATTAGTTTCTTGTTTACATTATTCATTTTCATTACATTTTTGAATTACAAATTTTCTCCCTTTTTGCCTCTGAACCAACCCTAAAACAGCAATCCCACTATAAAGCTCTACCCCCGCTCTGCTCTCTTACTTTCTGGTAGGGCAGGGAGGGTCTCCCTATCCCAGCCCCTGTATATGTTAATCCCTAGTTGAAGGTATTGCAGAACTTTAAATTCTAGATTCTTTAGATTCCTCCCTTGTCACCCACCCCCATTGAAAGTACACTCAATTCAATACAGGCTGTGGATGTGTGATTATACAGGACATCTTCACAGTGACAATGTGACAGTGATCATCTGTCTTTCCTTCCTATCCCTCCCCCACCTTGTTCTGTTCTCTACGCTGTCCCTGTCCGTTTACTGAAGTGTGTGCTTCCAGCTTCCCTCCCCCAGACCCTGCCCTCCCCTCCATCATCCCCCCTCTCATCCCCATGCCCCCTTCTCTCCTGTGTGGCATGATGCCCAGTTTAGAGTTTATGCCATTTCTTCCCCAAGCCAAATTCAATGAGAGTAATTGAAAGTAAAATTGTAATAGTTATCCCTTGCCTCTTCTCTATGGGATGATTAATCCCATTTTGTTTGTCCCTGCTCCTCTCATTCTAGTCCTCTCCCACCTCAGAATTTTGGCTTTTAAGGTATTATCCCTTCACATTCGATTCATCCTACACCCTCTATATACACATATACACACATGCTCAGATATGTATTCATATGCATATATAGCCTCTTATATGGACCCATGTGTAAGTATACATATCTATACATTTGTATTCCCTTCACCTATCCTCATGCTAAGAAAAGTTTCATAAGTTACTATTATCGTTTTTCCATATTGTCATGTAAATAATTAAAATTTGACAAGTTCCTTATGATTTCTTTCCCATGGTTACCTTCTCATGCTTCTTGTGTTTGATTGTCAAATTTTCTGTTCAGCTCTGGTTTTGTCAGCAATAATGTTTGAAAGTCCTCCACCTCATTGAATGACCATATTTTCCCCCTGGAACAATATGCTCAATTTTGCTGGGTAGTTCATTCTTAGTTTTAATCCCAGTTCCCTTAATCTTTGAAATATTGTATTCCAGGTATTTCAATCCCTCAGTGTAGAAGCTGCCAGATCCTGGGTTATCCTGATAGCGCTTCCACAGTATTCAAATGGTTTTCTCTTGGAAGCCTGTAATATTTTCTCCTTTAACTGGGTATTCTGGAACCTGGCAATAATATTTCTAGGAGTTTTCTTTTGGGGATCTTTTTGAAGAGGTGATTGGTGAATTCTTTCAAGTTCTATTTTGCCCTCTGATTCTAAAACATCAGGGCAATTTTCTTTGAGGATTTCTTGAAGGATGCTTTCCTGTTACAGTTTTTGGGGGTCAGGCTGTATAGGTTTCACCAATACCCTTCCTCAACAGGCTTCAGGCGTCCCCGGCTCCCGGCTTCCACTTTCTCTGGGAGAAACAGCTGCACAGAAAACTTAAGACACAGGGCTTGCTTCTTGCTAATTTCTCTTAGGCTTGGCGTGGCTGGAACTCCCTCTCATTCTCTAAGCTTGGTGTGGGACTGGAACTCTTCTTCAGAACACAACACTTGCTTCTAGCTCTCTAAGCTTGGCGTGGCTGGAACTCTCTTCTTCTCTAAGCTTGGCGTGGCTGGACTTCCTTCTGCCTCCGGGTAGCCTCTATTTAAGTCCTTTCTCTGGGGCCGCTTAGGGCCCCTCCCCTGGCCTTGCCCTCACCACAGCGAGCCAATCATGCATCACCCCAAAGGCAGAGAGATAATCCTGCTAATCGCAAACAGGTGCAACCTTCGCATTCTGCCACAGGTGATCACGTGCCTGTTAGTTGAAGACAGTTCAACCCATTACCAACAAGAGTCCCAACATCTCCCTTCTCTTGTTTTGCGGGTGACTGCCTAGGGGGAGATCAGCTTTAAGATGTTCAATTACTTCTTCTAAATACAATTTTTCCAAGGTATAACTTTCCCTAACAGTATCAGGATTCTTCTAAGCTATATTTTCTTCTTTTCCCTTTTTCCAAACTATATTTGACATTTTCTTCTTTTCCCAGCTATATTTCACTCCTTTTCCCTTTTTCCAAACTATATTTCACTTTAACAACTATAGACTTTTCTGGCATATACGTCTGTGTCACTAAGTTTCATAATGGGCAGGCTAAATGACTGCCCCATCTTCCTCAACAGGCTTCTTGCTACTATAGCAAGGCTGTACAGCTCTTCTGACCCCTACCCTTCCTACTTTCAAGTCCCTATGTTCAGGCACCATCTGTTATAGTTTTGGGGGGGTCAGGCTGTATAGGTTTCACCTATACCCTTCCTCAACAGG